>JAOVFP010000010.1:1200000-2400000 GCA_025738555.1 Cyathus striatus | reverse complement strand
AGAATTGCAGGTTCACTCACTCAG
This sequence comes from Cyathus striatus, assembly GCA_025738555.1. Taxonomy (NCBI): domain Eukaryota; kingdom Fungi; phylum Basidiomycota; class Agaricomycetes; order Agaricales; family Nidulariaceae; genus Cyathus; species Cyathus striatus. The sequence goes on along the minus strand of JAOVFP010000010.1, from coordinate 2,399,976 downwards.
CCATACTCAAGGATTAGGAGAGACAAGTGGTGATGCAATTGGAATATGACATTAATGTCAAGTAAGTCGTGGTGGTAGTGCCGAAATGGCCACTATGTTGATCCTCCACCAGGGATGAATGGATCTGTATGTGCAAGTTCTCCACTCACATTTCCATTTGCCAGTGGATAGGAAGAACATAATGGTAATAAATGAGAAAGAAAGGGGGCTACAGCATAAGGTGAAGACAAAAACGAGAGGGATGATGATAGGGGGGCAAAAGGATCTAAGATGATTGAAATTCATTAGCGGTCACAGGATTGTCACAAGGCTCCAGCCAATCAGGTTGAGATCCCGTTCACGAACCTGTAAATCGCCTTATAGGGAAATCAGACATCCCTATAACCCAACTACCTTAAAAGGTAGTGGGAATAAGAATAGTCTAGATCACAGTAACTTCATAGTTGGAGTGCACCGCGCAGTGATCGATCGGACACGAGGTATTCCCATGCGCGTCCATCAGAGTCACGGAGACAGTACTTCTAAGTTCAATACTTCAAAATTCAAGTGGTAATCAACACTACCTAGTAGACGACGACAGTTTGACGACGGCTCCAAACAACTCCAAGAGTCCGAAAGCAGTATGTATATTACAAGCATTCTCAACCCAAATTTCAAAGTGCCGTTTGATTGATCTGATTCTTCAAATTCAAGTTGTTCGCAAATGGTAAGTGCCAACTTTCAAATGCTATGCATCGAACTTAAAGTGCAGTGTCGTTTCCTTTTTGATTACTTTGTCTGATTGTAAGCGCATATTCGCGTCACAACCTATGTACATGTCATAGCTTTCGTGTGACATCATTCCGACATATGCCGGCCAAGCTATTCTCTGACTTGGATGTAGTAAATTGACTGCTGCAACAGCATCTGATAAGCATCTGATCACATTGACTAGGTGACTACGAATGCTCACCGGTTGATGACATTCACATACAAAGTATGAACGTGAACATCTGCTCCGCAGCGTTCAATTTTTAACCCTGAGCATGTGGCACGCTGAAAGTATTTAAGAAGCATGATCATACATCAAATATTTACTTATTCATATCCCTCTCTTTACTACCAGCTTAATTTTAATCCAGCTTACAGAAAAATTGATTGAATCAAAAATATCATCTCGTACGCACCTACCTCACTTATCTGTCTAAGAACTTATAACTGTCCACCATCAGTGACCACGTTGGATAGTTAACTGACTATGGATGAAAACACTTCCATAACATTTGAACAATTGAAGGCCGATGGGACCAATAGCTATACGCGTTACATGGCATCAGGGAAAAGAGAGGATATCAATTTAGCAGTGAACTCATTAAGACGAGCTGCAACTATGACGTCTGAGGCAGGTTTCCTCGATTTACCCTTAATGATGGGTCTTGCAGATTGTTATATGCGTCACTTCGAAAACACTGAAGAAGAAGGGCTCGCAGATCTAAACCAGGCCATCTGGATCTATAATCTCATAATCCCAAATTTTCCCCTGGAAAACACAAACTCCGATCTGTATCTCGGTGGCTTGTACGGCCATCTAGGGGCTGCTCTCTTTCAAAAGTTTCAGCAGCTTGGGAAGCTAGACGACATCCATGAAACTATCAAAGCTTATGAACGAGCTCTAGAGCTCGTTCCTAGTGACCGACAGAGCATTTTGGCAAAATACTCTCATGATATTGCTGTTGCTATGCAGGTTCGTTTTAACCGATTGCAAAATTCTGAAGATATCAAAAAGGCCCTATGTGCTCACCAAAGCGCTATTTCCATGACCCCAGAAGGAGACCCAGAATTACCAGTACGGCTGAGTGAATATGCGGTATCTCTTCTCTCTCAACCCCAGCATACGCGGAAACCTAGTGACCTTGACGATGCTATATCTACTCAAAGATTGGCCATTGATATAACCCCCAATGACAGCAATTCCGAATCACTTCAATGGCGATTGATTAGCCTTGGTTTATCACTTCATGCTCGTTTTGAACAAACAATGCAACTTCCTGATATTACCGAGGCCATACACTGTCAGCAGAACACAATTACTTTAATGTATGGGGCCGGATCAAATCCAGCATTAATCCTGCATATGCTTGGAAATTCATACCACAGTCTATATCGACTAACAGGGGATATGAATCGTTTGGAAGAAGCAATATTATTACAGCGGTGTGCAATTAGTCTTACCCTCCATGATAACCACATCATTTTTATAAACTTAGGTGTCTTGCTCCTCAGCCACTTTTTGCGAACCGATGATATGGATGATATTACAGAGGCCATAGAATCACAGAAGAAGGCTATTGAATTGACACCTGAGAATATCCCTCTATTCGGCAGATATCTGAACAGCTTAGCACAATCCTATGAACATTTGTCTTTGCACAGTGATAACACAGGAGACCTCATGGAAGTGATATCGGTTCAAAGGAGGTCGATAGATCATGCTACTCAATATATGTCACCAGAGCTTGGGAAGAGATGGTATGTCCTTGGGCGGTTGCTATGTCTCCTCTTTGTTAAACACCCAAGCGATTCCAATGTCATCGACAAAAGCATTCTAGCACATCAGAAGGCAGTTGATTTGACATCTTGTTCTCATTCCACATTTCCTGGCATGCTTAAAGAACTTGGAAATGCATTGCATGTTCGATTTGATCATTGTAAAGATATACATGACATAGAACATGCTACATCATTGATACAGGAAGCCATTAACATGTGCTCCATTAATTCTGGAAGCATTTCAAGCTGGATGCAAGATCTCGGTTGTGCTTATCTGTGCTTTAGCAAATACATTCCTGAAACTTGGGGGGAGAATATCGAAAGAGCTATATCAAGTTTCCGATCATCAGCCATGAACCCAAATGGAAATTTGATTGACAGGATTAAAAGTGCTAGTCATTGGACAATGATATGCTTTGATATTTTGGACCCTCCCAGTGAACAATGTCTTGAATCCATAAGCATAGCTTTTAAGCTACATCCTAAGGTCGCCTGGATTGGGTTTGATGTGAATGAATGTCAGAGACACCTTAACAAGCTAACAAGCTTGTCTTGTGTAGCAGGTAATGTAGCACTTCATTTTGGGAAAAACGAAATGGCCTTCGAATGGCTAGAGCATGGAAGAGGAATTCTTTGGAGCCAACTTAGCAATTTGCATACCCCAATTGATTCATTACGGGCTAGAGATGAACGTCTGGCAGATGAGATAGTGCGGGTTTCATGGCAATTGGAACAGTCAGGGGGTTGGAAGTCAAAAGGTAATACAATCACAATGGAAGAAAAGGTCTCTGTGCAAGAACTAGTCATTCGACGTCAAAAAGTTGCTGAAGAATGGGAGTCCTTACTAGATAAAGTACGCCAAGTCCCTGGCTTTGAGGACTTCCTACAGCCAATGAAATTTAGTGATTTGTCGCAAGGTATTGAACATTCAGGATTTGTCGTTATCATTAATGTATCCAATCATCAATTCTTGAATGCTCTTGCTATTAAGCATGGTGCGACAAATGCCATTCATATCCCACTACAAGATATGTCAAATGCGCGCGCCCAACAACTTTCCAAACTGTTGAATGATCACCTTCTGTTAAACAATGTTCGCATAACATGAAAAGGTCAACCTGTAAGGATACCCAATGGTATGACTTTGGAAGAAATATTATCAGAACTTTGGACAAAAATTATGAAACCAATAGTCAATTTCCTTCAGCTTTCAGTGAGTAATAGGTTTACAAGTTGAAGATATATTGGGTACCATATTGACTTCGGAGAATAGCCTTCTATAACAAATCCAACTCGAGTTTGGTGGTGCCCTGTCGGTCCCCTTGCATTCCTTCCAATTCATGCTGCTGGAAATTACAGGAAAAGAAGTACAGGATTCAGATCCGCACTATCAGATTTTGTGATATCCTCCTATATTCCGACGGTCACCTCAATGGTGAAGAAGATAAAAAATAAATCTCAACAGCAATTCAAAGGCTTCCTGGTGGTTAACCAACCTAATGCCCCTGATCTGCAATCGATACCTGGAGCAACTAAAGAATGTGAGGACCTTCAGCAATTATGCAATGATAGAAGGTTCGAATGCCACTACCTAAACAAATCAGCTTCCAATGTATCTGCAGTATCGGAGGCCTTGGATAAGTACAGCTGGATACATCTTGCGTGTCACGCCAGTCAAGTAGATGGCGAACCAGAAAAAAGCTCCTTCTACCTGCGAGACGGACAGTTGGACCTAGCATTGATCTCAAAGAAGCCACTACTTAATGCTGATTTTGCGTTCCTCTCAGCTTGCCAAACTAGCACAGGAGACACCACTCTTTCAGAAGAGTCTGTTCATTTAGCTGCAGGAATGTACACTGCTGGATACCGTAATGTCATTGCAACAATGTGGTCAATTGGGGATGATTATGCGCCGAAGGTTGCCAATAAAGTGTACATGCATCTGTTAGGAAATCAGAGAAGTCTGATGAACAATGGTATGCCGGACAGCAGTGGTGCTGCTGAAGCTCTACATCTCGCTACTAGGGCTCTCAGAGAGGAGCTAGGAGACGATGAAATGACCTATTTGGCCTGGGTGCCGTATGTCCATATTGGTGTGTAAACTGTAGTTGTATATGGTCTTGATCGAGACTAGCATCTATCAATCACGGTGCTGATTTAGAGCTGGCAGTGCACTGTACTAGATGGATGATCTGCTGCGGAATCAGCTTCTTTGAGATGACACTTGTGGTTTTAATATAACGCTTAATGTCTCAGCTTGGTCTCAGCTATGCATCTAATTGGAATTGGGCTTCGATTTTTGATGAAAAGATAAGGATAAGGCACATACAAGTGTTCAAGCTTCAAGTCGAATCACGGTGATCCTGTGCGACATCGCATCCCAAGCTTCATTAGGTTTCAGTGAACTTCGGAGTGACGAGTATAAAAATAACTTGCGTGCGATCCAGAACTTCTTCGGTAGTTGAACGTTGATGTTTAGGTGGTGAAGAACTAGGGTCTAAGAGTCAACGAAGAATCTCCGGCACCAGGGCTCAGTCTCGTCCTCAGTCTCGTTGACTTTCACTGTCAGTGGTCAATCGGTCACATTAGATAGTGTATACACGCCATGTAAGTACTCTTTTCACTACGCGCTCGTTCTCTCTCTTTTTCAGAACATAGCACACCCTGCTCTCCCGGGTCCCCTCCCTGACATTCCTTTTTGAACATTAAATCTCACCGTTTACGGTCACGTGTGGGAGAGAGCGGCGCTCCGTTGAACGCATCGACGAACGTCGTCCACCTCCTCCCCGCCTCTCCTCCCCACCTCCAACGAACAAGGAGAGTTCAGCACTTCAGCGTCGACTTTGTTGAGCAGGCAAGATTCAGGGAGCAGAGGGGGAAGAAGACAGTCCGAAAGGCCCAAGGGTCAACTTCCAATGAGCTAACCGTAGCCTCTGGACCGGGATCGGAGTCAGGACAGGGATCTTGGGCCTAGACAGGTCGTGAGCTTCAGGGTTACGAGGAGAAGGAAGGAACAAAGCCAGGAAGGAGGAACGTGTGGAAAGAGGACGATACGAACGAAGGAGAAAGGGTGGAAAGAACGAACGAACGGAGGGCGAGAAGGGGGAAACGAGGAGCGGAGGAAGGAAGAAACGGGATGCAAGAAACATAACATAGACCAAAGAAGAGAGAATGGGCCATACGAATAAAACAAGACAAGAGACGAAACACACCTTCACGCTTCACGCTTTTCAGCCTCCCCGGCCCAACAATCCACTTTCCCACCACATCCATGCGCGTAGTCTACCTGGGGCGTACCATATCTGCCACGGGTTGAACGCTCGTTAGCTTTGTGAATATAGGAGAGGAGAGGATACGGATACGATAGATGAAGAGAGGGCGATGACAACAAACCGAAGGGGAGATAGTGAGGCAGGGAGAAAGAAACAGCAGAGGGGAAAGAAGAAGAGAGGTGGGCGATAGGGCATGAACGTGAACACGAACACAGCTCAATCGTCGCATCTACCATAACTAAGGGCACGACCAGTGCTACTGGCAGCCTCCCGTAGGCAAGATAGAATACACAATAGGCCTACTCAATGGCTATCCGTCCGCACGCTCTGCGTCGGTGTCGAGGCATCTCCCATCCCCGACTCCGTTCCCATTCGCACTCCTGTGTAAGGGACACGATCTTCTGCACACGGGCAAAGGAAGAACATTAAAGCCTTCCCTCCCTCCTTCCTCCTCCCTTCCTCGCAGCACGAGCACGAGCACCATTCAATTGCCGCAGCTACCAGCATCAAGGCCAATCACTGTTCCCTATCGTGCTGTCGCCGTCTCCGCTCCCCGTTCCCATCCGCCCCCCACAGCAAGGCACACCCCCGCTCATACACGAATGAAATAAGAACTCACCTTCCTCCTTCCTTCCTCGCAGAATGGCCTTCCGATACTAATCCAACGTTTGCCATTGCCTCCTGTTTGCTGCGTCCCGCGCCTCGTATCAATATCAACGTCGAAAAGCATACCCTGCACAGTAAGGGTGCGTGCTTGGGATGGACGAGTGGGTTTGTGGTGAGTGAACTAGAGAGGGGTTTAGTTAGTACGTGAACGAAGTGGAAGGAGGAAGGAGAACAGAATACAGGAAGAACAGCTTACCCTCCCTCCCCGTCCGATATGAATGCTATGTTCGTTTCGTGCTGGCTATATCGACGTTGAAAAGTATACTCTGCACAACGAGCGTGCGTGCTTGGGGTCGGTGGGTAGGATCATCGAGGGTGAGCTGCAGAGGGCTTTAGTCAGTACGTGAACGAAAAGTGAAGGAGCACAGGACAGAACAGAAAAGAAGAAAAACAGCTCACCTCCCTCCCTATCCGATACGAGTCCTATGTTTTTTCCGTACTGGCTGCTTCAAGCACCTGACGTCGACGTCGACAAACACACCCTGCAAAACGAGCCTCCTATTCTTAACACTTCCCATTCCCATTAGCTTTCGATGTTGGAGTGCGGGTGTGAAGCAGAAAGGGAAGTGGAGTTCTGTTGGAAAGGGTGAGCGAGGTGAATACGAAGGGGAGGTGGAAGGAAGAGATGAGTCAGGAAGTAAAGAAGCTACGTGTTCGGAAAAAGAAACGAAAGAGAGAAAAATGGAAGTAAGAGTGGGCAAAAGGATGGCGTGTGAGGGGCGGGGGGGATGAGAATAACCCTAACCCTAAGGTGGTCGGTGAACGCGAATGAATGACCAGGGAGAGAGGAGGAAAAGGAAGTGAAGCAAGGAAGAAGCAACATACCTCTACGCATGTGCTGATTGTCAACGCCTCTCCACTCTGTCTATCAATCTTTCCTGTTGATTTCCTACAGTGCAGAGGAACCAGTGACTGTATCTTCATCTTGCGCTATCTTCTGTAAGTATAAAGATGAAAGAGATTAGAAACTGGATAGCGTACCAGTTACTGGATGGAAGTAGTGATGGCGAAGCGGTGAAATTTCGAAGAGGGACGATACCACTGCAAGCTGGTCGAGCGTCGCGTGAGTGAGAAGTTCGAACTGAGCTTGAACTTGGCTGCAGAGAGACAGGCAAGTGTCAGGGTTGAAGCAGTCCAGACAATGTTCAAAGCCCTAGCACAACACCACCAAACACCACCCTCATTCTATCATCCACTGTTGATCCACTGCCGACGCCGTCCTACTTGTCCTCCCAATGTCCTACTTACTTATTCGCAAACTTAGGAAAGTACAACACCGCGACCAACCTGAAGATTGAACTTGAGCTTGAACACTGAGCTAAGAATAGCTGAAGCGATCCCTAAGGCTTCTTCGTCTACCTCGGTCAACTCTCCCGGGTCTACTACAATGAACAAGGAAGATTCAGCGTCGACTTCGTTGAGCGGGCAGGGTTCCGGGAGCACAGGGGGAGAAGACAGTCCGAAAGGGTCAACTTCAAACGAGCTGAGTGTAGCCTCTGGATCGAGATTGGGGTCAGGACAGGGATCACCTCACGTCCGACCTTCGTCCTCCCTCTCAGATCTACGCCGTCGTCCGCCTCCACCACCACCAAGGGGTAAAGCCCCATCACGTTCCACATCACACGCTCCTTCACTCAATGCGTCACCACATGCGCGCCCCATATCAACACTAGACAGTCTCACCCCTCGTGCGTCCCGTGTCCACTTCAATTCTGGGTACAGTATCTCCTCTCTTAAGACCGGCCCCTGCTCCGCCTATGCTGTCCTGTATCAGCATGGCGTTTCTCGCTTATCCTGCATAGCGGGCGCAGGTTGGTTCTATGAATGGAGCAGTGAATGGGGAGGAAGGGTACGAAGGGAAAAGTGTGGCTTTTACTTAAGAGTCGATTGTACGTTCCTTCTTTTTCGTCTTTCAAAGTTGACTATGTGTATTGATGTGATACAACTAGGTCGTCACCAGCTCCTATTCCACCACGAACATCCAGCCCCAGTCCTAGTACGCGCCCATACACCGACCCAAGCACAAGTATGACCACAACACCGACGAAACTGAACCCACTGACGCGTCCCGTTCCACCTCCTACACCTTCCAATTTGGGGTATCTGCACCATGGCAATCCGAATCTGAGCACGAGCACGGGTCCAAAGCCTTCGGTTCTTTCTAAACTTGCATCGTCGTCATTGGCGTCACTCCACCGTGACACGCCTCCATTAGGCCAGGGACAGGGTGTACATTTGAGGACTCCGTTCATTTCTATATCCACATCTACTTCATCTACATCTACTCCATCTACATCTACGACGAATACCCCTCCCTCAAAACCAGCAGTTCCACCACGGCCACCTAAACCGGATACACTCCAACGGCTACGGGACCCCATCCTCCCAGTATCACATACCTCGCAAAGCCCTGAATGCCTCCTTTCATCATCACCGATCCCAGTAGATAGAAGCTCCATTACAATACCGGGCCTCAATGCCCCGCCGATTCTAGCCCGCGGTGGTGGGGGTTTTAAACTCGGTTCGATATTCAAGATGAATGGTGGCGGGGGAGGATAGTCCACAGAGTACATCAGGGAGCGAAGCGAAGGGAGATTGTTTTCTCCTCCTCCACGACATCGTGCGTCGCTTTCGCCTGGTGTGACGGAGAGCATCACGTCTAATACACCCGCGCAACCACTGGTCATACCTTCTTCGTTACCCACTTCGAAACCTGCCCCGCCATTGCCTGTACGTAGGAGTACAGTTGCCAATACCGAAGATCGAAGACCTACTTGCATAAACTTGTCCCTTCCCCTCCTGTGCTACCGTCAGTTCATACGAATCAAATTACGCCCGTTTCGTATGTTTCTTCGGCAACGCATTCTATCTCATCGCATACGCATAATATTCTTTCGCATATTCTGTCTCATTCGCATACTCCACCATCTTTACATGATCCTCAATACCCCCACCGACAACCACAGAGTAAACCCCTCTCGCGCCTCCCACCTCCTCCAACGCGGACAATAGGACCAGGGGACAAGCTCCCTCCCGCTCGGAGACCTACTTCCCCTTCATCCGATGACGATTCCGGAGCGGATGGTGAAGATCCTAGAGCAAGTGCCGTCGAGCATATGCCTGATGCAACGAGATCCAACAGACGTGGACCGATATTATCCTTCCGGCATGGTGATGCGCACCCCCCGAAGATTCAACTACATCCGTATAGTGGGACATTGGCTATTTCTGGGACGTCTTTGGTGTTAGGCCAGGGACATACGCTGCGCATATACGATTTGAGTCTTGGGGGGGATAGTCCGGTTCATGTGATTGAGCTTAAGGATGTGGGTGTGAAAGAGTGGAAGACATGTGCCGTTGAGTTCTGCCCGGGCGGGGAGGGGGATAGAGTATGGGTGGGGACGAAGGAGGGACATATTTTCATTGTGGATGTCCCGAGTGGGGATGTATGCGCGCCGAGGCTTGGTGTGCATTTGTACCCTATCACGCAGATATTCCGATATGGGGAGAATATGCTCACGCTCGATGAGTCGGGGAAGACGCTCATATTCTCCCCCTCCGAGGAATCTGCGGCGGGGTTGGTTAATACCCTCCCCCGTGTAACGCGTACGACGGAGAAGCAGGATTTCGCGCGCTTGCTAGGGGGGAAATTGTGGACTGCAGCTAGAGGGGGGTTCATCGCATGGAGGGCATAAAATCCCCATTATACGCGTTTTTGATCCTTTCAATCCCGCGTCGACGGGGAGATCGTTGATTCCCACCGAACATGTAGGCGCCGTCACGTCCGGCACGATATTACCTTCGCATCCAGGTCATGTCTATCTAGGACACGAAGAAGGATTCATCTCGATTTGGTCTCTTGAAGAATCGGATCATCCGAGATGCGTCGAAGTGGTCAAGGTGTCGCTTTCGGATGTCTTGTGTTTGGAGGAGGTCAATAATCGATTGTGGGCTGGTGGAAGGAATAGGATGATTGCGGCGTATGATGTACAGTGTAAACCTTGGGTTGTGAGGAATTGCCGGACCGCGCATCCGGGGTTACCTGTTGTATGGCTTGTAGTGGATTATTTGGGTGTTGAGAAGGGGAGGTTGTGTGTTGTTAGTGTTGGTCGGGATGAGGCTGTTCGGTTTTGGGATGGGTTGCTTGGATTGGATTGGATTGGTATGTTTTCTTTTTCTTTTTGTGAAAGAGAGAGGCTGATGAGAGGTAGATAAGGAACTATTGAAAGCTGAAAATGAGTATAGCACGTTCAGGGACGTGACGGCTCTCATAATATCGTGGAACTGCGACTCGGCGCGTCCAGATGCTCTCACTTCCTCCCCGGACCCACATACCCAAACATTCCTCTCCGATGCACTCAACAGCGTCGAAAGCCCCGACATCATCGCTTTTGGATTCCAAGAAGTCATCGATCTAGAATCGCGCAAGATGACGGCGAAAAATGTGCTCTTGGGGAGTAAGAAGAAAGAGGACATGGGGCTGTCGGAGAAAGTCACTGGTGCTTATCGGAGGTGGTACGATCGCCTTGTTAGTGTTGTGCGGGCGTCCATGCCGCCTGATGTCAAGTATAGCGTTGTGCATACGGAGAGCTTGGTTGGTTTGTTTTCGTGTATTTTTATTAAGGCTAGTGAGAGGGAGAGGTTGAGCGATGTGGCTGTTACGACTGTTAAGAGGGGTATGGGGGGGAGGTATGGGAATAAGGTGTGTTTCTTTTTTCGTTCTGGTATAGAGCTGGGGCTGATTGGTTCAGGGAGGGATTGTAGCGCGATTCGTGATTGGGGACTCGTCCGTATGTATCATCAATTCGCATCTTGCGGCCGGACAGAATGCCGTACGAAGGCGCAATGCGGACGCTGCTAGTATTTTGGAGGAAAAGACGGTGTTTCCTATTGCGGAGCATCCGCTTGCATATGTCGGTGGTGGGGATGGAACGATGGTGTTGGATCATGAGATTGTTTTTGTGCGTCTTTCCTTTCTTTTCATTGCTGATATCCAGGCTGACGCCTGCCAGTTCCACGGAGACATGAACTACAGGATCGAAGCGAGGCGGGACGCCATCATCGCTGCTGTGAGAGCAGGGGACTACGCAAGCCTTGTACCCCACGACCAGCTCGTCCGCGAGCTTAAGTATAACCGCGCATTCCGGCTACGCGGGTTCTCGGAAGGCCCACTTACGTTCGCGCCGACGTATAAATATGACCCTAGATCAAACGAGTACGATACCTCCGAGAAACACCGTTCGCCTGCGTGATGTGATCGTGTGCTTTGGAGGTCGAGGATTCCGGGACGGGTGCGGCAGGTGCATTATAGGCGATACGAGGTGAATGTATTGGACCATAGACCGGTTTCCGCTACTTTAAAGATTACGGTGAAGAGTCTTAGAAGGGAGAGGAGGGAGGAGATCAAGAGGGATATGGGGAGCCTTTGGGTGGTCGAGCAGGGGAGACTTTTGGATGATGCGAGAGAGTTTTATAGGAACCTGGTGCTTATTTGAACTTTTTGCTTTGTGGACATTTTCTTTTTGAATTGTAATGCTGTTTTTTTGTATGTATATTCCCGCTACCTTTTAAGGTAGTAGGGTTATGTAGGGCGATGAAAACTCGTTTTTGCAGAGCGAACACCTCCCATCAACCGGAGTTTAAATACACGTGGTTGCCAAAATGATGGCAACCAACACAGTTCCCACACATAATGAGAATGGCTTCTTGCATTGTCCGGGTTGTAGCATGTTACACACAGCTCGGGATACCTCAAAAGTTTGATTATATATTTTAGATAATGTGAAATATGTGTATGTAAAGTTTGGGCTAAATTTGATATCCCTGTAGCATATTATAAGCTATTTTTATATGAAGCCACATTTTCTTAAAAGAAATGATTCATTGATCAGCAGAGTACTTTGAGAGCTACAGAATTGTTCAAAATTTCTCTGAGACATAACTTGCATACCACATAATATAATATCCAGATGATTTAACAGTTGCTTCATTATTGTACTGAAAACAAGAGTAATAAGTTTGATTACACATAATTGATATATGTGTTTCATCTCCTACCAGTAAATATCATACTGTGTGTACAGTACTATTCTGAAGCACGAATTCTACACATTCTGAGGAATTTATGCAGTGCTACATTAGTTTATATAGCAATTAAATATGCAATTTCTCAGGTCTGACAAGTAAGAAGACTCACATAAATATCATTATATCTCAGTATACAATCACCTGTATCTTTTAGTATTTAAATAGCTTATACTACATATATAGTACATCATATGTCCAAGATATCATGTAGAAATATCATGAAAAACAACTCCTGTAGGCTAATTTGTAGATTGTATGACACAAATATAGTTGGTGAATTAGATTGTGTATATCACACCATTAAATAAGTCTATTATGTTATAAAGTTATGTTCCAGTAGTATACATTATGGAAAGTATACTGTACCATTTTGACCAACTGTTCAGTAATGCATCACATGATATCATGAACACAAACACATATACATTTCATCACGCATCACAGCACTTCATGAACAGAGGTACAAGAAGATATTTAAAATAATAATAATAAATCATTGCTATTCATGAAATGTTTTGCTACAAATCATTTAGTAGTGAACAGTTCCTCCATTCATCATGCATCACACAGACACTTGAACAGAGGGTCCAACTATTCATCATTGTTACAGCGTAAATCAACAAACAGTTGGTCGAAATGGTACAGTATATGCAAAATTTCAAGGTGGTCTGCACAGAGTGTAGTGTGGTACATTCTAATTAATGCAGGAATGCCCCCCATTTTTGGCAAGAATAATGCATGATTGCCATCACTTTTGGCAATTACATGTAAGCTTGGGTCATTCCCATATCCTAACTGATTGGAATTTCTGGGATCATTAAGAATAAATTCATGTGATGTTTTCATGGGAGTTATTTTTAATGGGATGTCCCATTCAATAAACTTTCACTGATACACCCACTTGTGCACTTTCAATAGGTCTAACTACATACTTATATAATGATATAATGTTTATTGGAGAGAATGTGTTAGGATTTCGCCCTTTATCTCTTATCTTATCTTATCTTATCTTTTGTCATGTGACCAGTCACATGACATACAATGCGGACACCATGCATATCAACATACATTATTCATCAAGACTGTGGGTACAGTTGCACAGTTCAGCCATATGTATTACATGAGTTTCTAATGTAGAAGCACAGTAGACATGTGTTGTAGTGTAGGTATACTTACATGCAATTACCTCATGGACACTTTCTATAAATATAGTCTTTTTACTTAGTTGTTCACTATTCTTGTGCTAGTTTATTCCAGATTAGCAATAAGACTCATTCTTCTTTCTTATTTGAGTGTTTAAGTTCAGCTTTGAGTATTTTGCTCATCTGTCACTAACAGAATGTCAGGTTGTGTCAGGTAGCAGGCCTTGCTGCTAGTTGGCCTTATTGATTTATCAGCATACTGTACCAACCTGTATGGAGGCAACCAGGTTTGGGAGTGTGACCAAAATTTTGGGTGCAACATTAGTAACCAAGGTCTGAAAGTATGTGACAGCCTGCAAAATTAGCAACTGGATAGCCATAAAAATCAGGTATTTTAGTAGATAATGAGATATCTATGATACAGATTGTTACAATGGCTACAAAATTTAATAGAATGCCAAAAAAAGCGAAAATTGTGCCTTTTTTGTACATTTTTAGAATAATTACATTTATGTCATGCTTTCAGGCTAAGCAACCAAGCCCATGTGATGCATGACATAGGGCCATTTTGGCAACACAACCAGGCCTGCATGACATGTGATGGTTGCCTCCATACAGGTCAGTACAGTAGTAGGTACATTAGTAGAATCATATCCAATTTATGAGGTCATATCCTTGCTTTCCATCTGATGTGTGGGAAGGTGTGCTGTGAAGAGTGTGTGGTGCATCAGCAACCTGGGATAGACTCCTGTGCAAATACTGCTTCTGGTAAAATCATAGAAGAATGAATGGAAGTACATAGCTGCAAAAGGAATGGTGATTATATGGCTTCACATAGGTATCAACATCATAAGGAAGACAATTCCCCAAAACATTAGGAGCTTTGAAGGTATTTGTCTGGCCCCTGAGCATGAATGATGAATATCCACAATTGTAATGTGAATCTATGCATGTTAATGGTTGCCATGTCTGTTGTGCATCTCAAATACTCCTGTGGCAGAGCTACCTTTATAATTGGTAAACTGGCACTGTTCAATGACAACAATGATAATACTGCCCCAGACATCATCAAATATCTATTGTTGATATGAACTGTGTATGTCATGTAACATGAGTTCATATCCCAACACTGGCACATGTTAGACATACTTTGTACCAATTTATTGAGGAACAATGTGTCAGAAAGAGTAAAGTAGTGTGCATCACTGAAGCTTCCTGTCATTTTGAACTTTGGATTTATAGAAATGTCATCACTGGTTAGTTCAGTGTAATCATTGTCCATTTGTCCAGTAGTATAAAAAGAAGAATCTTGTGTATTCATATAAAATGCATCCTCTGTGGCTGCTTCTGTGGTCTCTTGCATAGTCACATCCATATCAAGATAGAGTGACTCTGGAAGGTCTTCATTACCTATGCCACCTTGGGATGCAGAAAGAAATGTGAACACCATATTGCCAAGGGGCATGTTCATGATTTCAGACAGTGTAATTTGTGATGAATTAGTGCATTTTTCAATCTGCTTTGACTTTTCTAGCATACTTTGAGGAGCTGCAGATGGTTGAACCCCAATCAAAAGTCAGTCTAGTGACATTGAGCCACATTGAACAAGATATAGCTGTTAAATTTATGTCTAGTGAAAGCTAGAAAAATCTAGAAATATATTGCTAAGTGACTTAAAGGCAACAATTCAAGGTCTTGGCAACTTTACACAATGAAACTTGTGAGATACCCTTTCTGCTTTTTCTGGGCACAATCTAAGTATAGTAAGGGATGTCTAGTATAAGCAATATGGTGTGAAAACTGTCATGTAAGGCTCTTGTTTCCTTCTCCATTAGTATAAACTGCTATTTCCATGCAGCATGCAACAGATCTTTCCTTTCCCTCCCACCAACTTTTTTACTTCACAGAATAACACCAGCTGCCAAACTTTCTGATGCTCCCATCAGGAAAAACCGATCTGGCTACCAAACTAAGTGCCAAGCTTGGTAGCTGATGTCAATCATCCACCAAGCCACACAGCCCTGTGTAGGTGGCATAGCACTGCATAACAGCAGTTTATGATGCATAGTGCAACATACAGGCACTGAACTGCTTGGTAGAACACTATAGGCTACAGATGAAAGAGTGAAGGACACACAGATTAATATACATTAGACAACCAACTACATATACCTTTGTACATGATGTGTGGTATAATGTAAACTATATAAGTTCCTTAAATTCTTTTTCTCTAATGCCATATATCATGTTTGTAATGATGCAGAAGAATTATTATTTTATGATTTCAATATGAACAGGCCTAATTTACATATTACATCTTCAAATCCCTTGATAATTACCTATTCTAACTTATAATATATACTGCACTGAGTAATGTAACATGAAATGGAGAATTTTATAACTAAAATCAACATGAATATTAATGTGACTATGATGAGTGGGAGGAGGAAATGAAGAGGGGGGTGGGTGTGCAGCAGTGTGCTCAGCTGCGCATGTGCTTGCTGGCTGATGTTTCCAGCCAATCGCTTACATATTACTCATGTGATACAATGAATCTCTGCTCCAGTTTGCTCAAATATTTTTTCATGCATGTTCCTTTCTTCCTTACTCTTCATTCCTCTTACCTCCCACCAACATTGATGAAATCTGCTTGTGGGCTGGGGGTCACTTGGGTTTATGGTGGGTCCATTGCATTGTTGTGCTCAGTTGTGTGACTAACATTTTTTGCCTAATGTAGTTGTGTGGTCTTGGGATATGTGCCTTGCATGCTTGGAGGGTGTTGGTATTGTGTTGGCTGGAGGTCACTTGGGGGTTTGTGGTCTCAGGATGTGTGTCTTGCATGCTTGGAGCATGTCAGTGATATGTGGGCTGGGAGTTGCTTGGGGGTTTGTGGTGAGTACCTTGTGCTGTTGTGCTTGATTGTGTGACTAATATTTGCTACCTGGTATAGTTGTAGAATGTTCCCGAGATGGATATCTCACATGATTCGATGAGACCATGCTGTGCTTTTTGCAGTACATAGTGAGCAGAAGGATCTGAGGGCTGCCTGGGATTGAAGGTTAGGTATTGAGTGCATGATAGTGTAAGTCATGTATTAAGTTGGGAGCTCAGGAGTGTCATTTTGTCATTTTGTTGTAGGCATTACTAGTTTGTTGTAGTTTGTATAATATATTATATATGCTTTTATTCTATGTATATTTATGATAATTGGTTCAATCAAAGCAAAAGAAGTGGACATATATGGGGAATAGTAATTGTTGTAATGGTCTTTTAAGTATAAAGCCTATATACACTATGTAGTTCAGATAGATTGGTTGCCTTCATTGCATATATTGCATTTACTTACTGCTACAGTGTACTACACAATGATCACATGATGCTACATTGAGCTATCACAGGCTACCACAAGTGAAGTGTGAGCTATACAGTGCTATCAAACAGGGACTTTCCCATGGCGGTTATGGCTGCTATGTGGACTACATACTACTATATTCCATTGTCTTTTTTTCCTGATGCCCCTCTTCCAAGTTTGAACTCCCTCTTGCTGCCTCCCTTTACTCAGACTCTTTCTCTAAAGAGGGAGGATATTGTACTTAGGCAGAGCTGAGAAATACCAGTATTACAAGCCTATGCCACAATGACAAGCTTGCATATTTGTAAGGTAAGTGGTATAGTTTGGGTATAGTTGCAATTCTGACTTATATATTGACTTTACAGGTTTTTTTTTCTTGTGTATTGTAATGTAGCAGTCACCACAATAGAACAATGAAGACCATCACATTGACACACAATATAACACATCCACATCACCTGGCACCCTCACTGCTGCACTTTCTAAATACATATATAAAGTTTTTTACTACCTAAAACTATCTCTGTACTTCAATACTTCATACTTCATACATCTAACATGAACTCTACATTCTATGTTAGTGGTGTTAAAACTACTTAAATAAACTGCACTTAAAAGTTAGTGTTGCTATTATGATATTCCTGTAATTTTTGGCAAGTTTTTGGTTATTATAAATTAACTTAACTTATGCTAACAACTTTCAAGAGCTCATTACTAGAGTCTACATACAGCTAGGTAACAGGTGAGTTCATACATGTCACATCAGATGAAGAACTATACAATGAATGAGTATGACATAAGCCAGATAAGAAAACTACAGATGCAGTGATATAATTTTAATGATGTACATGTTGAATTCCTCCATAATGGCTTCTACTAAACTATTAGTTTCTTGTGTCAGTAGTAACACAATTTATCCAGTCAGATCCATGTTGAAACTGTGAGAGGTTCAATCTGCATACAGTAGTTGTACCCATGATGACAACAGTGTCAAAATCACATAGTATTGATCTTAAGTAATCAGGCACCCAGAATGGTAAATTTCCATTCTTATCTCTAACCCAGCCATCATGATGACTGGTCATATATATAGATGATCCACCCAGTGATAGCAATTTTTTTAAATGAACTATTTTGACAAACAGTTAGTAAATTTAATTTCAATTAATCCACAGAAAAAATAATGTACCAGATACCAATTGCAAGTTTCTAAAAATCATTGAGCATAATAATTTTTTTAGCTGTAATAAATATTACTAACCTGACATGTTGATTATTCAAGCTCAATGCAATTGGCATTCCATCTAGAGAAGTTGATCTAGATCCAACAGCTGTGCCATCTGAGCTAGATACCACTTGTTTCCCATCTAGACAAAATGTTACAGATTTGACAGAATGTGTGTGACCTTCAAATGGACTAGCAACAATTGTGCCACTCTCTGCATCCCATATTCTCACAGTTCTGTCATCTGAGCCAGATACCACTTGCTTTCCATTTGGAGAAAATGCTACAGATGTAACAGAGTGTGTGTGACCTTCAAATGGACCAGCAGCAATTGTACCACTCTCCACATCCCATATTCTCACTGTTTTATCATATGACCCAGATACCACTTTCTTTCCATCTGGAGAAAATGCTACAGATTTGACAGAATTTATGTGACCTTCAAATGGACCAGCAGCAATTGCACCACTCTCCACATCCCATATCCTCACAGTTTTGTCAAATGAGCCAGATACCACTTGCTTTCCATCTGGAGAAAATGCTACAGATGTGACAGAATGCATGTGACCTTCAAATGGACCAGAAGCAATTGTGCCACTTTCCACATCCCATATTCTCACAGTTCTGTCATATGAGCCAGATACCACTTGCTTTCCATTTGGAGAAAGTGCTACAGACATGACATAACTTGTGTGACCCTCAAATGGACCAGCAGCAACTGTGCCAGTCTCCACATCCCATAGAATGTGTGTGACCTTCAAATGAACCAGCAATAATTGTTCTGCTCTCCACATCCCATATTCTTGCAGTTGCATCATCTGAGCCAGATACAATTTGCTTTCCATCTGAAGAAAATGCTACAGATGTGACTCTATCTGTGTGACCTTCAAATGGACCAGCAGCAATTGTACCACTCTCTACATCCCATATTCTCACAGTTCTATCATCTGAGCCAGATACCACTTGCTTCCCATCTGGAGAAAATGCTACAGATCTGACAGAATGTGTGTGACCTTTAAATGGACCAGCAGCAATTGTACCACTCTCTATATCCCATATTCTCACAGTTTTGTCAAATGAGCCAGATACCACTTTCATTCCATTTGGAGAAGGTGCTACAGATATGACATAACTTGTGTGGCCCTCAAATGGACCAGCAGCAATTGTACCACTCTCTACATCCCATATTCTCACAGTTGTGTCAAATGAGCCAGATATCACTTGCTCCCCATTTGGAGAAAATGCTACAGATGTGACATAATCTGTGTGACCCTTGAATGGACCAGCAGCAATTGTGCCACTCTCCACATTCCATATTCTCACAGATTTGTCATATGATCCAGATACCACTTGCTTTCCATCTGGAGAAAATGCTACAGATGTGACATAATCTGTGTGACCCTCAAATGAACCAGTAGCAATTGTAGTACTCTCCACATCCCACATTCTCACAGTTTTGTCATAAGAGCCAGACACCACTTGCTTTTCATCTGGAGAAAATGATACTGATGTCACTTTATTTGTGTGACCTTCAAATGGACCAGCAATAATTTTACCAGTTGTAACATCCCATATACCAATTGTATTGTTTTCTAAACCAGCAAGAATCTCATTTCCACCTTTGGAGAATACAATACATGCAACTCCAGATTGATGGTGGTAAATTTTTTTTCCCTTATAAATCCAGTCCTGCTCTATGCTTCCCAATCTTAGAAGAGTATTTCCAAATTCATTTTTATATTGATTGAAAATTACTGATCTCTGTGGTGCAAATGGTAGTGCAGACAGATATATGTGTGGTACACTTGTTGTGATTGGAATATAGAAATGCTTAATGAACTCAATAGCATCATTAATAAACTCCTTTACTTTTCTATCATTCTGTAGGTACATTAGTCTATGTTGTAGCATTATTTTGTTTTACTTACATTACAACAAATTTTTAATAATTCAGTTAGATGTCCCAAGGCCTCAGGAATTTCATTTAATAAGCTCATGACTTCCAACCAGTACAACAATTTATTATCCAAGAAAGTGATAAACTGTTGTTCTACTTCAGTTCTGTTTTCAATGTGAGAAATTTCCATCTCATGCAGAGGCCAATACATGCAGCAGTATTGTAAATGGCTTGGTATAAATTCCTCAATTCTTTTAGCCAATGTATCCACCTCATCATTTTTTTTGTATGAAGTTTCAAGATGGCATATATTGAACTTTAGTTCATTATTTAGTATTCTATATATTGTCTTTACTAACTTCACAGAAGCAATGTTTTTATTAATTTTATAGTCCTCAATTTGACATCTTCTGGTTAGAAATTCTACAAAAGATAAGTGTCTGGTAACCACTTTTCCTTTATCCATAGACACTACTGATCTTAAATGCCTCAGAATTGACTTAATAACATCATTTAGATATTTGTTATTGTTTTCACCAATGAAATACTGTATATCATTTATATCTAATGGAACCTTGGTGAGTATTATAATGGCGAGAACATTTTGAACTATTATTTTATCCTTAGTATTCCACATTTTGAAAGATGTGCTTAGAATTTGCATATATAAGTTGTCAATACCAGAACCTGTGCTCTCTTCCTGGTTGTTCAGAATGTGATCAAGTTTTTTTCTTGGAATTATTTGATCCTGCTCCTCTGAAGTGATGTATTCAAAAGTTGTGGAGGCATAAATGAACAATCCAGCTGCCTTTTGCGCTATTTTATGTAAATCTTCTTCATCTGGTTTCCAGTCCAACCAGTCATATGTTTCATCAAATTTATTCCTAAGATAATAAATTATATCATTATTGGTTTCTGATTTGGCATTAAAGCCAATTTCCAGTTCATAGTCAATGCATAGTTCAGCATTTTTGAGCTTTTCTGGCTTGTAGCCAGGTCTACTTGTGATTATGATTTTACAATTTTTTGGAAATTTTGACCAAGAAAACAATGTGCCCAGGAAAATATGCATGTCAGCTGATTTTTTACATTCATCTAATGCATCAATAACCATAACTGGATCATTTAATTTGCCCAAATAGTTCCTAAAGACCATATGGATAAGATTTTCAAAGTGCCATTTAATATCTTGAATTCTGAAAGTGTTATCAAGCTTCATTGCTATAACTTCAGCAATAGTAGTATGTTTGGAAGCTATAGTAGCAGCTATTGTGCGCCACACAGTGCAGGGATCACTTAAAAATGCATCATCTCTTTTGAAGAAGTGATAGCCCATGAGTCTTTGAGACTGAGAAAGCTTGGAAACCATAGTGGAAGCAATTGCTGACTTTCCTGCACCTGGATATCCAGTAATCCACATTATGTTTGGTGTGGACTTGTCTACAAACAAGACAATTGAATATATCTACACAAGTTATCTAAATTACACATACCAAAATCATTGAGCCATTTGTTTATATTTTCAAATAATTTCTCTCTTGTTCCTTCCATGCAATATGGAATATAATGATCTTCATGAGACACTGCCTTTAGCAGACTAAGCTTTGCATGAATGTCAAGTTTAGATCCTTCATTAATAATAATCAAATTTTGGCCAGCATTATTTATTGTTGAATTCTGAATGTGTGTATTGGTTGCATCTTTGAACATTTCTCCACCTGAAGCAAGTTCTGGAGTCATAGTTGAAAATTGGCTGTTGGTAGATTCGTGGGGTCAAGTTTTGAGCG
The DNA here is from genome assembly GCA_025738555.1 of Cyathus striatus. Classification (NCBI taxonomy): domain Eukaryota; kingdom Fungi; phylum Basidiomycota; class Agaricomycetes; order Agaricales; family Nidulariaceae; genus Cyathus; species Cyathus striatus. The sequence goes on along the minus strand of JAOVFP010000010.1, from coordinate 2,378,019 downwards.
TTGAGGTTCACAGTGATGGGGGGAAGGAATGATACAATATCATTAGGCTGTCTTTTATAATTGAACAAATAGATTTAGCACCCATACACTGATAGAGAACATTGGGGCAGTTCAATCTTGGCTATTTTGTTGTGTCATTACAGATCAGTTGCTACAGCAACTTGACAGCAACACTACAATCACCTCAGGCGGGGGTAATCAGATGATTGTAAATATGATACAGATTTTAGCATATTCAGAATATTGTTCTCATCCTGATTCATAAAATAGCATTTTTTGGAAGGTGTGAAGTGTGAGGAAATAGCTACATTATCTATCTACATCGCTTGGATGTCGACACCTACTAGCTAACAACCCACCCGGTTGCTCAAGATGAATAAACCTCTAGACTATCTACAAATTTTCCACTGTAAGTTTCGATGTTGGTCAAATCAAGTTCGCAGTACTGTTGTTACTGTCTTCCAATGACAGGTGAGTGCTTAACAACATCAATACATGCCTTCATCTACTGACATCGCCAAGCCCCAGTGTTTGATGTCAGTCTCAGCTTCGATATTGGCCCCTAAAATCAAGAATTGTTATCTTAAAGACTGGGTGGTTACTAGTATGAAAACGCTGTAGCTTCGTATACTAAAGTCTCGTACTTAACCTACATACATGTCCCACAATAGCCCCCACGCAAGCACAGATAGCTCTAATCTGCCTCCACACCTGACCCGTCAGAGCTTGCTGGACAGAAGACATAAGTCTCTATTTGCGGAGTCTATCGATGCCGTGCTGCAAATAGGGCGTTCCACAGAGGACGTAGCGGAGAAAGCATTTGAGGGACGGCAGGGTACTTAGCTCAGTACCGAGGCGAGGTTCAGTGTTGGCCTAGGGGACACGGCTTCGGATGTAGATGTGATATGTAAATCCGAAGACGGGTGCTTGTACGATGTCGATTACGAGGAGGGGAGGTAACCATGGATTGGGCCTAGAAAGGTCCTGAGCTTCAGGGTTACGAGAAGCAGGGAACAAAGAAAGGAAGGAGGAATGTGTGGAAAGAGGACCATACCAACGAAGGGGAAAGGGTGGAAAGAACGAACGAACGGAGGGCGAGACGAGGGAAATGAGGAGCAGAGGGAGGAAGTATGTAGAAGAGACAGGATGAATGAAGCATAACTTAGACCAAGGAAGAAAGAATGGGCTACTCGCGTAAAACGTGGACACGACCATACGAATAAAACAAGACAAGAAACGAAGCACGCCCTCACGCTTCACGCTTTCCAGTCTCTCCAGCCCAACAATCCACTCTCCCACCACGTTCATGCGCGTAGTCCACCTGGGGCGTACCATATCTGCCAGGGTGTATACGAACGATAGGAGGTTGGTGTAGTTGACCTGGGGATAGCTCGTTAGCTTTGTGAATATAACAAAGGAGAGGATACGGATGTGATCGGTGAAGAGAGGGTGATGATAACAAAACGAGGGGAAGATAGCGAGGTAGGGAGAAAGAAACGGCAGAGAGGAAAGAAGAGGAAGAGAGGGCGATAGAGCATGAACGCGAACGCCACTGGCACGAACACGAGCACAGCTCAATCATCCCATCCACCATAACTAAGAGCACGATCAGTGCCAGTGACAGCCTCCCGTAGTCAGGATAGAATACACAATGGGCGTACTCAATGGCTGTCCGTCCGCATGCTCCGCGTCGGTGGTATCTCCCGTCCCCATCCGGACCCCCATGCAAGGCACACGGTCGACCACACACGAGCAAAGGAAGAACGGTCGAACCTTCTCTCCCTCCTTCCTCCTCCCTTCCTCGCAGCACGAGCACGAGCGCCATTCAATTGCCACAGTTACCAGCACCAAGGCTAATCACTGTTCCCTATCGTGCTGTCGCTCGTCTCCGGTCCCCGTTCCCATCCGTACCCCACCGCAAGGCACGGCCCCCATTCATACACGAACGAAATAAGAACTCACCCTCCCTCCTCCTTCCTTCCTTGCTCGCACAAGGACCTTCTGATACCAATCCAACGTTTGTCATTGCCTCCTGTTTGTTGCGTCCTGCGCCTTGTATCGATATCGACGTCGACAAGCATACCCTACACAGTGAGCTAGAGAGGGGTTTAGTTAGTACGTGAACGAAGTGAAAGGAGCAAGGATAACAGAACGCAAGAAGAACAACTCACCCTCCCTCCCCATCCGATATGAATGCTATTTTCAATTCGTGCTGGCCACCTCCAGTGCCTGATATCGACGTCGGCAAGCATACTCTGCAGAACGAGTGTGCGTTCTTGGGTCGGCAGATAGGATCATCGAGGGTGAGCTATAGAGGGCTTTAGTTAGTACGTGAACGAAAGGTGAAGGAGAGGAGAAGAGGTTCGTCTGTCCTTAGCCCATACCCTACCTTAACCACCACGTTCATCCTCCCAGCACCAGGTTACAGAACCCATCCCGTTCGCGGTTATGCTCATACTGATTCACCAAGCTAGTTAACGGTTCCTCGGAAGACTGTCTACGCCATTGGCGTACTAGTAGGACTTCTGTTGGAAAGGGTGAGCGAGGTGAATACGAAGGTGGAAGTGGAAGGAAGAGATGTGGCAGGAAGTAAAGAAGCTACGTGTTCAAAGAGACGAAGAGATGCAAGGGTGAGCGAAAGGATAGCATGTGAGGGACGGAGGGGGAAAGATGACAAGGGAATGAAAGTCCTGTTTCGTTCGGTAGCCTCAATGGCACAGAGGATCTGACTGCGCTGTCCTCATGTTTGCAGTGCAGCAGCACATACTTATGAGGTTCTTCTTCCATCTGGGGGGAGTTTTTGATAGGATATCTATAAAATGCCGTCACACAGCAGCTGTGATAATGAGGGTGTTTGAAGACATGATGCCATGGTGGATGGAACTTGGAGCTCTGGAGCTTGGCGCGACTTTCTCACCACTGCATGCCGGACTTACATATGCCGATATAGCCGAGTCAGGTGTGCATCGTTTCTTGGGTCTGGACTCTGGACTACCACTTATTAATACAACCACTACACTCGCTATCTCAAGTTATTTTCCTTCTGCCACACAGTACTGCTACTATTTGAATGTCTGAGATACGACCAAGTCTTTCAATGTTAACAAGTGCCTGCGAATGTGGACAGGCTCTCTGCTCAAGGTAGCAGTAGCCAAGGGCGGTGCGGATTGTCAATGGTGCCGTATCGTCTCGTATTTTGATTCTTCACAATGAGATAGGTGTATTCTTGCGAAGAGTTCATACGTAGTATATACATAGATACGCTATCTTCGTGCGTGTCTTGATCACAATTCTTCAAAATAATAAATCATTGCAACTAACGATTGCACAAATTACAATCAGCCGCAGCTTCTCTGGATATTCCTCCTCTGCCACGGCAGATTTCCTAGCAAACCGCTACATTGTCACACATCGGCATTCTCCATATCGAAATTCCTTTTCCGACACTACTACACTTCTGCGTATGATACATGAAGATCATCTAAACCGCAATTTTACTTACCGCTCAATATTTACCAGTAACCAAGCTGCCAACTAGTTGTTCGCAACTGACCCCATATCCAACTCCGCTATGCCAACGAATCTTTTGCAGAAATTCCAGTTCCTTCCCTCCATAACAGCAAGCACAAGTACCACTAACACCTTCCCTCCGTCACTCCGAGTCCTAGCCTGCTCAGAATACTGTCGAAGGGGTTCCACAGAAACCTGAATGTTTCGCCTTGTCACCTTCGAACAGCTCGTCTCCGAACCACCAACTGTCAACTTCCTTACCTAACGATTATTTCTAGACACCACAGACGGTCTCATGGTGTAGTAGTCTCTCCATCGCTTCACTGTTCCATGGCACGTGTTTGACGTTTCCAATATGTCCAAACATTCGGGATCACATATAACTTTTGGTCAGCCCTTCTCTGAAATGCCAACTGTCGATACTAATGTAGGGAAGCACCTCTGATAATACTGCCTGTTCCGAAACTGTCAGCTTCCTTACCTAACGATACTAGACATCACGGACGGGCTAATGGCATAGTGGTTTCTCCATCGCTCACTGCTCTACAAGCTATCCATGGCATGCCCTTTAACTCTCTCTACGAACCCGTGTAACTTTTTGGTCATGTCTTCTCTCAATTGCCAACTGTCGATATTAGCTTAGGAAAGGACCCCTGATAATTCCCCAAAATGCCTGTTCCGAAACCGTCAGCTTCCTTACCTAACGATACTAGATATCACAGACGGGCTAATGGCATAGTGGTTATCCATGGCACGCTCTACCAATACATGCAGCCTTTTGGTTATCTCTTCTCTGAATTGCCAACTGTCAATAACAAGTGTATGTAATTTAAATCAATGCGGCAAATGATTATAAACTCAGCGTGGAGTTCCCTATCCATTCTAAATGCCGATATATATGTATGAAACCCATGAAGAAAATGAATTACTTGAATGCTCTTTGAGCTTTTGGATTGCAATAGAAGAAAATATGCAGGTTCCCTGTAATCCTGAGTCAACTTCCTTACCTGACGCCAGACATCACAGACGGGCTAATGGCATAGCAGTTTGTTTCTCCATCACTCACTGCGGCGGCTGCTCAACATGCTATCCATGGCACGTCCTTTTCATTCTCTCCTAATACATGTAACCTTTTGGTCAGCTCTGCTCTGAATTGCTAACTGTCAAAACAAGTGCATGTAATTTAAATCAATGTGGTAGATGATTATAAACTAAACATGGGGTTTCCCATTCATCCTAAATACCGATATGTATGTATGGAACCCATGAAGAAAATGAATTACCTGGACGTTCTTTGAGCTTTTGGACTGCAACGGAAAGGGCATATGCAGCTTCCCTGCAACCCGGCATGGAACTTTGTGAGAATATATGAGAGTATAATGCCTCTGCAACGAGAGGGGCATCTCGATCCTTTATAGACCACAATGTTGCAACAACACCTTTATACCCCGCTAAAAGCACCCCTGCAGCAAGATGGACCGACTCTTCGGCGAGGTCTTCGTCGCCTGTAGCAGTTTGACACGCAGAAAGAAATGCAAGTTGAGCATTTGGAAGAGAAAGTCCGATGATTTTCGAAAGTGTAAGCCGTGAGGGCTTTCCAGCGAGTAGCAGGGCACTTTGTGTGGGGTCTGATAGGTCTTGCACACCGTGGCAAGCAAAATGAACCCAGTTAGCAGATTTGATGCCCTCCGAGACGTTTTGAACAGTTGCATCGGGTCCTACTAGTTCGTCGAAGGTGACGGATGAATTAATGCATTTCTTTATCTGCTTGAGTTCGTCTTGGGTACCTGGAAGTGCCCTCTGACCAGCTGCAGATGGTTGGACGACAGCGAGTATATGAGTCTGCGCCTGATTAGTTGTATCATAATTCACTTGAAGAGCAGATAGTGTCGGAGTGTAGGAGGAGATAACATAGTCTGAAATCTTATCAGAGGACGCGCCCAAGCGGTACATTCCAGCAGCATGTAGGGGAAGAAAAGAAAGTGGGCCAGTAGGACACCACCATAGACGAGGCGGTTTTAATCCAGATGAATTCTGAAATATAATAAATTGATGAATGACCATTTACAAGTTTAAACTTACTGATATTTCCAGACCTGTCAGAACAGGTTTGACCACGATAGTCCAGATGAAAGTTAAAAGTTTTGCAAATCCTTCATCGTTGGTCGCAGCTCCTGCTAGCGCAATACTTGAACTTCTGCTGTCTATGTCGAGTTGTTGATCAATAGAGCGACCAGAGGAGGTGATAAGAATGCGCAGATATTTATACATAGTCTGCGCCTTGGACAACGTCAGATCCGGAAGAGGAATGAGTGAGACACCTATGGAACTCTTGGAAGATATAACTAATGCATCGCATCTAACGCTGCTGACGTTCACAATCACAACATGATTCGGAAGCGAATATGTTAATTCTGAAAAGCTCCGGGGTTGCAAGAACCTGTCAAATCCTTCGATTTCACTCCTGATTTGGCCTATGAGGTTATCTCTTTCAATCGCCAAAGAATGATATTGCTGCACTAATTCTCTACTATTCGATTCCACCGTTTCTACTTGAGAGTCGACCGATGTACCCTCCAATTGAAGAGACAACTGAGTCAATTTATTTGCCAAGTCCGGTCGAACATCACGCAGTCCATCCAGTGGAGTGCGCAGCTGCAAAAGTTGCCCCCAAATAACCGATCGACCTTGTTCTAACCATTCGACTGCTTTCCTCAAATCTCCTGCTTCAATAGCAACCGAAGCTCCATCCCGTATAACACGACCTGCTTCTACAAGGTGGTGGAAACGATCCGTTATAGGAAGCCCGAGCCATGCCAGCTGAGGAAGAAGGCTAACCGCGTGTTCATATATATCAAGCAGGTTCGTTGCGTGCATAACCCTAGAATACTGAGCCCAGTGAGAGCAGGCTCTGAACTTTACTACTGCGGAACCGGTAGAAGATTTAGCAGCCAAAGAGAAATTTAGGCAAGCCTGTATAAGGTCGTCCGGTGTGCCCGTTACCGAAGAACGCCTGGCATATGAATTCCCTAAATTGATAAGAAAAGCAACCTTGTTCAAGTTCCCGTCTGGCGCAGAGCTCACTGCATCTTCTTGTAGAAAAATGGCTCTGTCGATATCAACAATGTCTTTTTGCTGCTCAAACCTACTCGACAGTGAGTTCCCAAGATTACTCAGCCGCGCAGATCGACTTGGATGGGTTTGGGGGGTATTATGCAGAGATTCTTCGTGCATAGTTATTGATCTATCAATGTCTTCCTTCTGTAATGTCACCACGTAGCGTCTGAAAAGGGAGTTTGCAAGACCATCAAGAACGAACATCCTTTGTGGATGATTCTCCGGAAGCAGCTGAAGAGCTTCTTCCTTTACGGAAATCGATCTGTCAATATCTTTTGTATTATTGAGCCTTCTAAAGCAACGTGTTAAAGCATTCCCAAAGTTATTCAGCCTCATCGCACGACTTGGATGATCTTTTGGCGTAAGCATGACAGCCCTTTCATGAGCTTGCACCGACTCTTTGAGATCACCAACATCGCCCAAGCGTTTAAATCTGCTCCAGAGAGATGCACCCAAGTTGTCGAGACGAGCAGGTTTCTCCCTATCACTATCAGCCGTCAGCCGGACCGACATTCTAAGCACAGAAATCGATCTGTTAATATCGTCGATAGATCCGAAAGTATCGAACCGAGCAGCTAGTGATACCCCAAGCATATTCAAGAACCCAAACTTCTCTGGGTTATCGGCAGATGTAAGTTTAACAGCAGATTCAGCATTCGAAATAGCGCTATCAATGTCTTCTACGTTTCGTAGACTCTCAAATCTTCTCCTGAGGAAGTTTGCAAGCGCATTTATCCTGGATGCCTTCTTGGCGCCATCATCGGGTGTTAATCGTACCGCCTCCCCTTGCAATTCGATGGCGCGGTTAATGTCAGCAATGTCAGGATCCGCTCCTTCAAATCGACGGGCTAATGCTCCTGCCAAAGTACTCAACCGTGCTGGTCTCTGAGGATGTCCATCAGTTGTACGATGTACAATGCCTTCAAATAGATCAAGTGCATTATCCAGGTCGATAGATTTACTGAGCTGAGCATATCGGCGAATGTACGCGCTGGCAAGGTTGTTCATCCTTGATAACTTGTCCGGATGTTCATTTAGAGTCAAATCGTTAGCTTTTTCAAGCGTTGAAACCGACCTCTCAAGGTCAGCAATATTCCCATTATACTCGAAACGCCGTAAAAACGCGTTAGCTAAGTTATTTAACCTCCTGGCTTGGCTGGGTTGTCTTCCGCAGTAAGCTGTACGACCTCTTCGCGAAGATTGACAACTCTCTCCAGGTCATTCAGAGCGCGCTTCCTTTCAAACCGGTTGTAGAGGGAATTGGTGAGAGTAGTGAGATACTTCAATTTCTCCTGTTCATCCGTGCAAGATTCTACCGCTTGTTCATGCAGCGAGATGGCCTCGCCCAAGTCCCCCAGCTTCCCGTAGCGTTCAAACCTCAAATCGAGGGAAGTGGCGAGATTGTGAATGAGAAAAGGCTGCTGTGCGTTTCGTGAAGCTGCAATGTCCACCGCTTCTTGCTGTACTCCAATACCTTTATTTAAAGAGCCGTCATCTCCGGAGCGTTTGAAGTGATGGTTGAGTGCATTCCCATAGTTGCTCATGCGAAGAGGCTTATCTATATCGTCATCCCGAGTGAAATCCAGCGCTTCTTCGAAATGTTTCATTGCAGCATTTAGATCATCGGGGTTTCCGAACTGTTCGAATCGACGCAAATACGCTGCTGCAAGGTCATTGAGATGACCTGCCCTGTTGATATCGTCATCCGTAGCAAGTTGTACTGCATCAGCATATATCCGAATAGCTTCATTGAGATTATATGCGTCTCGAGGCGAGCTGAGGTACCGATTCCAGTAGAGATCCCCAAGGAGATTAAGCAACAATGGCTTTCTCAGTTGGTTGGTGGATAGGGTATATACTTCGCTGGATAAAGACAATAGAAGCGGCTCCTCAAGAGATTTGTTGGATTTTGCTTCTTTCAGCTTGTTCTCTAGGTCCGCTGTTCGCTGAGCAGAAAGCGAGTCGTGGACCCATTGCAGTGTTAACCGGAATACGAGGATAAACCATGCAACTTCTGTATTGTGAGAGCGTAGTCGAGTTGAATCTGTAATTCACATACCAGGAGAGACAGATATATCACATGAAACCTCGGCTTTCCATCCACCTTGTAGTCTTCGTACGATATCTACTCAGAAACTATAATGATCTCAGCTAAGGGGAAAGCATATATGCACGTACGTGGGTTGCCTGTAATACGCCTTAGGAGCTCGTCGCTTTTGAATAAGATTGATCCAATATCAACGTGAGAGGAATCGTTAATGTTTTCTAATATAATTTGCATTGTGAACTCTGCAGCATGAAGGGGACTACGAGATGATCGATGATCAGCTATTAGAAGAAAACACGAAAGACGAGTTCACATACGCGAAAAGCGGTGTCGACCAGGTTATAACGTTTCCCGAGCCTGTTTCCAGAGACTCTGTGCGGCATATTTGGTTGTGCTCAGAGCCTGAAGTTAAGCATTGAACGACAATACATGAGTTGTCTGGAAAGCTTTGCTCGAAAAGTTTCACAGATATATCTATGCAAGATGAGAATAATTTTTTGAATAATGAGAGATATCACACTTTTTAGGTATATCTTGAGGAACATGACTTTGGAGCGGTCCATGAAAGAGTGTTACCCCGTTGGCAAGAGTAACGAAAGGGAGGATTTGTTGTAAGCGCAACAAGGCATCAGGAGGCTGCGCTTTCCTCATGTATTCCATGCAGCTGCTTTAAGGTTTGCCTTCCAATATATTGTTCATTGGCACCTGCATGTTGTTGTACACGGTGGCCATTGGGTGGCAATGGCTGCATGATGGTCTTGTGGTGGTTGGTGCTGGGAGTTCGCTGGAGTTCGCCGTTCGGTCACTGTCAAATTCCCAGAGCAAGCGCGCACCAAGATCCGGAATCTGCCGTGCCAAATCTGCCGACTCCCGAGTGTGTGGCCTGAGTGGCTGGGCCCCGCTTCAGTCCACATGTGAAGTTGTCAAGAAGTCAACAAGAAGTTGTGTGAAGGCCTTGAGGACAGGGAAAAGTACAATGCATCGTGCAATTATTATATTAATAAGCTAGGATAGTATGCAAGGTCACCGAAAGTCCAACCGGAAACGTACTATGCTATTTCGACCAACTGTTCAACCACGCATCAACAGTTGAGGTCACAGTGAGGCGCGAACAGAGGTAGAAAGAAAAACTAATATAGCGCTCTTACAAGGTTCTTATAGGTTATGCTTAACTTTTGATGCTGGTTGCGAACAGTTCACACTGTTGGTCACAAATTTCATTGAGTATCGAACAGAGGTTTGGACCGTCACACCCCAAATGATGCGAACAATTGGTCGAAATAGTACAGTAGATTAAGTCTGGATTAAGTACTAGCTAAGCAGTCCTGCTCTCTCCTATGTAGTTATGCCTCAGTCAGACCTCATGGTCAATTTGAACGTTTTTTCAGTCCATAGCCCATTTACTTATTGAAACTGCAAGGAAAATTTAACTACACAAAGTCGTTCATATTACTTGGCTTTGACAGAAACAATCGTGTTTTTCGTACTACTACTTACTTTGAATCAAGATACTTCGAAAGTGAACCGTAAATACTATGTACTGTATACCACCTAGGAGGCTCAAGGGTACCAAATGCCTTTTGGAATGTACGAACGCGCTTCACATCTCTCGCATATTTCAATTCCTTACGATTCAAGTTCGAGGCGATAACATGGCAAGTGACGTACTCTGCCCTCTCCTCGTCCAGATACACCATCGCCAAACGCACGCGGAGCTTTTTCGGGATATGTTTGAAAATGGTGCTGCGGGCCTCGGTTGCTTGACATTCGTCGGTGTCGTACATCCCAATGATGCAATGTTTCCGTGCATAGGTTACCAACTCGACCTGAGTGGGAGCGTAACCAAAAACTTGCATGGGGACACTGGAAGTGTGCAAAGGTGGGGAAGGTGGTAGTTGAAGGAGCCGGATGGCAGCATTCGTTTTCCAGTACGTTTCTCTCATATTGACAGCATGAGCAATATTTTTTTGAATGTACACCCTTTCGACTGTATACCACCTAGGAAGTTCCGTCGTATCGAAAGCCTTCTGAAATGTGCGAATTAACTCGACGTTCGTTGATCGTTCTAAATGCTTCGCATCTAAGTTCGATGCGAAAAAATGACACATAGTTTGGTCTCCTGTGTCGCCGTTCAGATAAACCAAAGCAATCTGCTGGAAATGGTGTTCGAGGGTATTGCCCAGTTCATAACTTCGCGGGCCCTATGTATTTGCATCTCAGAATCGTACTCTTGTGCGATATTGTGCCTCTTTGCATAAGTTAATGCTTCGTCCTTGGTTGGAGCATATCCGAAGACTAGCCAGACCGGATCATCCAGCGTATATAGAGGTGGATAGTACTGAGGCAAAACTTGGTCTTCGCTTGGACTAGAGATGTTTCACTATTTACTATTGCATCGGGAGCGAAAATGAAATCAATAATACACGAACCCCATTGAAGTTATGCAGGTATCAGTAAACTGTAGCGGTAGCCCACTGAGCACTTTCCTAACCACTGCGACATAGGATATTTTCGACGGAAGGAATCCAGACATTGTAACGGAGTTAGTTTTAGCAGAAAGGGCCTCAGTAGGGCGCCTTGAAACTTGTAGCTTCTTATATATGTTCGACTAAGTAGATCCCGCTATCAGTTACAAACGCGCCTATTTCTTCTAAGTATGTACTAGTGTGCTAAGGGTTGCTGAACTTTATTTATCACCTCAGGCTCTCTTCAATTCAAGTCTCCTTCACAACCCCGCAGCAGTCTCCATAACACCGGTACATTCTTAGTCAAATACATCCGCATTAAAAGCTTCGAATTGAGTCAAGTCTGTTATACATACATAGCTATTTGTTCATACAGCTTCCTCACTTGGCAATCTTCTGTATTCAAAATCCTGAGACCCGAGTAGCGTTGAAAGAGGGGCATCGGAATAATTAACCTTTAAAAGTACGTAAGTTAGCATCAGTGTCTTTTATATTCAGCTCATTTCCACTACATTGTGTCACAGAAAGTCATGCAACCTAAATTTACAAGTCGTCCCAAGCCGCATGCGCTGTTGAGATTATGAAGCTATTCAATTTGTTCAGAGTTCTTTCTGAATACATCAGGAATATCGATCGATTCTTAAACAAGATTGCGATAAAATGTTCATTTTATGTGGGCACGACCATCAGTAAGCATTGTAAGTGCGGTCAATTGAAGAGGAAGATACTCGGTTGCAGATATCAATTTGACAAAGAAATTGCGAGTTGGGAAGACATCTGTCTATCCCTCCAAGATCCTAGTGGAATTGCAAGTGGAAGTTGAAGTGGGGAAAGCAAACTCAAATTGAAAGAAAGAGGGTACATGTACTTAAGTAGAATTACATGTGGACTATGTTACATGTGTGAACATGAAATTGAAATGAAACAATGGTATAAATCTTGAGCTTCAATAGTGAGAGAAGAAAATTACAATTACAATTACATACACAAGCCAGTGCAATATAGAACAATATCTACAATGTGTAACATTTTCATATTTTACCTCAGAGTTATTGGCAGAGATCAGATTGGTTACCAACCAGTAACCAGTAGGATATTAACCCTGCAACCGACAATAATCAGAATCGTATCATCCACGAACAATAAGTAAACACATACCGCAAAGGCTGTCCTATGTGACTACAATTGCTCATGTATTGTATACGAGGTATGGAGCCGGAACATTACGAACAGGCTTCATATGGCCACCTCAAGCGCCAACTTGCGAATATTCTCGAGATCGACACTGAACCACATCAACTGCCGTTCGGAAAATATATCACGAAGCGCCTCGAGACACGCAAGCGTCTTTTCCTGTTCCACCAATCCGGTGTTATGTTGAACTGCGACGATTAAATCCCTCGCATCCGCGTAAGATATCTCTTGCAGAACGCGGCCCATAATGAGCTGAACGTAAAAATAGATAGTATCTACGGATCTCTGTAAGCATGGATCGGTTTTCAAAAGTTTCAATGTATGTAGTCAACTATTTCGAAAATCTACGCACAAGTATGATAACCAACTCGTCTGGGGAAGGCGCATCGAGATTATTAGGGCCTGCAGAGAGCTGACCGCGTGCGTGTTGTACTGCGTCCTCGATGCTTGCTTTCCAGCCACCATTGGCCATTTCAATGCGAGTTTCCATGTTAATTGCTCCTATCATGCATATAGAGCTGATTGGGTTAATAAAAGGGTTACTGAGGCACGAGCTGTCAGTGCTCATGTTGTGGGGTGTGTATAGAAATTGCACGTAAGTGCAGATTGTATGATATTTTATCCTATGACGTTTCGGTGGGGCAAATAAATGAGCTTTTCAAATAGAGTCCAGATCACAGTAACTTCATAGTTGGAGTGCAGTGATCTATCCTCCGCTGACAAACTAGTAAAGGAGACGCCGCTCTTTCGGAAGAGTCGGTTCATCCGGCTGCAGGAATGTACACTACTGGACACCGTAATGTCATTGTGAAATTGTGGTAGACTAGAGACGAGTATGCGCCGAAGGTTCCCAATGAAGTGTATATGCATATGATAGGAATCAGAGAAGTTCGATGAAGAATGGTTCGCCGAACAGCAGTCGTGCTGCTGAAGATCTGCATATCAGTACCAGCTAGGAGATTATAAAATGTCTTCAGGCTTGGATACCGTACGTCCATATTGGAGTGTAGTTGTATACGGTTCTGATCGAGAATAGCATACCAGTGCTGAGCTGGCAGTGCACTGTATTGGATGGATCAAGGATGAGTGGTCTATTGTGAAATCAAGTTCTTTGCGATGAAACTTCTGATTTTAATATAAAATTTAATGCCTCAGCACTCAGCCTTATAATGGGAAATAGGTATCAAATTTCGGTGAAGAGATAAGGATAAGACGCGTACAGGTGTTCAAGTCAAACCATGGTGATCTGTGCGACACTCCAAGTTTTATTACAGGGTTTGATCGCTCAGTTGGACACCAAAACTTAATAGTCAATTTTTTTCTGTTTCATGCATTCTCTTGACTATTTCTTTATATCAATAGGTAATATATCGTTAATTCTACGCTTTTCTGAATTTTGGAGATATTCTGTGGTGAGGAAAAAAATACAGACCACATTCTCTTAAATCAAGCCAAAAATAGCTGCATCACTCATTTGTACACCTTCGCTTAAGCAGCATTATGCGTGGGAAATGGCAATAAAACTCGGCGTTGATTAACTCTGGATCAACTTTGGATCAACTTGCGAAAGGCTAATTTCTGGAAATGAGGTCCATAAATTTCTACGCCGCTCAAATTTTGGTTTCTTTGGGCCAGTTTGAGCCTAAAATGGTGGATAGACATGATATAATAGTAGTTACAGTATTATTTGCGCAATTATTCCTATAAAATTGGAGTTTTATGTCACACAAGATTTTATGATGCTGTGAAAATTAGGTGTATTTTAAGAATTATTATGCACGGAGTGCTTGTTACCACATAAAAATTTCCATAGTATACATTTACATCATAATACATAACATAGAGCAAGTTTTCTGTGTGTAGGATGCCTGTACATCGAGAATTGGTCAAGCGTACAGATGAGAGGGGCTGTACAACTGAGCGATCAAACCCTGTATGTCTCGAATGACTAGGATGCCCTTCAATTTTGGTAAATGTGTGTTGCAAAAGTAGTAGTCAAACGAGTCGAGGTTGACTAGTCAACGAAGAACAGCGTTTTGTAAGGTGACTAGGCTCAAGGCAAAAGATGTCGTGTGAGATTGTCACGTTAACTGATGCAGCGTTATGCGTTACAGTGACACCGGTTGTAATTTCACTTCGCTCGCTTTTTCTCTTTTGCACAACCCGACCCAAGTACAGCTTGAACCACTGTATTTACTCACCTGGGTCACTTGACATTCACTTTTGGCCTTTCTATATACATGAAAATAACTTCTATTTGTATCAAAGCATGGATTTAGGTGACTGATGGTCTGAACTTAGCCTAATTTTGGACAAACACCGTTGGAACACTGCAGCTCTTTTTACAGCTATCTTTGGGCTATTCTCGAAGTTATCTCTAGCTCTAATCGCCCGTTCGTCACTTGACTTATACATATACTCTTCGAAAAGGATGCCGAGGAAGATCAATGTCGTATGTTGGTCCGCATATACCCGTTTCCGTGCTCTCAAAATTACTCACTGTCTGAGTCATCGTGGTTCCCTTGCTCAGCCGAAAGCAAACATCGATTGCGACGATAAAGGTATGTCCAATCCCAGGGTACAATTTATCATTCTACTCGCCCGGACGTACGCTACCAAGCTAGTTTCTTAGGCTTTTACTGGGGTTGAAAGTTGAAACTCCCATCGGACTTCATATCCGTGTTGTACTATTCTTTCCTCATGTAGGAATGATTTGCACCAATCTGCAGGATCTATTCTATCTGACAGGTAACCAGCAATAACTACTTCTGTATAACCTTTAGCTATGTTCTATCTGGATATTCGACGTGGTCTTCCTTGTTGTGCTGCTTCCTCGACCAGTCTTGTCCTCGCTATTCATAGTATTCCCACGCGCTGAAGGTCTTTTGTCTGCCGATGATAGCAATTTCGGTCTCCTCGTCTAAGGCATGATCCGCGTGACGTCGCAGATATGCAGAATTACCAACTGCAGCATCAGGAACACAAGGGAATACACGTAGCGGAAAAATTCTATCCGATTCGTTGAATGCAGGCTTGGTTCGGGCATCCTCGTCTCCAGCGCTCCGCAGACTGAATTTTACTGTAGTCTTCACATTACAAAGTCCACGGAAACCCTGGAAAATTTACTTTCCGACACGTTTTATGCAATAGGTCCTAGCTTTCGGATTCATGCGAAGTACATGTTCCGATGCTCCAACCAGGTACAGACAGAACTCTGGAAAGGTCACGAGGACAACATTAACGTTGTGACTGACATTCTCTATTGCCATCTTTCATCGACTATTTTTGCTACACCTCTCAGACATCGGTTATCTACCTCGTTGTCGGTTGCATGCGGCTACAGGAGGCTTGGCTATCTCGAATTCCCCAGATTACCCCACCCCCGAACCTTTTTTATGCCAACTTGTTTCAAAACTAAAGTGTTCTGCTATTACTCTGACGTTAGGAGCCACCCCCAACGCCGAACGGCTATCCCACAGAGCCGCACTAATCATTTGTCATGAAAGTGAAAGCGACGGATGCTGATAGGATGGCTTTGAATATCTATTACTGTAGTAGGGAACTCTCGGACCGTGCTTCTCCTTGTGCAGAGTCGGAATGATTCTAAAAATAAACCTCCAATGGGATGGCTTTTGATCTAAACAATCGTTCTCCCTAAAGGACGGTTCATCCATCCTCTGAACAACAGAACCTTTTCTGGTCTCCATATTTGCTGCATCATTATCTGCTATGTACGCTTGACAATATCCGAAACGCAAGAGGCTAAGGGAGTCAACAACATCGGTTACACATATTCACAGCTGTTATGAATTTTTGTGTAGGTTTGATCAATCAACAACACGACAAACGCTGACACCTACAGCGAACACATGATGAGGATATCCCAAGGATATCTCCATTGATCCACAGCCTCATACTTAGCACTACTCCGCCCCCACACTATTCCCATAACAGTTCAATTCAGCAAGCGATGCGATCAAACTGGCAAACGAGTGGCCGGGTTCGGGTGGGCAGATAAAAACTAGTACTTCAATGGGGTGGTTATTACGGAACCCCCGGTCGCTCCTCTTTCCTCCTCTGAGCTGTAGCCATGCCTGCCAGCATCGAGAAGCCTCCTTCATCCAAAGAGACGTCGAGCCAAATCGAGGACGTGAACTCGACCAAGGCCGGTGTGCCAGTCTATAATGCCCATGTCGACGTCAGCGGGGTCGACGAACGAAAGCTCATGAGAAAAATCGACATTGCGCTGATACCGTGGTTGTCATTCCTGTACCTTCTTAGCTTCCTGGATCGAACCAGTATTGGAAAGTACGTTGTTTGTTTCTTCTCATGGTTAATATATACTGACTTCCGTGCGTAGTGCCAAGGTAGGCCCCTCCCTACTCGTTGCTGCGGACGACGTTAACAAGGCGACAGTTGTACCACCTCGAGGAAGACCTCCACATCACTGACAACCAGTACCTCCTCTCTCTCACGGTAAGGAGTTCATATGACGTTGACGCTGGCAAAAATAGACCTCTGACGCGCGTCATCTTCAATCCAGATTTTCTTCTTCAGCTATGCTATATTTGAAGTGCCCTCTAATGTTTTCTTGAAACGTTTACGACCCTCTCTATGGCTTTCTATGTTAATGTTCTTCTGGGGCATTATGATGGTGCGTTTCTTTGTCATAACCTTGCACTGTGCCTAATTCGAAATAGACCTTACAAGGTGTTGTGCACAACTTTGGTGGACTTATGGGTGCGCATCCTGATATCTTTGATTTAATTTCATCTGACGTTTTAACAGGAATGAGATGGATGCTCGGGATGTTTGAAGCCGGACTGTTCCCTGGAGTGAACTACTACCTCTCATGGTGAATCAACTCCCTCCCAATCATCGCAGTCACAATACTAAAAATCATTCAGTTGGTACAAACGCTCAGAGTTCGGTATCCGCGCGGCAGTCTTCTTCTCCGCCGCCACCGTCTCCGGAGCGTTCGGTGGCCTTCTTGCTGCGGCCATTTCAAATATGGGAGGTATAGGTGGTAGACCCGCATGGGCATGGATATTCAGTTCGTTCTCTTCGCCATTTTCCCCTTACCTCTTTGCTCAATTCCGCTTTTGCAGTCCTCGAAGGCCTCCTCACGGTATTAGCAGGCGCTGCCTCCTTCTGGATCATCCAAGATTTCCCTGACACCGCAAAGTTCCTCACGGAGGAAGAACGCACAGTAGTCATCCGTCGTCTGCAAAGTGATGATCAGTTCAGTGCCGCGGGCGAGAAGCTCAAGATGAAGTATATCTGGATGAGTTTGACAGATTGGAAGACGTGGATTGGGAGTGAGCACTACTTTTACTTGTTTTGTTGTTTGGATTTTGATGGGGTATGTAGTGATTTTGTATTGCGGAAGTGATATGCCCCTCTACGCTTTCTCTCTGTTCCTTCCTAGTATTATCAACCAGCTCGGTAAGTTCTCGCTATCCCTATGCAATCGTTGCACCGGTTAACGCCACACAGGGTTCACCGCAACCCCGGCTAACCTCCTTACCGTACCGGTCTACGTGTTTGCATGTACCATCACCTGCCTGGTAGGATACTTCGCTGATAGATGGGGGAGGAGAGGGTATTTGAACATGTGGGTCCCTTTCTTTCAGCGCTCGTATCAATAGCATTTCTGACTGGATTTGGATTTGAAGAGTATTTTTGTGCCTTGGTACGTAGATGATTATCACTTGAGAACGTTCAGCTGATGCGTTTGTAGGTGCTGCGGGCTACATTATCCTTGTTGCCTCAAGGAGTGCGGGGTTATCCTATTTCGCAGTGTACCTTGCTACGTGGTGAGTTTATTACTTTATAATTAGTTGAGTGTCGATTAATAGTATGTGGAATATAGTGGGATATATCCTGTCGTTCCAAACACAATGTGAGGTTCCCCCGATTGATTTTATGTCCTATGCTAACATATAATAGTGCGTGGGTATCAAATAATGTGGAAGGATCATACAAACGCAGCGTTTCGCTCGCTATGGTGATCAGCTTGTATGTTTCCTCCAAATATTGCGCGATACACAATACCCATTAGAACGTAGCGGAAATATAAACGGCGCAGTAAGCTCAAACGTATACCGGGCCCGCGACAAACCATGGTACCCATTAGGTTCGACTTCTCCTTCCCATCTCCCCCTCCCAAACTCACTGCTTTTATGGTACAGGACACGGCCTGGTACTAATGTACATCGCCCTGGGTATAATATTCTCCACCGTATACCTCCTCCTCCTCAAACGTGAAAACGCCAAACGTGAAAGAGGAGAAAGAGATGAAGTGATCGGCGACGATGAAGTAGTGGTCGACGAAAAACGGGCCAAGGCGAATGGAAGGTTCAGTACAGTTGAGGAAGCGAAGAGGGAGAAGGGGGATGAGTGGAGTGGGTATCGGTATACGATGTGATGAGGAAGGAGAACGAATGGTTTGAGAATATATTTTATAGTTAATGGTTTTTTTAACCCAGTGCATTGTACTTGGTGTTTTGGAACTCTGGATTGTTGAAGATCAGGAGAAGGAGAAGGCTGTTGAATCATCGAATGACAGCCGGCGGTAAGCGCCTAATAATAATAGCAACTTGAATTCAACTTGAATCTAGATTAAATCTAGTGACTTTGTCGACTGAGACCATCGAGGTCTCTTCTATTTCCAAGGTGACTTAGTATAAATTAGTTACTGCATTTGAGTAGGATTATTTCATTTTATTCTTACGATTTACGACGCAAACAAGTAAATTGCATAGCATGTGCCAACCTGGACACTCCTGACCTGATGCTTTATTGTGTACTGCAAAATCTGATGCAAAATTGGTTGCAAGGTGTTTAAGTTTTGAGAAGGGCTAATTGTAAGTAAAATGCTTTCCTTATATAGATAAAATCGCTTTTTAAGGAAATGGGTTTTCACCCCATTTTGCATGTGTCAAAATGAGAACACTTTGCAGATCATTTTGCAATCGATTTTGCAGCACCGCAATATATCCGTGTGCCAGGAGTGGGAAGGTGCTGGATGAATCGGAATGCGACTCGTTCCCGGAGTAGGCAGTATGCCATAAATATTACTACACGTCTTTCTAAATTATAGCAGGCTTATTCATTCCAATAGGGAGCATATTGTTCTAACAGTGAACTAGAGACAATAAGCTTACCCAAATCCTGGAAGGGCTGGAATAGATCGGCTTACGTTATCAATACAATTCAGCACGTTGCCGTTTTCCTTTGTCTTTTGTCTCTACAGCGGAACGTGGTTGAAACGCAACCTGAGATAAATAGCTTAATCCCTATCGTATCTATCGTTTCTCCTGGATGCTATTTCATTTATTCTTTTATCTTATTTTTCGCAGTGCCTCCTTGTACCAGTGGACGCATCATCGATCCTTAACACACCATCGAATTACTCTCTCCCGAATCTCCCGATATCAGTATCTGTCAGTGCAACACTAGTTGATTCAACTTCGAGTTGCAACTGCAATCAACGCTCTGTGCTGGATATTGTGTGGAGCTGTGCTTTAACCCTATTTCTCTGTACCTGGGTCTCAATACACCCAAATGTTCCAGCACCAGATGAGGAGAGTTGGAAGATTCTCTGGAGATTGAAGACGATGTATTGGACTATAGTGGCCCCTGAAATCATCTTGACGTGGGCAACTCGACAATACATTGGCGCGGTGGACATTTATAAGTTTTTCACAATCAAACATCGTACGTTATTTGTAAACTGCCAGCATTCAGAAATCTAATTAACAATCCAGGTATTAATTGGACCATGAAGCATGCCCACTTCCTTCAAATGGGGGGATTCCATTTGCGCTCTGAGGAGTACAATGGAATTTTATATCCTAGCCACGTTGAGGATCTACTCAACCAAGGGAAGATGATATCTTTCTCCGCCGTTACCGAAACCGATATCGATGATAAAAGTAAATCAGATGTGTTCTCAAAGATAATTCTTGTTACTCAGACACTCTGGTTTGTTGTACAATGCATTGGAAGACGCGCTCAGGGCCTGGCCGTGGTACAACTGGAATTAACAACACTGGCCGTTATATCGTGCACGCTCTTATTGTCAATTTTATGGTGGCATAAACCTTCAAATGTCAGACAACCGATCTATTTGGAACTCGTTAATAAGCAAGATGGGGCTGGAAGTGAAATGCATAGTTTACAAAATTTAGAGGTCGAAGGCCGGCTCTCGAGCATAGTCAACAGACCACGGGAAAATAATAGCCCTGTAGAGTGCGCGGATAACCGTACATGCAGTAAAGAAATCACTCCAGATACAATACTATCGGGTTCTTCCCAGATCATCAGGACTAATAACTTGGTGCCAGAAATATTGGCCGAATCCCATAGCGGTACCCAAACCATCGACCGTCATAGCAATGTTCACGAATCTCGTCGTATTTCAATGATTGGGCATTTGGTTCAAACTGTGAAGTCAATTTTCAAAGCTGTAGCTAATGTAGTTGTGGGATCGTTACGCGAGAGGGGCCTACTACGAACCATCGTCAGTGCAACCATATTTTGGCCGCTTATGGATCCACTACGTGATATTGTGCTTAGCATGCAAGAAGATTTCAGGAGTGCTAGTCATAAGAAGAGAGTTCCGTCGTATTTCGCATTCGCATTCTTCGATCGGGTTGCGGAAATTGACCCAATCCTTGAATTCGTCCAAAAGTTACCTTCCTTGCTGTTATCCGTTGTCATTATCTTTCCGTACTCAGCACTATTTGGTGCTATTCACTGTATAGCTTGGAACTCTCACTTCCCGTCATTACCGGAACAAATTATATGGAGGGCTTCTGCGATTGCAATTACAATCACAGGTTGTAGTTTTGCAGTCTTTTCTGTTGTAATGGCTTTCAAGAAGGCGTCTAAGAAAGCAATTCCAGAGCTCGTTCAAGGTATTCTACTCATTTTCCCCATATTTTATGTAGTAGCTCGACATATTCTATTAGTGGAGTCCTTTACGTCTCTGCGATCACTCTCACCTTCAGCGTTAGAGACTGTGTCCTGGTCACATTTTCTCCCTCATTTTTAATCTACAATACCTTTTCATTATGTAGATGAGACACTGAATGCACAAACCTCGATCATTGTTGATCGATATTATTGATGTATGTATGAATTACGTGGAAGTCTTGCAATTGATTCAACTCCTTCAAAGTAACCACTTTCCCAACTTCTTCGTAACTATCAATTTTCAACTTCCCAACACCAGTGCGCCTTTAATCATACCGCTGCTGATATTATATCGTGTTTAGCATCATGTCGCACGAGGTAGATTTCCTTTCCTTAAGGGGCTGACCGCTTCACTACTAACCGATGATTTCTAGCATACTAAAAAGAAACAACGCACGAAGGCCCCTTCGATTCCTCAAACTGGTTACATCTCAAACGTTCAGGGAGGAATGTCTACACAAAGAGGTTACATTCCAAACGTCCAGGGACTGTCTGCGCAAACTGGTTACATCCCAAATGTCCAGGGGATGCCTATGCAAAATTATTATATCCCACCGTCTATGCAAAATGGTCCCATCCCAAATGTACAGGGGGTTTCTAGGGTGCCTATGCAAACTTATTATAACTCACCGTCTAAAAACGTCCAGAGGGTACATTACCATGTTCCTACAGATAACCAGTGCCATCCCTGCTCAGATCACACAATTCATGAACTTCAAAGTCTCCAGATCCAGGCGCAAACAAGTGCTCACTTACAAGTCCCGGCGTCAGCCACCACAGTACCTGGATGCCTGAACTACATTAACAATTTGAATCCAAATGTTCCATATGGTCAGCAAAATAACGCCTTGGATAACCCCCTGCCTCCCCATCTCGTCGGTTTTGAACCTGAACCTGACAAGTTAGAAGACAATCCTCAGGCTGTACCACAGATATTAGAATTAGATAATTCGGAGGTGTGGGGGTCTGACTCGGATGATGATGGTCCCGCGCCATTTTTCATGCTACGCGCTGAAATCATGGGGGCATTGGAAGGTGTGAAAACTGAAAATCAAGGACGTCACGCAGAATTACTCGAGCGCTTTGACCAACTGGAGAAGAGTCTTATGAGCATAGTGGATGAAAAGGTCAATACAGTGAAAAGCCATGTTTTACGGCTTCATAGGCTGAATTCTGTGGTGAGTCTGCATTTTGTAATTTCATTAGGAAGCTGATATTCTGTCATAGACACACAACCTTGAGACAGTAGTCCAAGATGAAGTCCCCGAGGACCAAGATCCGAAGACGTCTATATTCGCTGAAGTGCCTAACAAAGATCTTATATTTCCTTCGGAGGTATGACTGACTCAACGTAAGTATATGAGAGTAGACATTTATTATGTATACTTATAGCATGGCCTCCCTCCACTGCGCACCGCGTCCGATATTAGCAATCTGGAGAACAATTTCGAGCTATTGATGAAGTATTACGCATTTTACACTGATACAGAAGAGTTTCTCAGATCGAAGGATGGCCCGACACAAAAGAGCGATAAAGATCTCTGTAAAGAAGTTTATGAACACATCTGTGGTGGCAAGGTTTGTTTCCAATTCGTTTTCGCACAAAATATATTTGAACAGCGTCCTACAGAGTATTATAAACTTATAATGATTATCAAAGACCGCAGCAGGGATATGAACTTTGTAAAAATAGATTGGACGTATTAGTTAAAGCTCATAGGAAAATTGCATAGCTGAATATCATTGCCAGGTATAATTCTTACAGTTTCAATGAGCAAAACACGAAAATCTCCAGTAATACTTACAGACATATTAGTATGCTTTTGAAGATTAACCAGCGTCTCGCGTAACATCTATCACGCAGTGCCACAAACACTGTACCCTGTAAGACTACAACTTAGCGTAAAACCTAAAACCATGTAACATTATCCATTCCAATCCAATTACAATACCAAATAAATAAAATACTCTACTGTCCAAGTCCATAACCCCTCCATACCCCTTCATATATCTATACCACCTACCCACCTACCGCCTCCTTCCCTCCCTCCACCAAGCCCACCCACTCAACCCCAGCGCAACAACACTCGCCACAATAGTAAGCCCCACCGCATCTCTATAACATTCCCTCCCATCCAAACACTGAGATTCGGTTCGGCCTAGTATGAAGTGCAGTATGTTCCTCGGATTGAGGTTTACGTTCGGGAGTCCTCGACTAATGGATGGAGGAACTGGTGGAACTGGAAGTGCAGGTAACACCGGCGGAGTGGGTGGAGTGGGTAGGGAAGGAAGAGAAGGAGGAACGGGAGAAGAAAGAGGAGCAGGATGAGTAATAACACCCGCATGCGCGTCTAAATTCCTTCCGAACACGAGGGAGAAGATGTTCCCGGAGAACATAGGGGATATAGCCAAATACCCCCAATTCTCACTTAAATGTTCTACACAACAAACGGGAAACCCATCAGCACAAACCCTCTTGTGGTAGAATTAACAAAAAAAGACTGACCAACGCCAAACCACTCCATACAAACCACCGGCGCTAAACTAAACACACTTCCATACGCGAAGCCCAAAGGCACACTTACAATCCATAACTTGTCGATGCTACCCACGGAGTACGCAGCCAGCTGCGATGCGAGCAGGAGGAGGGAGGTGAGTGTGAAGAGGGACGAGCGGGGGAGATGGAGGTGGGCCGTTAGTGTGTCTGAGAGGAGACCTGTGTGGGTGTTAGTAAGGATGGTGAGAGGAAGAAGGGAAGAGAAAGAAGAAAAAGATAAGGGGCGAAGAAGGAAAGGACGTGAATGCAAGAAGGGAAGAGGAGGAAAGTAGATAGTAGGGAGGGGGAGTTAAGGGTGTTGAACGTGCCGACAATACAGGGTTCGAGGAATGGGGAGGGGTAGGCTGGTGCGAGGAGGGGAAGGCGAGTGCGAAGAGGAATGGAGGAGTAAAGTACATAAAGGAGAAGAGTGGAAGGCAGATGCGAATGGAAGGTAGCACGAAGAGGAAGGAGAGAGGGAGTGGAAGGTAGGCGCGAGAGAGAGGAAGTTGCGAGGAGGAAGGTGGTACGAGGAGGAAGGTGGTACGAGGAGGAAGGTGGTACGAGGAGGAAGGTGGTACGAGGAGGAAGGTGGTACGAGGAGGAAGGTGGTACGAGGAGGAAGGTGGTACGAGGAGGAAGGTGGTACGAGGAGGAAGGTGGTACGAGGAGGAAGGTGGTACGAGGAGGAAGGTGGTACGAGGAGGGAGGAGGTAAAGGTGCGAGGAGGAAAGTGATATGAAGAGGAAAAGAGGTAGGTCGGTAGGTGCAAGAGAGTAGAGGGGTATAGAGGTACGTATATTCGTAAAGGCGAGGGAAGAGGCACAAAGAAGAGTAGAGGTAGAACGAAGAGGAGGAAGGGAAAAGAAGATACGAGTACCAGGAGAAGGAACTGCGCAGTACAAAAAGAAAAAAAGAACGTATGGGTAAGGAGGTGATTGGGAGGTAGCGCGAGCGGGAAGGAAGAAGGTACGGGAAGGACAAAAGTGAGGATCCAAAAAGAACGCTAGAACACAACCAAAGAAGAAGAAAAGTCTAAACACACACCTATAAGTATCCTCCCCAAGAAATTACAAACACTAATAGCAGACACCTGTGCAGCCTGCCAACTCGTAAGCTCCAGCGTCGTATAGGCCTCATTAACATGCGCAAGCAAAGCCTGACACATCGATCCTATATTGTTTATATCTGCTTCGTTGTCAACTCTCTCCTTTGACAAGTTAGGGTAGGGAGAAACGTACACATTAGACCTGTTCCACTAACTATCCAAGCACCATCAGCAAGAGAACGGGGAGAGGGGGAAGGAAGAACGAACCAAGAGACAAAATCCCAAACAACAACCAAAAGTCTCCTGTCCTCCATAGTTTGCCACGCGTTATACTCACACCGCCCACCACCCCCTTCTTCGACGATCCAAGAGGAGCCATCTCAATCCCCTCATCTAAATTCTCCAGATCCTTATGAAAATCAACTTCATACGTCGGTGTGGTCCCTACATGCGCATGTCGTGGAGCTAAATGATCATGATCCAACATCGCCTGCGTCTCTTCTTCCCCATCGTCGTCGATATCAGGCGAAGTAGGTTCGGGGAGTGGGATCGGGCGGACGAAGAAGAACCCCAGGATCATAGGAAGTGAGGTGCCCAATGTGAGTATACCAAGAAACGCAGTCGTATTCCCAGCATAGAACACATGCGCGATAGTTGAAAAGAGGAATGCGGAGAGGCCAAAGCCGGAGATAACAAGTCCCGTCGTAGATGCTCTCTACCCCCCTCATTAGCACCCTTCCACCAAAATCAAAAGAAAGAAAGACATACAGCATGTTCAGGAAAGGTCTTTGCAGTAGTGTTCACCGCGCTCATCAATCCTGCGTCGCCACCTGCTCCAGTGAGAAAGCTACATAGAACCAAGAGGAGGAATCTCCCGAAGGGGAGTGTTGTTTCCGGGCTGGAGTCGGGAGGGAGGCCGGTGTCGTAGATGGCTTTGATTCCGCCGTAACCTAGGAAGAGGAGGATTGAGGCTGAGAGGATGAGGATTCGTGGGCCGCGGGTGTCGACGAGGCGGCCTAGGATTGGGCCTGTCACGTATACGCCCACTGGGGAGAGTTAGTTAGGGTGGGGAGGAGTGGGAGGGAACGTACCGTTCCCTGCGACAGCGACGATATTGAGCTGGGTATGTGTGATATGCAATCGGTCGCCAAGCTGTGGTGCGTATGCTATATACCGCCTTCATAAACGCTCTGGGTAAATAGACTATAAAGTACCTGAGTAAACCTGCCCATAATCATCAGAAACAAAACGTCATACATATTCAATCAAAAAGAAACGCACATAATTCGTCCCAGAGCACAGAGCAACAAGCAACGAAGCTAACAGTGTCCTAATCCTCGGCGCACTGAATACAGCTGGCACCTTTCCCTTTCCTTTCCCTCTGGCTCGCCCGACGTCGATGGGGGCAGGAGTCATGGTGGTGAGATTCAAAGGCGCTAGAGGCAGTGGCGTTTAGCGTTGTCGTGTCCATTACGTTCCCACTGCTGTCGGCGTTGTTCACATGAACAAAGTGTAAGCGGACTTATTCAATTCAATTATCTGGGAAAAGAACCCGACCCGCGTGGCTGTGTTGCTCATGTGATCAAGCGATTAGAACGCGTCGCCAGGGTGAAATCAGAAAGTTATCTTGATTCCGTTCCACCATCTTCTGATATCGACAAGGTCAGCATGCTCGTTTTCATATCTGCTCATTCTGATTTTTGATTGTAGTATGAATACGTCCCATGAAATCGAAGTTCTGAGAGGTACGCAACTTTTCATTTCAAAAGTGCCACTACTCCTAACTTTCTTGTAGACGCGATTAAAGCGAACGAGACGAAGAATGCAGATGGGAAGAGCACGATTCCATATGGCGTTTTGTTCGATAAGACAGCTAACACGCGTGCGTTTGTCTCTATCTACTTCTTTGAACATTGTGCTTGACTACGAGTAGTTGAGGCGTTGAATGGGACGTTGAGGGCTGCAAAGAGACAGAAGAAGGTACGTAATCTTCCTTCTTTAATGTGTTATGAATAAAGGTCTAATTGTAAATACTTAGGTCACGTTTGATGCAGAGCTACTTATGATGCCTAGGGATAAAGATGTCCTAGTTACTTGGATTGAGGATTAGAATCTATATACCCTCCTTTTTCTGGATTACCGCGATTCCGATCGCTCAGCACGTACAAAGTCCCTTTGGACCTTGGAAAGTGTCAGTGAGTATGATCAATATCCTGTTTAAAGCATAAATTGCTTCGCATGTTGTATACAAGAGGCGTCAGTTACTATGAACAAACAATTGAACAACACTTCAAGGTGGTGACTCATAACGCCGCGATCGCTTAATATGTGATGGGAACAAGCCTTCAAGCTCGTCACCAACCCGCTGAGCGCCAATTATTGTACACTGGGACCCACAAATCGTCAAAATAATAAACACATTACAGTATTGTCTAATATTGCAATTGTATTAGTCGCACTAACAACGATATTGTTCAAGCACAGCGTTCTCTCTACGTTTCTTATAAATACGACTCGCCACTAGATTGTAATGCTCAATACAACGTTGCTTTCGCCACCATACTACACACTACTAAACGTGCCATCAAACGTTTGTACTTTGCATCCGATTTCACAAGTCACATAACTTATCATATCCTTCATTTTTTATAGAATGTCGACAGCTGTCTTCTATCGAACAGTCCTTCCTACGTCATGGGCTATCTTCATAGGGATATTCATCCTCTCAAAGGTCATGTTCCAACCTCGCACCAACCGCGCACTACGCCATATTCCCAAATCCTTGGAGATACCCGCACCTTTCGAATCTTCGAAGGATGCTACTAAAGTAATTCACTCTACTACGAAGTTTCCCATGTTACATCCACGTAACTTCCTTGCTTTTCATCCCGCCATGAAGCTCTTCACAGCACAACACGCAATAGTCTCCCCCTCTACCGAGTCTACCGTGGTATATGCGCCTTCAAGCACCTTGAAGATCATTGTTCCCGAAGGTACAGAACAGTCCATGGTCGACGACTATCATAACATGGACCAGCGTCTCCAAACTCTGCATAACGATAACGCCCTAAGCACCATCACAGACCTATACCTCTCCGTTCCGTGGAAATTACAACCTCAACGGACAGTCACGGAGTCGACGGCTGGGACGGTTGCCACTCCCGACCTGCGGACATTCGAGTGGCATGGGAAGATCGACAACTTGCCTAATCCATGGCGAGGGCTGGACCAATTCGATTTCTCGGCACTTGAGACTCTCATTCTCAGGGATTGCATGATATCTGTTGAGGATTGTTTGTTCCTCCTCCGAAGGGCACCGAAGTTGAAGCGGTTCACTGTTCATGCGATTTACGATGTTCCCTCGAGGATCACCAAGGATTTGCAATCTCAGAATCAACCAGTGTGCCCCGAGCTGACTTATATCGTGGTGGTATGTGGGGACGTCGACTTGAAACCCTTATGGGATGCGCTTAATTCCTCCTGCAATAAACTGAAGACAATAGTTCTCAAACCGGGACTCGGAAATGCAGAGGCAAACATAATGAGTATCCCTTGGAAAAGTAAATGTCTGAAAGATGTAAAAATTAGAAAAACAATGCCTTGGAGTATGGAGATGGTTATTGCTGACAGAATGACTAGCAACCCAGGCGTGAAGGTTAGCGTAGAATATCAATAGATACAATGGGCTATATTCATTTACTGTGGTAAGTATCCTATGTTATTACGATACAGCTCCTGAGAAGTCAGTATCAATACACGTAGCTCCTGCATTCTGTTGTAACATGAACTCTTTGACTTTCGCTATAACAGATTCGATATATGTTTGATATGGGTCGGGCATAAGACTCTGCACATCTATCTTGGCTTTGCTGTAAAGATACGGCATCTCAGTGATGGATGACATGCCTGGTATATCTAACCACTGCAGAAATTCTGAAGCTCCAATGCTGTTGCTTTCAAAAGCAAATGACTGAAGTTTACACTGTGAGCGTATCATGAATTGCTTGAAGGAAGGAAGATTTTGTAGACTTGAATCTGTGAAGTCAATGGCGAGAGAAGAAAGTCGAGGTGTAGCGATGGTGTCGAAAATTGTGCAGTAGTGGTCACGGAATCCAGAAAGACACAACTCCTTTAGGGAGGGCAACGTTATGAGCTCTGTCGGGGGCGAAAGATACTCGTTGCCATCCGCACCTATGAGCAACTTAAGGACTTCAAGGTTCCGGCACGACTTCAGTATGTGTAGGAACTCGTTTATTGGAACTTGGTATCTATATTCAATGACTTTAAGCTGTTCCCAAGGTGCAGTTCGGAAGTGAAACAACGGGAGAGACCATTCAACATTCGAAATTCGGGGCGATGAATGAATGTTTGCCCAAATCTTGTCTTTATCGTCCTTAGAAAACTCGGGTATATGCAAACTGGCATGTTCTAGGTTCTTCATTGACCCGAATGAAACGCTCATAAGTGATTGCTGAAAACCATCGAATAGAAAATCGATGGACTTCCACTGATGACATCGGTCGATGCACAATTTCAAAATGGCATCTGTTTCAGCCTGTCGCCCCTCGCGGCCTTGATGGATATGAATAGAAAGTGGGCAGGTGCGAGCACGATCCAGCCAAAGACGAACGAGAGGAATGTGTTTTCGTCGAGGATTGTGAACAGCAATCGACGCCCACAACAAGGGCGATGAATTGATAAGTTGTCTCCAGTTATGACAAACATGGGTGAGAGGTACGGGAGAACTTCTGATCATGGCGCTAGACGATATACGAGTAGGCTTGTCAGCCAAATAGATCCTAGATCCTAAGGCCAAGTAATGCTGAAATATCTCGATCAGAATTTCATCTGGCAGGACGCTGATTGTCGGAATGCGATTCGTCCAAGTGGATAGCTTCTCCATTGCCATCGATACCGTGTACTTTGGACTAATGGTTGCTAGATGCCGCAAGGCGCTGCACAACATGCAGAGTATCCCATCTTCAGGCAGAAGATAAGTCCCCTTGTGGGTACAAACGTTTAATGACATTTGGAGATATTTCTAATGTACAAGTTAGATTATACTGCAATTGAGGAATAATGTATGAACTCACCGAAGCCCTATGTATTCTACAGAGGTCAGCCTAGCGAGACTCGTTGGTATGAGGTGGAATTTGGAAAGATATTGGACGCAAAGGCACATAAAAGGAGACTAGTCTTATAGCAAAGGATGTCGTTGTAGCCAGAGGCTTTCAGGAGAACAAGGTCGCGAGTGAAGACAAAGTACATCACATAAAAGGTTGAAGGGCATGTAGCGCTTGAAACGTACGACCCGGTGTTGGCCCGGTGCTCTTGTTTTCCGATGTCCCTGGTTCTCACGATCGGTGTTATGACCAATGGACAGCAACTCCTTGAAAACTTCTCCACAACTCGGGCCGTCGATTCTTCGACAGAGATCAGAAGTTGCTCCTATGAAACTTTTTAGATTAGCAACGTGTAAGTAAGTAGTCTGGCGTTGGTCTGGCGAGCCGCGAAGCAAGGTGTGATTTGCGTAACACTGCCGTTTATTTGCATGTATTATGCTGTCGAGATGTTGGCAAATATAGCGTAATACAGTTTACTTAACACGTGGTACTTACCGCGGAAGCCGCAAGCGGCGGCATTGAGGCATGGCGGCTAAGGTTTCAAACGTCTCTCAGAAAGTAATATGAATTTATATCGTTTAGTCATCTCTATACTAAGTACTAAATTTGTATATATATTCATGTAATTCCCACTACTGAATGTTTCGTATTTTTGCCATAAGGTATTTAGAAGAGCACTTCCAAGTGAAGTCTACATTCATTCTGTTCCTTGCTGTGTAATGAACTCCTTGAGTCTTGCTATAATGCTCCTGACAGTTTGTTTCTTGAAGCAAATTTTGGGGTTAATATAAATGCTTGTTTCCGTAGCAGACAACACGCTAGGAATATCGAGCCATTTCAAAAGTTCCAAAACCTTAACATCTAAGCTCCCAAAATGAAATGACTGAAGACTGCATTTTGAGCGTGTCATGAACTGCTTAAATGATGGGTAGTTTCTACTGTCTGCATCAATGAGCTCAAATCTAAGTGAAGTAAGGCGAGGTGCAGTAATAGCGTTGAAGAATGTAGGATAGTGAGCATGATCATAGCCAAAAAAAGAAAGCTTTGTTAAGGAGGGTAACGTTATAACTCCGACTCTGGAGGAGAAGGAATGTCATGGGAAGCTTCATTCAGCATCATTTTAAAGACTTCAAGGTTTCGACAGGATTTCAGTATATGTCGAAACTCGTTAATCGAAACCGGGAATATGCAGTCAATGAATTTAAGTTGTTCCCAAGGTATGTTGACTAAATTAGACGGCAGAGTGTACCATACGACACTAGAGATCCGTGGAGATGAGTGAATACTTGCCCAAATTGTACCTCTCTCGACTGTAGAAAACTCGGGTATATTTAAACGGACGTATTCTAGCTTCTCCAATGGACCAGCAGTCGGGATAGTCATAAGTGCTTGCTGATAATCGTCTAATTGAATATCAATGGATTTCCATTGAAGAGAATATTCAATGAATATTTTTAGTATAGCATCCGGTGTCTTGTCGGACGAACAACTCTTCAGAATGCTAATTGAAAGTGAGCAGGGCCCGGCGCGATCTAGCCAAAGGCGGATTAGAGGAATATGCTTCTGTCGGGGATTGTAAACAGCGATTGGTGTCTACAATAAAGGCGATGAATTGATAAGTTGTCTCCAGTTATGACAAACATGAGTGAGGGGAATAGGGGAACTTATGATCGGGTTGCTAGACGATATAAAAGACAAATGTCTAGCAGAATAGGTACTCGATCCCATGGCAAAGTAGCACTGAAATATCTCGATAAGAATTTCATCTAGCAGGAAGTCGATAGTAAACGGAATGCGATTTGTACAAATGGATAAATTCTCCATTACGGCCGACAACGTGCATTCTGGGTCAATAGTTGGTAGATTTCGCAAAGCCATGAAAGCTCAGTGGGTCGAGGAATCAGTCTAGAAGTCTCGTTAGTATGAAGTAGAAGGATATTCAAGTTGATACAAAAGCACATAGCATGAATCTACTCTTATAGTGAAGGATGAAGATTTATAGCCACAGGCTTTCAAGAGAACAAGCTTCACCTCAGATAAGACTGAATCGGGGTCGTGGATTTGCGCACACAGATCTGAACTACAGACAAATGTATACCTATTTTTAGAATTTGATAATCAATATGTTTGGTTTACAAACTTTTCGTGGCGCATTCTGGATATTAAATGAATATATTTGTACCGTATTTATGCTACCTCAATTCTGCCCTGTCTGAGGTGAAGGTCACGGGAAAAGACAATGTGCATCATAGAAAGCTGAAGGGCTTGCCGTTGGTATGAAGTAGAAGGATATTGGTTGATACAAAAGCACATAGCATGAAACCACTCTTATAGAGATGGATGTACTTGTAGCCACAGGCTTCCCGTATAACGAGGTCTCGAGAAAAGATAGATTGCATCATAGAAGGCTGAAGGGCGTGCTTCAAACGTACGACGGTGCTACGCTCGCGCCACTGCCGCGGTGCTCTTGTTCTGTCCTTGGCTCTCACGGTGAAGCGGAAACTCGTTGTAAAATTTCTTACAATGTAGGCCGCTGATGTTGATTCCTTGACAGAGATCCTCTTGTAGTAAAACGTGGTTAATAACGTCCTTATAATCTAGCGAAGCAAAGACATTTCCAAGACACGTGATGCAATCACGATTCACCACACTACTTACTACACTTCTTACACTTTCCAATTTACAGAGTGCATGTAAGTATTAATATATTAAGTACTATGCTAATACGCTGAAACGTTGGCAAAAGCACTAATTTTACTGATTTCCAGTATAGTATGCACTTCGGCTATGCTCCGGGTTCAATTACCGGTGGAACAATACAAACCAGTGACACTGACTCGAAGATGAAGCTTGAAGTGGGACTGCAATAGTCACAATGTGACCCGCTGCTCGATTGGTAGTACGACATTGTAATACTCGCTATTCATCGATATCCATCGCTGCGCTCGGGGCTCGAACACCCCCACAGCTCGCGCCACACTCCGGCCTCCCGGGTTCAATTCCCGCTTAGGACCGTTACATTTCTTTTTACTCCAGTCATAGGTAAGTTAAATGTTATAAAATGTTGAGAGATAATGAACGTAGATATTAATGATGGAACCTAAGCTCCATTATTTACTCGTTTCGAACTGCTGAAGATATCTTGGAAGCAAAACGATTATTAACACAATTCTACTTAAATATTATCTTTCTGTTTCTGATTTACCTTTACGGGCATCTATAATATGATTTGTACCACACAACGAACGAAGTGCTCGCAATGAAAATACCGATATCAAAGTACATAGAAAGAAAGTTGTTGTAGACTAAAAATGAGGAAGAAAATTTGACCAGGATACAGTCTCTAACGCTGAAGGTAGGAGTCCCCGCAGCGATGTAAGTGATTCCACTAACAAAATACACCTGGCTACAACATAAACTACAGGAAGAAAAAGTAATATACCTTGAGCGAAATCTGGAACTTTATCTTTAAATATCTTCACAGCAGAAAAACTTGTGAAGCTACACCCTGTAGCTGTAACCACAATTGCCGACACCCTCCATATAGTTTTTTCTGGAGACGATGGGAAGTGCGAATTCCAAGCTAAACAGTGAATAGCGCCAAACAGTGCTGAACATGGGAAGATAATGAGAATTGATAATCGCAAGGAATGTGCCCACTGAAGTAATTCGTCAGTCAAGCGAACTGGCACGCGTTGGGCATCGAAGAACGTAGATGCGAAATATGAGCGAACTCTCTTATCACCAGTACCCTTGATTAGGGCTGTACACCGTACCGTATACGGTATACGGCCGTATAGCTTACGGTCAGGTGACGGTTACGGTTTGCCCGTAACCGTACCGTATCAATGAATTTTTTCCGCATGAAAAAACGGTACGGTCCGTAAAACGGTTACGGACGGCCTCATACGGTTATACGGGTAGTAAATGTGTGATTTTATTTTTTCGAAGCAGTAATTTTGTTATATAAAGTATCGAAGGAGTGTTTACAATGCATAAAATGCGAATTGGACACTGCATAAGAGATTCAATGCTATCAAAAGTTCATTACTATCTTGTACAACTCAAATAGGCCTTGCATGTGAGCCATTAGTATGTTTATATAGTGTATTTAATAGATGGAAGTTCAATTGAACGATGTCGAAATATTTATAAACATAAAAAATCGTAAAATAATACGATTGAGCTACATGGGGCGTGGGGGTGTCGAGTACCAGTTACTATGTCCGGTTTAATCGAGTGCGTAGAATAGTAGCCGCCGGAGATACTTGTCAGCAAAGGTGTGTAATGAGTATCAGCGTGGTGGTCAGAGCGGATCGTGACAACCTTAAGACGATAGTAGTCTTTATACAGAGCTTGTCTTGTATTCTACTAATATTAGATAATGTGAGCAGTATCTAATATTTGTATTCTGAGCGAGTGGGCCAAGGGGCAATGAGTTAAAGGTAAAGTAGACAATATTATTGGGTACTACATAAATGCTGTGGTTATATACATTGTCTACTGTGTAACTAGAACGTTTGCATATTGCCAGACTATGTGAGAATA
This sequence comes from Cyathus striatus, assembly GCA_025738555.1. Classification (NCBI taxonomy): domain Eukaryota; kingdom Fungi; phylum Basidiomycota; class Agaricomycetes; order Agaricales; family Nidulariaceae; genus Cyathus; species Cyathus striatus. The sequence continues at coordinate 2,343,452 of JAOVFP010000010.1, read as the reverse complement.
TTTTAACAATTTCTACAGAAGTGTAGGGTATTCTATAACCGAAAGGAATCGAAATTTATAAGTAATATAAGTAGGTAGTTGAATACCATAGTAGAATTGCGATGGTATACTATTCAAATAACATATTCCATAACATACCTCTTATTCGCTCGCCTCCAGTAAGCGTGGGAAATCTCTCCGAAAAGGAAGACAAAAGAAAGAGCTGACGGAAAATGGGTTATAAAATAACAGTAATAGGGTATATGTTTGTTTGAAAATATATACACGAATTCTTATATTCAATGGTACTTATCTGTGTGGAAGAAACTAAAAAATACAGGAATTTTCGGAATTACGACGCCCCGAAGTTACGACACAGCCGAATTACGGTAACGGTGAATTATTCCACACTCGGAACTTCATATGTATGAAGTTCCGAGTGTGGAATAATTCACCGTAACCGTAATTCGGTTGTGCCGTAAACTCGGAGCGTCGTAATTCCGAAAAGTCCTGTATTTTTTAGTTTCTTCCACACAGATAGGTACCATTGAGTATAAGAATTCATGTATATATTTTTAAACAAACATATACCCTGTTACTGTTATTTTATAACCCATTTTCTGTCGGTTTTTTCTTTTGTCTTCCTTTTCGGAGAGATTTCCCACGCTTACTGGAAGCGAGCGAATAAGAGGTACATCCATAGGGTTCCCGTTTATTTATCTGTACTGCAATGAATCGTTTCTTAGCCATGTTTTATCTTAACATTTGTTTAATGCTAAATATTAAAATAAAAACACGGAACTTGTCATTTGTAAAAACAGGGTAAGACATGTGACATTTTGGAGCTATTATTCTGTAGCGTATTTAAATAGACAAATGCTTGGATAGAGCTATTACTTGTTATGATATACATTATTTGTGATTTTGTGAACATATGAACTACGAATTTCGAGGCAATTTCAAAGTATCTCAAGTGAATGGGTTAATATGACGAGATTTAGTGAGTTGCCCCAACTGAGCAGGGCAGTGCTTTGGAATTACATCCAAGTTATAAAATTTTGATAGAAAGAAGATAATATTATTGGGTACTAAATGCTGTGGTTATATATTTTGTCTACTGTGTAACTAGAATGTTTGCGTATCACCAGACTATGTGAGACTATTCTAATAGTTTCCAGAGAAGTGTAGGGTATTCTATAACCGAAAGGTGTAAAGATGAAGGTGACCCTGGAACCTAAACAAAGAAATAAAATGCGAGCCGGTTGAAAGACCATTCAACCTGCGGCGTTCCAAGGCGTATGAGAATGTAGTAATCATTTTAATCTGGTGTTGAGTTGGGGATAAATTAAGTGAGTGTAAAGTAAGATAGATACAAAGAAATAAAACGCGAGCCAGTTGAAAGACCATTCAACCTGCGGCGTTCCAAGGTGTATGAGAATGTAGTAATCATTTTAGTCTGGTGTCGAGTTGGGGATAAATTAAGTGAGTGTAAAGTAAGATAGATACAGGTTTTTATAGAAGGAAAAACATAGCATATTACTTAACTTGAATTGGTTCTTAAACGTAAATTAAGATATTCCAAACCGTAATGTAGACGTAAACTGTTTAAGAGTAGCAGAGCAGTGTTTTGAGATGGAGAAATAAAAAAGAGGAAACTCGGAATAGGGAGACTCGATAACTGCGCGCTAGAACACTGTCACGTGATGTTGACAATGAAACTCGAAGATTAGCGAATTTTGTAGTGCAGACGGATCGCTTGCTCTACAAAGGAATCAAATTTATAAGTAAGATAAGTAGGTAGTTAGAAATGCGATGGTATACTATTCAAATAACATATTCCATAACATACCTCTTATTCGCTCGCTTCCAGTAAGCGTGGGAAATCTCTCCGAAAAGGAAGACAAAAGAAAAAACCGACAGAAAATGGGTTATAAAATAACAGTAACAGGGTATATGTTTGTTTAAAAATATATACATGAATTCTTATACTCAATGGTACCTATCTGTGTGGAAGAAACTAAAAAATACAGGACTTTTCGGAATTACGACGCTCCGAGTTTACGGCACAACCGAATTACGGTTACGGTGAATTATTCCACACTCGGAACTTCATACATATGAAGTTCCATATGAAGTTCCGAGTGTGGAATAATTCACCGTTACCGTAATTCGGTTGTGCCGTAAACTCGGGGCGTCGTAATTCCGAAAATTCCTGTATTTTTTAGTTTTTTCCACACAGATAGGTACCATTGAATATAAGAATTCATGTATATATTTTTAAACAAACATATACCCTATTACTGTTATTTTATAACCCATTTTCTGTCAGTTCTTTCGTTTGTCTTCCTTTTCGAAGAGATTTCCCACGCTTACTGGGGGCGAGCAAATAAGAGGTACATCTGTAGGGGCTGCCATTTTTCTTTCTGTATTTCAGTTGATCATTGCAATACTCTCCATTGTGCTTTCATAATTGTAAAATACTATACCTAAATTCTAAAACGGAATACTAGTGCTGTTGAAGTATTTTGATCTGTGTCTAGTAACACGACGAAATAAAATTCCCACGCCTGTTGGGGCGAGTATCATTGCTTCGTTATGTACGTTTATGCCAGAAATAAATATCAGCAATGAAAAACATGTATGAAGTGAGTGTGATAATATGCCAGTGAACATAGCACCGATTCAAATTGCGAGAACGCTTTCACTCGCCTTCAGGATTTAGATATAAATTAAGATATGTTAACGGCACATTATTATGAAGTTGTACATTTGTAATGAGAGTGCTATCGGATTTCTGCTATAGAACTGTTTTTCTGTCAAATTTTATAACTTGGATGTAATTCCAAAGCACTGCCCTGCTCAGCTGGGGTGACTCACTAAATCTCGTCACATTAACCCCTTCACTTAAGATACTTTGAAATTGCTTCGAAATTCATAGTTCATATGTTCACAATATCACAAATATTATATATCATAGCAAGTAATAGCTTTGTCTAAGCATTTGTCTATTTAAATGCGCTACAGAATAATAGCTCCAAAATGCCACATGTCTTACTCTGTGTTTACAAATGACAAGTTCCGTGTTTTATTTTAATATTCAGCATTAAACAAATGTTAAGATAAAACACAGCTACGAAATGATTCACTGCAATACAGATAGATAAACGGAACCCTATGGACGTACCTCTTATTCGCTCGCCCCAGTAAGCGTGGGAAATCTCTTAGAAAAGGAAGACAAAAGAAAGAACTGACAGAAAATGGGTTATAAAATAACAGTAATAGGGTATATGTTTGTTTAAAAATATATACATGGATTCTTATATTCAATAGTACCTATCTGTGTGGAAAAAGCTAAAAAATACAGGAATTTTCGGAATTACGACGCCCCGAGTTTACGGCACAACCGAATTACGGTTACGGTGAATTATTCCACACTCGGAACTATGCCGCTCCGAATGGGAAATTAATCGCCGTAGTACAGAGTCGCCGTAGTCAACGATGTTTCTTCTATTTTCTGCATTTTCACTGCACACTGTTGTTCTAATGTATAAATAAATGTCTCTAAACATTATAATATCAATAATATGTTCGGAGATTGGCCTAGAAGTTGTGTTTTTTCATCATATGTTTTGATCAACGGTATTTCCCACGCATTTCCCACGCCTGGTTGATGTACTTTAGAGTGGTTTTACTACGGCGCATTTCAGTCCACCTTAAGATTTTATTTAGCTCTACTCTTTCATATATTGTCTAGAAATTTGAAACCCATATTTTAAGCTAGCGTTCACTGGTACCCTAAGATATTTTATTAAAAATGCTTAAATAAGGTACTGAATACTTTGCTTCACATAAGAATATTTAAGTGCTGAGGTGTTGCTCAAAGCATGCGATGGGCAAGCGTTGAGTCTATCCGGTCTGAGGGCAAAAACATCGAGGCGCGTGACATATGGAGAAAACAACGCGAGACATCATACACATCATTATGCGTATGCATTAGATTAATAGTTAATTCCAACCAAAGGCATTTTAACTATTTTCCAATAAGTTAGCTTTTCCTTTGCAAATACATATATAAGTACCTGAAGTATTTTTGTTTAAGTATACATACACATACTGTTGCTCGACAAGCCTAATATGTGATCGAACGCGTACATATAATAATGTATTACTGTATGTTTCACACCATTTCCTCTATGTAATGCACCTCGACGCTTTCGCCCTCGGACCGGATAGACTCAACGCTCGCACATCGCATAATTAATTAAATATCCATACATGAAGTAACACTACAGTAACACGGCACATTTCTGTTCAGACTTTCTCTATTCATTATTCAATTTTAGGCACTTCATACTTCTTCGAGCTGAAACAGCATTTTTTAGTGAAATAACTTATGATGCATGTGAATGATAGTATGTCATGTGGTTCTCTAGAAAAAATATCACAGAGTAATGCTGAAGAAAGTTTGAAGGTAGACTGAATGCGTTGCAGGATTGCTCCAAAACGCCTTGACAAGGCGTGGGAAATCGTGGGAAATACCGTTCATCAAAACATTTCGTGAATAAAACATAAATTCTAGTCGATTTAAGACTATATTTTTGTTATCATAACATTCAGGAGCATTTAATTATACACGAGAACAAAACTGTACAATGAAAATGCAGAAAATGGAAAAAAACCATACACTACGGCACCCCCTTCCCTACGGCAACCGAACTACAGTACGGCGATTAATTTCCCATTCGGAGCGGCATACGGAACTTCATAACTATGCCGCTCCGAATGGGAAATTAATCGCCGTACTCCAGTTCGGTTGCCGTAGGAAAGGGTGTGCCGTAGTCTACAAGTTTTCTTCTATTTTCCACAATCTCACTATATATTTTTGTTCTAATGTATAAATAAATGTCTCTTAATGTTATAATAGCAATGAAATAGTCCTAAATCGACCTAGGAGCTATGTTTTTTCACGGAATGTTATGTTCAACGGTATTTCCCACGCTTTTCCCACGCTTCGCCGAAGCGCTTTACGGCAGTCATACAACGCCTTCAGTCCACCTTTAGAATTTCGTTAGCCTTGCTCTCTCGTACTCTTCTTCATATATATAATATTGATACATATGTAATTTATTTATGTACAAACACCCAAATGTCATACCAGCATTCACATGTGGATTAAGTAGTATTATTAAATGTGTTGTTTCAGCTCGAAGAACTATGAAATTAAAATTGAACAACGAATGGAGAGGATACTCTAAGTAGTTGAGGCATGGTGTATACATATGTTTCACAAATGCACAAATGCATATTTGGGTATCTGAACTGTTGTTCTAAATATCTCACTAATGAGTGTTGAGTGTATCTGGTCGGAGGGTGAAAGCATTGAGGTGCTTTAGATTATTACATACAGAGAAGTGGAGAGACATACGCATTATGCCTCTATACTATGTATATGCAATATCATTATAAATTTCTCTGTATTTAATCACAACAATAGCAGTCTTAAATCGACACAGAAGCTGTGTTATTTCACGATGTGTTCTGCTAAATAGTATTTCCCACGCCTAATTGAAATGCTTTACATCGCTACCTTGTCAATCATTCAGCCACCCAAGCTTCTAGTACAACATATATAAAATACCTCGAGCAATTGATATAACTCTTATGTGAATTAAGTTAGTTTAGCCTTTAAACATTATCTTTCTCTCCATCATATCTTCGAGCTCTTATACATATGCGTGATAATGTATATGCTGAGTATGTGAACTAATTATTACCACTATATGGCCTGAATTCGATCTGGAATATAAACTTTAACCAAATTAGTACCATTCACTTTTCTCTTCACAGCCATTTAAGCTTAAATAACATATTTAATGAAGCAACTTAATGTGCATGTGAATGCTGGTATAATATTTCGGTGACTGGACATAACTAAATTATATATGTATCAGTATTATATATATGAAGAAGAGTACGAGAGAGAAAGGCTGATGAAATTCTAAAGGTGGACTGAAGGCATTGTATGACTGCCGTAAAGCACTTCAGCGAAGCGTGGGGAAAGCGTGGGAAATACCGTTGAACATAACATTCCGTGAAAAAACATAGTTTTTAGGTCCATTTAAGACTATGTCATCGTTATTATAACATTTAGAGATGTTTATTTATACATTAGAACAAAAATATACAGATCGACTATATGTATGCATATTAATTTAACATGTACTACACATAATTATGTGTATGATGTCTCACGTCGTTTCCTCCATATGTAATGCGCCTCGACGCTATCGCCCTCGGGCCAGATAGACTCAACGATCGCACATTGCATACTTAGAACAACATCTTAGGTACTTAAATATAATTATCTGAAGCAAAGAATTCAGCACCTTTCTTGGTATTCATTATTTAATTTTACCTTCATACCTCATCGAGCTGAAACAGCATTTTCAATATAATAACTTAAGGTACCAGTGAAAACTAGCTTGAAATATGAGTTTAAGTTTTATAGACTAAATATGAAAGAGTAAAGCTAAATTAAGTCTTAAGGTGGACTGAAATGCGCTGTAAGACTACTCTAAAGTACATCAACCAGGCATGGGAAATGTGTGGGAAATACCGTCGATCAAAACATTTGATGAAAAAACACAACTTCTAAGTCAATTTTCGAACATATTATTGATATTAAAATGTTTAGAGACATGTATTTATACATTAGAACAGGAGTGTGCAGTGAAAATGCAGAAAATAGAAGAAATACCGTTAACTACGGCAACTCTGTACTACGGCAACTGAACTGGGGTACGGCGATTAATTTCCCATTCGGAGCGGCATAACGGTAGCCCGTATAGCCGTATTATACGGTTACGGTGTACAGCCCTACCCTTGATATCGCCCTGCACTGTAAGCACGATATCACGTAGTGGATCAATAATTGGCCAAATTATGATTACGTTGACGATGGTCTGTGACAGGCCCTTTTCGCGTAACAATTCTGCAACTGCATCAACTATAGCTTTGAAAATTGACGTCACCGTTTGAACCAAATGGTCTTTCAATGATAAAAGATAGTAGGGTTTCAAATTGTAGCTGGTCCTGCGACGCGTACGGGTGGGACTTTGATAACTACCAATGGATCCTGCTCGTTTTCTTGAAGTAGGTTGGTAGGGGATCACCTTGGGAGGAAGGTATTCTAATGGATATGTAGTGATATCTTCACCGTTATGGGTATGTTGACCCACCCTATCTGTGGCAGGGAAGTTATGGTTCTCCCGCGGGCGGTACGTAATGTTTCTGAGAGGGCCATCGAACTCTACATTTTGTGAGTTGTCAGTGTGCATACCAGTAATGGGTTCTGCCAATCGTGGTCCGAAATCTTTGTTTCGATCAAGCCCATAGTGGATTGCTTGGGAAGGGACAGATGGTATTGCATCTCTAGTGACAATAATATCTTCACTGTAGATATGTTGACCAGCGCTATCTTCCACAGGGAAGTTGTGGTTTTTCCGCGTGGGGTAGGCTGTACCTGATAGTGGTCCTTCGAACTCGGTGTCTTGTGAACGGTTCGCGCTAGGGGGTTCGGCCATTACTCTTGGTCCACGTTCATTTTCATCAGTATCGGAGCTGGTCATCTGGGAATGTCGTCCCGCGTTATCTGCAGAGAAGATGTAACTTTCCCGCGGGCGGTAGATGCTATCAAGCTCTAAATTTTTTGAGTTGTGTGTTTCGTTACCGTCTTGCTTACTAACGACATTCAAATAGATCGGCTGTCTTACATCCAGAGGTTTACTCCACCAGAAAAGCGATAACAGGAATGTGCACGATATAACGGCAAGTGTTGCTAATTCCAGTTGAACAACTGCGAGGCCCTGAGCGCGCCTTCCAATACATTGTACAACAAACCAGAGTGTCTGGGTAACAAGAATTATCTTTGAGAGTGCATCTGATTTGCTTTTGTCCTCGATATCGGCTTCTGTAATGCTAGAGAATGATATCTCCTTTTTGCTAAGAAGAAGTTCCGCCTGGCTGGGATACAAAACCCCATTGTATTTCTCGGAGCGCAAATGGAACCCCCCCATTTGAAGAAAGTGGGAATGCTTCATAGTCCAATTGGCTTCTGAAAGGTTTCTTAGGTCCTTGCAACGTCGTATAACTTTAAAAAAAAAACAAGTAACGTACGGTTACGATCCTCTGTAAAAACTTTATGAATAAATGTCGCTCCAGTGTGTTGACGAGCCGCCCATGTCAAGATCATTTCAGGGACTACCATAGCCCAGAACATCGCCTTCAGTCTCCTCCAGAGGATCCTCCAACCCTCCTCACCTGGAGCAGGGACATTCGGGTGCACGGAGACCCATGTACAGAGAAAAAGGGTTGACGCGCAGCTCCACACAACATCCAGTACATCACGTTGATTGCAACTGCAAGCCGGAGAAGAATTGGAAACTAATGTTGTATTAAGGGATGCTGACATCGGAAGAGAGAAATTGGGGGATGTCGTGTTAATAAAGATCGAAGATGCGCCCACTGGTCCGGGGCACGCATCGCGAAAAATTAAATAAAAAAGCAAATGAAAAATCATTTCGCAGAGACTATGAATGTGAGGCTAGGAGGGACTTGCACCAAACCGAACAGTGCACTGAGGTTAAGCCTGTTATGTGGAAAATTTGGTGTGTGACCATCATGAACTATTCAGGCATTTTCTCCTAGACAATCATAATCCAGGATGCGATTTGGTTATCGATTCGCTTCATGAGTGACGTTGAAGTATATTTATGGCATACCTGCCTGCTTCGGAGACATGTCGCATGCACGAGTCATTGGCCGAGCGCCCTGTGCCTGACGGCTGTGAGCGATAGTATTATTGCACTGGATCTTCAGCGCCCATAGTATTCATCCTGGAAAGAACGAAGAACTGGCCATGTGAAACTATGTTCTCAATCTGACTTCTGAAGGAGATGACTCTGCTTGATTTATATCTAGGCTCATCAAATCCCCTCCCACGATTTCACGTGGTCTATTCCGATATAGACCGACCACGAAACGACGTTTTTGATTACACTATTCGCCCTTTTTATCTAGCCCCGATGAGCGTCTGGTCTCCCGGAGCTTGTCTTTGCGTGATTCACTGGATGCGCATTCTGAATTAGCTCATTGTAGGACGACGACTTTTTGAACACTTCGTAAATTAACATGAACGGGTAAACTTTCAGAAAATATTTTCCCCGAAGTAAGCACCCTAAAAACCCGACTATCGAGTGCCGTAAGGTGCTATAAGTTGCAATTAAGTTTGTATAAACGATATACATGCGCCACAGCTCATGCATATGTTACATGTTACAAGCGGTAGCTGCAGTACCAAGGCGGTGCTGGAGTCACTGCTATAGTAAACATTATTAGATGAATTTCGTCTTCAAAAGATTCGTATAAATGACGTTGTTCAAGCCGAAAAGTCATCCAGAAAGCTCATAGAGTGGTATCGTTACGCTTCTGACCACAATCTATACTCTAGTCTGAAGCAAAATAGGTATGTACACGTTTATTATCGGCCAGTTATAAAGCTTCGAATAAATCCCACGACCAGTAGCTTTACTCCAACCTGTACTGGATTATGGTAGCCTTGGAGCCGTAGTTGCAGAATGAAATATGCAAGGCACAGCTGTTGATGAATGTCACCGAGCTTGTGACAATGTTTTAGTTCTTCGCGCCCTTCGGCGGTACTTTTAATTCTGGTCCTCAACTATAAAATGTCCGGGGCGGGGGACCAGGATTATCATCAACACTCACAATGGCTCGATTCTTTAAACTCACGGTCATCATCTCTTTGCTCACCACCATATCTCTCGGCTTTCCACAGTATGCCTCTCTTGCAGGCTTATCAGAGCGCGAATTGGATATAATCCTCCCCACTTTGCGGGCACGAGAGGCAACCCCTCCACCCCCTGCGCCAAACGAGACTTCGGTAAAACTCGTAAACGACAAGGAGCACCCTTGGATGCCTCTAAAACCTGGAGACATGCGTGGACCATGTCCGGGTCTTAACACACTTGCTTCCCATGGGGTAAGTAGCTGTATTTTTTGAACGTGCGAGCGAATGCTGAAACTGTGTAAAGTGGCTTCCTCGCTCTGGAGTTGCCACACCGAGTCAAATAATTAACGCTGTACAGGATGGTTTGTGTTTCACATTGAAATATTCCGACAGTGACTAAAATCTACTGCATGCGTTTAGGATTTGGTATGGAGCATTTCTTGGCGGTCTTCGTCACTTATGCAGCGATGCTTGTCGACGGAAACTTGATAACGGACCTAATGAGTATTGGTGGAGCGACTCCTGCAACGGGGCCGGCTCCTCCAAAGCCGGCTCAAGCGGGAGGATTGAATACACATGTAGTGTTTGAAGGTTAGAGATCCTTAAAATTTACGAAGCCTTCTCTAATAACGAATGTTTTTCTGCTATCCATAGGCGACGCAAGTATGACTCGAGGCGATGAGTTCTTCGGAGATAATCACAGTTTTAACGAAACGCTTTTCGACCAGGTATGGACACAGTACCATTATTATACATGATACTAACTCGGTACTCTGCAGTTTGTTGACTTTAGTAACCGCTTCGGAGATGGAAATTACAACCTTACCGTCGCAGCAGAGCTACGTTGGCAACGTATTCAACAGTCGATGGAAACCAACCCCCAGTTTTCGCTTGTTGCACCACGCTACTTTTCAGCATACGCAGAGTCAGTCTTCCCCTTGATGTTCTTCGTTGATGGCAGAAAGACCGATGGGCAATTGGATATGACCACTGCTCGTGGTTTCTTCCAGAACAACCGAATGCCTGATGGATTTTTCCGCTCCAATAGGTCGATAGTCTCGCCGACTGAACTTGGTGAGGGTATGGGTTATCTCTTCACTGCCCATCCTATCCAGCCTGGAAAGAACGAAGGAGTAGGAAACTATGTTCTCGATTCGACTTCCGCTAGATTTGATGGGGACAGCTGCTTGCTCTATACGAACTTTGTCAATCAAACTGTTCGAAATCTTTATCCGAATCCAAAGGGCGCTTTGCTCGATGCGCTCAACCGGAACTTGGATATTTTTTACGGCCCAATGAAGTATGTTGACTGTCCCCAAGTATTCCCATATGGAAAGCCTTAACTTAATATATGGGCTATATTGTCTGATGCGAGGGACTTGATTGTTTGGACACTTACAAGTTAGGTATATTTTGTAGCGACTCCTAGCTTAGCATTTATACATGCCATTTTATTTAATGTCTTTTCTCTTCAAGCTTTCGTGTCACTCTTCACCTGACAAAGTGTAAATTAGAGACGTGAGGAGATTGTGACAGATCGCTGTTTACTTAGGTAAGGATCGTTGACGATGCTGGTTATACTATGCAGCGTTTTATGTGTGACCTCAGACTACACAGGGAACAAAGCAATTGAAGAGGAAAATGGATAGATAGGTGCAGTTCAATACCATTCCAAGGCCTTTCGACACATTCTAGCAGACGAATCTCTTTATGCTCAGAAAAATCTGAAACCTAAATAATTAATCGACTACATACTTCAGCATTCAAGAAAGCTCGGCGCAAAAAAAGTGATAGGATTACAATAGTCCTTTCTCATTCCACAACATTGCGTCGCACTGAGGACGGGTTTCCACGTCCACTATACCACGCAGACTTGATTACCTCTGTGCTAATGCAGTATAGATACAAGAGCTCGAGAGGTGAGTTCGATACTTGATGACAAGTTTCAACTTAGGGCGAATAATTAGTTATATTACATTTATGCCTTGGTTAGTTCAACGTTCAAAACATCACATCGTGGTCGAAAATTTTATATCAACTTAAAAGGTCCGAAGAACCGAAGGAACATGTCTGAATGTTGTCGCACAGTGCGGCGCTAAATTCCAAGGCCACTGAACCACGCAGGCATATCTTTATACGAAAATGTTACATGTTTAAGGCACAACAAGTTCCATTGAGCGAATAATTAATAAGGTTGATTATGAGGCCTTGAGGTACTAAGTTACATTCTTATTTCGTGGTAAAAATTTTAATAGCACTAGTATAGTAGAAATTGATCGTAAAGTACAGCGCAGTTGAAGTTACAAGTCCACTGTACTATGCGGACTATGATGCATAATAGACACTTAAGATACTTCCCATTACAATCCATCAAAATACACACATACACACACCACCCATCCGTCGAGATGCACCGAAGCTTGGTTCAACTTGGGTGGATTCAAAATGCTCCTATGAATCTCAACAGGCGCATCCAGGCTCGCTCGAACATGTAATACTGAATGTTCGCCCCTCTCCCCCCATTGCCCAACGTCACGTCGACATCCCTTCCTTCCGAGTTTCCAACTCTGATCTAGAGCGACATTGGCAATACGTCGCACAGTGCATAGCCTCTTAAGCATTCTATCGCGCTCGGTGGGAATCGTTTGGAGGATGGGAAAGACGTGGCCGAGCCTGAGGAGGAATATAAGGCGCGGGAGGAAAGAGTCGTCGACTGACTGCATATCACCCACACGCAGCTCAACATCGTCGCAGTCGCAGGAAACGGTATGTCCTCTTCCCCTCGCCTCACTTCCCGACTTGTGTTCCACCGCAGTGGGGGTATGCGTAACTGGCCCAATCCTCGGCCGCCTCGTCGACACCCGCGGGCCCCTAATCCTTATCCTCTCATCTCCATCCTCCTCTTCCTCTTCCTCGGTACGGCGGTTTCAAAGCCATCTACGACGCAGGCCTTCCCCCCAATTCCAGCCCCGAAACTACATTGCCCTTCTGGAGGTTCTTGTTGCTGGTGCCGGCTAGCTTTCTCACTGGGGCAGGCGGCGACACGGGACTGATCAGCGCGGTGAATACCACTGCTAAGATATTCCTGCAAATGCTGTGCGTCTTCTTTTGTTTCTTTTGAAGTTGAGTGGGAGCTGAGAAGGGTGTAGAGCATCAACCACAGGACTTGCCATAAGTATCAGGCTTTGGCCTAGCGTCCCTCTTCTCCTTGTCTTCCCCACCATTGTACGTTTGTTCTATGCTGAGATCACTACTGCGTTCCGAGTCGGTATACTTGCACTAGGCACGTCTTTACTTTTGATCCTGGGGTTCTTCTTCGTCCGCCCGATTCCTCTCCCTGAACTTACTTCCCCTTCAATCGAGGAGGAGGGCTAAGGCATGCGCATATGGTGACCACGCCGACGTATGAAGTTGATTTTCCTGTGGGCGGTGTGAGTATAACTTGAGGAGAGCTTTGGAGGACAGGGGACTATTGGTTGTTTTTTGGGATCTTGTCTCTTGATCCGTTCCTCCTCCATTTATTCCTCTTTTCTCTTTCTAGTTGGTCGCACGTGCAGTCAGTTGGTTGAACAGCCTGGTTAATGTGTACGTCCTCCCTACCCTTTACCGTGTTAGAGGGAGAGTTGATGGCGAGGCAGATATAAACAATATAGGATCGATGTGTTAGGCTTTACTTGCGCATGTTAATGTGGAGTATACGACGCTGGAGCTTATGAGTTGGCAGGCCGCGCAGGTGTCTGGCATCAATGTTTGTAATTTCTTGGGAAGGCTACTTATAGGTGTGCCTCTTTATCTTTATCTTTTTCCTATCCTCTTTGTACACCCTTTCCACCTTGTGTCCTCCTTTCTTATCCACGCTGTTTGACAGTCTGGTACCCACCTCCCTCGTGCAACACATACCCTCTCCTTTATCCTTGAAAGATTTCCCTCATCCCTCACCCTTCCTCGTGTAACTTTGTCCGTCTTTCCTTTTCACTGTTTATTCTTCCCTCCTTCTAATATTCCTCGTACCTACCTCCCCCATGCCCACCTACTACGCTGGACATTATCGCGTTATTGAGCGCAGCCAATTGTTCCTATTACTAATTTCCCACCTTCCCTGGCTGTTCCAGCCTGGGTTCAATGCAATGAGTCGTTCGTAGTACTAGCAATGATTTTGTCCTCCCTCTCACTAGGTGACTTCCCGCAGTACCATTCATTATAACTTCACTAACGCCACGCAAAGCGTTTTGAGAAATCGGGAAATTGTCAAAATGTCGATGAAGCTATAGAACACGTCATTGCACTAAGAAGTATCATCAAGTGTACGTAACGAGTGAATTATTATGGATTAAAGGTGAGGGAAGAAATTTGACCAGGACACAGTCTCTAGCGCGGAGGGTGGAAGTCCCCGCAGCGATGTAAGTGACTCTACTAACAAAATACACCTGGCTACAACATAAAGTACAGGAAAAATGAGTGACATACTTTGAACAAAATCTGGAATTTCATCTTTAAATATCTTCACAGCAGAAAAACTTGTGAAGCTACAACCTGTAGCTGTAACTACAATCGCTGACACCCTCCACATAGTTTTTTCTAGCGATGATGGGAAATGAGAATTCCAAGCTATACAATGAATAGCACCAAACAGTGCTGAACATGGGAGGATGATGAGAATGGATAGTCGCAATGAATGTCCCCATTGAAACACTTGATCAGTCAATCGGATGCGAACTGTCAGATATTCGGGATGGACATTCTCGAAGGATGTGGATGCGAAATATGAGCGGACTCTCTTATCACCAGCACCCTCAGGCAAAGGCTTGATATCGCCCTGCACCGTAAGCACGATATCACGTAGTGGATCTATAATTGGCCAAATTATGGTTACGTTGACGATAGTCCGTAGTAGGCCCTTCTCGCGTAACGATTCTGCAACTGCTTCAACTATAGCTTTAAAAATTGACTTCACGGTTTGAACAAAATGGTCTTTCAATGATAAAAGATAGTAGGGTTTCAAGTTGTAGCTGATCCTGTGACGCAGACGGGTGGGACTTTGATAACTGCCAATGGATCCTGCCCATTTCCTTGGAGTCTGGTAATCCGTAGGAAAATCGTCCCGTGGGCGGTACGTAATGTTTCTGAGAGGGCTTTCGTGCTCTACATTTTGTGAATTGTGTATACTGCTAATAGGTTCGGCCAATATTCGTGGTCCAAATCCCTTATTGTGATCAGGCCCACAGCGGATCACCTGGGAGGAGTCGGATGGTATTGCATCTGTGGTAATTTCTCCGCTGTACGTATGCTGTACCGTGCTATCTGCCACAGGAAAGTTGTAGTTTTCTCGTGTGTGGTATGTTGTTCTTGAGAGCGGGCCTTCAAGCTCCATGTCTTGTGAGTAGTTCATACTAAGGGATTCATCCAATGCTTCTGGCCCATGTTCACTTCCACCGGTCTCGGAGCGTCCTCCCTCAGTTTCTCTTCCGTTACTGTCTTGCTTACTAATAACATTCAAATAGATCGGCTGCCGTACATCCAGGGGTTTACTCCACCAAAAAAGCGATAACAAAAATGTGCACGATATAACGGCAAGTGTTGCTAATTCCAGTTGAACCAAGGCCAGGCCCTGTGCACGCCTTCCAATGCATTGTACAACAAACCAGAGTGTTTGAGTAACAAGAATTATCTTTGAGAGAGCATCTGATTTGCTTTTGTCCTCGATATCGGCTTCTGTAATGGTAGAGAATGATATCCTCCCTTCGAGGAGAAGCCTGGCAGCCTGGTTAGGATACAAAACCCTATTGTACTCCTCGGAGCGCAAATGGAATCCCCCCATTTGAAGAAAATGGGAATGCTTCATAGTCCAATTGTGTTCTAAATCGCTGCCACTTAGGTTCTTGCAATTTTGGTAACTTATAAACAAGTAACACGTACGGAAATCATCCATTTTAAAAATCTTATAAAGAAATGTCGCGCCAGTATGTTGCCGAGCTGCCCATGTCAAGATCATTTCAGGGACCACCATAGCCCAGAACATCGCCTTCAGTCTCCTCCAGAGGATCCTCCAACTCTCCTCGTCTGGAGCAGGGACATTTGGGTGTACTGAGACCCATGTGCAGAAAAAAAGAGTTGATGCGCAGCTCCACACAATATCCAGTACATCTCGTTGATTGCAGATGCAAGTCGGAGTAGAATTGGCAGCTAATGTTGTATTAAGAGATGCTGGTATTGGAAGAGAGTAAGGGGATGTTGCGTTAATAAGGATCGAAGATGCGTCTACTTGTCCAGGAGAGGCATAGCGGAAAATAAGATACATCAGCAAGCACTGGTTTTTGCATATAGCATACTATAGTATGTATATGAATCCTTGTAACATGTATAACTTTTCAAATTAGCCAAAGTCACTATATAGTGGTTTGTAGCAGTCTGTAATTTAATTACTGTGCTGTATAGATCTCTACAATTTATGAGCAATCTGTAGCAATATATAATGTAATTAGTATGCTATAAAGTACTATATAGTTTCCAAGTGCTATGCAATAGTTTATAATGTAAGTAGTACACAATGTAATTCTATACAGTTCAACTCAAGTGCTCTGTAACGATTTGTGATCTATCTAGTATGATATGTAGTATTATACAGCACTACTAACTTTAATAGTTGAAACTTGTATGTAGTTGGTAATACCCACAAATCTGCTACATATTACTTAAAATTCAACTCTCCGCTCCGTTACAGCACACCCTGCTCTTCCCCCCTCATTTGATCTCATGGTTTATGATCACGTGCATGAGAACGCGCTTAGTTGAACGCATCAACGAACATCGTCCACCTCTCTTCCCCATCTCTCTTCCCCGCCTCTCCTCTTTGCCTCTCCTCCCGGCCTCTCCTCTCCTCCCCACCACTTTCTCCCTTCGTCGCACGAATAAAGAAGATTCAGCGGGGGGGCAGCGTCATCTACTGCGCAATGCGGCCCAATCCCCCCATAACCCCCACCAACAGCATGTCGGCAAGCCGCAAGGGACCAGCGACGCACCAAGACTAACAAAAACAAAGGAAGACCGAAACGGTATAAGGATGGAAGGGAGCAGTGGGAAAGGGTAATGGGTGGTGCGAGTTGGAGCGGCGCTGGACGAGTTCGCTTGGTGCTGGTCCGTGTAGAGAGGTGTAGGGCGCTTGAAGCCGAGGCGAAGCGGGGTATATTAGGTGCAAACGGACGATGGGCACCACGCGCTCAACATGTCCGCAGCGCAACACCTATTGCAACGTCCATGACATGCATTCTCCGACGTCACTAGTTCACTGTCAAGTCACCCACCCCGCTATCCCCCATCTCAACGTTCCTGTCCCCACCGCATCATCAAGGACACCAGCACCCTCAAGCCATCGACGCCACATCACGCCACCACCTCGACAATACCTGACAACGCCGCCTCAACCCCCACCACCTCAACGTCCATCCCCTCCCACCGCAACACCTCGACATCCTATTCAACGAACGTGGAGCCAAGTAAGCCACCTTCTTCATCACGCCCCACCCTCGCTTGCTATCTCACGTCCCCTACAGCTTCGCCAAGTGAGGGATTTTCTCCTTTTCATCCGTCACCTTCAATACCTCAAGGCCTATCGAAGAAACAGTACCTCCTTTCCATCCCTCTCTCGAGAACTCCTCTACCCTCCTGTTTCGGTCAATCTTATCGGCCACTTTTGCTCTATCCGAAACCACCAAAGTTTGGTGGCTGACCACTGGGAACTTTCTATCTCCCTCCCACCCACCCCATCTCCTTTGCGCGAAGCTTCAAGTTGAAGCGCTTCGCTCGAACGTATGCAACCTCAGGTTCTTTTATTTGGGATCGAGGTTGTGTACACTTTGCTCGCAAACGATCAAAATGGCTCTCGTCATGGTATGTATCCTCCATTAGCCCTTACGTATGCATCCATCAGTCTTATCTTTCGCATTGACAACGTATCTACAGATGGCGTCATGGACACCCTTACTTCGTCATCCACTCTGCTTGCTCCTCAGCAGCGGACTACAATGGAGACTTCTCAGATCCGGTCTCAAAGCAATGCTTTAACACTTCGTAGATGGCCACGTCATCTCGTCAAGTTGCCCTCCTCAATGACCGATGCCGCTGGCAAGAACAGCGCGAAAGCCACGCGATCCACCCCCCTCCTCCCTTCTCCGCGTCACAACGATGACGACGCCACTGGATACAGCCCCTTCCTCCCCCCTTTCTCCCTCGTCCCCGGTGATAACAATCACCGCACGTCATCCAGCCCCTCCTTCCCTGCACCATTATGACGACGACGAAGCCCATCCTGTCGGCAAGTGCAGCATTGAGGCCACATCATACAGCCCCTTCCTCTTCGCTCCTCCTTCCTCCTCAACTTCCACCTGACGCGTGTCTGTCCAACTCATGTGTGTGGCGTCTCCAGTCTTGGCTATCATGTCCCCGCCACCCCCAGGCCCCCTTTCACACAAACTCCTCTGCATCCTCACCCGCCTCCCTCGAAAGCGCGATCTCATAATCCTCCTCCGCATCTCCAACCCCTCTAGTGGCAAATGTACATCAAGGCACTGACAATTCAGCCAGGTCATGGTGTCCGTTAGGATCTTGTTCGCGAAGGGTTGGACGGGATGCACAATTTGGGGTATCATTCTCATTGAATATTATTATTGATGCTGTATCTATTAAAACTACTTAATATATTTATTTATTTATTTATATAACTGAAGGAGTGATGCTATTGGCTGAGGCATTAGAATCCCAAGGAAATCCTACAGGACCTGCTGTAATCCTGGATATTCTAAAGCTTCCATAGCATACTGCCAAGCCTCCACAGTGTTATATAGCACTCCATAGCATGCTACCATGTCTCCATAGTGCTTGATAGCATGTAGTGATAACTATGTAGTACTACATAAATGAACACCTTTGTTATGGTGCTATGGCATTATACAATACTCTGTAGCACTACTGTAGCACTGTGTAGTATAATCAGTACTTGCTGATGTAAATGAGCAAATGAAGAAGCATTTAGCAGAGACGATGGATGTGAGACACAGAGGGACTGCGCTGTCGATTGCACCAAACCAAACAGTGCAAGTTAAGCTTGTTATGTGTGTGAGACCATCATGAACTATTTGGGCACTTTCTATCAGACAGTCGCAATTCAGGCTGCCATTTGGTTATCGATCGCTTCATGAGCGAGCTTCGACAAGTATAAGTATATATAGCATACTTACTTGCTTCGAAGACATGTAGCATGCACGAGTCATGGGCCTAGCACCCTGTGCCTGACGGATCCTTCCGTTCTAACAGGACAACCATTACTCCAATGCTGTGAACGATGGTATTAATGCAATCTCCAGTGCCCATACTATTCAGTCTATAAAGGACTAAGAATTGGGAACATACTATATGAACTTCGTCGATCAAACTTCGTTATTTTTATCCAAATCCGAAGAGCGTCTCACTCGATGCGCTTAACTTAGGCTTTTTATTCAGCCTACTTAATGGTTCACATCACTGGTTTGTTTGTAAGTGACTGGCGCATAAATCCCTCGATTCTGACAATTGTTCTGTCTGCAGCAGCGATTGTCTATGGAAGTTCCTCCTCTAGTTTCCCCCACACCTTCCACAACCATAAACGTGCGACTTGTACCGTGATTACCTGCACTGGCTCGCATGACCTTTCGGTGGGTAGCCTGTTTGGTTGGTTAAGTTTTCCGTGGGTAGTCAAGTGGACAAACTGAATACATACTTGATCAATCGCAGACTTCAGCAACCGCTTGCAGTCTTTCTGTATAATGTCCGAGGAGGACTAAAATCCGTTGATTCAAAATATAAATGTTCAAAACACAGCTTATGTTAGAAGCTTGATGGAGCGGATCAACATATACAACCTCGTTTATAAGCCTCCAAGTCATCAAAAATACACATATATACACACCACCCATCCACGGAATTACACTACTCAGCCCGCCTAACCTTCAAATTAACAACAGCACTCTTCATACCCCTCAACTTGGGGCGATTCAAAATGCTCCTATGAATCTCAATAGGCGTATCCGGACCCTCCGGCAACTCGAACGTATAATTCCGAATAAGAACCGACAAAACCGTCTTCACACAATCCAACATCAGCCTTTCCTCCTTCATAACTCAAAGACTTAGAAAACGCACCTTAAACTCAGCCAACGCAAACCCCCGTCCAAGACAAATCCTCGGCCCATCACTAAACGTCAAAAGATGCCGATGCGCAACGACCTCCTTCGGGCCCGGAGCATCGCCTAACCACCTCTCCGGCTCAAACTGCGCCGCGTTGGGGCCCCAGTAGATTTCACTTTGGTTGAGGTAGATTATGGGTGCGGTAACAGATGTGCCTTTGGGGATGATTAACTGTGTCATTATTTCCCCTGTGCGGGTGGTTAGGGGTCGAGAGAAGGGTATTATGTCGTCTTCTGTTGCCTATGCAATTCGTTAGAAATGAGAGTGTGGAGAGAAGGGAAAGGGAGGAAGGAGGGAGAGGGAGGGACATACAACGCGATTCGTCTCCTTTACAGGCGGGTGCAGCCGCAGTACTTCGTGTACTACCGCATCGAGGTAGGGCAGACTTGAATTAAGCTGTTCCCAGGATGGATCAGTACCCACAAACTCGGCAAGTTCTTCCCGCAATCGCTTTTGCTTCTCTGGTTTGCGGCAGAGTTCTATCAGTGCCCACTGCTTTCTTATTAGTAAGGATAAAATGGAATGCGAGGAGGACGTACAGTTAAACTAACTAGATCGCAGTGTCAGTCAAGAGAAACTAATTATAGAAGAAAATACATACTCGAAGTCGTCTCATAACCTTCCCGAGCGGATCATGTCAATCCAGCATCAAATGATAACTAGCGATAAGCTTACCTGCCACTAACAGCACATTCTTCGTTTCATCAGCACCCATCCTCACACAAAAACACAAAAAAAAGACCCACCATCTGAGCCAAAATCTCCTCCTGACTCATCCCCAGAGCACCCTGCTCCTTCTCAGCCTTAATAAGCAGCCCAATAATACTCTTATCCGCACCACCTCCCTCCTTCTCCTTCCGACTCCGCTCTAGTAAGACATCCGCGATTCCACCCATAGTGTGTCTTAGCCTCTTAAGCATTCGCCCTCGCTCAGTGGGGATCTTTTGGAGGACGGGAAAGACGGGGCCTAGGAGGAATATGAGGCGCGAGAGGAAAGAGTGGTCTGTGTTGCCGAAGGATTCGAAGACATCTACGACGGGTGAGTGGGCCCCGTCCAATGCGTGGAAGTCGTGTGAGAAGCCGGATATACCTATTGAGTCAAGTCTAAGGAAGGGTGAGTAGGGAAGTATGTAGGAGGGAAGGAGGGAAGGAGGGAAGGACGTACGAGATGCGGTTCATCCATGTTTGCACGTCGATTAGCTGTTCAGGGGATGAGTCGAGCTTTGTTTCCCATATTGCTTTCATCTGTGCGAGGTTAGTTCAGGAGGACATGGGAATAAGGTGGAGGGACCTTGTATGCGGAATCGTAGAATACGGCGGTTAGACGACGTATAGCGGCGTTGCTGAATGCTGGTGTGAGAGCTTTACGTTGTCTACAGCACTATTAGCTACATCACACACTAAAGAGGTTCAAAAACGTACCGTTTATGACTATCCCCCTCAGCCCATAACAACCCTCTCCCAAACTATCCCGCCCATCAGCCCACCTCCCAACACACATAAGACTAACCACTCACCAAATTCTGAATAAAAATCCTCGCGAGCTTCGTCTGGACATACCCATAGGTCTCCCTCGCATAAAAATGCGCATGCGCCTTCGGATCGCAGATGATAACCCTCTGCGATCCAAAGCCCCCCTTCATCATATACGCAGGGCCGTACTCCCTCTCCCACCCCTCGTATATCTGCCCCGGAGATTCAGAATCTTGTACGGTCTTGTAATGGCCGAATAACCAGCTGGGGCTGGGTGGACCGTTCAAAGGTGTGAGTGCGACCTTGCTCCCGCTAGTGAAGCGGCGGAAGAGGTAGATTGAGCTGAGGGAGATGAAGGCGAGAAGCGTGTAGTCTAGTACCCCCCATGGTGCGCTATATGGAATGGTGTATGCGCTGGTGAGTAGACCTGCGAGGATGAGGAGGTCTGAGGGTCCTATCGGAGCCATTATTTAGCTAGGGTGGAAAACAAATGGGTCGATAACATACGTATGTAGTGGTTCTTTGAGGGCTTTTTATAACCGGGTGAAAGACCTACGCCGTATTCAAGCCGTGTGTCTCCCTGAGAATGCTATACTGTTTTCAACGAGTTCCTCCCACGAGGACAGTTGAATACCTCCTTTTGAATCTGTTAGTGGACTGTGAGGATATATAAATCTATATGAATGCAATATAATGGACCCACTTATGTTTTATTACTGACATTTGTGCGTCCTGGAAAGGCAGGGTTAATGGTGGTGGCTTGGTGATGGTGGTGGCTGGAGAACCGAAGAGCCTGGATGAGGAAAAGCGTGAACTGGTGGACTAAGGATGCGTGGGAATATGGGCTAGCCCCTCGTAACGGGATTCGCGTGATGCCAATCTGCCAGATGGCCGTATCTCCGAGCCGCTGTCCGCCCGCCTGTTGCAATTTGGTTCCAATCCCACCTCCACAAGGCCATCATCCATCTGGCAATCTACGGTTTGCTCGTGAATGCAAAGCTGGGCGTAAACAAGGGCTAAAAGGTGCGAGCTTCGAGTTCAACCAGATTAAAGAGAGTTGCGTGCGAATAAGTATATTCGGTCACCCTAGCTCTCTCGCACGAACCCTCGAAAGATTTTCGAAGGGCCGAGCTCAAGCCGGCAAAGGTGAGTAGTAGCTAAATACAAGTGTATAACGATATATGCAAAGTAGAGAAAAAGGGTTAAGTGGAAGGGTGGGTGAAAAAGCAAAGCTCGAAGTCAAAGACTATCGAGCTATCTGTGAGATGTAGAAGAGAACACGAGAAATAAATAAGTACCTATCGAGCTATCTGTGAGATGTAGAAGAGAACACGAAGAGAAGAGATGGAGAACTGTAGGGTACTTAAGGTAAAAACACATATGAAATTGCCCCTATGCCCCGAGAGACTAAGTCTCAATTGGCAGGCAATTATCAAAAACATAACATATAATTTCACTTGCTTACGTAGACCACGACCAATTTCATCAGTCGCCTCACATTCATCTGTCGAAGAATCCAAAACGCATATCATTCCTCCCAATTCTACTTATATTTAGTACATTTATTCTGTCCGTCTCCTTATTGGCTTTAACGTTCCTCGGACATCAAACTAGAAGACGCAAGTTAGAACAGGTTAGAACAGAACTTTGCTTTGGAGGTCCATGCCAGATAAGATTGTGAATCATGCTGACCGCAGCTGACGACGATTTGAGTTAGGTATTACTTAATGGCACTACTGTACTAATTCGAATAGTTCGTCAGTCACGCATAACGCACCCCCCCTGACGAAACGAAATTTCGTACTTTGTAACGCATCACAAAGGTACATGACGAAAGGTCCGGTGGGTATGATTTAAAAAATTTCTCCGGCTCAGGCTTGAACCAGAGGTTAGACAAAGATAAACACTTATTTTAGAATTATATTGACGTTTTTCAGTCAACTTACCATTAGACTAACACAACCTACCGTGTTTATCATTGGCATTTGATGGAATGGGGCACCCACATTTGACCAGATGCCGAAATTTCTGAAATGTCACGGTGCTTTTGCAGTATGACGAAAGCTCCTGCCACTTGGACCTGTCACGCAGGCCCAAGGGTGACGAACTATTTGAATTAGTACAGTAACTACACTGGTAAAAGCGAGACATTAGTACTTCCAGAGACGCACCAATCAGTGATATAAAGGTATTTTCTGGTTATATTCTGCAGGTACATAGTAACAAAGCACTACCAGCGACTGTCAGACACCGACAGCCTGACGCCAAGCATCACAACCCGCCAGGATTGCAAAGTCTAGTCATACGCAGTAGATTTCCCGAAAGCTATGCGTAAGGGCACCTGCCACTCTCCAATACCAGTCTGCTCATAACCCGGGCACTGAGATGTTAATACCACTTACATATCAAGATGACTTTACCTAGTAAGCACCCACATCGTTCATCCGCATCTCAATCATTCCTCTTCAATTTTATCCATCATAGATGTCGGAAGCTAAGCAATCCCCGAGGATCATCCTCAGCTTATTCCAGTCTTCATTCTGAACTTGGGCACCTCGCTATGAAACCGTTTTCAACGGAAATATGACATAGGAGAGATATTATGGAGCTTACTTCACCGTAAAAGGTTGTTGTTGCGCTTACCTCCGAGAATAGAATGAGACGGAAAATCTCAAGAACTGTAATTTCGATACAAAGAAAATCGATAATGTTCCAGTGGTCGGTATGAGCCTGCAGAGCTAGCGGGGGCATAGATGGACCTATGGAGCATACTGCGTTACCTCGCAGCAGTGGGGATGTGTAATATTTTCTTTACCGGTGTCTCAGCAAAGAGGCCTCGCCATTTTGACCGGTTATTGATGCTTGACCTAATACAATTCGTTCGTCAATGAAGAAGTTGGGAGGTCCTTCACCATGTTGTTATTCACTATGCCTGCTGAATCGGGTTCTACCATGACTCTTTATAAACTATAAATGCGTATGAACTTAAATAAAACACCATAGCAATCGATCTCTTCTGACACATGGATATAGGATTCAGATAAATGGGTTTGCCTTCGGGCATAGAACCTATCCGTTACCTGTCTTTGGCTTACATGAAGCACTTATGAACATGTTATTACCTTCAGTCTCAATTTGTAAAGAACAAGTTCCAACTTTCAGCTAACGCGATTCCATAATATACACAAATCAAAAATACATCTTATGCCTATGGTACTCCTACATAAGTACGTGATACGAATCACTACTACAAGTTCTCCGCTTCCTGCAATGCATCACTCATGATCCTGCTCTTGAAGTTTAGCCAATCTGCGATGGTGTACTCTGTTTCAATTATCTTGAAGACCTCTGGATAAACACTGTGGCTGTTGATCTCGTCTGTCAGACGGAGTCTGTCCCGTAATGCCTGGTTGTCATCAATGTCACGTAAAAGTTGAAGCAACTTTTGGCACTTTCCCCAGGAAGTTGGATATACGCAAGGCTCATCCTCGGAAAACGTCAGTTTGTCGGCTCCACGAACGAATAACCCCTTTGCACCATTAACTGCTTGGAAGCCGCCTTTACGCCATTCCATTCCCGAACCCAGTTTAGAAACACCCCTCAAGCAAAGCCAGGCGAAGACCCATACGAACGATTCAAGTTCATACACGTACTTCCTCTCTTCATTACCAATCATAAATTGGTCGGTAAGAATATCACGAGCCATAAAAGGCAGCGTTCCGGTCCGCTCTCCTCCACGATTTTCAGAAGAGCCTTTAATCGTCGACAGATCGAAGTCGTTGAGAACACCGCACTCTTCCACTGGATCCAACATTAAATTCCAAACGCTAATGTCGCCATGTTGAATATCCTTAGCCCATAGAGCATAATGGCCTTGATTAAAAGAAGTCAGCTTCTTGTGAGCGCTCGAAATTCGAGGAGCAACTTACAAGTAAAACAGTGCAGCCATGCTTTTGTAAATTTATCCTCGTTGGTGATCGATTCTAAAGGCACAAGACGACAGAAAAGAAGCAAACGAAGAATACGCGCCGGATCCTTCTTGGGGTCAGAGGATTTGTCTAGCGCACTCATGATGTTAAGGGTATTCGATGAATCTATATCCTTCCATGCGATGAGTTTCGGAAGATGCTTAACCAAATCTTTCTTATTTGATTCTTCTAAAGCATCAACGGCTTTCTGGATAATCGTCGCTTCGTTGCTTCGGCGAGTTTCAGGCCAGTATGCTTTGATGACCAAATTCTGTTTGATGACAGACTCCGATTTACCGGTTGCGTTGAGTATACAGGTAGCACGACCTTTCAACACAGGTCCACGGAAGGGTAGCTTGGATGATCCAGGGTGATCGATGCTGACTACGATCTTTGGGTCGAACTGGAACTTCACCGGGAGTTGTGGATCTTTATCTTTTTCAATAAACATATCAGGGGGAGCAAGAGATGGCTCAACTCCCCAATCGGCCAAAGTGAAACGTTGAAACACTGCCAGCAATGCCATGAAATATGGCATATCTTCGACAAAATTGAGACCGGATGTCTGAATCACATTTTGCCGATCATACCACCACACATAGACGAGATCATCTATAAATGAAAGTAAGTTAAAGCCTCATGAGTTTTAGAACCAACTGTCTTACCAACAATAATAATATTGATAGAATGTAACGAGTAAATGCCACGACAGAGCATTTCCAACCCATATAAACTATTTTGTTCGGTTGGCATAAGTTCATAACGAACAGTAGTTTCAGAAGTATTTGACTTCTTCGATGCCCGCTTGCTCGACTCTGGTTGGCCAGTGGCTTTGCGCTTCAAAAAGCGGTCAATTTTAGACTGTTCTGATGACTGTGCAGATAATTCTGCTAGCTGTGCCTTTGCTCTGGCGCTTTCGACGCTTGCATGACTGGTATCAGACTCGGATGTAACGGATCTGGCGTCCAGCTCTGTATCGACCCTGTCATTAGGGTGAGTGAGGGCCGCTTCTTTACCAAGAGAAGGATCAAAAGAATATAGGGCGCTGGCGCATAGTGGATTCTTCTCAAACATCCTATCCTGAAGGACACGATATTCTTTTACCTCAGAAGCAGGTTTTGCGGTATACTTCTCGCAAACATTTGAAAATCCCTTCGTGCCCACGTGCTTTCCTTCAACAGTAGCAAATGCCTGAGTCCATAGAACTGTGAATTTATTCTTTTCCGATTCATCTTCAATGCCAGCATTTTTCGAATCGACTAATGCCCTGCTGACCAGACACAAGTCAGGTGAGAAAGAAGACTGTTTAACACTGGAAATATATTTGTGTTGAATAAACCTGGGATCGTTCACGTATGCGACAATATCGCTGTATTTCGAAAGCTCTCTGAGCTCTTTAATTTTTTCATTTCGCAACAGTTCAAATGCGTTGTTCATGCAATCGCGCAAAAACGGATATCCTGTTCTCTCGCCTGCCCTTTTGGCGCAGCTTTACAGAATTAGCTCAGGCCAGACAATTGATATCATAGATACTCACTACAACCGGAGGTTCTCTCTTCCTACGCTGAAGGCGTCACTGTTATATACCTTCGTGGTGACATCGACGAGGTTCTTAAGCAGGGATGTCTTGTCAACGTTGGGGTCCACGGCACACTTTTTGACCATGACCTTCAAAAATTCAATAAAATGAACGCGAGTACGGGTCGATAGCTTTATGTCATCCCTAACAAAGAGCCCTAAGTCCCTTCTAAAAAGATATAGTGCTATTAGATTTCAAGAGAATGATATACTTATTGAGCGTGCACATACCCAACTATGCCACTTCCACCTTGAGACATCATTGCAGTTGATTTGTTCGAGGGGGTTGTGATGTGAACTCTGGGGATCTTATGAAAAGGGGCTGGATGGTTGTTATCGCCTGGAGGTGGTGGTTGATTTTCAGGATTTTCCGAACCGGTTAGTATCGCGCCCACGTGACCAAAGTTGCCACCAGGCGTCGGAGTAACGGGATCATTCCCCGGAAAGTAGCTCTGCTGAGTCGGAGTCTTTGGAAGGACTTCAACGTCGCTGGCATCGCCTTTGGGGGTTTTGGGTGCCATTTGTAACGGTATAAATCTGTGAGGATGGTATTTAAAGAAACTAGGTGGTTCAAGACGAGGATACAGAATACTGAACTTCCAGCAGATGCAGCTCTAGTATTTATGCCATCTTAAACTCATTGTTTTCTATATATTGCGTTGCTCACTGTATTCCCGAAGCAGTGGTCCAATACTCCAAGTTCTGGCATCGGCAATACAGCTACTGCGTGCCAATGCGAGTCTACATTGTTCGTCAAGGCGCGTAACATATCAAATCGGTCGTCTTACAAATTGATGCGTCGAACAACAAAGAAATGAGCCATTCTCATTGTGTTAAAATGATTAAAGTTCATTCCCGTCTTTAAATGGTAACTAATTAGTCAATTACCCGAAAAGTTTTACTTTGTTTCCGTATCTAATGCTGTATGTACAATGGTCTCATAATGAAGATAATCAAATGTGCACTTTTACTGCTCAATCTTAGGACAAACAGTTTACTGGCCTTTCTAATAGTCAATGGTCACGATTCACAATGAAGACACCTGGTTGCTTAAGTCGCCCAGCCTATAATATTTGGGGGTGAGTCAGGCGGCACGAATGGTAGTGTGCGTCAGAGTCGCGTATATTATTACATACGATGTATTTCCGACAACGTGTTTCTCTTCAATTTGTGAATTACACATGAACGATTATCTTAAGAGGTTCCAGAATCGATAGATTGAACTATGAGTAAACTATAGACAACGCCAAGACAACCCCGTTTCCATTCAACTTTGACGAACATCACTTAGAGGCGTTTGAGCCAATATCAATGATAATGCAATGACAGGGTTGCGATGCTTGCCGACTCAGTTGTTTCAGACGAGCAAGGTTTTGGGAGGAAAGATGTAAACTAGAATTTCATGTGTTAGTTTCTCTACCAGGTTAAGCACCTGGCATGAACATCATGTCCCTATCTATGTATCTTCAATTTTGATGTAAAGCACAAGTTACATCTAGCGCGAATCCATAATATACACAACCAAGACCCATTTCATATGCCTATAGACTATGGTAGTCTTACATATAAGTACGTGATACGAATCAGGTGCAGGAAACCAAGATGAAGAAGATGAATGCTGCATTGCGGGAAGCGGAGAACTTGTAGTAGTTTCTGATATTTTAAGCTCATCCAATTTACGACTGTGTGTTTTGTTTCAACTATCTTCAAGTTCTCTGAATAAACATCGTGGCAGTCGATCTATCCTGTCAGAAAAGAAACCAGTAGAAATAGAAGATTTAAAACTACTACTTGGCCACTTCCTGTCTTGCTTTCGCCATCAATTTTCCAAGAAAATCGTCGCCATCGTCGGGGTATATTCCGTTTGAATTATATTCATTACCTCGCAATATACATCTTGGGAGTCGGGTTCTGCTAGTGGCATATCGCATACCTTCCGGAAACTTTGATACGCATCGAGGTCACGCAAAAGTCGTAGCAGAATGCAGCACTTTCTCTAAGTAACTGTATACCTGTACTGATTCGGAAGAACCAGGTCTGAGTCGAATCCGTGAATAAACATTACCTTTGCACCAATAAAGGCATCGAAGTCGCCTTTACGCCATTCCATTGTACCCAGTGGTATATTCCTCAAGCAAAGCCAGGCGAAGACCCATACGAACGATTCAAGTTCATAGATGTACTTTCTCTCTTGATTACCTACCATAAAACGTTGGTTTAACAACTTCCGCACCATGAAAGGAAGGGTTCCGGTAGGCTCCCCTCTACGATTTTCGGCAGAGCCTGTAATCACCGACAAGCTGAAATCGTTGAGAACACCGCAGTTGTCCACTGCCAGTGGATCCCACATTAAATTCCCAACGCTAATGTCGTCATGCTGGATACCATTTTCCCAAAGAGAATAATGGCCTAGATTAAACGAGGTCAACATTTTTCGAGAATTCGAATAATAAACGACTTGGGAGCCGAGGTCTCCTGTCAGATGGTAGTCCTCCCGTAAATTTTGAATGTCGTCGAGGCGACGCAGAAATCTCAGCAGCATGCGGCACTTTCCCCGCGTATACCTATAGCAACTTTGAGGGTTCACCTGTTGATATTTAGCTATAAAATTATGCTTTTCACCAACAGCGGTATGGATGTCACCTTTACACCAATCTATCGCAGGATCTGAATCGCCCCTCAAGCAAAGCCATGTAAAGATCCATATGAACGGTTCAAGTTCATGCACATACTTTCTGTATCGAGCAAACGGTTACTGGTAACGGTATCAGAGGAAGCTTTCCATAGGGGTTATTACATGTTGATAGCAATCATCAAGTATACTGTCTTTGATTTGAAATTTGAATGACTTCAAATCATAAGCCTAACAGCTGGCTATCCATAAACTATAGAGCTTTATTTCAGGAAGAACTTTAAAAAACCATTGGAGAAGTTGGCACTCGGAATTTAACATGTACAACTAATGTAAGAGTGAAAGACAAAACATGTATCATTCTTGAAATTTCAACGTGTCACAATTTGAGATATGTAAAATATAATATGTACCACTTTTTCATATCTTCAGAAAGACATGTATCACACCCACTTTCAAAAACATGTACTGAAATTGATCAACAAATGGTCAAACGTTACCCAGTATAGTATGTGCCATAGCATGGGTCCACTGAAGGGCAGTGCGGATGATACAGGGTGAATGATACTTTCCACGACATCATTGCCAAATTGATCTCCACCGGGAGCTGTGGGTCTTCATTCGGTTCGAAAGACATAGATGACGGAGCAAGAGAAGAGATGGCTCTACTCCTCAATCGGCCAAAGTTATATGTGATTCACGACCTGTAATTGCTCACAATAATGCACCCTGCATCTATTACTTTCCTCGTAAGGGTCATTCGAATTGCTTGCTTATAAGTTACGAACAAGGTGCTTCAGACCTCAAAGGACTTGCGAACAAGCCATTCGCCTGTGTTTCGGAGCAGAAATGGACCCACCAGCGATGGAATTCTATAGGGCCTGTATAAGAATGTGTTTCACTCTGTTTTTCACGTGCTATTAACCAGCAGCGCCAAAGTACAAGTTAAATTCCAAGATACAGTTCCCTTCCAAGTTACAACATAACAGTCCGTGATAGCATAAGAAACCTAATCAAAATATTCGTCACGTTGCAAAGCACCGTAAAGCTGTCCAAACACCATGCTATGATTCCTCTCCATCTTTTCCCTATTCTCCTCCTCCTGTAATCCTTCTTCATCTTCTTGCCGTCTCCTATAATAATACCTATCATAACTATCATCCTCTTCATCGTTATGATCCTTTTGTTTCTCCAACGCAGCCTGAACAGACGTCTGTACGTCAATAAGATGGACAAGCTGCCGATCATTAGGGTTCGCCTTTAGTGCTTCATTGATAACTGTCAACGTTCCTGACAAGTTCGTGTTGTCTATCCGGTTCTCGTTGACTTTCTCCGCCGGCGCAGGATGAGCAGCAGCTACCTTCTTCGCATCCTGAAACCTCGCCTCGATCATAGTAGCGAAGTTGTTCAGCTCCCAAGAGAGCTTCGTCTGCTTCTTGAGCCTTCCCTCGCTCTCGAGACCTTGAATCGTCTTCCGCAACACAGGTAGACTTTCCTCGAGATAAGAAACGTGATAACGGTCCGGTTCAACGCCAGGATGATCGAGATGTCCAACAGAATCACGGAAGTTGGCTGACATCCAGTCTCCAACGCAACTTTTCAAAGATGCCAGAGAGGCAATCTCAAGCACAGTGTTTCCCACTGCATCCTCCATGTACAACATTTCCGGGTGTCCGACTGAGAGCAATAACTTGGCAATCTCAGCATGGCCTCGCTGCACGGCAACATGAAGTGGAAGAGAGCCATTAGCATCCCGAGTCGTCAAGGTGTCTTTGGCATATGGGAGGAGTAGCTTCACGCAGCGGATCGAGCCTACTTTAGCAGCAATGAGGAGAGGCTAATGGATCGTAAGTACATGTACGAGACGAGTAATTCAAATACTTACCGTGTTCAAACTGTACTTTGATTGCTGTTGCACAAGCTCCGTGGTAAGGTCCTTAGGGAGCTTCGACAGTAGATGCTGCAACAAATCGCCGTTGTTCGAGCGGCATAAAAAGTGGAAGACATTCCACCTATGACGTTGCACATCAACACATGCTCCTTAGTGTTAAACCTCTAAAGACTCACCCCTTCACGAGATCCTTTTCGGCGAAAGATACAGATCTCGAGCGCAGAAAATCCACGACCGCAACATCCTTGCTGGTAGCGACAGCAAGAAGGATCGGATTATAGCCTATAAACTTGATCCTACAACGAATTCAGAACAGAAATATAAAGCACAAGAAGATACTTACTGTTCACGCAGTGCCTGCTTCATCAACTTGCCATCCTTAGCGAAAAGTATCTTAATCAAATCGACCTTGTTGTTCAAGATCGCTGCGGTAAGAGGGGATTCGCCTATCGAACTGATCTTCCACCCGAGGACCTCAGGAAGAACCTTCGCAAGGTCAGGAATACGATACAAACGCTCAGCGCGTTCTTCGCCTCTATGACTCGAGATGTAAAACTTGTACGCAGAAAGTGGTCGTTCAGAAGAGAGATAATCCACAATAGATTTAGCATTTCTGCTAATCGCGTCCCAAAGCAATGGCTTCACGAAAGCATCATTGTCGCCAAGAGCATTCGGATCGTTCTTCCTCGCCAAGTCAGCCCTCTTCTTGCCATGAACGTTAAGACCAAGATAGATCTTATTTTGATCATTCAATACGATAGGTTGGTCATCCGTCTCGCCGTCCTTCTGTTGGTTCTTAAAGTCGAAACCATAGCCCGTGCGGCGGATGTACTCGTCGAGGATTTCCACCTTGTCGTCCGTCAAAATTACGTTAACCAAGTGCTTTTGAGGGTCAAGGTCCAAAGACGTCGGAAGCGAATCGTACAAGTTGGCGACGTGCACGAAACCTTGTAAATCGTTCTCGTGAACAGCATTGAGCAACGGATTTACCTGGCGAGTAACATAGCAATCATCCGTAGGCTTCTCTTTGCCGACAGTTTTAGCTGCAAGTTCTAGCATCTTCTTGGGATGAACATTTGTCTTGACTTCGGAGCTCCGGCTAGCGATATCCACGAACTTGAACTGCGGCTTATCAATGGTGGCTTCAGAATCATCAGACTCGTCACCAGAATCAGAGTCCGAGTCTGCGCAGGTATGTTAAAATCTCGTAGCACATTGGCACAAGCTAAAACGAACCAATATCCATTTTGAACTTCTTCCACTTTTGCTGCTCCTCGTCGTCCTCGCTCTTGTACTGCGCAGTAGCGATAGCAATGACAAGCTTCGCAGTAGACCAACGACGACCCGCAAAAGCAGCAAAAAGAGGCGTCCAGCCTACGCATACTCAGTCAATACAGTGGCACTCCACAACAAACATCAAAAAGCCACTTACCAACACCCGAGTAATCATTCTGGTTCTTACTCTTAAACTGGACAGAAATATTAAGCAATCCAGAAGGTGGCTTTGTGTCTCGTTCAGCAGGTAAACACAACTGTTGAACCCTCTCGTTATCCCCAGCATAACAAGCCTCGTATAGCTCGTGGTATGCCTTCCTCTGGTGCTCGGGCACATAAGTGTTGCTGTACCACTGATTGTTCAGGAAGACATAATGATCCTCCTCCGGCTCCTTCTCCTGCGCCTCCGTCTTGACCTCAGGCTTCTTGATATCGTTGTACTCCATCTTATTCTGCGGGTGCAGCTCGTTCCAAGTCTTGGCACCACGAGCGACAAGAAGCCGCTCCACCTCAACCAAATAAGCCTTGAGGTCTGTCTTCCGCCTCTCGTCCTCTTCCTTTTTCCCTAACCCAACCATCAACACAAACCCTAAAACCGAAACAAAAAGAGACTCACACTTAGCAACTTCACTATCTTCATTCTTATTCAAATTCCGCAGCCTCTGCTGCTCCTCGGTCTCCTTTATCTGCTTCCTCAATTTCTGCAGATAGCCCTTCCACCCACTCGCAGGCTCGGCCTCAACCTCCATCTCTACAACGACGGCCTCCTCAACGGGAGAAAGCTTCTCCATCGCAAACCGTACCCAATCAAGCAGCGTACGCTTGTTCTTCTGGTACGTGCTGTTACGTCCCTTCGAGTTTTTGATTCCGTCATTGACAGGAGCTCCCAGGGCAAGTAAAAGCTGAATAGCATCATCGTGCTTCACTATGGCAGTTTCGACGGCACCGTACGCCTCGTCCAGGTAATTCGCCACGCCGTAGCTGAACAATTTACTACGCACGCTGGGACTCCTGCAAACCCATCAATAACTAGCACAATATAAGAAGCGTCAAGACTTACAAAGCATCCAAAGCATCCGTCAAATCCTTCTCCTCAAACACCGGCTTAGCTCCATGCGCAAGCAACGTAGCGACCATCGCATAATCCCTCTTCGCCACAGCACTCACAAGCGGGAAAATGGCAGTCCCACTATCCACCATCGGGCAATTAACCACCTCGCCCACGCCTGGATCGCACCTCAACATCATCTTCACCACGGCCATCTTCCCAGAGTACACTGCACAGTGGAAAATAGTCTTGAGGTCGTTGTCGGCGGTGGAGGAGGAAGCGCCAGCGAGAATAAGTCTTTCAGCAATTTTGCAAGCTATGTCTTCGTCCTCCCGTAGGAGCGTGAGTGTGAGCGGGTGGAATGGGGATGCGCTGTGTGCTCCAGCGGTAGCGAGCTTTACGTCTGCGCCAGCTTGAATAAGGAGCTCGATGATAGGTAATGTGCCGAAAAGGATTGCATAGGCTAGAGATGTGAATCCGAAATCCCAGTCGGGGAGGTTAACGTCGAGGATATCAGGTTCATCTTCACTGTCGTCGGGTATATCGCCGTTGTTCTCGTCATTGTCAGCATCCGTATCCGGAGGCGCAGAATTTTCCGACCCCTCTTCATCATCTTCATCACCACTCCCTTCCTCGTCCCCACTCCCATCGACATCAACATCCTCAGAACTCCAATCATCTTCCGAACTCGCACGTTCCTTCTCCCCCTCCCCCTTTCCTTTCTCCTCCTCTTCCTCCTCCTTCTTAACCTCCTCCTCATTAACCTTACTCCTCTCCAACAACTTCCTCACAACACTCTCCAGCCCCCTCTGAGCCGCCAAATGCAAACACGACCGTCCATCGACCAACCGCGAGCTCATACGAGCCCCACGATCAATCAACTCGCACGCAATATCCTCTGCATCAGAGATAATAGCCACATGCAACGGGGACCGTCCAACGTGGTCTCTAAAGTCCACCAGGGTAGGCTGTTTCTTTTCTTTTTCTCCTTCTTGGCGGGCTTCTTGTGCAGCAGCGGCGGCCAAGGCGGCTTCAGCAGCCTCCTTTTCAGCTTCGTCCAGGATTGCTTTCACAGCTTCCAGATCGCGCTTCGCGATGGCTGCGAAGAACACTTGCGTGGGTTTGACGTACACCTGGTCGCTCCATTCGCCTACGTCGATAGGGTTGAATGAGCCGGTTATGCGTTGTCTGCCTGGGTCTTCTTCTACGAATCTACGCGATAGGATAAATTGGTTAGTTATGGTAAATGGAGAAGAGGGGAGAGGGGACATACGCTACGCGACCACGGATATACTTCTCCTCTTCCTCCTTCTGCAGTACTTTCTCGTCGTCGTCTATTAGGTCTGGACAGTGCTATAACATTCCATCAGAAACACGAAATAACAGCTAAAAAAGCAAAAACACAAACCTCACAACAATCCTCCATACACTCCTGCACAGTCCCAAAAAACGCTGGATGGCGATGCAGCCTACGTCCCTTATTCTTCGGATTAAACGTCGCTACAACCCAGCTCATATCAGCGATTCCTCTCTAAAAAAAAACACAAAAAACACTTACAATTCATCCCCAAATCAGTCATATAAATCAATTTATCAACCCTCCTCGCATCCCACCCAGGCCCGTAGGGAATATGCAAATTAGCAACCTCATAATCACACATCTCCATCCCCTCCTCATCAGCCTTCAAGTCCCCCTTATACTTCTTCTTATTCCTTGAATAGCGTCCGAGGGGGTTCGGTCTCCCCCGCAGATTACGCCGGGACTCGAGGAAGGCATAGCGCGCATCCGTGTTTGCTAGGTTTTCGAGTACAAGAAGACGAGCTAGGCCTAGCATCTTGACTATTGACCTTTCAAAGATCTTTGGTTTGGCGCAACGAGTTAGGTTGAATGTGCGGAGGAAGGAGGGGGGAGGGACGTACGGTAGGATCAATCAAGTCCCTCTCTAACGATGGAACATATACTTCGAATCCACGACTTGCGTACTTTGCTAGGCGGGCTTCGTAGGATGGTGAGCGACGGGTTACGTCTACTGTGTTGCTTTGTCGCATTTGGGCTATGATGGAGCGCGGGGAGGCGTATACGCGTGATCCTGTGGTTTTGTTAGATATAATGGACTGAGGAGGATAAGGAAGGAGGTATGTACCATCGTAGGCGCAGCAGGGCGCGTCGACGTCGAATCCTGCGAGGAGTTCGGCGGGGGAGCTGTATAGGCGCAGGACGATTTGAACGCAGCGATAGGGGTATTGGGCTAGAACAAACGTTAGCATAGAATGAATGCCGTTGAAGGAAACGTACAATGAATCGAAATAGTGTGTTTCGTACGAACACACGTAACATCCCAGGGCACAGAATCCCTCACTGCTTCGTATATCTGCACAATCTTCTTCTCTGCCTACATAAACCAACCAACAGTTAAAACGCGTAAAGAAAACAAGAAAGAAAGGAAACACACCTGTACAGCATCCATCCCCCACAAAAACAGATCGACATCGGAAGCAGGGTACTTGTTATTATGGTACCACTTCCTAATAGCCCGCTTGCTCCCACTAGCCTTCACGTCCTCCGGTAGAGGACTCAAACAAGCCTGCACACTGCCCCCAGCCGCAATCACATTGTTCCAATCGAGTAACTGCGAAAGTGAACCCTCGGTGAAATTAGCCCAGTTCTTCTTAAAATCGTCCAAGGAATCCACCATGCACGCTTCGCCCTCCGCTCTGCGTTTATCTTGAGGGAGTGGGAAGACATGCTTCGTGTTAAGATCGGAGGAGTCAGGAGCGACGATACGAGCGCGTGTGGTGCGTAGTTCTGGAGGAGCTGTGAATATGTCTACGAGGCCAACGTGCGTTGTGAGGCGCGGATTGGTCTTATCTGTTGCCCAGAGACAACGAAGCGCTGCTTCGTCATCGAGGGAGGGTTGTAGGGCGTTGTCGAGGCTTACGCCTGGGCCAGAAGGCAACGCGACAACGCGTGCGATGAAAGCATCAGCTTCTGCTGTTTGAATTGCCATCGTAGTGAGTGATAGAGATATTGAACAGTTTAGAGTTTGATAGAGATATTGTTGAAAAGTTTAGAGTTCGAGTTCGAGTTCAGAGTAAGCACCACGTCTTCAAGTTGAAGAATGGCACGCCCTCCAACGTCTCTCTCCCAGTCCAATATATACTCTCGGAAGCTTGAGACCCTGACGAACGAGTCCATGTCGATGTTGGAAAAGATGAGTCGAGGCGGAAAATTAAACGCGTGGTCAATGTCGTGCTTGTCACACGCTCGCCTGATGTCCCTCAATTCCCGCCTCATATTTCCACATTGGGAACGCGTAGGTCCCGCCCATGTCGGTTTACCCACTCAACCCCAAATATGGCTACATGCGCCCAGATACCGAGTCAGCAAGCACTGCATTCTGACTCCTGCTCGGTGTTTTATGTTGGTATCGTGTTAAATATTCCCGCCAACGCACATTCGTGTTCTCATGTGTGATATGAGTCATTCTAGGTTCTGGAGAGTGAGTGAAGATATTGGCTCACTACACTGAGAATGAGAATAGGACTGATAAAAATAAATAACACCGAGTCTTTACTTCGTGAGGTAGTCCTGACTCAACTTTGACATCATACAATGCGAGCCTAGTCGTCTTCAATGATGACAGACTCCACACGCGCACAAAGAGGATCGCATGGGATTGATTCTACGCAAGAAATGTCTACTTTTACACCAAGCGCCTCTCTCTAATTCCCTCGTTTATCCGCACCAGACAGGTACCCAGACATCGCTCAATTCTTTCGCTATCACCCACACACTTACCTCGTCAACCTATATCATAGCTTTGGACGTTTTTTTCTCACCATTCCCTCATTTCTCCTTTTAACACAGCTTCATACTCCCCTATTTTCGTATCACATTTCCCTTCATTTCGCAGTCAATGTTACTGGTTTATTTTTCTTTCCTACGTTACATATACAGCTAGTACCTTTCTTCGTGACATCGAAGTTCGTTGCAATAGAGCTGTCGTCTTTGGAGGTGAGGGATGGCACCATACGCCCCCTCGCCACTGCTGCTACCTAAAATACAATAATTTAGACAAACCAAGAAAGAAAAAGAAAAACCCTTACTGTGGCAGGGGGACTTCCATCAAAACGAGTCTCTATGTACTTAAGTTTATTAAAAATTTGAAACCGTCAATCGAGCAGCCAAGTTCGAGTAAGGGGAATCGAACCCCCGCTAGCTACAGAAAAGTTGTTGTAGCTATTGCACCATACTCGCCTTATTAAACTAGCACTGGCAAGATTCATAAATGAATACTTACTCGAGAACGAAAATACATTGTATATAGAAAACCCGCCAACACACATTGGTGTTCTCATGTATGATGTGAGTCACTCTAGGTTCTGGAGAGCGAGTGGAACGATTGACTCACTACATTGAACATGCTAATAGGACTAATAGAAATAATACTGAGTCTTTAACAACATTAAATACAATAATTTAGACAAACCAAGCAAGTAAAATAGAAAGCCTTACCGCAACAGGGGGACTATCAACAAACCGAGTCGCCATGTACTTAAGTCTATTAAAAAAAATGTTGAATATTTTCTCCGAAAACGACCATATTCGAGTAAGGGGAATCGAACCCCCACTAGCTACAGCGAAGTAAGCTGTCTGTTGTAGCTATTGCGCCATACTCGCTGTATTAAACTACCGTTGGTCGTGTACAAAAGCAGTTCTTAGCCATGATGTCTGCCCGAGCAAAAGATAACATTTCCTCAAGAAATCCAAGCATGCATGGGGAATCGAACACCGAGCTAGGAATATGTGTCATGAGAGATGTTAGCCATTGCAACTATACATCATTACACTTGAGAACGAAAAACAAATAAAAAACTTTACCGTGTCAACAGCCTGCCAGTGGGAGTCATTCTAGTTCTGGAAAGCGAGTGGAATGATTGACTCACTATGTTAGGCATGCGAATAGATAGTTTGGACAAACCAAGAAAGAAAACAGAAAACCTTACCAGCAAGTTGCTATGTAAGTTTATTTTAAAAAATTGTTAAATATACATTTATACACTGATCCTAATTCAAGTAAGGGGAATCGAACCGCCTACTAGCTACAGAAAAGTAAGCTATCTGTTGTAGCTATTGCACCATACTCACTTTATTGAATCAGCATTGGTCGTGTACAAAAATAGTTCATGGCTATGTCTGGACTCTGACCCCACTGGCACAAGTTTATAAATCAGAAAAAGAAATGTCTTTTCGCCGCAAATTCGAGCAAGGAGGAATCGAACCTCAAGTTACCGCTACAGGTAACCAGCCATTACATGTAACACATTACACCATACTCGAATGATTAAAATTCTTCAAATGATACCAACTATCATTACTACCATTGCCTTAAACGCTCAACTGTGATGTTAATTCAAGGGGTGTCAACAATCCAAATAATGAACACGACGTCATATTTCATGTTTAAGATGTACCATGACCGACCCTCCCCACCCCCACCTTCCTATTATAGAAATTATTTATGTAATGCTATGCCAGCTTGCGTCTCTTTCGACCTACACCCACACGATATCCAGCATTCTTCCCGCACCCATCATCACAGAACCAATTATTCTTTGGAAATTCAACTAGCCCTCGACATGTAAGGTGATACTGTTTGTAAATGGGTTATACAATGAGAGAACCAAGATAAATTTGAGATAACTTACAACCAAATTGCATCCAGGTGAGTTACAGTGTAAAAGCTCATCTGCTGCGATCTTTTCCTCACAGTCAGGATCACCACATATCATCTCGTCATCATTATCTATATCCTGGAACTTTCTTCAACGAGATCCTCTGGTCTTCTTTGTTTCTAAATGAATCCAGAATCAAGATTATCAATCTGCAGGAACGATTAACAAAAGCTGTTGTACCTCCATCCACTCTGTTAGGGTTTTCAGTTACAGCCTGTGCATGTGTACCAGTCTGTTCGTTCTCGGCGTCTGCGTTATTCAGCTCGTCATCGGAGTCGTCACTCAGTTCAGCTTCGTCTTCTGATTCTTCCAGATATTCTTCAGTTTCTTGTTCGTCTCTAAATATTGGTAGTAAGTTTTTGTGAACATATTAATATAGCACGCAATAATACTAACAGCATTACCATTCTTGTGCTATGCCCTTCCGAAATCTTTAGTTTACCGAATTGCAGTTTCTTTTTTCGAGACATTCGAGGTTTCATAAGGAATATAGCTTTCATTAAAGTTTGCTCTCGTTCGGTAACTTTGAACCGTTTCTCTTGCCATTCGATGGATGCAGTGGGATGATTGTCCAGTATATGTGACCGTAAATTGTATTTCCAGACAGCAGGAGAGTTTTCAGGACAGAACTCGCATTGAATTGGATGATTGGTGCAAGGTGAGCGATCCGCAAATGTAGCTGCTTGCTTCAACTGGAACTTGCGCAGATTCGGGCACTGTGATTTCTCCATTGAAATCATAGTCTTTTTCCCTTTGGTAACTTTTCCCGCTTTGCAAAGAAGCTGTGAATCAATGGCGTGGAGGACACTGCAGCAGCATTTTTACGATGTGGACCGCCTTTGAGATGCTCTGTCCAGTTCCCCTCACCACCAAAGGCTATCTTAATGTCTAATTTGCAAATATCACAATAGCATGTTGATGATTCATTAAATTCAGTAGACTATGGTAAAGATGAAGTCAATTGGGCTTCTAATGTAATCACAGAATGAAAATGCAACGGAAGCTCACACTGTTCTTCTTTTTAGACTTGCCCATTGCGTTAGAGAAAACAAAACAAAAAAATAGTCTGTTAAACACCTGGACTCTATGAGTATCCAATACTTATATACCAGTATGCACAAAGTCCATGGATTCTCGATCCACAGTTGAAAATTACTTATATTGGCATACAATTGAGATTCAAATCATTGTGAAACCCATTGTTGCTCATACTGGATCCAATTTGAGCCTCAGCCGGCTAACTCAACTCAGGAATAACGGAAATATCAGCTATATTTGGTTAAAATTACCCACGTGAAACCACATATTGTTTCGTGTTTAAGGTAACACCTAACCGACCCTCCCCTCCTACATCGTGTCTCAGAATTAGCCGGTGGGTACCCCTTGTGTTAATTTTCACCCAAACCTTTTGTAGACAAACATTAAATGGGAGCTGGTTGGCTTGGTATTGTCGATAGTATAAGTCAACTCATGGTTCTATCAACTCTTGTACCTCCCTGAAGATAACTTCTCCTCAGATTCAAATATAACACCATTATGTTTACACGCTAATATCGAAACTCTGCAACTAGTATACAAGATAGTATTTGATGTCATGAAATCTTCAAATATCCTTTCATAGATTAAATACATCTTAAAGATTGAAGAGAAATACATGGTATATATGCGTCGCTCCAATGCACGCTGCCATTAGGCCTGTCACTTGATGGCTTCACCGTTAGGTTTTATCTGCAATACATTCGCGAAAATCTGACTACTACCCTGTCATCTCGGTGTTTCATGTGGTTTCGTGCTAAATAATCCCGTCAACACACATTTGTGTTCTCATGTATGATGTGAGTCATTCTAGTTTCACTGTTCTGGAATATCAGTGGAAATTTGACTCACTACACTACATTGAGCGTGCGAATAGGACTGATAAAAACAATACTGCATCTTTAACAACATTAAATACAATAATTTAGACACACCAAGAAAGAAAAATAGAAACATTACCATGACAGGGGAACTGTCAACAAAACGAGTCGCCATGTACTTAAGTTTATTAAAATAATTGTTCAACATTTCATAGAACCAAATTTGAGTAAGGGGAATCGAACCCCCACTAGCTACAGCAAGGTAAGCTGTCTGTTGTAGCTATTGCACCATACTCGCTGTATTAAACTAACTTTGGTCGTGTACAAAAGTAGTTCATGGCCACGTCTGCCCGGTAAGTTCATGAATGAGCAAAAAATATCTTTTCATCAAGAAATCCGAGTACGGGGAATCGAACCCAGAGCTAGGAATATGTATCACTGACATGAGAGATGTTAGCCATTGCTACATATATACTCGAGAACGAAAAGCAAATAGAAAACTTTACCGTGTCAACAGCCTGGGAGACAATAAAACGAATAATGCTATCGAGAAACACAGCAGTAAGGGCTTCATGAATTCGAGTAAGGGGAATCGAACCCTCACTGACTACCGGGAAGTAAGCCTCCCGGTGTAGCAACCGTGCTATACTCGCCGTATCAAACCAACATTGGTTGCGTACAAAAGTAGCCCCGGCCACGTCTGACTCCCGCAAGTTCTATAAAGGAGAAAAAGAAAATATTTCGATTAATTTATGACATTCGAGTACGGGGAATCGAACCTGTCACGACTCGGAAGCGGGAGTTTTAACAATTACACCATACTCGAATAATTTACTGTAATACAACCTTCAAACAGTATCAAATCATCGACATTTGGTTTCAAACGCTAAACGCTAAGCGCTCAACTGGGTGATGTTATAATCCATCCAAACCTCGAAGTAGACAAACGTTGAATGAGAGCGAGTTTGACTGGATTTTATCTGTAATACTTTGGCGAACATGTAGCCTAATATTGTCTGGAGCCTGGGACACAATAAACCAGAGAACCCTTCATAAACACGATTGACAACTTCGCGGAAAAAGTAATGTGAGCCCCTATAAGCCATTTTATTGTTTAGTAAAAGTACATTTACTCTAATTTATGTGCGCACCTCTGATGCACTCTGCCGTTCCCAAATCACCATTACAAGTTGTATCTGCAATACTTTCGCGAAAATGAAGTCAAATATTGTCGGGATCCTGAAACTTAAACAACTCAAGTCGCCTTCACTGTCATGATTGACAACGTCGCAGTAGCAGTATTGAAAGTAAAATCCTTTGAAATGTTTCGCAAATGTTTTCGCGCCTTCGAGAACAATGCAGACTTACAGCAAGTAGTTAATTTTCCTAGATAGGTATGACGATGCAAAGCATGCACCGGATACTGGGATCATTCTGATGTATCATTTGCTGTAATTCCCACTACCTTTAAGGTAGTTGGGTTATAGGATGGTTTCGATTTCCCTATAAGGCGATTTCGGGATCTTGAACAGGATCTGAATCTGATTGGCTGGAGCCCTGTGACGATCTGTGACCGATGACGGGTTGACTCGTCCCAGATGGTTTTTTCACCCCCCTCCATTATCATCTTTCCCGACTGAACAAACACACATAGAAACAGACAACATGAATACTCATTTAACATCAGCTTCATTCACCGCCCCACTACGCACACCCACGGCAACTCCGAATATAAAACATCGCTCGTCGTATCCGTTTTCTTCCCCTTTCGTTCCTTCTTAAAATGGTTCGAAATCAAGAACGTAACTTCAAGGCTCTGTTCAAAGTTCAACCGAGGATCGCAGAAAGACTAATACCTCAACCACTGTTAATCATCACTAAGCTTTATGCTACCCCGAAGACACTCAGTGACACTGAACCCCTCATCGTTAAGCTCTCCTGTAAACTCGAGACTGACCCCACCCAAGCGCGAGCCGTTGGCGGCATCAATGCGAAAACACGACGTGAACTCGTCAATGATTGTTCCAAAGTTCCACGTTTTCAATCCGCTACTTAAAGTTAACATGTTTCCATGCATGGGATCGCATATCCACGCCGCGGGATGCCCTAACTTTCGAATGGCAGCAATGTGCCCTGAAAGATACCCATCGATTTTCTTGGCTCCGTACTGCGTTATCAATGTTAGCTAAACTACATACGCAGCCTCCTTACAGGTTTCGCATCGCTACCTGCGCGACTGGTCATTCACACACGTACATATGCTGCGAGTTTGAAGGGATCGTAGAAGGCCTGTCCGATACACTAGATTTCAGCCGCACCATCGGGGCTGAATCAGGTGCTTTATATGAACAGGGCAGCGGGCTTGGAACACTCGGCAAACTCAACTTTTATACTAGTCATGAAGGACTTATGTTAGGCTATGAACAAGCTCTCATCCGTAAGTTTGCAGTGCCTTCTTCCACACTTCGCTATCCATGCCAGGGACTCCGACCAGTGAAACTTCCAATGCACCACAGAGCGTTAAAACAACTAACATGCTTCGTGGTTTAGCGTATTGGCCCGCTATACGCCCGATCCGAATATGGATCATTAATAATATCGCAAAAGCTACAAAATGGTGATTTTT
Source organism: Cyathus striatus (assembly GCA_025738555.1). NCBI lineage: Eukaryota > Fungi > Basidiomycota > Agaricomycetes > Agaricales > Nidulariaceae > Cyathus > Cyathus striatus. Next base: position 2,299,367 of record JAOVFP010000010.1, on the reverse strand, counting down.
CTGTGAATTTAGCGCATTTGTTATGGACTGCCAAAATTTTCGAGAAAAAAAAAAATCAAAATTTTGAGAGAACGGCTCGTAGACATTTCATGTAAGGTACTCCTCACTGAAATCCAACACCCCCTTACATAAGCAATCTCAACACCGAAAGCCAATGACATTGACACAGCCCCAAATAGCACTTTCTCGGTTATAACCTCTGGGATGTATTTAGGAGCATGTATTCTATAATTCCCAGAAAGAAAAATGTGAATAGCTATAATTTATGTCATGCTAATACATAATTTTTATTTTATTGCAGAAAACATACAGATTACATATTTCAACGTGTTTAACACGATGTTGGATTTTTCAATATAGAGTAGACTACTTAAATGGTGCAGAGGTGGCCTGCTCCAGTAAGACATACTACAAATTTCGAAAATTACCTCCAAAAATGATAGCTACAATACATAAGGAGGTTGCAGAGCAGGGTTTGTAACTTAACTCAACTTTTAACGACAATGTCAATTATTTTTTTCCCTTGGTCTAACAAGGTCACGCTGGCTGGCTGCGGGGATAGTAGCTGGAGGGGTTGGGGGGTATGGGTCAGTTTACTGGCCCTGGACGCAAAACAGAGTGTGCCGCTGGGTGGGCGGGACACTTGAGTGCGATTCGCTACTAATCCTGTGTGCTTGCGTATTTGTGTACTCTTGTTGGTCATGATCACACAGTCGGAAGGACTGGGGGTGAGAAACTCAGGTTCATCATACAATGTGGGTGCGGAAAATCATCATTACTATGTATGGCATACATGCGGGATGGGGGGTGGGGGAAGACTATTTTACGACTACGGTACCGCTGATTTGAACTTTGGATGCTGAGATGCTTTTTGGTGCGTGCTGGTGGTGCGGCAGAAAGAGGCAGGAAAATTTTGCTTGCCTCTGTTTGCCGCCTTGTTGGACGCTGCGACTGGCGCTTCCCGGCTACGCCTGGGCTGCAGGTAGCTTAGCTAATTCCAACAAGGTCTAGCACGCTGGCTGCGGGGATAGTAGCTGGAGGGGTTGGGGGGTATGGGTCAGTTTACTGGCCCTGGACGCAAAACAGAGTGTGCCGCTCACCCAAACAAATAACCACTGCGGCACCTGTGTGCAGCCTACCCAACCCTCGTCTGGTCTGCAAGATGGTGAGAGGCAATACGCTCAAAGGCGTGTATGTATGCCTCATACGCTAAGGAGTGCCAGCGGCCATGCAGCCGTACAATTTCTGGGGACACGCCCTTGGACAGATAGAATGACGCACCACCAATCCGGAAGGAGTGTCCAAAGGACGTTCCCCAGCCGGCAGCAGTGAGGATGTCATTAATGCGGCCAATCGCTGCCGTTTTGAGCATGGGGCGGACTGTCCCTGTTCGGTCACGCCATGAGAACAGGGGAGCCAGTGGGCCAGCTGGAACATTGAACATGAGGCGGCGAAGGGCGAGCAGTGGGCATAGTCCCTCTTGTGCCACCAGGAACACATCTTGCACTTCACCTGGGGCTGTGGTCTTGGCGTGAGGGAGCCGCAGGCGAGCGTAAGGACGGCCATCTGCATCCTGCGTCACTAGGCAGGCACTGCGAGACAGGTAACGATCTGGCCTGTAAGCAGCTCGGGTAGGGACAGCTACTTCCCCAAACCGCATTAGCCCAAAGAAAGCGGCCGTGACCATGGCCCAGATACACACATCAAATGAATCGTATCGCGACAGCACTGACTTGAGGTGCAGGAGCATCTCAAGGGTGATTGGCAGGCGAGGAGGACGCTTCCAGGAAGCGCCTTGCATGCGGGCCATGCCGCGTAATGAGAACTCGAGGCGTTCACGATCACCTTCAGTCAATGGGGGGGGCCAGCCTTGTGCCAGGTGCCAGGCACGGATAGCTGCAAGGTACTTGCGTGCAGTGGACACTGACACGGTCTCAAAAACTGTACCATCAGCGAAGCCTGCATCGTGAATGTCTGGGTCCGTCACCGCCCAGAGTGCGAAGGAGTGGAGCAGGGGAAAGGTGGCGGGAAGGCGAGCCTCCTCAGCAACAGAGAAGATGTCACAGAATATGTGGAACTTCCGGAGGCCAGTGCCATAATTGGTGGCCTCATCCAGCGAGGCCCGCAGTGCCAGAGCCCATGCATGTTGGATGACTGGGATCTCGAGAACAGATGGTGTGGGAACATTGGTGCCGTGCCAGAGATAAATGCGCTGGCTGGCGGCACAGTGTGGGCGGAGAGTGGACGGCGCCAGCTGGAGAGGAGCCACATTTACCGTGACAAATTCACCAGGTGTGGCTGCAGGTGCCACATAAGTGCCAGCCATTCTGATCATATAACAGCAGTGTTATATGATTGCCCCAATTGTTACGTACCGATTCTCTTCCTGCTTAGAAGTGGTTGCGAAGACACCCGGAGGGTGTGGGAGAACTATAACGGAAACCTGAAGTGAGTACGGGTGCGGAAATGTAGAGCGGGAGTGCGGAAAGGACCGTGGCTTCAGCTTGTGTGCTGCGCCGCCTGGATATCCCCAGGGAATGGTTCGTATTTCGAGGAAGATGATATGTAACCAAGGAAGACGTTCCAGAGTATAAGAGAGGGCTTCGCCACTACACTAGGTAGCGGGAGAGAAACCCGAAGGAAAACCTGGAGCGGGTTTCGAAACTTAGAGTAGGAAGAAAGTGTACAGAGTTGATACGAATACTAAAGACTACCTATTACATCTGGAAGACTACTTATACTAAGTAGGAACCTGTAGATACGAATGTAGAAGTATTATACAAAGGACAAGTCAAAGGAGTAAGTAGGAAATGAAGTCTTGGCAAAGCGGAGTAGGGGCGCAAATGATGCGCTCAGAATGAAGAATAAGGAACTAATCTACAAAGGCCATAATGAAACGTATAAGTAGGAATGGAAGAGAGGAGTAATAGAATGATGACGCGGTGAGGCCGTCATAAGAGAAAGTATGTATCCGAAGTATCCGATAGAAAACCCGACGGGTTCCGGGTACGTTCCCGGGCGGGAACGTCGGGAAGTGTAAACCCGAAGCGGGTACGTTCCGGGAACGGACCGGGTATGTTAGAAGGTCACGTGGGAACGTCGGCACGATGTATCCGGACATGGATATAACACCAATCGAATAAGCCATGCCATTTTATGATTGGGATCATAAACAATCATTGAGGTTCTAATTCAATACTACTATTGTATGAATGTATTAAATGATCATAAGCAATCATTGATTGTTTCTAATTGGATATTACTATTGTATGGATGGCTAGGTGATCATAAACAATCACTGATTGTTTTTAATTGAATACTACTATTGTATGAATGTATTAGGTGATCATAGACAATCATTGATTTATCTAATTGAATATTAGTATGAATGGAGAGGCAATCATAAACAATCATTGATTTTTTCTAATTGAATATTATTATTGTATGAATGGTGAGGTGATCATAAACAATCACTGATTGTTTTTAATTGAATACTACTATTGTATGAATGTATTAGGTGATCATAGACAATCATTGATTTATCTAATTGAATATTAGTATGAATGGAGAGGCAATCATAAACAATCATTGATTTTTTCTAATTGAATATTATTATTGTATGGATGGTGAGGTGATCATAAACAATCATTGACTTTTACTAATTGAATATTAGTATGAATGGAGAGGCAATTATAAGCAATCATTGATTTTTACTAATTGAATATTGGTATGAATGGTTAGGCAATCATAAACAATCATTGATCTTCACTAATTGAATATTAGTATGGATGGTTAGGCAATCATAAGCAATCAATGATAACTACTAATTGGGTATTGCAGTTGTGTGAGTTTGTCACATTTCCTCACATGTCACAATTGTGACACATCTTCCCGCGCGTCACATATTTCCCGCACGTCACATTAGTCACATATATTCCTGTGTATCACGTTCGTCTCGCGCGTCACAATTGTCACATATATTCCCGCGCTTTATATTAGTCACACGCGTCACGCTTTTTATGCATGTCACGATTGTCACATATATTCCCGCGCTTCATGTTAGTCACGCGCGTTACATTTTCCTCACGCGTCACGATTGTCACACATATTCCCGCGCCTCACATATTTTCCGCGCTTCACACATTTCTCGCGCATCGCATATTTCCCGCGCATCACACATTTCCCACGCATCGCATATTTCACGCACGTCACGTTTGTCACGTTTGTCACGTTCTTTCGCGCGTCACATTTGTCACATACATTCTCGCGCGTCACAATTGTCACATATATTCCCGCGCTTCATGTTTGTCACGCGTGTCACAATTGTTACATATATTCCCGCGCTTCATGTTAGTCACGCGCGTCACGCTTTTCACGCGCGTCACGCTTTTCACGCGCGTCACGCTTTTCACGCGCGTCACGCTTTTCACGCGCGTCACGCTTTTCACGCGCGTCACGCTTTTCACGCGCGTCACGCTTTTCATGTGTGTCATGCTTCTCATGTGTGTCACGCGCGTCACATTCGTCACACTTTTAGCGCTCGTCACACTTTTCACATTTCTACATTTGTCATGCTTTGAAATCTTGTCTTTCTTAGGTATTAATCTTTTGATTCACATTACATGTCCTATGTGTGTCACTCATCATGCTCTTTTCACATGTTACATTTGCCACAATTTTCACAGCTCAGTAATCTAATTTGGCCTTTGATATTGACAACATATCTAAATTTGAAACTATGTGAACTGGGGAATACTCAGCATATCACTTGTTATCTACTATTATCCTATCATGGTTTTCATTTGCATTATGTTTTTAATGCAAGTCAGATGTCAAGTTTGTCATGTTCTCAATATGCATCTAATTTGTCACATTTTGTGCATATTGCATAAGATCACAAGATTTTTGGAACTTATTATGACATGTAGAATATTTCAACTTTGTCTGTCATAAGATATAACAACTTGAGCCAGTTATGTGTGTCTGGTTACCTGTATATCTATATCATTGTTCACATTACAGAACAGAAGTATCATAAACTGCAGAATAAATTATTAAAGCAAGGAAACATATATGTTCTTGCTAAATTGAAAGTTATGACATGAGATATTACAATTAGTAAATTATGGAAGTCTAACAGTAAGAAGCAACTAGAATGAAAAATGTAGAGTGTGTATGTAAGCCCATTGACATTTTACAATCAAGACTAGAGATATGATATAATGGTATTGAACTATGTAACTCTATATCACATCAAACTTACACATCTCAAACATTAGATGATCATGATTCTTGTATCACTATTGGTTATACTGATATGTTCAATGCACATTATTGAGTCACATATCTGCTTACTCTATATAACTACATGACAGTTTGCTTTATTGATACAGAGAGGTAATGTAAACTATCTCCACTCTTACTGATATTGTGTCACAATGTACAGCAGGCAAATTGCCTGTATCATAGAATTGGGCTTATTTCACTTTTTGATACTCAGCTCACTACCATTGTTCTGTACCTATTTTAGTACAGTACATTACATTCATTAAATATAGGTGACTTTCCCTTACTAGTACCTGTGGATATATGGATGTCCTATCAACTCACAAATTCTTTGTCTTAGAATTTCCTTCAGCTCAGAAACTTCTTCCATGACAATCAGGTTCACCTCTATACTGCTGTATGTGTTGATGTCTCTGATAAATGTTGCTTATCCTAGTACATGCATGGCTTAATCTTTGTGATAAGCATATGACTACTGGCAGAATGAATCAGGTAATTACTCAGACAGCATCAGGAAGTGGTCCATGCACATACTATTGCTGAGTATCCATCTATTAATATAGTTTTCAATTTGCCACCTATACTAAGAGCATGACAAGTGTTATACTTACAAAGCATAACAAATGTAATGCTGTGAGAAATGTAACGACACACATAGGACATGTAATGTGAATCAAAAGATTAATACCTAAGAAAGACAAGATTTCAAAGCATGACAAATGTAGAAATGTGAAAAGTGTGACGAATGTGACGCGCGTGACACACATGAAAAGCATGACGCGCGTGAAAAGCGTGACGTGCGTGACTAACATGAAGCGCGGGAATACATGTGACAACTGTGACGCGCGAGACGAACGTGACACGTGGGAATATATGTAACAATTGTGACACGCGTGACAAACATGAAGCGCGGGAATATATGTGACAATTGTGACGCGCGAGAATGTATGTGACAAATGTGACGCGCGAAAGAACGTGACAAACGTGACAAACGTGACGTGCGTGAAATATGCGATGCGTGGGAAATGTGTGATGCGCGGGAAATATGCGATGCGCGAGAAATGTGTGAAGCGCGGAAAATATGTGAGGCGCGGGAATATGTGTGACAATCGTGACGCGTGAGGAAAATGTAACGCGCGTGACTAACATGAAGCGCGGGAATATATGTGACAATCGTGACATGCATAAAAAGCGTGACGCGTGTGACTAATATAAAGCGCGGGAATATATGTGACAATTGTGACGCGCGAGACGAACGTGATACACAGGAATATATGTGACTAATGTGACGTGCGGGAAATATGTGACGCGCGGGAAGATGTGTCACAATTGTGACATGTGAGGAAATGTGACAAACTCACACAACTGCAATACCCAATTAGTAGTTATCATTGATTGCTTATGATTGCCTAACCATCCATACTAATATTCAATTAGTGAAGATCAATGATTGTTTATGATTGCCTAACCATTCATACCAATATTCAATTAGTAAAAATCAATGATTGCTTATAATTGCCTCTCCATTCATACTAATATTCAATTAGTAAAAGTCAATGATTGTTTATGATCACCTCACCATCCATACAATAATAATATTCAATTAGAAAAAATCAATGATTGTTTATGATTGCCTCTCCATTCATACTAATATTCAATTAGATAAATCAATGATTGTCTATGATCACCTAATACATTCATACAATAGTAGTATTCAATTAAAAACAATCAGTGATTGTTTATGATCACCTCACCATTCATACAATAATAATATTCAATTAGAAAAAATCAATGATTGTTTATGATTGCCTCTCCATTCATACTAATATTCAATTAGATAAATCAATGATTGTCTATGATCACCTAATACATTCATACAATAGTAGTATTCAATTAAAAACAATCAGTGATTGTTTATGATCACCTCACCATTCATACAATAATAATATTCAATTAGAAAAAATCAATGATTGTTTATGATTGCCTCTCCATTCATACTAATATTCAATTAGATAAATCAATGATTGTCTATGATCACCTAATACATTCATACAATAGTAGTATTCAATTAAAAACAATCAGTGATTGTTTATGATCACCTAGCCATCCATACAATAGTAATATCCAATTAGAAACAATCAATGATTGCTTATGATCATTTAATACATTCATACAATAGTAGTATTGAATTAGAACCTCAATGATTGTTTATGATCCCAATCATAAAATGGCATGGCTTATTCGATTGGGGCAATCATATAACACTGCTGTTATATGATCAAAATGGCTGGCACCCCTCGGTGCCAGCCGGAAGGCGCGCGCAGGCATTACAGTGATATTAGTAGGTGGGAAAGATGCATGGGGAGAGGTAAGCTCGCCTGCTGAGCCACTCCATTGAAACCAGCCAGGAAACCTGGTATGTCCCCGCGCGAGAGTGCGTCGGAGATGTTTAGTCTGCTGGGCACATATTCTGCCCGCAGTGCTAGCCCGCTGCGAGCCAGCAGGCCGAAGATGTGCTTGAGGACCGCGTTGGTGTTCCTGCTGCAGGAGCGACCAGAGTTGGTCACCGCCACGACGCCTTGATTGTCGGAGCGCACTAAGAACGACGCGCCGGAATGAAGCTTGGGGTCGATAATGCCCAGCTGCAGCGCCAGGCGAAGCCCCAGCTCGACAGCAACAGCTTCCGCCCAGCCAATGTCCCACTCCTCGAGGGGGCCAACCTGCACACCAGGTGCATACTTCCACACTGCCCAGTGGCCTTGTACCACCACGCCGATGCCGAAGGAAGAGCTGGCATCCCCCCACCACTGTATGTCGATGGGGGTGGGATCACAGAGAGGGACGGAGTTGGGCGATGACTGGAGAAGGTAACGGATCCAGTCGAGGTCGATGGCTACTGTGCCCGGTACATGCAGTGGTGCGCGCTTTGACAGGAAGCTGTTGGAGAACTGGGCGACCAAGCAAAGGAAGGGGCGAGTCACCCGAAACACTGAGGAGGCATGGACGAGCTTGCCATGAAGGCTTGCTGCCTGGTGCTGCCGAAACTTTGCGCCGGGTACTTTCCATTCCTCGACGAGCTTGAGCAGTGCGGCCAGTTTGTCCTGGGGCAGTGCCACAGACTTGGTATCGAGGTTCCAGTCGAAGCCGATGTACCTCTGGATTGGTGCCAGCGGTCTCGTCTTCTGTGCGCTCCACGGGACGCCTAAGCAGCTGGTCAGGCCGATAAAGTCGTCTTCGGACCATGTGTCGTGGGAAGGGCCACTACTAGAAAGTCGTCGACCCATTTCACGATGAGGCGGAATCCGGATGCACGGTAGATGGCAAGTAGCATATCTGCAACTTGGCCAAACACCCCGGCACTGGATGCCAAACCGAAGCAGACAGCATGGTCGACGTAGACCAGACCCTTCCACATCACGCAGGTGAAGTTCTGCTGCAAGGGTGCCACCGGCGTGATGCGGTAAGCTGCCGTGATGTCGAAGGTGGCCGCACGGCAGCCTGGTGGAAGGGGCAGGATGAGGGCGGCGGTGTCCGCAAACGTTCCCCACTCGGTAGGGAAGGCGTTGGCGTCGATGAGCGAGTTGACCGACGGGATGGCCGGGTTGTCGCGGGGAAAGGAGAGGTCTTGTATAAGCCTCCATGCCTCGGAATGAGGCTTGGGCACCAGGCCCAGCGGGGAAGCCACAAAGGGCCCAATGATGGCCTCCAGGTCTTGTGGCGTGAATGCTTTGGAATACCGACCGGCGGCTTGCTCCCCAGCAATGTATTCCTCGACGCACGCGGGGTCTAGTGAGGAGGACGCGTGGTTGGGGAAATAAACGAGTGCGGTCCAACGAGGCTGGCACGCCTACATCGAAACCGCTTTTGATGCCAGCGAGGACCTGGGCCCACTCCTCCAGAATGCCCAAGCTGGCGAGAAGCCGCTCGATGGCTGTAGCATCAAGCGGTGTGGCGATCCAGCGAGGATCACTGGGCACCGGCGGTGCATCTGCCTGCGCCATGCGAGGTGCTGCCACAGATGGAGCAGCCGTGAAAATGGGTGCAGGCGCTGAAGGAGCAGGCGGACTCCTTCGCCCACCGGAAGCAATAGGGGGAACGGTCGGGTGCGCAGAGGCTGTTCGGGTGTCTGGTGTCACCCATGAGGCACGCAGTTGGTCGTCCCGTCTTTGTTTGCGAGGCCGAACAGTCCTTGGGGAAATGACCGCCAGCCCCGCATCGAAAGCACGCGGACTCACCAGGATTCGGGCGCTGCCGTTTGCTGGGTGAGTCGGGCAGAAAGGACGGGTGATGGGCCGGCCGTTTGGAAGGGGAGTGATGTGAGGCAGTGGGAAACATTGACGTCGCAGGTGGCTGGGGACGCGGGCTGCGGGCAAGGAGCAGCTGGTTGGTGACCAATTGCAAAGCCACCGTGTCCAGCGTGGACAGGTCGTGCGCATGGTTGGCCGCGCAGCTTCCCGCTGCTGGATGTCGTATGCAACGGCCAGTGGCCAAGCGTCTGCTTCCGCTCCCTGGCGGCTGGCAAGCTTGAGTACGATAGCTTGATGAGCCTTCAAGGCGTCGGCATGCTGATCACCGACGTGGTGCCTAGTCCTCGCAATGTGAACCTCCGACGCGTCCATCCATTCCAGCGTCGAGATGTTGCGCTCGCTGGACCTATCCAGCCCTTTGGTGGATAGCCCGGACGCCGTAATGATCACTGCTTCATCGCCCCGCAGGGCTTTAATGCGTGCGGCTTTCGTCAAGGCTGAGTACGGTACGTACGCGTACGCAGCAAATGCGGCGTCTACCTTCAGTGGGATGGCTGCAGGCGGGAAGAAAAACGGGTGCATTAGCATGCAACAACGACGGCGGGACGGGGACAGGAAAACTGCATAGTAGCAGGCGGGTGCGGGTGCGGGTACGGGCGGGAGTGGGTATGGGCGTGTAGAGGGTGAGGGCAGGTAGTGGGTGTGCGGGTGTATGGAGGAACGGGGAATATGGCAGGGGGGGAGCGGGCGGGGACGGGTTTAACGAGACAGTAAAAACACTCACCAGAATCCAGCGCATCCGTTTTGAAACCTGGCACGATTGGCCCAACTAAAGCCCGCTTGGGCACGTCTTTTGGCACGATTGTTGCCAGAGCGGCTAGCATCTCCGGTTCCGCTGCCATGCTGAAGAGCTGGGGCTGACAATTTGCCAGCTGTGCTTCCGCCGCAGCAAGCGCGGTCTCCAGTTCGCGGATGCGAGTGGCATTGTCGTCGATAGGGGGCCTTGCATCCTGGTTCACGCCATGCGCTTGAGCCTCGGTAGCTGGGGAAGCTTCTCGAGGAGGCGTGACTGGATTACCAATTCCAGCCACATCCTGATTGGCCGTTGGCGTGGGCGCTCCGGTGTTGCTTGGAGCCTGAGTGGCGCCTGGAGTTGGCAGCCTTGCTCCTGCGGGTGTGAGATTGAGATTGTGTAGATTTGTCATTGTTGTATGGGCAGGAAGAAGACTATTTTACGACTACGGTACCGCTGATTTGAACTTTGGATGCTGAGATGCTTTTTGGTGCGTGCTGGTGGTGCGGCAGAAAGAGGCAGGAAAATTTTGCTTGCCTCTGTTTGCCGCCTTGTTGGACGCTGTGACTGGTGCTTCCCGGCTACGCCTGGGCTGCAGGTAGCTTAGCTAATTTCCCACGCTTATGTAATATGATTACATAAGGGTGCTGGATTTCAGTGAGGAGTACCTTAAGTGGTACTAATCGAAAGCTATTTCATCCCTCTTTCAATCCCAAAGAAGTCCGAGACCAAAAAAAAATCATTGATTTTTTTTGCTGCCTTTGACTGTCCCCAACTTATAGTGGGAATAACTATATGAGACACACATGATCGAACAATCAGAACAAAATGAATTTAAGTTTTGAGTAACAAAACAATATGAATGTGGGTGGATGCTGTGAGATATACATCATAAATACTTCAACATAATACATATATGTAAATCTAAAGATGAAAAGATGTTTTTGAGCTAAACAATTCAACTGTTATGATCGTCGTCTTCAGATGTATTTGTCTCTCTACTAGCTTGAGCAAAGAAGATCGACCGTGACAGCGTAGGAGAATTTTCATTTGAGTCATTGGTGTCGGTTAATTTTCTCAGGTTCAATATTAATCGAGATCCCTAAAGCATGGTCAGAAACAGCAATTTTAAGAGATCTCACTATGATATCACACCAGATATGACAACATTGCAATGTACCAGCTGCAGGAGCGTATAAGGCGAAAATAAAAAGAACATGGATGATAAACATACTAGAATACGTAGCTGGAAAACCCAACCTTAATGTCCAAGGAAAAATCGACTGCACCTAAGGTTGTAGGAATTGATGCTACTAGATTTCGTGGCGCCTATTAGCAAGAGAGATGCTGTGAAGCTATTACTCACCGAATAGAATGAAAAAATATAGTGTTCCATCACGGGCGACTGAAGTTAGCAGTGGGAATTCATTTTCTTTATATCTGAATATATTAGCTAGTCCGCCTTGTTCCCTAGAAATACTCCAAAATCTAGCTTTTCGAATGATAAGCAGAAATAAGGTGACTATGTATAAGATTATCAGATGGATTTAAACTTCGGTTTCATCAGTGAAATCATGCGTACTATGGAGAGTAAGTGACATGGAGAAGCACACGGTTTGTAATTCTTGCAAGGAGGCAGTTTGGCCGATTATACCACATCCAAATCCTGGGACAACGAATTGATTTTGGGACTGATCAATGGTGATGATCATAGTAATAGTAGCTGTCGCCTAATGGCAATGCATTAGCATTGATTACTACTGTATATTAGAGAATATCGCACTGCAAGTTGTGCTGATACATCATTCATAAACTTAATAAGAACAAAGCCCCGTCACAAAAGAATATTCTCACCGATGAACATCACTGCTAGGGGAAACATAACTTTTCATGACAGTATTAGTGAAAGCGTAACCCTGAATATCGGTTAAGATTCGTACCTTTTACGCTATTGCCATATATAGCGCTTACACGAAAGATGAAAATGAGGTCGATTGTTGAGGCGATGATAACCAGACCACCGCTATGTGTGAAACCACGTAGTATAAGTACCATGGCATTACGTACATTAACTCTAGAACATTACCATCCATGGAACCAAGATATACCTTCACAGCTGTATAGACGTGAGTTCGACACCATACATAGTGAAGATAAAAATTTACATCTAACAGTAGTAAGTGTTAATCTCTGATGTATGTGATATCGGCGAAAACGTACAGTTAATGTTGCAGGTACAGTAGTGACAATGTTGAATGGTACTAAATATATTATTGAGTTGTCCTCTTGTTGGCGTTGTAGGAGTAGATGCTCACGAATAGTTAAAATTCTAGGGGGTTAGAGTGAGTTCTGTAGTAATTTTTTTTGGTGAAACTAGGAAACTAGGCCTGCAACTCACAGTATATATAGAGGTGGGTAGTATCTTGCAATTATATATAGTATCTTCGGTAGCGACCAATTCATTTCCCTATTATTCGTTAAGAGAACAAATAAACAAACCGGAGACCACTGAGCACAATCTACTCACCACCATATATACTTTACCTGTAAGTAAAAGTTAAGGTAAACATAGTATAAGTATAAGCATTTTTTCTAACAATATTCATACCTCATCGAAGAAGGAGATAACAATATCATAAGCCAGGGAAGACACAGTAGCAGCTAAAAAAGATATTTAAACACACCATGCATCCTTCTTGAAAAGATAACATACCGGACACATAATTAAATGTTAAGCGGATCGATGTTTCACCGATTAGGTGACTAGTGTACGACATCGAGCTTGATTTCATAAATTGGGATATTAAGTGGTGTGGGGGTCTGGAGAACTCGGTATTATATATGAGGTCGCACCACTTGATGCACCACAGTTGATTCATCAGGTCTTGTAATTACAATGAAAAGGTGATGTATCAGTAGTGCTAATTAAAAGTAGTACTGATCTATTATACATGCTGTAATAACAAGCCTATACAAATATGGATACATGCTTTTGTTTCGAGGTCCTGAATCTCTAAAAGGTGCGTCTCGGACTGCTTCGCCTCAACTGTTGAATAGTTCGCACGATCTGCTGGATCTTACTCATTTCTCCAGCACATACATACACTGCACGCAAAATAATAATATAGTCTCTGGGTGGTATTTTCAAGATTCTTAACCCTGGTTTTACCTCAGATCTGTAAGTATCTTTTGGCAGGATTGAAGTGTTACTGTCAAGTTGCTGTAGCGGCTGATCTGTAGCGACGCGACAAAACGGCCAAGATTGAACTCCCCTAATGCATCAGCCTAAATTCGATTTCGTGACGTAGTAATATGGCAGCACATGAGTGACAAAGACAAATAATACATTGATAGTAATTTACATATGTATTATAAAAATATTACATAGTAAAGACAACCTAAAGCTGGCCTGTCTGGCAAGCGTGCTCCAGGTGCAAATGCTACCATATACAAAGAATTTTATTTTTTACTTTTGTTCTGAACTACAAGTCTTGAACAATACTGTATCTGTTTTCTAAGAAAGAAGAATTTTTTTTTCACTGAATAGGTTGAAATATATAGGTTTCAGAAGACATACAGATGATTAAATGCGGTATACACCTTGAGAATAAAACCATTGTAAGCTGATGGTGGAGCATTGTAATTGCATGCGGAGCTGTATAATGAAGCCAGATTTATGCAAATAATGTGACCCAAGCATTGGTACTGCTATGGTGCATAAACCGTATAACTGTACGTTCTAATACTCAATGCCAAGACTTACCATTCACGGTATCTATGGCCTACTAAGATAGATTAAAATACAAAAGAAAAGGGAGCGAAAATACAGCCAGGGAAGCTCAGTATCCGCAGCTTACCGATGCATGCCGAAGCTCCTGCTATATAAGCATCTATGAGCTCTGGCCTCATGTGTCAGTCAGCTTAGCTAAGAGACACGAAACCTTCCTGTTTGGGACTCGCTTGTAAATTACACTATCGATACAATAGGTCTGACTTGTAATTAAAAGAGTGTGATGTATCAGATCTACAGTACTGCCTGGTCACTATCGGCTTATTTTTGGTTATTGTATGTTATAGCATGGAAACTTAGATGGCTGAATTCCATTTTATGGAGTTCTAAGATAAAAGAACTGTTTAAAACAGATTCTGACCGACAAGTTCACATTTAGAAGTCATAGGAACCAGCAACCAATGTAGGTGATATCTCAGTTATGTAAATTCCATTAACCCAGTGTGGCCGCTTGACCACCAACAACTGGGGAAGGCTTTACCTCCATCTCTTGTCATGTCCGGAAAATGTTGGCGGAGAGGATTTCGGAGCTTTTCTAGGTCTTTTAGTATGAACATGAAATCCATAGCAACATACTCAACCATTTTTGCTCACTGCTTCGCCCATGTCAAATGTTTGCGGGAGACAAGGGAGAGTTGATACCAACGAGATGCAAGAGCACGAGTCTCGAGTGATTGGAGTTGGGCCAGCTACATGACGATATCGTGCGAGCGAAATAAACACCATCAGCAACGTTTCGGAGACCTCACGTAGGGATGCGATGATTTTAAATTTCTGTCAAAGATGCAACTGGAGATGATATCAATAGGCATGACAACATCTCAGCCTGTATGGAAGAAATGGGATTTAAGGCCATGACAAGATTCCCACTACCTTTTAAGGTAGTTGGGTTATAGAGTGGTCTCTATTTCCCTATAAGGCAATTTCGGGATCTTGAATGGGATCTGGGTCTGATTAGCTGGAGCCTTGTGACGATATGTGACCCTCAGTAAAAATGCTCAGTCTGGCATTGGTCAGACGTAGTCATGTACCTGACAGATAATAGTCGAGACTCAGTTGACTTGCAGTCACTTTCTTGTCCAAAGTCTAGGATCAGTTAGAAAGAAGTAGTTATTTAGTCAACTTATCCTGTTTTGTAGTTTCTACCCTTATGACATGTTGGCCGATTGAATGCCAGGAAGGTTGGTATGATCTATTAGGAATCTATGTACTTAGTGTCATCCCACCCTTTACTTCAATCATTCTAATTACATAATAACTATTTAGTATATTACCTTTGGGGCACAAACCTATCTATTCATGCACATTACTTACAATGATTGCATTACAAAGCCACTTAGCCAAGTACTCTTTTCAATCTCCAGCAATATCAACAAAATAATAAATGTAGGTACTGTTAAAGGCTCTAATAAATTCATGTGATGGCATATATTGTGGGGGTAAATGCACATGGTAAATGTCATAGTATACAGGTTTAAATACAAAATATGTACTACATAAAAGACATAGTCGGGTGGCATAGAATAAAATGGAAAACATACATGAAACATATAGTGGTGCTGTTACGTACCGATTCTCTTCCTGTTTAGAAGTGGTTGCGAAGACACCCGGAGGGTGTGGGAGAACTATAACGGAAACCCGAAGTGAGTACGGGTGCGGGAACGTAGAGCGGAAGTGCGGAAAGAACCGTGGCTTCAGCTTGTGTGCTGCGCCGCCTGGATATCCCCAGGGAATGGTTCGTATTTCGAGGAAGATGATATGTAACCAAGGAAGACGTTCCAGAGTATAAGAGAAGGCTTCGCCACTACACTAGGTAGTGGGAGAGAAACCCGAAGGAAAACCCGGAGCGGGTTTCAGAACTTAGAGTAGGAAGAAAGTGTACAGAGTTGATACGAATACTAAAGACTACCTATTACATCTGGAAGACTACTTATACTAAGTAGGAACCTGTAGATACGAATGTAGAAGTATTATACAAAGGACAAGTCAAAGGAGTAAGTAGGAAATGAAGTCTTGGCAAAGCGGAGTAGGGGCGCAAATGACGCGCTCAGAATGAAGAATAAGGAACTAATCTACAAAGGCCATAATGAAACGTATAAGTAGGAATGGAAGGGAGGAGTAATAGAATGATGACGCGGTGAGGCCGTCATAAGAGAAAGTACGTATCCGGGATACCCGATAGAAAACCCGACGGGTTCTGGGTGCGTTCCCGGGCGGGAACGTCGGGAAGTGTAAACCCGAAGCGGGTACGTTCCGGGAACGGACCGGGTATGTTGGAAGGTCACGTGGGAACGTCGGCACGATGTATCCGGACACGGATATAACAGTATCCCCCTTTTAGGGCCGAGCCCACGAGGTCATACTGTGTGCGAGAATATATAACTAAAAATAATACAAGAAATCCTATTGGTCAGTAGATGTTCAAATAAGAGAACAAGAGCGCATCTGATTCCTTTCTAACCCCCATCATGGATAAGAGTGTCAATCTAGCAAATATTTCTTCGGAAGATTATGCTGCTTTCCTAGCCTATCGTGCGGCCAACCAACAGTCAGAAAATTCGACTCCAGCATCCCGGAGTAGTTCCGGAAAGCCGAGACCAAAGCCGAGGCCTATAAATCCGGCTCCAAGGCGGGAGAACGCCGCGTACGTAGCTGTTCCACCGGCAACACTTCCCTCTGTTCGTTCCGGGACGGCGGCAAATGCGGTTACGCCGCGGGTCGTAAATCCGACGGAGACGAGTGTCGGGAGTGGGTCGGAAGCGTCGGGAGACGTGACGGGTTCTGGATATGAGGCGGAAAGTGGTGGAAATATCATGATGTGCCTTGCATAAACTGTCAGGATCGGGGAACTGAGTGTTATCGCTTGAGGGAGTCAAACAGGTGAGTAAAACATGATTATCGGTCTGTATAGTTTATAGGAACTCCCTGTAGTGCTTGCGTTGCTTGCGGGGTGCTTAAGGGAAAATGTTCCCTTAGCACTCGAGGCCGGAACAAAGCCGGAACAAGTCCCGTTCCATCCGGTCCTTCGAACACTCGGATACTCACATGGGTCCCCCATCCGTTGCGCCATCTCGCCAGTCGTCTCGTCAAAGCATGAAGCGGGCTCGGATCGACGACACGGATGATGAGTTGATCCGTCCTTCATCCGCAGTAGCGGGTCCATCGTTCCGATCCTCTAGTGCAAACGATTCTGCTAATCTGGTCTCCTTGTCCACTTCCATGAATGTCGCAACATCCATCCTAAGCGCGATGCGGCTGCAGAACGATACTATCATCTCTTTGCAAAGGGAGATGATCACTCAACTCGAAACCTCGCGGATACCAATCGTAAAGTGGTAGGCGAACTTGGTAAGTTGTCGCGAGTAGTTGCCGAAGTATCCAAGCACGTCGTCCATGTTTCCAACATCGAAACCCTGCTCGCGGAACGCCTCCGGGATCCGGATGCGTACGAGGAAGTTGTTACGGGTTCCGGGATTGCGTCGGAAGGTGAAGTAGGAGCTCGGGTCGAGTCGCAGACGCAGAGGGAGTGATGGAAATGATCGTAACACGTTACCAAAGTTCTAATGTACTTGTATCTCGCTTTTTGGTTGTTATTCGTTGTTTTTGGTTTTTGTATAAGGTGAAACTGCAAGCGGATAATAAGTAACGTGAAAATTAAGAAATAGGAGTAGGCCCGGGCTTATCCGGATAACGGGAGTGGAACTCTTCAATGATATCCGTAGCGTGTTCCAGTTCCGTGGCCGGAAGCCATGAAAACTCTTCATCGGTCCCTTCATACCCTAGCCAGCGTACATAGTACCTCAGTTTGCAACGCAAACGACGATCCAGTTTAGAGTCCAAGATTTCCGAGACCTCGTATTCAATATCACCATCAACCTGGACAGGTGGTGGTGGAGGAATAATGCGATCTGGGATAGTATTTTCAGTATTGGGTTCAAGCATGGATACATGGAATACTGGGTGGACTGCACGAAATTGTTCTGGAAGGCGCAAGGTACGCGAATGCGATCCGGCAAGTGCGATGACTTCAAAAGGTCCTAGGAACTTTTCTGCAAGTTTCCGGGATGGTCGGGTTGTCCGGAAGTACTCGGCTTTAACGTATACCTTTGTCCCGACAGGGAATGCGGGTGCGGGTTTGCGACGCGCATCGGCGGAGTGCTTGATAACGTTTCTGCGCACTGAGTATTTCGGTCCGAAGCATCTCGTGAAGTTCCTCGAGGTTTACTGCGAAGTGCCGTGCACGAGCGGAAGTGAGATCACGTTCCGGATGTATCGCAAGGTTCGGGTGATAACCCTTGTTTGCGTAGAACGGTGAAATTCCTGTGGTTGCGCTCGGTGCATTATTGTAAGCAAATTCAGCAAGAGGTAAAAGATCACACCAGTTATCCTGCTGGTAGTTGCAGTAGGCCCGAAGGTATTGTTCCAGAGTTTGGTTTGTGCGTTCCGTTTGGCCGTCGCCTTCGGGATGATAACCCGAGGTGAAATGTAAAGTGATGTCGAGGGCCGTACCGAGGGAGCGGAAGAAATGTGACACAAACTCGGAACCACGATCGGAAGTGATGTGTTCCGGGACTCCGTGCTTGGAAAAGACATGAAGTACAAATAGAAGCGCAAGGTCGGAAGAAGAGCAAGTGGTATGAGTGGGAATGAAGATAGACTGCTTGGAGAAACGATCCACGATAACGAGTATAGAATCATACTTGGAAGCCGATGATTTTGGAAGTTGATCTATGAAATCCATAGATATCGAATGCCATGGGCGTCCGGGAACCGGAAGTTGTTTCAGGGTTCCGTACGGGCGGTGGCGCTGTGGTTTAGAACGCATGCAAGTATTACAAGACTTACAATAGTCCTTTACAAACGTCCGTATAAGCGGCCAAGTATATTCGCGTCGAATTAGCTCGAGGGTCTTGTTCTGTCCAAGGTGTCCTGAAAGCGGGTGGTCGTGTTTGTACTGTAAAACCCGAAGCCGAAGGGTTCCGGAGTCCGAACATAGATCCGGTTATCTAGACGGAGGAAACCGTCCGGGGTTACAGTCCAACGATTCTCGGGAGTCCGCATTCGGATAACTGCGACCGGGTCATTAGGGAGAGCTGATAATATGTCAGTATGTAACTGTTCAATGTCCATGATGATACTAGCGCGAAGAGCAGGTACAATAAGTGAGGTTGCTCGGAGAGAAGTGATAAGCTGTTCCTGGGTGAACACTGGACGATAGTTATGCGGATTGACCTTAGCGTAGTCGCTATCCCCTCTTTAGGGTAGACGTCCCATCGTCTAGTCAGAGCATCCGGCTTCGCCCCGAGTTTTCCGGGTCGAAAGCGGATCACTAGATTGAACTGGGAAAGATACTCGGACCATCGGGCTTGTCGTCGGGACAAGATCTTGGTTGTGGAAAAGTATTCCAAGTTCTTGTGGTCTGTGACGACATCGATGGGTGAACCGGAACCTTCCAGGTAATGACGCCAGACTTGGAATGCTTCGAAGATAGCAAGCAATTCCTTGTCGTGGGTGTCGTAGTTTAACTCGGGAGGTGTAAAGGTTCGTGAGTGGAAAGCGATAGGGTGAATCTCGCCATCATCGGAAACTATAGACAGGATAGCAGCCAACGCGTAATCCGAAGCGTCGGTTTCCACGATGAGCTGCTTGTCGGGAACCCAATGGGTAAGAATGGGTGCCGACGTGAAAGCGTCCTTAAGTTCAGTGAAAGCGGAACGGCATTTTTCCGAGAAGTTCCACGGATTACCCTTCCGGGTAAGGCGGGTGAGCGGAACAACTATGTCGGAATAGTTGTATATAAAACGCCGATAGAAATTAGCGAACCCAAGGAAGGATTGAATGTCTTTTACTTTCCTTGGTTCCGGCCATTCTTGAATAGTCTTCACCTTTGTTGGAGACATGGTGAGACCGTTGGGCGATAGTATATATCCGAGATATTCCACGGATTCCGAGTGGAACTCACACTTATCCGCGCGCGCGTACAACCCGTGCTTCCGGAGTCGACGCAAAACTTCCCTGACATGTTGGCGATGTTGCGCAAGGTTATCAGAGTATATAAGGATGTCATCCAAATAAACTATGACGCACACATCAAGAAGGTCTTTGAAAACATCGTTCATGAAGCGTTGGAAACCCGCGGGTGCATTGGAAAGTCCGAAGGGCATGACTAGCCATTCAAAGGATCCATAGCGAGTCCGGAAAGCGGTTTTCCATTCATCGTCCTCAGCAATGCGGACCAGGTGGTACGCATGACGCGGTCGATCTTGGTGTAGATACGGGCGCGACGGGGACTGTCGAGCAAATCTGAAATGAGTGGCAAAGGATAACGATCCTTTTTAGAAATAGCGTTCAACCCGCGGAAATCCACACAAAGCCGAAGCGATCCGTCCTTCTTGCGGACAAAAAGGACGGGAGCCCCGTGCGGAGAGCGTGAAGGTTGAATAAATCCGATCCGGATATGTTCATCGATGAATTCCCGAAGAGCGGAAAGCTCGGATTGGGAAAGGGAATAGATCCGACCTACAGGAGGTGAAGCACCTTCTTCTAGGTTGATCTTTAAGTCGTAGGGACGGTGAGGGGCAAGTGTATCTGCCCGGGACTTGCTAAATACATCAGCAAACTCGTGATACTCAGACGGTATTGAAGAGAGATCCGGAGCTTCCTCTGGATTGAGGGCAGCGGCGGAAGCGACAGCACCAAGCTGGATACGGAAAGTCTGTGCTCCCTCTAAACGGCATGCACGCGAGAAGGCGGCACCGTTTATTAGCGAAATGCTAGGAGGAGGTGGCAGAGACTCATCAGAGGTGACCGGAGATGGATCCTCGGAAGCGGAACCTGGTTCCGAGATCCCGGATTTGAGCGGAAGTTGCTCGGAAGTGTCTGGAGTCCGGAATGTTAATGAGCCCGATACCCAGTCAATCAACGGATTGAAGCGGGTGAGCCAATTGTATCCTAGGACTGCAGAACACACGGAATCAAGAGGTGTCACATAGAGTTCGACTGTAATACATTCACCGGTAGGGAATAGTACAGGCAGTGTAACGAACTCGGTTATAACATGATTGGTGGTGCCATCGAAAAGTCTGAGAGCGATAGGTGGAGTAGGTGAGGTAGGAATAGCATGTGTCCGAACGAAAGATGAATCCATAAAACAATGGGTAGAACCCGAATCGACTAGAGCGCTATATGAAACTGTACAGGGTGTAGGGAGAGCATGGATGGTACTACAAAGTGGAATATGAAGGGCATTGGGGTCGGAAAGAGCGGAAGCGTTGAGTCTTACCTGCATCGGCTGCGCACAAGGGGGAACAACGCGGTCCTCGGCTTGTGTGGTGTCCAGAGGACCGCTCCCTATTTTTCGAACCCGAAGCCGGGTTGGAAAGAGCGCGGACCTGCGGGTCGAGGGACCCGCAGAAGCCGACGTAGGAGCCGAAGCGGATATTCCGGATGCCCGGGCTCTAGCCGCGGAAGAGGCAGAGCGGGGACATTCTTTGGCGCGATGCCCCGGATTACCGCAGAACAAGCATAGATTGTTGTCCATGCAGCTGACGTTCTTGTGGCAAAAGTTTGCCATCTCGACCAACCTTGTCATTCAATTCCGGCCTCCGCTGTTGGGGAGGCTGCGAGGAACGAGGTGGGTGACTACCAGCACGGTGGGGATAACTCGGACGTGGCGCATATTGACCCGAAACGAGGCGGGAAGGCGCCGGGGTGACTGCGGAGCGGTTTGTAGTAGCTCTAACAGAGCTATCCGGAACCCGCGGACCCCGAGGCTGGTGGGATTCCCGCGTACGCTCGGACTGGCGTTCCCAGTACCGACTATCGATCCCTTGAGCTAGTTTAATCATCCCGCGCTTTGTGGTAGGTTTCCCAACATGAGAGATCTCATCCTTAATGCGACCCGGAAACCCGGAATAGAGTCGGTGGCATAAGGACTTATCATCCCAGTCGGTGCGCTGTGCAAGCCTGTTGAACTGTACAAGATACTTGGACAGTTTCTGTGAATCCTTCATAACGAGGACATCCAGATCATTCTCGGCATCCCCTTCCGGGTTCGCTAACCCGAAGTTATCCTCTAGCATGACGACGAAAACCTCCCAAGAGTGAAGGAACTCATCATCAGCATAGGGATTGGAGAGGGTCGGCATAACGAGCTGAAGCGCGGTATCCCGAAGATATGCGAGAGCGAAGTTGACTTGGGAGTGTCCATCCGAGTATTGGGAAGGATTATTCCGAAGTAAATTTGGCATTGAGTAATGAACTGCTCCAACTTCTCAGCACTGGAACCATCAAAAGTATCTGGCTTTTGAACGTTGCGTTCCCGACGTGTTCCCGATGTACCCGGGCGGATTCCGCAACTCTCAAAAGAGCTTCGGCAAGCCGGTCTTCCCGGGAGTGGCGCGCAAGAGGTGTGCGCCTGGGATTGTCGACATCATCCTCATCACCATCATCCCCTGAGTCTGAGGATGGTGGAGACGGAGGATTGGGCTGAGAAGGAGGTGGAGGTGGCGGTCCAATGGTACCACCATCAGAGCCGTGACCTCGGGAGTGTCCCGGTCTGCTGCGACTGTACCGTATGGCGGTGGAGTGCCATCCGGAGGAGCCTGAGCAGATCCGAGGTTCCCGGCTGCAGGAACAGAAAGTAGCTGAGCGGAAGTCGAGGGTGGACCCAGGAAAGTAGCACTAGGAGGTGGTGCTGGGCTGGGTGTAACCCGAGACGGTGTAGAAGGTAGAGAACCTGAAGTACTCCGTGGAGGCTGTTGCCTCGTAGCTGCACGGGTGGCACGAGCACCCACAGCATTGGTATGACTAGCGGTATGCGCTGTGCGAGTAACCGAAGTCCCAGTTGGAGCCATGATAAAGAGATATCCAAGGTATCAGTATTCGTATACTGTTACGTACCGATTCTCTTCCTGTTTAGAAGTGGTTGCGAAGACACCCGGAGGGTGTGGGAGAACTATAACGGAAACCCGAAGTGAGTACGGGTGCGGGAACGTAGAGCGGAAGTGCGGAAAGAACCGTGGCTTCAGCTTGTGTGCTGCGCCGCCTGGATATCCCCAGGGAATGGTTCGTATTTCGAGGAAGATGATATGTAACCAAGGAAGACGTTCCAGAGTATAAGAGAAGGCTTCGCCACTACACTAGGTAGTGGGAGAGAAACCCGAAGGAAAACCCGGAGCGGGTTTCAGAACTTAGAGTAGGAAGAAAGTGTACAGAGTTGATACGAATACTAAAGACTACCTATTACATCTGGAAGACTACTTATACTAAGTAGGAACCTGTAGATACGAATGTAGAAGTATTATACAAAGGACAAGTCAAAGGAGTAAGTAGGAAATGAAGTCTTGGCAAAGCGGAGTAGGGGCGCAAATGACGCGCTCAGAATGAAGAATAAGGAACTAATCTACAAAGGCCATAATGAAACGTATAAGTAGGAATGGAAGGGAGGAGTAATAGAATGATGACGCGGTGAGGCCGTCATAAGAGAAAGTACGTATCCGGGATACCCGATAGAAAACCCGACGGGTTCCGGGTACGTTCCCGGGCGGGAACGTCGGGAAGTGTAAACCCGAAGCGGGTACGTTCCGGGAACGGACCGGGTATGTTGGAAGGTCACGTGGGAACGTCGGCACGATGTATCCGGACACGGATATAACAGGTGCAAGTCGGGATCATTGGGACATTTGAATATTGTCTCTAGTATTCCAACAGGTACTTATAGTGCTTCCCTCAACTGATAATATAGCCCAAGTGTAAGAGTGATTCAGTCAATACAATATAAGTGCAATAGTAATTTTGGTTGCACTTGTACTAGTAAGCATTGGTGATCCAATTCTGAAGCTAAGTCATTTGAGGCTCTGCTAAATATAAATATACTAATTGGAACCTTCATTACCTACTTCCCTCTCCTTCCTTCCCTCAGTCAATTTCTCTTTGCCTAATCAGCCTTTCTCCATCTTGCCTTGCATTCCCCCACCTCACATTGTGTTTCCCTCCTTTCAAAAGAGCTTGTACCCCAATGGATAATATCATTGTCAAATCAACAACTTTCAAGAAGGCTTGTAGGGTTCCAAGGTTTGTAAGTTCTACTCCATTTTATGAGTCTTATATTGTTTTTTCTTGTTCCACCACCACCCAGTACATGAGCCACAGCCACACCTGCATGGCTTACACACATTCAATTTTGCATGTGAGCAAGTTTCTCATAAACACATATGTGGTCAAGACTCAAGAAGCTGGGGATGATTGATAACATTGCAGTGTAAAACATAAGTTCTCTCCTTTTCTTCACAATCTGGATTTGATGAAGATTTAAGAGTCTCAAGTGTTAGTTGCTCTTACTCAGTCTAGTAATTTTGGATTGTGAGTATGGGTATTTTCTTGTTGTGTTGGAAACTTTCAGTGGCAGTAGAAACTTATAGTTCAGCACTGGTAGCAATAGCATTTTGTAGTTAGCTTGATATACATTGACATTCTATTATTTGTGTATGAGTGGAATAAGGGATTATAATAAGAAACTGATTAATGGACTGCTGTACACCACAAAATTTATGACTTATATTTGGCTGGTCCATGACAACTTGATGACTTTTGGAGGACATTGAATTGACTATTCACTGCACTGTATGAGACTTCTTGTAAACCAATTAGACTACAGTTAGGATCACATAAAACACAGCTGACTTTTTCAACTTTTTGGCTGATTTTTTCCCACATCCCAAATGCCTTCTGACCTCTGAAACCCATTGCAATAGCATATTTCAAGGGTCTGCTTCTGATTTCCACAAGCCAATTTCACTCAAACTGATTTTTTGTATTTTTGACCCAAAAATTTGGTGTACAGCTGGAAAAAAACAGGTAAAATCTCGAAAATTTCATTTTTGGCATCCTTTCATTAATCTAGTTATGATTCTGTAAAAATAATTCCTGCCAGAGTATGCATTGCAGTGCTAAAAAAAAAAAGCCTACATAAGTAGCTGGACATACCTGTAGTATACATTGTGAAAAATACTCAAAAATCCTATAAATTATTTTAAATCTTGCTCAAATTTTTTGTAGAGTAACACTGCAACAACAGCAGAATAAATCTGAAACTTTAGTAAATTTCATGTGAGTGCCAGTCATATTATACTACACTATTAAGTATGTAACTAATTAGTATGCAGTACTAATTGCTACAAACTTTAAAGCAACATTAGACAACTATTTAATTCTTGACAAGTCATATATAGTTTCATTATAAATACCATACTGATGAAGACTTTACAACATTGATAAAACTCTGAGCCTTGAGGTGCCTATCAAGAATATTGAAGCAGCAAGTAGTGTAGTAGACCAATTGTCAATGTATACATTCCCCTCTGTAGGGGTTCAGCACACACCAGACTGATAACCTTAGTCAGTAAACTCTGATGTGTCAGCATGGAAGCATTTCTTTGTTTAGTGCTTACTTTAAAGAAGAATGCTTGTAATTGGCTTGTAAGTGCATACACTACTTATTATGTATGTAGTTTTACATTTGAGGACATAGGTTTGAGCCATTTTTGAGCTGAAAATTGAGTTTCATGAGATGTTTCAGTTCCTTCCTATGCCATGATAGGCTAGTGATAGGGTCCACATCCTAACTCAGGTAGATTTGGACCCTGTAACATGTTGATTTTTTGGTCAAAAATTTTGGTGCACCTATTCTTTCATGGGGATTTCCTGAAAACATTGTTTTTGGACATTTCTGACTCTGAATTTGAAGTTCATTTGTGCCAAAAAATTCATGTTTTCAAGATATAAGATTGGTGGTGTTTATATGAACCCAACTGTACACAAATTTATGCACAGTCAACCAACAGTCAAATTTTCATAGAAAAAACAACATCTTAGTTACTGTTAGGTCAATTGTAACCCCTCAATCCCAGTGAAAAGTCAGTCCAGCAGGATTGAGTGAAGAATGGGCTGAAAACAAGCTGTAGCAAGCAGATCCAGCTAACATCAGCCAGATTGTTTGCACTTGCCCCAGCTCAATTTTTTTTCAAATGCTTGATTCAATCAAGCCCAGTCAAGCTGAGTAAGTATCATATAAAGCCAATAATAGAAATATAGAAATCCAGTTTCATTGCTATTCTACAGGTATACCATTGGCTATTATTGAGTACAATCAAGCTGAATCAAGTAGGATTAAGCTGAAATGAACTATACAGGGAATTATGTAGCTAATGCCGCTCCTCTCCTCTCCACCTTGAAAATCGAGCACAATAGAGCAGCACCAAGCCTCCTCCAGCTCCCTCAGCTCTCTATTTCCTATCTGATTCTCCTCCCTCAGCTTCCCCCTATCCTTTCCCTCTCTCAGCTAGCAGCTGCTCCCCCTCTCCCCCCATCCTCCTCCTCCTTTCCACCCCATACCTTCCTCACCCCAGCATACTCCTCCCCACCACACCCTTCCACTTGACTGCCATCACCAGAATGATGCATACACAGCTTCAGGGACGTTACTGGGGTCCTGATAAGATATAAACTTAGGTAGAATGAAAATACAAATGAAATCCAACATATGACAGTCATTGAAAAGTGGCAATAACCTGAAAGACTATGTGTATGTACCTGTATTTAGAACATGCATCATAGATTAGTATACCTGTGGTTAATAGAACAAATGGAGTGTACTGTAAAGATAAAACAATGGTTACAATCCAACTACAGCAACTCTACTTGTATGGCAGGCTGAGTGTAGCACATCTGAGTGGCAAGTGCCATGACCCATTGGAGTTCAGTTGCATATATGTGTGATAAAATGAACAAGCATCTCATATATAAAGATGTTCTTTCAGTTTGAACATGTGACAATCGAAATAGGGCCTGGGCTAGTGGAGATGGCCTGGGGTTTGTACATGGTGCTCAACAAGTCCTTGACTTGATGTGCTCTATGCAAATTCATGATAATGGAAGTCACAAAGAGTAGTATAGTGGGTGGCATTCTGGACAAGAAGGAAAGGGGGATTGAGGAAGTGATGGTGCAGGGAAGAAGGAGGAGGAGGAGGGGAGGAGAAAGTGAGAGGAAGAGTGGAGGATGTGAAAGAGTAAAGTGTGCATGGACCTGCACCTATGTACCCAGAGTGTTGTTTGGCAAGACAAATAAAAGAAGCTGAACTTCAGTTGAGTTCTTATACATTGAGTAAGTGCACTTGACATACACAGCAGCAGCCTATGAATTTTACCTGCAATTCAAATTGGATTTAACAGTAAGATGAGTAGCAAATCTGAGTCAGAAATGGTGTGCTTAATTCAACTTTTCAAGGTATGATGACAATGTGAGTATACAAAGATATATAATTGTGGCTCAATAGTGCTTGATTGGCTTGATTCAGCTTGCCTGTGTTTGTCAGTGCTCAATTCCACTAGACCAACTTTTCACTGGGCCTCAATGACTAAATCATTACATATCATTGACTGAGCATTTTTACTGAGTGTGACTGGTGACATGTTGACTCATCCAAGATCTTTTTTCACCCTGCTCCATTATCATCATCCCCTCTTGTTTTCAGTTTCTGTGTTATGATAAAGTTCTAGTTGGGACATTTATCATACAAGTCCAATAGTCATGTGATTTATGAGTTCAAAGAACAAGTTAATCAGTATCAAGTTCAAGTCTCTATTCATGAGCTCTTAAGTTGTTTAGGCTTAAGTACAAGCAAAGTGAATGAATCAAAGTAAAGCTAGTTTGATTTAAGCTGAAGCTTGAGCTCTACAGCCCAAGTTACTACTGTTTAAATACAAATGAGTTTGTACTAGAAATGTAACCAAATAAGTCAAGATGCTGTGTATCAACTGCGCATTGCTGCATTGCAGCAAGAAGAAAGAAAGATAGACCAAGTAAGGTAAAGTGACTTGAAGTGAGTCTGACAACTGTGTAAGTAAGAGGTTATGTGTTTGGTATTAAAGGTAATACCAAACAAGTCAATGAAAAAAAAAGAAAACATATGTAAATAGATAAAAGTAAAGAAAATCATAACATTCTGGCTCATTCATTCTTTTGCTGCTTGTTTTCATTTTCATTTGTACATCATCCTAATAGACCACACATTCAAAACCACCAAGTTCTGCCTCCATCCATTTTGTCTCCACCAATGTTGGCTCCAGCCCTTCCACCATTGTTGTAAAGCCTATATGCATTTTAACATTGATCTATGTTGTCTCCACACTGTGATGCTACATGCTATGACATATCCAGCTATCTGAACCCAACTTTGACCAACTGATGGTGTGTCTCAGTTTGATAACACATATGTCTCTGTCCTCTCCCTCCCTTCATTCTTCTCTTACTGACTCCAACAATGTCATCTCCACCTATGCCATGTCCATCAACACTGTAACTGCCAACATACTGTGTGCCAACCTTCCTTCTCCCCTGCTCCCTTTCTCTCCTGCTCCTCTTGTCCCACTGGCCTGAAGTATGTTTGGATCCTCCCCTACCCCTTCTGGGAGTCTTTGTTACTCTTGACCTTCTCTTATGTCCCATATCCCCCCACTTCCCACCTTCCTACCATCTTCTTTTGTTCCCTACACCTCCACTCTTGGTTTTTCCTCCTGTCAGGCTTCTTTCCCATTGTGCTGATGCACCCTACAGTGACTTCCTTCTAATATTGTCCCATTGGCACTCATCATCCTCCAGGCCATCATCTCCTCCCTCACAGTTCTCATTCTCCTCATGTGTCATTCAAGCACACTCGTGTTCATTTCTTAGACTTCTTGAAGTGCATGGTCAAATCATGTGCCATGAATCCCAGTGCCAATGAGAAGTCCTTGCTTGACAATCTCATCACTGTCATCAGGAAGGTATACAACAGTGATGCCTTCAGTGAAGGAAAGAAAGCTCTTAATTCCTAGTGAGTGTGTTTGATAAATATAGTTTACTGTGAATTAATACTGTGTAGTCAAGGTAAAAGGTCTAGAGAGGACAAAGGGTATCCATTTTTAGAAACTTGCTTCAATGAGGCATTCAAATTATTGCAGAATGAAGACATTACAGAGCTCAGAGAGCTTTTGAAATTCAGTGATGTTGTAGTACATGTGAACAATCCCAAGTTTATCGATCACAAATACAATTTCAGTGTTGACAAATGTAGATTATCACCCGACTTGTGTCTAGTCAGCAAAAAGATGCTCAATTTGATGCCTTGCAACGAACAAGATAAGGTCAAACTTATATGGCCACAGGTGCTCTGTAACATCAAAGTTAAACTCATGGGCAAATCTGGATTTTCTTATCTTTGTGAAATGTATACCACTCTTCACACTGCAGCAGTAAAAGAATATCATGTGCTTCAAGATAGGAAGTTGACAAAGGGGATCAGTTGCACCTGCAAACATCTTGTTGTCACCACCGGGTCAATAGAGGTGCTCAGTAATGTCAATGACAGGCTTGATAATGAGTTAGCCATGAGTTTATTAATGTCGTCCACTTCCTCTGTATGCACCAATATCTCGAGCACAACAGAAGATTCAGTTGCATCAGAAGTTTCAGCTACTCCTCCATTGGTGAAATCTGTCACCGAACATTTTAATAGCAAGCAAAAGGCTGAAGGCCCACCAGAGTCGAGTGCTGAATCATTATTGAAGAAGTCCTCAAAAAAACTTCCAGACCTCATGCCCAACAAACAAATTAGTTTGTATGGTATGGAAATGCTATGCCATGGAATCT
This sequence comes from Cyathus striatus, assembly GCA_025738555.1. Taxonomy (NCBI): domain Eukaryota; kingdom Fungi; phylum Basidiomycota; class Agaricomycetes; order Agaricales; family Nidulariaceae; genus Cyathus; species Cyathus striatus. Next base: position 2,269,563 of record JAOVFP010000010.1, on the reverse strand, counting down.
ACACATTACATTCCATCAATCTCCTTATTGTTGGTAAGTCATTGTGTACTTTAGATCATGATACTTTTACTTATTCATTTGTTCCTTAGATGATGTCATCTGGGTATGGTGGTATGATCAACAAAATGTAATTCAAACAACTGGTCTTAATTTCATTGAAGATATGCCATATTTCATGGCATTACTGGCAGTGTTTCAATGTTTTACCTTGGCCAATTGGGGGGTTGAGCCATCTCTTGTTCCTCCTGATATGTTTTTTGAACTAAATGAGAATGTGCCACATCCCAAGGTGGAGATCAAGTTTGACAACAACATCATGGCAAGTATTGAGCATCCTGTTTCATCTGCACTAGCCTTCCATGGACCTGTGTTGAAAGGTTGTGTGACCTGTATCCTTAGTGCAAGCAGTAAAAGCAAACTGCCGAATTCCTCACTGTCCATTGGAAGAGAGAGTTTGGTCATCAAATCATACTGGCCTGAATTTCACCAACACAGTGAAGTAGAGATTATTGAGCTAGCTGTTAGCATGCTGAAAAAATTGAATAATCAGGATTTGGTCAAGCACCTTCCAAAACTCTTTGCATCGAAGGATATAGATTCCTCAGATACCAGTATCATTGCTCGTGCACTAGAGAAATCAATGGGGGATGAGAAATCACCCCCCACTGAAACATATCTGCATGTCCTTTGTTTGCTTCTTTTCTGCCATCTTAAGCCTTTGGACAAGGAAGAAAAAGAGGATATATTTATGAAGGCATGGTTGCAGTGTTTCACTTGTAGGTAACTCTTAGTTTGAGCATTCGCAAATTTTAATCTTAGTTATTCCAGGCCATTATCATCTATGGGAGAATGGTATTGAGCATGGCAACATTAGTGTTTGGAATATAATGTGGGATACCATTGACAAGTGTGGTGTTCCCAACAACTTCAACCTGTCAGTGATTAAAGGCTCTTCTGAAAATCATGGAGGGGAATGTACTGGAACCCTGCCTTTCATGGCATGTGGTATTCTTGAACCCAATTTTATGGAAGGCAAACAAGAAAGGAAGTACATTCACGGATTTGAATCTTTCATATGGGTCTTTGCTTGGCTTTGCTTGAGGGGTACAAAACTGCCTTTGATGGATTGGCGTGTATGTGACATCAGTGCCGTTCTTGATAAAAATGGCATTTTATTGGTAAATATCAAGATAAGGTAGAGGACATCTGAATCTGGCACCCCTTACATAATCCAAATCTCATACTGAAATTCCTTCCTCACACATCATTTATATGTAAATCTAACTCCAACATTTGATAGCTTTTAGCAATTGGATCAAAATGTTGGAATTTATTTTCTGAAATTTTGACTACAGCTGGAGTAATTTAAGAAACATTTTTTTGAGTACAAAGTGACATAAAACATCATATAAATGCATTTCCATATGTTTGGAAGGCATTTTGATTTTTGACTTTGAACATTTTGCGCCTTACATAATACATTTGTGATTATGTAATATTCAACATGTGATATATAGTAACACTTTGTCACAGCTTGTGACATTGAGAAAGGTACAAGCTGAGAGTGTTGTTCACTTTCAATGCATTAGTTAGTATAGTTGCATTTTTGGGCTTTTATATACATATCTAGCTTAGGTAGTCTTGAGCTTTCATAAAATTAGAGCTCTAGATTTTTTTAATTTTTTGGAAACCCAGGGATTTTGCGCCTCTTGGCGCTTACTAAGCTGCTTACATAAGGGTGTCAGTTTTAGATGTCCTCTACTATCATGTAACAAGAGTTTGATAACTTTTTGGTATTTTGCTAATTTCTCCTTAACCACTCAACTTTAGAGCTTCTTCTTTTGCAATTACATTTCAAAACATCTTACCTTCACAAATATGAATTTAGATATCTGAAATTTCGTTTTGTTGTCGTAGCGGAGCACTTCCAGAGGGTGTAACTAGAGTTTGATAGCTTTTGTCACACATTGTCACAGTAAGATTTGAGACTCAGAACACCGGCAAATCGGTCGCTAGTCTGTCGCCTTGCTCCCTAGCGTCATCAGCTAATTTTTAAGCACAACGTACATAATAGGGTTTGAAGCGGAGATCTATTTCTCCTTTCCCTGTCACACTCAGAATGCACAGAAACTCGTATTCACGCTCTATTGCTGCACAGGTTCAGTTGCCTGTTATGAAAATTTGCAATATGGTAGGGCTACATGTATGCTATGCACTTGTCAAATTTCGTAAGGATATGTCAACAAGATCGGAATAGATCTCGCATTTGATGTCGCATATTCGACCGATTTTGAGAGAGTTCTGCAGTAATTCCACATTTTAAAACCAAATATTCATCTAATCGACATATAAGCTAGGAAATACATTGGTAGTAAAGTATTTCATTGGCATGCAAAGTTTCATAGTAATAGCATAAATGAGGGAAGAGATAATACAGATTTACAAAGTTATCAAACTCTCGATACATTATCAAACTCTTGTTACATGATAGTACCTTACCGCTTCCGAGAACTATCAGCACGCTTGGGAAAAATGCCAGGATTTGCTGGGCCTTGTTGAAACCTTCGACACGGTCGAGAAAGCGAGGAAGCGTAACAAACTGCCACCACGCGATCCTGACTCCCACGACATGTATTCCGAGGTCGTGAAAATAGTTAAAGCCGAATATTCCGCCAAAGATCGTCGTGCTTTTGGAGAGAAGATGAAGGAACTGGAATTTGAAATGTAGATTAGTCTATATCACATACTTATACTGTGTTTGTATCAGGAAAGTCGTGGACATATATAAAATTGTTGCAGGGAAATGCGCAGGTGGAGTGGCAGACAACTATAGCACTTACTTAACACGGCAACAATAAAGTATGGAACTGAATTGTTGGTTGAGTCTACAAAGGTGGGGACACGGAGTATACTACTTACCTGGATTGTTGGTTGAGTCTACGAAGGTAGAGAGCAACCAATGGTCCAGGATAACGAAAAGTGGTTAGACATAACCCTAACCTACGCTACACTAGATAAGTACATTACGTAAGTACTGAGCCACCGCCCTTCAACAAAAATGTCCGACTTATGTTTTTTCAGCATCTTTGTATTAGTTTTGCGCCAGGAATGCCTTCAGTATTTGTTATTTTAAGGACGCACTAATATTATCAGGTTATATCTCTAAAGTGACTTGACAGCAGTGTCTCGTACCTTACATTTGTTGGCTATGTTAGCAGCAAGACTAAGCAGCAAGTTGAGTTGGTCGGGTAGTTGAAAACATTAAAGGGTAAAATTAACTCTACAGTTCAGATGGCAGAAATGATTAAAGCTTTCGGGTATCATCCAAGTATCCATTAATATAGTGTTAATCAAAAAAATCATCGCTCCTCATCGGCCCTTCAATTCGTCCGAAAACCATGCTGCGCCCCCTCTCCCTCATCCCCTCCTTCTCCTTCTCCCCCAATACTTTCTCCTCCTTTGGAATTATCTTCCTCGGTATCCTTCCGCCATACCGCCCATACCACCCATAGCTCTCGGTCTCCTCTCCACTCTTCAATTTCCTCATCTCCAGCGCCGCCAGCACCGAAATCTGCACATCAATCAGATGTACGACTTCCCTATTAAGCCCTGGGTTCTCCTTTACCGCTTGGGAGACGACGTTAAATGTCTTCAGCACGTCCACCGAGTCTTTTATGTTCTCATTCAAGGGCTGCTTCGGCTTCGTCAGCTGGCGTGCATCCACCACCTCCTTGGCCACCTTGAACCTCTTTTCCATCGTACTCGCAAACCTCCTCAACTCGTGCACAATCTTTTCCTCCTTCCCAACCTTCTTCTCCCCCTCCAGCTCTAAGATGATCCCCCACAGCCCATCTAAAGGATGCTCCAACTCTGAAACGTTATACTTCAATGTACCACCGTTCCTCCTCATGCCAAGCCGCATTCTTCGCCCACCATACCCATAAACAGCAACAGACAGCTCCGCTGGAATACGTCCCTTAAGATCGACAAGGGAAGCGATCTCCAACACTGTATTCCCTACTGCGTTTTCCATGTACAGTGTCTCAGGGTTGCCAGCTGAGATGAGCAGTTGGGTTATCTCCGCGAAGCCTCGTCGTACAGCTGTATGGAGAGGAATGGATCCGGCAGCATCGCGCATCGTCAAGGATGCTTTAGCGTATGGGAGGAGCAACTTTACGCAGCGCAGTGAGCCTGATTTGACAGCGATCAGAAAAGGCTGAAGACGGATGGGTAAGTGTATGTGCGATAATTAATCAATTCGAAAGACACATACAGTGTTCATGCAGTGCTTAGACTGTTGTACCAAAAGAGCCTCGCTAACGTCCCGGGGAAGTTTGGTAAGTAAATGTGCCAACAGATCGCCGTTATTAGCTCTACATGCAAAATGGTAGATATTCCATCTATATTGAGTCAAATCAGTGGGTATATTCAAGGACTGCGATGTAACACTTACCCTTTCACCAAATCTCGCTCAGCGGGAGAAACAGACTTCGAACGCAAGTTATCAATGACTGCGGGATCTCTGCCAGTGGCAACAGCAGGTAGAATCGGGTTATATCCAATGAACTTGATGCTAAAACGAACATCAGAATCAATATGAAACTCCAAAGAAACACGCACTTTTGGTGAAGTGTCTGCTTCATCAACGTCGGGGCCTTCGAGAACAACAGCTTGATCATATCAACATCACCACCGAGAATAGTAGCAGTGAGAGGCGACTCTCCCAAGGAATTCGTCGTCCACCCAATCATCTCAGGAAGAACTTTCTGAGGATCCGGAATACGGCGCAAGCGCTCAGCACGCTCTTCGCCTCGACGACTGGATGCATAAAACTTGAACGCAGCAAGAGGTCGTTCTGACGAAAAATATATTCTACAGCTGCCTTAGCATTATGCTCTACGGCGTGCCACAACAGCGGTTTCACAAGTTCGTCTTCCCTGTCAGATGTATTGGGATCATTCTTCCTCGCCAAATCGGACCTCTTGCCGTGAATGTTGAGTCCAAGGTAGGTTCTATTCTTATCGTTCACAATGATAGGACCGTTGTCCTCCTCACCATCCATGCTTTGGGTCTTGACATCAATACCAAAGCCCGTGCGGCGGATGTATTCGTCCAAGAAATCTACATTATCTCGGCCTAAGATGAGATCACCCAGTTTTTCATATGGTGTGATATCGAATTGTGGCGGAGTGGGTAATGACTGATACAGGTTGGCAATATGGACGAACGCTTGCAAGTCGGATTCATGAACCGATTTGTACAGCAAGTTCGACTGCCTTAGGCTGTAGGTCCCATCCCCAGATTTATCCTTTAGAACGTATCTGCTTTGGCACTCCGCCAGCATCACTTTGGGATGCACGTTTGTTTTGACCTCAGACTTGCGGTTTGCAATATCCACAAACTTAACCTGTCGTCGCTGTTGCTCCCTGAGTTCCTCCGTAGTCACATACTCGCACTCGTCCTCGCAGTTGCGGCCACACTCACACTCGTCATCGGAGTCAACGTCTGAACAGGGAACGTTTTAGACTGTATATCTTAAAAGAAAGTAGGCAAACTCTCACAATTGTCAACCTCGAACTTCTTCGGCTTCATCTCCTCAGCTTCATCGCTCTGATACTGTGCAGCGGCGATAGCAACTATGAGTTTGGCGGTAGACCAACGTCGACCTGCTAAAGAGGTAAAAAGAGGCGTCCACCCTAATAGACACTCGGTAAGCTCAAGTCATACTCATTTTATCGGCGAGGAAAACTTACCTGTAACTGCATAATCACCATCGCTGTTAAGCTTCACTGTGATGGATATGTCAAGCAGGGTCCACGGCGACTTTGCGTCCTTTTGACCGGCAAGCACAATTGTTCAATCTTCCCGTTATTCCCAGAGTAGCATGCCTCGAATAGGTCATCGTATGCATTCCTCAAATGTTCGGGAACAAAAGTGCTCATGCCAAATCGATTGCTTGAAACGTTTGAAAGATAGGTATATCGATAACTTTCCGGATCAAGCACTACCGTTGGATTTGGCTCAATATTCGAGAGTCGTCCAAATAGACTAGAATGCAACTGCGCATCGGCATACGCCATTGGGTTGTTAGGATGCAGCTCATTCCACGTCTTGGCACCGCGAGCAACGAGAAGCCGTTCAACTCCAACAAAGTAATCTTTGGTTTCTTTACGCTGACGTACTTCATCCCACTTGGCCCCTATAGTCCAGTCAGCAGGTTACCCACGTCAAATGGAAGAGAACGTACACTCTTGTACTTCATTCAGTTGTCCAATCTTCCATTGCACCTCCATCTCGTCCTTCCTTAAAGCTTGAAGGTACTTCTTCCAGTGAGCTCAGACGCAGCAGTGGGCTCAGTTATATTCTTAGGGGAAAATATGCTTTCCGATGAAGCAATCTCCTGAGAGAGATCGTGTATCCGTAGGCGCACCCAGTCAAGCAATGTGCGCTTGTTCGTCACATTATACGGCTGTAGGGAGTCCTTAGTTTCGGCGTTGACAGGCGCTCCAAGCGCAAGCATAAGTTCAATGAGATCATCGTGTTGACTCATACAAGTCTCAGCGACGGGATCCGCTTTATCGAGGGGGTTTTTCACAGAGTAGCTCACTAACCTACTACGCGACGTAGTCCCTAAAAGCCAAAGTATTGTTAGAGTAGTCCTCCCATAAAGTAGAAAACGAAAAACTAACAAGGCCTGCATAGCATTGGTCAAATCTTCCTCTGCAAACTCAATCTTGGCCCCAGCAGCAAGTAAGGTTGCAACCATTGCATAATCCCTCTTCTCAATCGCGCTCACAAGAGGGAACTTAACATTCCCGCCATCGAACATAGGGCAATTGAGCGCCTCGCCAACTCCAGGATCGCACTTCAGCAGCTTCTTGACAATGCTCAACCTCCTGAGAAGCACCGCATGATGGAATATGGTCTTCAGACTGTTGTCGGCGGTGGTAGACGAAGCACCAGCGAGAATAAGTCGCTCTACAATCTTGCATGTCAGCTCTTCGTCGTTTAGCAGTAGCGTCAAAGTGAGAGGATGGATCGGCGCCGAGTGGACATGTGCAGTTGACCCATGGAGAGCTTAACATCTGCCCCAGTACCAAACAGGAGCTCGATAACAGGCAAGTCACCGAACAAAACGGCATACGGAAACGGAGTGAATCCAAAATCCCACTCGGGGAGGTTGACATCAAGAACGTCGGGTACATCTTCGACTTCCTCGGGAATATCGCCAGTATTGCCTTCCTTGTCTGCCTCGACATTAGAGGGCGCATTAGTCTTCGATTGTCCAACGTCTGCTCCATCACTATCTTCATCCTCAGAATTCCAATCGTCTTCAGAGCTTGCTCGTTCCATCTCCTCCTTCCCTTCATCCACGTCGACCGTTCCGTGGTCCTTATCACCAGCAGCCTTCTTAGCCTCCTCCTCATTGACCGCACTCCTCTCCAAAAGCTTCCGCACAACCTTCTCCTGCCGTCTCTCAGTAGCCAAATGCAAACTCGTCTTCCCATCCACAAGGCGCGCAATCATACGAGCCCCACGATCAATGAGCTCACAAGCAACTTCCACCGCGTCCGATATAATAGCCAGATGGAGCGGTGTACGGCCAATGTGATCTCTATAGTCCAAGAGCTGAACTGCCTTTCATTTCCTATCCGAATGTGTTAGAGCTCCAGCCGACGCAGTGTCTCTCTCGGATTCATCCAAAATTGCCTTGACGGATTCTAGGTCCTTCCTCGCAATGGCAGCAAAGAGCTTGTGCATAGGTTTGATGTATACTTGCTCGCTCCATTCGCCGACGTCGATGGGGTTGAAGGAGCCCGTGATGCTTTGTCTTCCTGAGTTCTCTTCCATGAAACTGCAAGCGGCGAGATTAACTAGCTGAAACGAAACGGTACACAGAGAGACTCACGAGATTCGACCACGAATATAGTGCATATCTTCCTGCTTCTGCAGCACCTTCTCATCTTCATCTACAGGTTCCGGGCAGTGCTATATCCAAAATCGCATCGGCCTTCGTTTCCAGGAAATGTGCAAAACTGGAATACAAACCTCACAGCAATCATCCATACACTCTTCAATAGTCCCAAAGAATGCGGGATGGCGATGCAAACGACGACCCTTATTCTTCGGATTGAACAACGCTATCCAACCTCATCAACTCTTCATCCCAAAATCAAAATCAAATGAAAAAAGAACATACAATTCATCCCCAAATCCGTCCGATACACCAACTTCTCCACCCGTCTCGCATCCCACCCCGGCCCATACGGAATATGCAAACTAGCAACATCGTAGTCGTTCATCTCCAAATCGATGCCCAGTTCACTCTTCAAATCGCCGTTGTACTTTCTCTTGTTCTTCCTGTACCGAGTGAGGGGATTAGGTTGTCCACGCAATGTGCGTCGTGATAAAAGGAATGCATCGCGGGCGTCGGTGGATGTCAACTTCTCGAGGACGAGGAGGCGTGCGAGGCCGTGCATTCTTGCTATGGAGCGTTCGTATATCTGTTATATTAAGTTTGCGAAGGCCAGCGATGAAGTGAAGGTAGACCTACAGTAGGATCGACCAAATCTCGCTCTAGTGTAGGAACGTAGACCTCGTGGCCTCTCGCTGCGTACTTGGTTAGACGGACTTCGTAGGAGGGCGAGCGACGTGTAACGTCAATGGTGTTGCATTGGCGCATCTGGGCTACGATAGAGCGAGGAGAGGCTAAGACACGGGTTCCTGATAGATAATGTTAGCACTACGAGAAATGCTGGGGGAAAAGGATGCTTACCATCGTAGGCACAGCATGGAGCATCAACGTCGAATCCTGCAAGGATTTCAGCTGGAGAGCAATAGAGCCGGAGTACGATTTGAATAGAGCGGTATGGATATTGCGCTGTTGACGCCAGTTAGCGTGAGTTGAACCAAAAAAAGGAGAACGTACAATGGATCGAAACAGTATGCTTCGTTCTGACACACGTAACATCCCAGGGAACCGAGTCCCTCACAGCTTCGTAAATCTGAACGATCTTCTTCTCAGCCTATTCATACGCACGTTAGGTCTCTGAAAACCAATACAAAAACAACCCACTTGCCTGTTCCGCGTTCATACCCCACAAAAACAAATCCACATCTGAAGCAGGGTACTTCGTGGTATGATACCATTTCCTCACAGCCCTCTTACTCCTACTCCCCTTCACCTCATCCGGCAACGGAGTCAAACACGCTAGCACACTCCCACCAGAAGCAATCACGTTGTTCCAATCAAGCAGTTGGGACAGCGACCCCTCAGTGAAAATCGCCCAATCCTTCTTGAACTCGTCAAGCGAGTCAGCCATACACGCGTCACCCTCCTTACGCCGGTTCTCCTCAGCGAGAGGGCAAACATACTTAGTGTTCAAATTGGATCCATCGGGAGAAATGACGCGGGAACGCGTAGTGCGGATGCTGGCAGGTGCAGCGAACACGTCGACGAGACCAACGGACGGGTTGGCAAGGCGAGTGTTCGACTTGTCTGTAGCCCAGAGCCGACGCAGCGCAACCTTGTCGTCGATCGAGGGTTTGAGAACGCTTTGAAGGTCGACACCAGGACCAGAAGGGAGTGACGCGACGCGTGAAATGAAGGCTTCCGCCTCAGGGGTTTGTTGCATCACCGACAGTCATATTTGAAAAAGTGCGAATTCGAAGGAAAGCTTTGGATAAACGACTTGCCCTCCATGCTTGCATGCTGTCTCCAATTTATACGGTTGTGGACAGGAAGAAAGGAGCGCCCGAGAGGAGTCATGGTAGATGGGTTTTGCTAAGCGATGGGATTCAGTGTCCGCGCGGTTAGCTACTTTTGGAGATGCGCTCCTGATTGATGGTCCCGCCTCTCCTTGGATGGTCGGACCGACTCATATGCGCCTTTGCGACGCACTGCCTTCCCGCCTCCGCTCCCGCCCCTGTACTCCGTGACTCCGTGACTCTATACGCAACGTTTCGAGGCCTCCACCAAACACCGAAATTGCCCTTTGGCGAGTCAGCTGATAGACATTCGTGGCGGGCCTGATGGACGCGAACCTTTGGAAGATATATATAGTCAGATATGTTTAGAATTGCTCTAGTATATTGAGCTGTACCTTTTGCATTTCCATCCAGCTCCCGTTTTACCACTAGCCTCCCATCTCATTCCTGGATACTGTGATAATGTACGAATCAGTAACGAATGCTTGACGAAAGCCAACAGAAATCCCAGGCCTAATGCACTCACCGAGAATAGTATTCGTAGCGTTTAGTATTCCTGGGCCCTGATTAACATCTCTCGAGCGAGTCTACGGGGTCTTCAGTCATTACATTCGTCGTAGGCTTGTAGAAAACAAAAGGCGCAAGACTGGAGATGCCATTGCAGCGAGAACTTTAAACCCCCAAGGTGGTGGTTTGAAAATTGAAATTGAAACCGAAGTGCAACTTCAGCGCTTCAACTTGTCGGAGCAGTGTCACGTGATATCGCATTTTGATCCCCACCTCAGCGGTATTCAACTGGACTCGACGCTCGTCGCTCTCTCTTCGACCCAACACTTGCCAATGTTTTCCCGACGTCCCACAAGACTTCCTGTAACATTATATATGCCTGTCTCTCTGCAGCCAAGTTCAAGCCCAGTTTGCAATGGTATCATGCCTCCTCGAAACTTCAGCGCTTCACCAGTACTTCCATCCAGTAACCGGTACACTATCCAGTTTCTAATCTGTTTCATCTTTATACTTACAGAAGATAGCGCAAGATGAAGATACAGTAACTGGTTTGTCTGCGCAGTAGAAGATCAGCAGGAACGATTGATAGACAGAGTGGGGAGGCGTTGACAATCAGCACATGCGCAGAGGTATATTGCTTCTTCCTTGCTTCATGTCCTTTTCCTCCTCTCTCCCTGGTCATTCATTCCCAACTTAGGGTTAGGGTTATCGCTTGTCCTCTTTCTCCCTCCTTCCTTCCTTCCTTCCTTTTGGTTCGTTACCTCCCTTCCTCCATTTCATTCCCTTTTCGTCCCTCACTTCCGTCCCTCACATGCTATCCTTTCACTTACTCTTACTTCCCTTCTCATCTCTCCCCCTCCGTCCCTCACATGTTATCGCTTCTTCACTTCCTGCCCCATCTCTTCCTTCCACCTCCCCCTTCATATTCACCTCGCTCACCCTTTCTAACAGAGCTCCACTTCCCTTTCTGCTTTACACGTGCACTCCAACATCAAAAGCTATTGGAAATGGGAGATGTCAAGAATAGGACAGCCGGCCCTCTCCTACTAGTACACCAATGGCGTAGACAGTCTTCGGAGGAACCGTTAACTAGCCTGGCGAATCAGTATGAGCTCAACTGTGAACGGGATGGGTTCTGTAACCTGTTGCTGGGAGGATGAACCTGGTGGGTACGGTGGGGTGTGGGTTAGGGGCGGACGAACCTCTTCTCTGCTCCTTTACCTTTCGTTCACGTACTAACTAAAGCCCTCTCCAGCTCACCCTCGATGATCCTACCGCCAACCCCAAGCACGCACGCTCGTTGTGCAGACTATGCTTGTCGACGTCCATATGAAGTACTGGAAGCAGCCAGCACAAATCGAACATAGCATTCATATCGGATTGGGAGGGAGGGTAAGTTGTTCTTCCCGTGTTCTATACTCCTTGCTTCTTCTACTTAGGTCACGTACTAACTAAACCCCTCTCTAGCTCACTCACCATGAACCCACTCGTCCATCCCAAGCACGCTCGCTCACTGCAGGATATGCTTATCGACGTCAATATCGATACGAGGCGCGCGACGCAGCAAACAGGAGGCAATGGCAAACATCGGATTGGTATCGGAGGGCCCTTGTGCGAGGAAGGAAGGGAGGAGGGAGGGTGAGTTCTTATTTCATTCGTGTATGAGCGAGGGTCGTACCTTGCAGTGGGGTGTGGATGGGAACGGGGATCGGAGACGAGTGACAGCACGACGGGGAACAGTGATTAGCCTTGGTGCTGGTAGCTGCGGCAATTGAATGGTGCTCGTGTTCGTGCTGCGAGGAAGGGAGGAGGGGGGAGTTGGCTGTTCTTTGCTCGTGTGGAGACGAGCGTGTGCCTCTCATGGGAGTGCGGACGGGGACGGGACACGAGACACCTCGACACCGACGCAGAGCGTGTGGACGGATGTCCATTGACTACGCCTATCGTGTATTCTATCTCACCTACGGGAAGGTGTCACTGGCACTGGTCATGCCCTTAGTTATGGTGGGTGCGACGATTGAGCTGTGCTCGTGTTCGTGCCAGTGGCGTTCGCGTCCATGTTCTATCGCCCACCTCTTTTCCTCTTCCTTCCTCTCTACCGTTTCTTTCTCCCTACCTCGCTATCTTCCCCTCGTTTTATTGCCATCGCGCCATCGTATCCGTATCGTCTCCTTTCCTATATTCGCAAAGCTAACGAGCTATCTCCAGTTCAACCACGCCAACTTCCTATCGTTCGTACACACCCTGGTGGATACGGTACGCCCCAGGTGGACTACGCGCATGGACTTGGTGGGAGACTGGATTGTTGGGCTGGGGAGACTGGAATGCGTGAAGCGTGTTTCGTCTCTTGTTTTGTTTTACTCGTATAGTTGTGGCCTCGTTTTACTCGAGTGGCCCATTCTCTCTTCCATGGTCTAAGTTACGTTTCATTCATCATGTCTCTTCTTCCTTCTTCCGCTCCTCGTTTCCCCCTTCTCATCCTCGTTCCTTCGTTCGTTCTGTCTTTTCCACCCTTTCTCCTTCGTTCGTATGGTCCTCTTTCTACACATTCCTCCTTCCTTACTCCATTCCTTGCTCCGCTCCTTGCTTCTCCTTGTAACCCTGAAGCCCATGACCTGTCTAGGCCCAATCCATGCTTACCTCTCTCGTACAAGCACCCGGCTTCTGATTTACACCCTCATTACTCAGTGCACGCAATGATTTACTATCATGTCTGCATCCGAAGCTGTTCCTCCTGGACCAATACTGAACCTCGCCTCGGCACCGAGCTATGTACCTTACCCTCTTTCATATGCTTTCTCCGCTACCTCCGTAGAACGCCTTATTTGCAACACGGCATCAATAGACTCCGCAGATAGAGACTTATGTCTTCTGTCCAGCAAGCTGTGATGGATCAGGTGTGAAAGAAGGCTAGAGCTATCTGTGCTTGCGTGTGGGCTACTGTGGGACATGTATGTAGGTTGAGTATGAGACCTTAGTATACGAAGCAACAGCGTTTTCATACCAGTAACCACCAAGTCGTTAAGATGGCAATTCTCGATTTTAGAGTCCAATATCGAAGCTGAGATTAACATCAAACATTGGGGCTTGACGATGTCAGCAGATAAAGACATGTATCGCTGTTGTTAAGCACTCACCTGTCGTTGGAAGACAGTAACGACAGTACTGCGGACTCGATTTGACCAACATCGAAACTTACAGGGGTAAGTTCATAGATAATCTTGGGGTTTATTCATCTTGAGCAACCGGGTGGGTTGTTGGCTAGTAGTTGTCGACATCCAAGCGATGTAGATAGATTATGTACCCATTTCCTCACGATAGCGTCCGACGATTCAGATTGCGTCATCGAGATCGTTATACATAATTTAAGTACTGATACTTACATACCTAACGTGCGCTTCTTTTATAAGCTAGCAATGTCCCTAGTGTTTCACATATGATATGTGTTTATACATAAACTAAGTGCTAACAACGAAGCTTCGCTCAGATTTATAGTCAAGCCCAATCAAGCCTCAGCCTATCAACCACATATACTATTAAGTATATGGGTTATCCACGCCTCTCGTCCGATGATGTGAAATTTCTCACAGTCGACATCTTCTATGTGAATCGTCGCTCTCCGATTATCTGATCTGACTCCTGAGCCTACCTACAACGGGAATCGATCAATCGATCTATCAAGCGTATGTCCAGGGTACGGTCTTTAATGGTCCCATGATCCCGTTACGTGCACAATTACATATTTTTAGCCCACATGTGGGGCTGTCTGATTACCAGGTTTGTGAAACTTCGACGTACTATTAATGTCCTCTATCAGCGCATGGGTGCCAAATCCACGTATCAATTATAAAAGATAGTCTAATGAGACTGTATCGTTCCTTCCCCCATCACTGTGAACCTCAACGCTCGAAACTTGAACCCACAAACCTAACAACAACCAAATTTCAATAATGATTCCAGAACTTGCTTCAGCTGGTGAAATGTTCAAAGATGCACACCATACACATATTCAGAATTCAACAATCAATAATGCTGGCCAAAATTTGACTATTATTAATGAAGGATCTAAACATGACATTCAAGGAAAGCTTAGTCTGCTAAAGGCAGTATCTCATGAAGATCATTATGTTCCATATTGCATGGAAGGAACAAGAGAGAAATTATTTGAAAATATAAACAAATGGCTCATTGATTTTGGTATGTGTCATTTAGATAACTTGTGTAGATATATTCAACTGTCCTGTTTGTAGACAAGTCCACACCAAACATAATGTGGATTACTGGATATCCAGGTGCAGGAAAGTCAGCAATTGCTTCCACTATGGTTTCCAAGCTTTCTCAGTCTCAAAGACTCATGGGCTATCACTTCTTTAAAAGAGATGATGCATTTTTAGGTGATCCCTGCACTGTGTGGCGCACTGTAGCTGCTACTATAGCTTCCAAACATATCACTATTGCTGAAGTTATAGCAATGAAGCTTGATAACACTTTCAGAATTCAAGATATTAAATGGCACTTTGAAAATCTTATCCATATGGTCTTTAGGAACTATTTGGGCAAATTAAATGATCCAGTTATGATTATTGATGCATTAGATGAATGTAAAAAATCAGCTGACATGCATATTTTCCTGGGCACTTTATTTTCTTGGTCAAAATTTCCAAAAAATTGTAAAATAATAATCACAAGTAGACCTGGCTGCAAGCCAGAAAAGCTCAAAAATACTGAACTATGCATTGACTATGAATTGGAAATTGGCTTTAATGTCAAACCAGAAACCAATAATGATATAATTTATTATCTTAGGAATAAATTTGAGGAAACATATGACTGGTTAGACTGGAAACCAGATGAACAAGATTTACATAAAATAACACAAAAGGCAGCTGGATTGTTCATTTATGCCTCTACAACTTTTGAATACATCACTTCAGAGGAGCAGGATCAAATAATCCCAAGAAAAAAGCTGGACAATATTCTGAATAACCAGCAAGTGAGCACAGATTCTGGTATTGACAACTTGTATATGCAAATTCTAAGCACATCTTTCAAAACCTGGAGTATTAAGGACAAACTCACAGTTAAAAATGTTCTTGCCATTATAATTCTCACCAAGGTTCCATTAGATATAAATGATATACAGCACTTCATTGGTGAAAAAAATGAAAAATATTTAAATGATATTATTCAGTCAATTCTTAGACATTTAAAATCAGTATTGTCTATGGATAAAGGGAAAGTGGTTACCAGACACTTATCTTTTGTAGAATATCTTACCAATAAATGTCAAATTGATGACTATAAAGTTGATAAAAATATTGGTTCTATGAAATTAGTAAAGACAATGTACAAAATACTAAATAATGAACTAAAGTTCAATATATGCAATCTGGAAACTTCTTACAAAAAAAATGATGATGTAGATGGGTTGACTAAAAGAATTGAGGAATTTATACCAAGCCATTTACAATACTGCTGCTTGTATTGGCCTCTGCATGAGATGGAAATTTCCCAGAGTGAAAAAAAAACTAAAGCAGAACAACAATTTATTACTTTCTTGGATCATAAATTGTTGTACTGGCTAGAAGTAATGAGCTTATTAAATGAAATTCCTGAGGCCTTGGGGCATCTAATTGAATTATTAAAAATTTGTTGTAATGTAAGTAAACCAGAATAATACTAAAATATAGACTAAATTTAATTACAGAATGATAGAAAAGTAAAGGAGTTTATTAATGATGCTATTGAGTTCATTAGGCATTTCAATATTCCAATCACAACAAGTGCACCACACATATATCTGTCTGCACTACCATTTGCACCTCAAAGATCAGTAATCCTCACTCAATATAAAAAAGAATTTGGAAACACTCTTCTAAGATTGGGAAGCATAGAACAGGACTGGATTTATAAAGGAAAAAAAGTTTATCATCATCAATCTAGAGTTACATATGTTACATTCTCCAAAGGTGGAAATCAGATTCTTACTGGTTTAGAAAATAGGACAATTTGTATATGGGATATCACAACTGGTAAAATTATTGCTGGTCTATTTGAAGGTCACACACAGAGGTTCATATCAGTAGCATTTTCTCCAGATGCAAAGCAAGTGGTATCTGGCTATTATGACAAAACTGTGAGAATATGGGATGTGGAGAGTGGCACAATTGTTGCTGGTCCATTTGAAGGTCACATAGATTTTGTCACATCTGTAGCATTTTCTCCAAATGGAAAGCAAGTGGTGTCTGGTTCATATGACAAAACTGTAAGAGTGTGGGATGTGGAGAGTGGCACAATTGCTGCTGGTCCATTTGAAGGTCACACATATTCTGTCACATCTGTAGCATTTTCTCCAGATGGAAAGCAAGTGGTATCTGGCTCAAATGACACAACTGTGAGAATATGGAGTGTAGAAAGTGGCACAATTGCTGCTGGTTCATTTAAAGGTCACACAGGTTCTGTCACATCTGTATCATTTTCTCCAGATGGAAAGCAAGTGGTATCTGGCTCATATGACAAAACTGTGAGAATATGGAATGTGAAGAGTGGCACAATTGCTGCTGGTCCATTTGAAGGTCACACATATTTTGTTACATCTGTAGCATTTTCTCCAAATGGAAAGCAAGTGGTGTCTGGCTCAGCTGACAAAACTGTGAGAATATGGGATATGCAGAGTGGTACAGTTGCTACTGGTCTATTTGAAGGTCACACAGATTATGTCACATCTGTAGTATTTTCTCCAGATGGAAATCAAGTGGTATCTGGCTCATATGACACAACTGTGAGAATATGGGAAATGGAGAGCAGCACAATTGCTACTGGTCCATTTGAAGGTCACAGAGGTTCTGTCAGATCTGTAGCATTTTCTCCAGATGGAAAGCAAGTGGTATCTGGCTCAGATGACAGAACTGTGAGAATATGGGATGTGGAGAGTGGTACAATTGCTGCTGGTCCATTTGAGGGTCACATGGCTTATGTCACATCTGTAGCATTTTCTCCAAATGGAAAGCAAGTGGTATCTGGCTCAGCTGATGACACTGTAAGAATATGGAATGTGGAGAGTGGCACAATTACTGCTGGTTCATTTAAAGGTCACATAAGTTCTGTCACATCTGTAGCATTTTCTCCAGATGGAAAGCAAGTGGTATCTGGCTCATATGACGAAACTGTGAGAATATGGGATGTGGAGAGTGGTACAATTGCTGCTGGTCTATTTAAAGGCCACACATATTTTGTTACATCTGTAGCATTTTCTCCAGATGGAAAGCAAGTGGTATCTGGCTCAGATGACAATACTGTAAGAATATGGAATGTGAAGAGTGGCACAGTTGCTGTTGGTTTATTTAAAGGTCACACAGGTTCTGTCACATCTGTAGCATTTTCTCCAGATGGAAAGCAAGTGGTATCTGGCTCATATGACAAAACTGTGAGAATATGGAATGTGGAGAGTTGTACAATTGCTGCTGGTTCATTTGAAGGTCACATATATTTTGTTACATCTGTAGCATTTTCTCCAAATGGAAAGCAAGTGGTATCTGGTTCATATGACAAAACTGTGAGAATATGGAATGTGAAGAGTGGCACAATTGCTGCTGGTCCATTTGAAGGTCACACACAATCTGTTACATCTGTAGCATTTTCTCCAAATGGAAAGCAAGTGGCATCTGGCTCAGCTGACAATACTATAAGAATATGGAATGTGAAGAGTGGCACAATTGCTGCTGATCCATTTGAAGGTCACAGAGGTTCTGTGACATCTGTAGCATTTTCTCCAGATGGAAAGCAAGTGGTATCTGGCTCAAATGACAGAACTGTGAGAGTATGGAATGTGGAGAGTGGCACAATTGCTGTTGGTTCATTTAAAGGTCACACAGGTTCTGTCACATCTGTATCATTTTCTCCAGATGGAAAGCAAGTGGTATCTGGCTCATATGACAGAACTGTGAGAATATGGGATGTGGAGAGTGGTACAGTTGCTGCTGGTCCATTTGAAGGTCACACATATTTTGTCACATCTGTAGCATTTTCTCCAAATGGAAAGCAAGTGGTATCTGGCTCAGCTGACAATACTGTGAGAATATGGGATGTGGAGAGTGACACAATTGCTGCTGGTCCATTTGAAGGTCACACACAATCTGTCACATCTGTAGCATTTTCTTCAGATGGAAAGGAAGTGATATCTGGCTCAAATGACAGAACTATGAGAATGTGGAATGTGGAAAGTGGCACAATTGCTGCTGGTTCATTTAAAGGTCACACAGGTTCTGTCACATCTGTATCATTTTCTCCAGATGGAAAGCAAGTGGTATCTGGCTCATATGACGAAACTGTGAGAATATGGAATGTGAAGAGTGGCACAATTGCTGCTGGTCCATTTGAACACACATCTTATGTCTTTTCTGTAGCATTTTCTCCAGATGGAACACAAGTGGTATCTGGCTCACTAGACCAAACTGTGAGAGTGTGGAATGTGGAGAGTGGCATAATTGCTGCAGGCCCATTTAGAGGTCACAGAGGTTCTGTCACATCTGTAGCATTTTCTCCAGATGGAAAGCAAGTGGTATCTGGCTCAGATGACTCAACTGTGAGAATATGGGACATGGAGAGCAGCAAAATAGCTACTGGTCCATTTGAAAGTTACACAGATTATGTTGCATCTGTGTTATTTTCTTCAGATGTGAAGCAAGTGGTATCTGGCTCAGATGGCAAACCTGTTGCATCTGGATCAACTTCTCTAGATGGAATACCAGGAGCATTGGACTTGAATAACCATCACATCAGGTTAGTAGTATTTATTATAGTTAAAATTCAACATGCTCAATGATTTTTAGAAACTTGCAGTTGATATCTGGTATGATATTTCTTCTCCAAATTAATTGAAATTAAATTTACTAACTGTTTGGCAAAATAGTTCATTTGAAAAAGTTGCTATCACTAGGTGGATCATCTATATATATGACCAGTCATGATGATGGCTGGGTTAGAGATAAGGATGGAAATTTACTATTCTGGGTGCCTGACTACTTGAGATCAATACTATGTGATTTTGACACAATTGTCATTATGGGTAAAACTACTGTATGCAGATTAAGCCTCTCACAGTTCTGCCATGGATCTGACTGGATAAATTGTGTTACCACTGACACAGGAAACTAATAGTTTAGTAACAGCCATCATGGAGGAATTCAACATGTACACCATTAAAATTATGTCAATGATCATCTTTAGTTTTCTTATCTGGCTTATCTCATACTCATTCATTATATAGTTCTTTGTATGATATTACATGTATCAACTGTTGTGCATGTGTAAGCCAGGAGTGGTACAAATGTTTGTACATCAACAAGTTCACTGGTATGTCCAAGAATGTGAACATTGTAGAATACATTATGTAGAATTATGTGGAATAGTGTGGATACATTTACTAGTAAAAAATCACAATGAAATTCCTGTATGTACAAGAAGAGTGAATCCATCCCCACTTTCCTTACTCCTAATATTGTGTGAATCTAAGTCACTGTTACCTGGATGCCTTGGTAATTACTACTTTATTAGATACTATTACAAAAGGTTATGGGCCCCACCCTACAGTAACTTAAAGACTAAAATACATACTCTGAACCCCTGTACTTCCTGAGTACCACTAAGTCAAAATGTCAAACTCCACATCATCTGACTCCACACCATCAATTATTTACTGCATTAAGTTTCTTTGAGAAGACAATTGATTAGTATGGAAACACTGTATTACAAGTGTTTTGTGTGACTGAAATATCTTGAAATATGCTGAAGGCACCTTATGCAAGCCAACAGAGAAATCTCTGAAGGAAAGCTTGTTGGATGAAGCAACTGAAAAGGTAAATAATATTGATAAGACTAACTTTTAAAAAATGTTTATTTATGTAGTTAAATCACCACCAATGTAGAACATAGAGTTCAAGTTAGTATGAAGGGTGTAATAATTGTAAGCTAGAATAAAGATGATGAATTTAAACACTAGCTAGTGCAATTGCTTTCAGGTACTTTCAGAACAGACTTCAGACTTCAGATTTATACTCAGAGTCTCAATATCAATTTCAGAATGTACTCTACTGTGAGAATGGAAGATAGCTTGTGCAGTGCTTAAGGTATTCTAAGGCAAGTCTAGCTACTTATATACTGAATAATATAGTAACAGTCTCAAACATGCTGGTATAGGTTAGCTAAGCTTGTATCATACTTCTAAGGATATTTACTGAGTACACAGGAGGTATGATGATCCCTCCATATGATAAACCATGCAGATGCACTCTGTTTCAGGGGTGCATCAAGTGCCATGCTGGGTTATTATTAGACATGCATCAGGACATGTACTAATACATGTGCTAGCTTTGACAAGAGCTTGGTTACAATGGATCTCAGGGTTAACAGTGCAGGCACCACTTGGAACACTTTCCAAAGTGCCATGATCAGTGTTAGTGCACATTTCAAATACACTGGAAGGCATGTGATTTCGTGCATGATTGCATTAAGACACAGGAGCAATAGAAGGGCCACTGGGGATGTGCACAGGTTGGGTATACCCATATGGGTCACAGGTAAGGGTGCCAGCAGGTACAGCTTACCTTCTTTGAACCTGCAACCCATGCAAACCCATGAATAATTCAAAGTCCAAAAACAATTAAGTTAAGTATTTAACTGTAGTTCAATAAATCAGTGGTGACATAAATGCTTTCAATATGGTTTGTTTGAGCTATTGTGATGATATTTCAGTTATGTATTTTGTTGGCCCTGCAGGGTTCAGCAACACATTGATTAGTCAGTAAGCACTACTTGTTGTCAGTTTTATTCAATACAATGTACCTTGAATGTACCAATAAAAAGTATTTTAACAAAAATTTAACAAATGATCCCAGCAATTTCCAATGAAGTGAGTATCATCAGAGCAATACCAACTTCATTCTGATAATCTCAGGATCACAAAAATGATGGCAGCTTCATCATAATGGCTTTGTTATAATGATACTGACTTCATTTTTATGCTCTTCAGGTTGCATGAATGATTCCAGCTTGGTTATAATAATACTGACTTCATTTTTATGATCTTTGGACCACATAAACAATGGCAGCTTCATTATAGTGATACTGACTATGTTCTGGTGATCTCAGGACTGTAAAATTTTTGTAAAAGCAATGCCTTCTGGATTGCTCTGACACTGTGTCACTCTGAATCTCTATTCTTCATTCTATGTCTCTTAGGGTGTCCAGGAACTGCATGCACTTTCATTTTACTTCATGCCTTGTCAATGCTTGGTGCTTGGCACTCACAGTAAGCAAACTGATTATGAGGTACTGATACTTCATATGTAGATACAATGGAGACCTACTGTGTTCATGTTCACTGGAATTCAGAGGGAACAGCCGGACTCAACACAGTAGCTGTGAATTGATAACTGAAAAAAGCTCTACATTACAACAATAATGTAGTTACTGTTTATCATAAATGTATGTGATTTCAGCTCAGCTAATTAAGTGTGTTATAGAATGAGGGGAAAAGGAAGGAGTTAGAAATACTTAGTACTTGGTCCAATCATTACTTTCTCAAACACATTAATTGGTACCCAGATACTGTGACAAACTGTTGTGGCAAACAGAAAGAGAAAGCCATAAAATATGTGAAGAGTGGAACATGTTTTGAGAGCAGAGAGCAACAGAGAGTGGTAGAAATGACAAAGAAGAATGAAAAGAGAGACTGATAATGTGGTAAAACAATGGGGTGAAGTTCACTGGATTCATTGAGACCTAAATACACTGTTTATATAGGATAGACAATTATATCTAAAAGAGTAAATGAAAACCTTTTGAAGCCAAGAGTGTCATAAGAAATAAATGAATGTTTCAAGAAGTATAAAGGGTTTTTATGTAAAATGTGAATAAATACAAAGGTGATATCAATAGAAATGAAGAATTGTGACAACATTAGGTAAATAAAGATGGGATATTGTTTTGCTGATGTTGAATTTTCAAAACCTCTGGTTTGTGAGCAAGTTTCACAGTCCCTGGCTTCACATATCAATATCCAAGAGCTTGTGTCACTCATTAGCATGATAATCCATTGGGCATTGGGGAGAACTAGGCAGAGGTGAAGGATGGCTGATGACATGTATGTGACATGCATTGGAGCTCCAGAATCAAAGTTCATTTAGATAGAAAATCACATGACTACACACACTGACAGAACTTATTGGATGTGATAAGATGTGATACTTATTGACAAGTTCTGTCAATGTGTGCAGCCTCCATGCAGATGCAAAGCTTGCTCTACAACATGCCAGAAATTCACTACTATATTAGAATCATGGAATGTACAGGAATTGTTATGAGATTTGAGATTGCAGATGGGCAGAAAGTAAGATGAAACTGGAGTGACTGATGGGGATCAAACTTGGGACCTGCTGAATGATGGTAAGTGAGATATAATTAAGTATGAATCAAAAAGAAAATGCATGCAGTTCCTGGACACTGTAGTCTCTGCAGCTCTCTAAATTGTTCCACTTTGTCCTGCTTTGTTCTGTATATCTCTGACAATCTCTTGCTTCACTCTGAACTCCCTGCTTTGTTCTGAAGCCCTCTGTCTCATTCTGGTTTGTTCTGTTTCAATTAAAAAAACTTTGCTTCATTCTTCTTTGTTCTGGTTCTCTCTGAAGGGTTCTATGCTTCATTCTGGATTGTTCTGCTTCTTTATGAGATCTTTGTGTTGTTCATAATTGTCCTTATTTGTTATGAGCCACCTGTATCACTCCCTACTTCATTGTAAAGCCCCCTGCCTCATTCTGAAGTTCCTTACTTCACTGTGAAGCCCCATTCTTCAATTTGAATTTCTCTGCTCTGTTTTAAAGCCCCCTTCCTCATTGTGAAGCCCCTGTCTTTTTGTGAATTCTCCTGCCTTGTTATAAATCTCCCTTCATTGTTCTCAGCCTCCTGCTTCATTGTGACCCCCCTGCTTCATTCTGTGTATCTCTAAAGCCCCCTGTCTCCTTCTGCTTTGTTCTTCAGCTATGTGGTTCATTACACTTTAACCTGCTTTGATCTTAAAACCTTTAGTTCATTCTACTTTGTCCTGTTTCATTATTATCATTATTCTAATGCTATCTTTCTGTTTTGAAACACTCTCTTTCATTTCAATGTTATCTGCCCTGCTATTAACTTCTCTGTGTTTCTACTATTCAACACACTCCATTCTCAAGCTTTGTAACTTTCTAATTGTTAATGAATCATTTCTACACTCTCTGAGTCATTTGTGCAGCCTGTAGATCATTTTTGCACTCTCTGAATCAATGATACACACTCTAACTCATATATAAACACTCTGGATCATTGCTACACTCTCTAAATCATTATACACTCATAAAGTAGACAATAAAGGTGAATTATATATAAAATCCACAGGTAACCTGCAACCTGCAGCACCCTTGGCAAACCCATACCCATGGGAAAGGGTATGGGTTTGTGTAGGTATGGGTGCAGGTCAGCCTCCAAACACCCATGGGTTATATTAGTGTCAGCCAGTGATTATCATTAAACCTCTGGCTTATATGAATGCAGTATTTATTATATGCATGAGCAGGATTATTCATAAGTACTCATTACTTCATGTTTCTCATTATTAGTGTACTACTATTATGAGTACTCATAAGTACTCATTACTGGAAGTTTCTTATTGTTATATTTTTGCTAATTGAATATTAGTATGGATGGTTAGGTGATCATAAACAATCATTGATTTTTCTAATTGAATATTTCTATTGTATGGTGGTTAGGCAATCATAAACAATCATTAATCTTTACTAATTGAATATTGCTATTGTATGAATGGCTAGATAATCATCATTGAGGGTTTCACAAGTATATTCACCTACTATTACTAGATGTATGGTGATCATAAGTGATCACAGAGGAGCTAGATATTACAAAGGAGACCTAACATAACTATAGCTCAAAAACATTTGAATCAAGATTTATTCTGTAGAGGTCATGGTCCTCTATGTTAGCTTAGGATATTCATGCACCACATAAACCAGACCAAGTGTATTGGGGTCCACAAGTGTACAAATAAAAGCTATCATTACATGTACAAATAGAATGTATTTATAAGAGCAATGCCTAATGGTGTTGCCAAGCAATGCATAAGTAAACAAGTGTATGTAAGCTATGTAAGCAGTGCCCTTACACCCCCCCCCTTGAGACTGAGTATACTCAGTCTTAAACCATAAGAGAAGGGAGGTGGGCTAGGCAGATGGAGGACCAGGTGGCGGTGAGGGGCAAGGTGGAGGTTGGGGGGTCATGGGGCAGAACAAGTGCACCCCATCATCCACATCCATAGCAATTGGGGTGTCAATGGAAGTTTGATCAGAAGCTGCAGGGTTGTTAGACCCTGTAGCCACAGTGACTCCTACCGGCAATGCATTGGGGTTGTTAGGCCCATTGCTATTGCATATGACCATGGCTGGTAGGAGTACCTGTAGTTCCTCTGGAGCCCCTTCAGTGTCCATGGTGGGGTCATTAGACCCTGTCTTGATGCTACTGTGTGAGGCTCTGCTGGGTCCTGCAAGAGGGGGGAGGTCAGGGTGTGGTTGATTCCACCAGTACAGGAAGGAGGATGATTTGGTGTAAGCAAGCCATCATCCTTCTCTGGTCTGGCCCCCATGGCTGAGCCTGTTGATCTGCATCAACATATGGATGCAGTCAAAGTCTTCAGGGGAGGGGGACCAGAAGCCTAACCACTGAGGAATCTCCCTCAGCTCACCGTACCTCTGCAAACGATTGAGCCTCCTGTCATTAGCCTCAATAAATAGTGGCCATCTCAGCAGCGAGTTGAGGAAGTGAGAGTCGAGGTAGTTCAGGCTGAATGGATAGGCATGGTCGATCCATGCTATGGGAACTCCATTATGAATCAATGTGGTGACCACGTCGGTCATTCCTATGTTGTTGGCAGCATTGATTGGACATTCAAACCATCGACATATGAAGTTGGGTCCTGTCTGGGGAGAGAAGGGTTCCAAGGGATGAGCAGCATTCCATGCTTCGATTTCCTCCTGGTATTGATGGGACTGTGATACAAGGAATGTGAGCTCCCTTATAAACAGCACCCAGGCCTCTCAATTGCTGGGGCCTAATGCCCTGCCCAGGAGATATTCAAAGGTGCTGTGATGGCACACTTGAAACACCCATGTAACTGCAATACCAATAAACAGGTTAGTGCTACCTGGGTGACCATGGTGGACAATGTATTGACAGTGGAGATCCACCATCAGTTGGTCTTTGGGCAGGGGCATTAGCCGCCCCATGCCACCAGTAGCTAATGATGACAAGCAATGGGTGAAGGAAGATTCAGGTTGTTTGATGTTCAGCATCCCCATCTTGTACTGTATCAGCAAGGGGGGGATGCCCTCTGCGAAGCAGGTGTCCATTACAATGTATTGCATTGCGCAATCACAGTGCTCTGGGAGAACCCATCCTGATATGGTGCAAAACACATCAAGGAGTTCATGCACCTCAAATTGCATGTCCAGGGTGTACTGCTCGTCATTGATTAAGTCTGTGAGAGTATCCACCTGCAGTGGGTTCATGGGGAAACCCCTAGGTGCAAGTCAGTACAGTACTGATCATGGCTGGTATGGGAAGGTATTCCTCCTTGTTTCAGAGCAAGAAGCCTCCTCTGCAGATTGTCCTGTGAACACACGGTTGGATCTCCTTGATACATATATCATTGGTCCAAACATTCCCATGAGCCAGTTGTCTTGCTCATAATGACCAGTCCTATTTTCTATGACACCCAGGGCATTGGGTATATGCCCCATGGCAGCTTTGTCCTTCATGGCTTCTTTCTTCTTCCTATCTTCATACTTCATTTTTGCAACTGTGTGTAGGTCACACAGATGCTTTTGCTGCCTGTCTGACAGTCCCTCAATGTCCAGTTCTTCCAGGGCACTGTCAGGCTCATTGTCATTGTCATCATCCTTCTCTTGGTTGGCTTCCATGTAATCAATGAGGGAGGGGTCCTTCTTCCTCATCCTGGGTGGTCGAATGGGTCCTGGCACCCTCAGTCATGTTCCTTGGGGCCTGTTGTTCTCCCTCAACTGTCCAGCATTTGTGTCACCATTGGATGTTGTAGTGGATGAACCAGCTGTCGACAATGATGATTTGTTCCTTGGTGTTGTATTTCTAATGTGTGGTGTTCCACACACAGGCAGTCTCCTGGTGGTTCTTTGCAGGGGTGGTTGGTAGTGTCCTTCCCAGTAGTCCATCCCCATTGGTTCATTGTAGTTGAGCCTGTCTTGGAGCTCATATCTCCTGGGTGGTGGGTGGGTCTCCTGCCCATAGTCTCCTTCCCTGCTTGCTGGCCTCTTGGTCCTGAGGTGTTTTACCTCTGCCTTGAGGTCCTTGTTTCAATTGTCTAAGTTGATGTTCTGGTCTTCCAGGGTCTGGTTCCTTTCTCAGAGTTGGTCCATGTCATTGTTTAGTTTGTCTATATGTCATGGTAAGGTCATTACCATGAACCTTACTCCCTCTGTCATATCATTGTCATTATCCAGGGTGGCCCCTTCTCTGTCTAAGTCCTGGAGGAGGCAGTTTAATTCTCACCTCCTTTCTCGTCTCTCCTTGCTAGTCTGCTCCCTCATCTCTCGCAAGGTGGCTCTCTTTTTTCCTTTATCTTTCTTCTTCTCCTGCTGCCATTGATTCTTGGTGGTGGGAGTGGTTTCTTCTCATTGCATGCTGGAAGTTGATGAGTCAACTTCCATTCTTTCCTGTGGGGTTGGGATCTCTTGTGTTGGCAGCTGGTGGCTGGGTTGTGGGGGCCATGCTGGGTTCCATAATCTGTATGGTTGTTGGGGGTGGTAGGTACTGTGGTATGGTGGTGAATATCCACCACCATACATCACTGGTGGTGTGGAGTAGGTTGGTGTTGGTCTGTAGGGTGGGGTTGGGTTGTTTAATGAGGGGAATTGTGGTGGGGCATCTCATCCCCCCCCCACCAGAGCCTGTATGCAGGTTCTCAGGCCAAGGGTCCATCAATGGCAGGGGAAGGTGGCGATAGTGGTCAGGGCCACCATCTCCACTGCAGTCCATGGCATTGGGGTTGGTCGAGGGTGTGTTGTTGGTGTTGTAGGACATGGTTGGGGGAATAGACTTTGAGGTGGCAGAAGTGTTTGATGTGTCACGTGTGTGTTTGTGGGCATGTGTTTATTTTGGGTAGTGTATGCAAATAGGTCAAGTCACATGTGGTCATGGTGTGATGCGCTTTTTGGGTAATTGGGTGTATCAGCAGATGCCATGTAATTCAAGGTAGCAGTCCAGGGCCTCTAAGTTCTTGCATTCCTGATGTGGTTCCCAGGTGGTATCACCTAGGCTCCACCACACCTCATATTCAAGGTATTTGTTTTCAGTCCATCAGTGGCCAACAATTTCATTGACAAACCATTCTGTGGAAGGATTGGAGCCGAAGTTGTATGGTTCTGGCTTTGATCAGTTGGGGAATGACATGTCATTAGATGCATTGTATGGGTGGAGGACTTTGACATGAAAGGTAGGGTGTATTCAGCACTTGGCAAGGGCTGGTGGTAGTTCCAGCATGTATGTGGATGTCAAGGGATTGGCCTTCAAGATTTTATAGGGGCCAATAAATTTGGGGCACAGTTTCCATGCCCTGCCTTTTGGAAGGTTCAGGTTTTCCATTGATAGGTAGACAAGGGATCCCTCATCTAACTGTGGTTTGTCTCCCTGTTTCTGATTGGTGTAGGATACTTGGAATACACAGTTGGCTATTATAGCATTGTGTGCTTCCACTAGATTAGCCAATGCCTGTTCTGCATAGGCCCTTACACCATGGTGAGCAACACTGTCATTCCAGATTTCCTTCAACATCAATAGGAGGTATCCCCTATTGAGTTCAAATGGCACATACCCTGTGGTGCTAGATACACTTGCATTTATTGTGAATTCTGTGAAGTTAACCTTGTCAATCCAGTCCTTCTGGTCTGGATGTACCATAGTGCGGAAAATTTGTCCTGCATTATGATTCATGTGTTCCATTTGTCCATCTGTTTGTGGGTGAAAGGACATGGACATAAGAAGTTTTGCTCCGAGGATGTGGTGGAGTTCCTTCCACCAATGCAATGTGAACTTGGGGTCATGATCACTGACAATGGTGCTGGGGAGGCCGTGCAAGTGCATGATTTCTCTGTGATATACCCATGAAAGATTGGTTGCTGTCATTGTCATGTGTATGGGGATGAGGTGTACCATGCTCGTCATTTGACAAATGATCACCCAGAGGTAGTTGCTACCTTTGGTTTCAGGGAATGGGCCCCTGAAGTCCATTCCAATGGAGTCCCATAGTTTGGTTGGCATGGGTAGGGGGTGTAGTTTCCCTGCTGGTTTTTGGTTGGATGCTTTTGCCCTTTGACATGTGTCACATGTCCTGCAGAATTCACGAATGTCTTTTGCTATTTGTGGCCACCAGTACCATTGAGGGGTGTCAGCCAAATTTATCATTTAACAGCATGTCAAGACCTGTATTTCTATGTAAGGTTGGAAGCATAAGGTAGGGAGTGTGGGACAAAAGGACCATCAGCTTCAGTTTATGTGCTGTGCCCCTTGTCATTCTCGTGGTCCAGGTATTTTGAAGTGCGGAAGGGAGAGACAGGAATGTGGAGTGCAGAGTGCAGAGTGCAGAGTCATTACTGTGAAGGTAACGATTCAAGCCAGAGTTGAGTAGAACTCAAAGACAAGTATGAGAAATAGTAACTTAGTCGATATTTGAACTGAGTCCCAGTGGTACAAGATATGCTACTTAAATACTATATGACTTCACCAATGACCAGTGAATGAATGAGTAGTAGTATACTAATTGATAAACATAATAAGATGGTGGCAGAAGGTGGAGTAGGGTTTGAATACAATATGTACCAAGGATGAACTAAGGATTGAAAGGAATGCTGAGACAAGTATACCCAGGGTATGATGGAGAAAGCATAATGGAGAATAGATAAGAATCAGACGAATAAGGTGACATAAGCTCGGTGACCTTTGTCAGAAGAGTGGAAGGGGAAAATAGAAGAACGAGATCTGTACAAGTTAAGAAGTGCAGGAAGTGCAGAGACAAGTGCGGAATAGAAGTGCAGGAATGAGGTAGGAAAAGTACATCTATAACACAGCAGTGTTATATGATATGAGATATCATATAAGGACTATGAGTTATGAGTGAGGCATATATTATATGTAGTATACAGGTTACTCATAAAAACTCATTACTTTATGATTTCTATTGTTATTGTAATACTAGTATGTATACTCATAAGTACTCATTACTTTATATTTCCTATTGTTATTTTAATACTATTATGTGTACTCATAAGTACTCATTACTTTATGTTTCCTATTGTTGTTGTAACACTATAATGCATACTCATAAGTTCTCATTGCATTATGTTTCCTATTGTTGTTGTAATACTATTATGTGTACTCATAAGTACTCATTACATTATGTTTCCTATTGTTGTTGTAATACTATAATGCATACTCATAAGTTCTCATTACTTTATATTTCCTATTGTTACTGTAATACTATTATGTGTACTCATAAGTACTCATTACATTATGTTTTATATTGTTATTGTAATAGTATTATGCATACTCATTAGTACTCATTACTTTATGTTTCATATTATTATTGTAATACTAGTATGTGTACTCATAAGTACTCATTACTTTATGTTTCATATTATTATTGTAATACTAGTATGTATACTCATAAGTACTCATTACTTTATGTTCTCTATTATTATTGTAATACTAGTATGTATACTCATAAGTACTCATTACTTTATGTTCTCTATTATTATTGTAATGCTTCCTATTATTATTTAATAGTATAATGTGTACTCATAAGTACTCATTACTTTATGCTTTCTATTGTTATTAATGTATTGCTATTACAGATTATTAGTTGATCTGTGCTTCACATATTTCCCACACTTCGCATTTGTCATGTACTTCATGCACGTCACATTCATCACACATATTCCCGCACCTCATATTTCTCCTGCGCATTGCATTTGTCATGTACTTCATGTGCATCACATTCGTCACACATAATCCCGCGCCTCATATTTTTCCTGTACATCGCATTTGTCACATTATTCACGCGCGTCATGTTCGTCACACATATTCCTGCGCTTCGCATTTGTCACATACTTCCCGTGTGTCACGTTTGTCACATATATTCCTGCACTTCACATTTGTCATATATATTCCTGTGTTTCACATCTGTCACATTTGCTGTGCATCATGTTTGTCACATATATTCCCACACATCACATTTGTCACATTTTTCCTGCCTGTCACATCTGTCACACATATTCCTGTGCATCAATGCATCATACATTTCCCACACATCATATTTGTGACAATTTTCATGTCTGTCATGTCTGTCACAGTTCTCCCACACTATGCATATAACACACTTGTCATGCTTTAGCGTGTTTGTCATGCTTTCATGCATGTCATGCATCACATTTGTCATGTTCTTTATGAGCATTACACTAGGACCCCTGATAATTCCTCCAAAGCTTAGATACAGGTCCTCCTATAAATGGCCAAAATTGTGTGAAAGGTTAGATACACTTTGGCAGGTATCCCCCTATAAAGGGTGTAAAAATTCCCATTAGGTTGAGTTTAGCATCCCCCTACAGGCTGTGGTCTCATTAGTGTTGTTGGCAGAATAGATGTAATTCTGCCAATATGACGGGCAGAACTTTGGCAGAATGGCAGAAAGAGAGGGGGTCTGGCAGTATATGGCAGAATTGATAGACAATTCTAGGCCCCAGCTCTACTAATTTTGTCAAAACATGGACAGTTAAGGGAATTTGAATCAATAAAACTGTAGAATTCATCAGAAACTCCAATGTAGCTGACTCTAAAAGGTTTATAGATAATATAAAGCTTAAATTTTGTTCATGCAATGGCTTAGGTAGAGAACATTTCACTTTATACTAACTTGAAGGTGGGTAGAGGGAGCCAACAGCCATGGGCACTGGGGGGCACTAACCTTTTGAAGGGTGGGCACCTGCTAGTGTACAGTTGGCAGAATAGACAAACAATCTACTACATATATATATTACTTTTGATAGATAAGTTCCATTCTATCTCTTATGTTTTCTAATTTAGGCATAGCACATGAATAATTGTTTCATGTAATATCACTTGGTGTATACAATGTGTATGCTCAATTCACCTGAACTGAACAGAAAATTGCATACTTACTCCCAGAATGTTTGCACTGGAACAAAAAGTGTGTGTGCACTGAACATCACCTGAAATGTTTGCACACCTTACTTAAAAGTGCACTTTGACTGTCATACTGATCTGTTGGAGGAAGCCAATTTTTCAAATCATGAACTACTTAATGGAAATATGTATGACTTTATTGAATCAGACCAAGTTGACAAGGGAATTCTACCAGTAATAATAATATTTGAAGAAACTCAAGTGGTTAGACATATGAGAATGATGGGGAATGAGGTCTGTGCAATACCAATCAGCTTTTGGTCAACCCAAGATAGTAAATTTGCTACAAATTAGTTTTGCATACATAGTTTGAAGTTGAAATAGAAAATTTAATTCTGCCGGTATCTGCACAGCTTGGCAGAACAAATTCTGCCAGCAGAATGGCAGAACAAAGGCCAAAACATTCTGCCCACAGCACTAGGTCTCATGAGTAGGTTAGATACTTGTCCCCCTACTGTGAGCACTTAAGCATAACCTCACCTGCCTAATGGGGACATATACTGAAGAAACTGGTCAAAATTCAATGAATTATCAATGATATAACCTTATGCTCTAATTCTAAGGAGAGAATATGAGCCAATTCTTTTAATTATATCTGAAAACTAGTCAAAAACCAATGGCAATACTGCAACTCATTGCTTTACTATCATGTAACAAGAGTTTGATGACTTAATAAATCTACAATATCACTTTGTCGGGTTATGCTATCACCGTGAAACTTTGCACGATGCTGTAATATGTCTCTGCGCTTGTACATCCCAATTTATATGTACAACGGATGGATACTTACCTTTTAATTCTGGAATTACTGCTGAATGGTCTCAAAATCCAATGAACATTCAACATCAAATATAAGATCTATTCCGATCCCATTGGTATATCT
Organism: Cyathus striatus; assembly: GCA_025738555.1. Classification (NCBI taxonomy): domain Eukaryota; kingdom Fungi; phylum Basidiomycota; class Agaricomycetes; order Agaricales; family Nidulariaceae; genus Cyathus; species Cyathus striatus. The sequence continues at coordinate 2,237,138 of JAOVFP010000010.1, read as the reverse complement.
TTACGAAATTTGAAATGTAGATTTGATATACAACTCTCTACAATATTCCAAACTTTTATAAAAAACAATTGAAATTCAGTAATGAGGGAGCATGAATACAAAGTTTTCATGCATTCTGAGTGTGACAGGAAAGCACAAATTTGGCAGTGTTTGGAGCCCCAGATCTCACTGTGACAACGTGTGATAAAGCTACCAAACTCTAGTAGCAGCCTCTGGAAGCGCTCTGCTATGACACTGAAAATGAACTTTAATGAATATAAATACATATTTGTATAGCCAATAAGCATCAGTATATAATGGCCAAGTTTATAGTTCCGAAATCTAGTAGTTGAGGAAGAAATTGCAAAATACCAAAAATTTGTCAAACTTTTGTTACATGATAGTATGTAATAAGTAAGATATCTCAAAGTGCAACTAATTACCATTGAAATGCATAACTACTTAGCTCAAACTTGCCTTGATATGTGCCTTTCCATCCACTTTTGATGTTTCCATTGGCTTGGCATGCAGTGTACACCAAGCCTTGACCTTGCCTAACCTTGCTGCTTGCGCACATTTGATTGTAATTTGCGACTCAGTAGGATGGCCTGCTCAAATGATTACATCCAGTGCCATAATATATCATGGATATATCATAGCATCTATTGCTGGAAGCAGCATGTTCATGAGTTGCATAAGTACTGAGTACTTTGGTTTTTGAATCATGACAGCTACAAGTTTTGTATGCAATAAGTGCTACAATACACTATAAACACTTTTAGAATCACTCTCAAACTTAAAGGCAAAATCAGTTTTTTTCCCCAAATTTTAAACAATTTCTTGCATTTTTAAAGGTTAGATACTTTGTCCTCCTATAATACCCAAATTTCATAGCTTAGATACACCATCCCCCTAAAATTTTGGAAAATTTTGGCATTTTTTGTCCCCCTATAACCAGCCAAAAATTGTTATTTTGGTATCTAACCTTTGGAGGGATTATCAGGGGTCCTGTTACACTCTTATGCATGTCACATTTTTCAAGTGCATTGCAACTTTTTCACAAATATCATGCTTTCTAATCACATCAGATTTTTCTGTCTCTACCACTATTCAAGTTGTCATGAGAGTGGAGTAAGTATTTAATAGTATAGAGTGAATTATATATGCAGAGGAAACAATATGTACTTGTAAAATTGGAGATTGTAACATGGAAAATAACAATTAAAAAGTCATAAAAGTGTGGTAGTAATAAGAAACTAGAATGAAAAATGTAGAGTGTATATGTAGTTGAAGTCACTCCCACTGACAGAGCATGAGAAATTTGGAAATGGGATGATATGATGTTTAATAATCAGGATTAGATATGTAATGAAATGACAAAGTAAAAACTATAATGGTTAGAGTCTGGATATTGTGGAGGAGGATATTTGCTTGACGGTATCCTCTCGACAAAGAATTGTGTGAGTGGGTGGCACATCCGTCCAACCCTTCAGATCCAGTGAGCTCGCATTGAGAGAGAAAAGGGGGGATGCGAAGCTAACATTCACAAAGTGTATGTATGACATTTATGTAGGTAAGTGACACGAGGTAATGATGAGTAAATGACAGTATGTGGGAGTGAGGTAACGGAGATGAAAACCGCATTTTTACCATGCAGGCAGAATGCCTGCTCTACAATATGAAAGATGGTGAGATCATTATAATAAAAATGATTATTTTGGAAATATTTAACAACTGAACAGAAAAGGACATATACTGAAAGAACTACATGTGGATAATAAATCTGAAAGAATGGTGAGTATGTGATTCCACATCACATCAAACTCACATGTCTCAGTTATTAAATGATCATGATTCTTGCATTAACTATTGATTATTCTTATATCTTCAACACACATTATTAAGTCACATATATGCTTACTCTATATGATTACATGACACTTCTACACTGTCATGTGTTTCATATCTCTGATTTATCCTATATAGTTCTATTAGTATTAGTATCCATTCATACATATGAAACCCCCTTCTGTACTTCTCTTCACTTTCTTGCTTAGTGGTAATTACTTGCTTTTCTATTCTTTAGTTGAGTCAACTACATCATCACCTTCTTTTCTTCTTGTTCTCTTTTCAGAAGAACTACTTTGTTTTTTCTCCTTTCTTGGGTAAGAAAAACTTACTATCATTTTTCTATAGTCATGTACAGTATTGCCATACAAGGTCAAAATCAATGACTGACTTGTCAATGCAAGATGCTGAATTACATTGCTAAGTAATAAGATATGAGTTAAATGTGGCATCACTGAGTGCTCTGATTCCTTGGATATAAAAGGTATGAAACATTTTCATTATAGACCTGTTGGAACCTCATAAACATGTCACAATCATGATAAACATGCAAGCATGATGTGCTTGAAATATATTATGCATCTCAAAGATGTGACATCAGTAACACTTATGATGTGTGTGAAAGCATGATGAAAGTCTCAAAGACATGATGAATATGATGCATGTGCAAATCATAAGAAACAGATGTGACGAGCGTGACAAATGTGACGCGTGACGCGCATGAAAGCGTGATAAATGCACTAAAGCGTGACAAGTGTGTTATATGTGTAGTGTGGGAGAACTGTGACACATGTGACACACGTGAAAATTGTCACAAATATGATGTGTGGGAAATGTATGATGCATTGATGCACGGGAATATGCGTGACAGACGTGACAGGCGGGAAAAAATGTGACAAATGTGATGCGTGGGAATATATGTGACGAACGTGACACGCAGCAAATGTGACAGATGTGAAGCACGGGAATATATATGACAAATGCGAAGCGCAGGAATATATGTGACAAATGTGACACACGGGAAGTATGTGACAAATGCGAAGCGCAGGAATATGTGTGATGAATGTGACACGCATGAATATGTGTGACGAACGTGACACACATGAATAACATGACAAATGCGATGCACAGGAAAAATATGAGGCACAGGATTATGTGTGACGAACGTGACAAATGCGAAGTGTGGGAAATATGTGAAGTGCAGATCAACTAATAATCTGTAATAGCAATACATTAATAACAATAGAAAGCATAAAGTAATGAGTAACTTATGAGTACACATTATACTATTAAATAATAATAGGAAGCATTACAGTAATAATAGAGAACATAAAGTAATGAGTACTTATGAGTACACATACTAGTATTACAATAATAATATGAAACATAAAGTAATGAGTACTAATGAGTATGCATAATACTATTACAATAACAATATAAAACATAATGTAATGAGTACTTATGAGTACACATAATAGTATTACAATAACAATAGGAAATATAAAGTAATGAGTACTTATGAGTATGCATAATAGTATTACAACAACAATAGGAAACATAATGTAATGAGTACTTATGAGTACACATAATAGTATTACAACAACAATAGGAAACATAATGTAATGAGAACTTATGAGTATGCATTATAGTATTACAACAACAATAGGAAACATAAAGTAATGAGTACTTATGAGTACACATACTAGTATTACAATAACAATAGAAATCATAAAGTAATGAGTTTTTATGAGTAACCTGTATACTACATATAATATATGCCTCACTCATAACTCATAGTCCTTATATGATATCTCATATCATATAACACTGCTGTTAAATGATAAATTTGGCTGACACTTATGTACCATCAGCAAATGTATTCCACAGTCAGTTGATCCCCAAAGTGGCCTAGGATTTGGTGGGCCTGATCGAGGATAGTCATTATGAGTTCACAATTGCATGGTATGCAAACCACTTCCTCATGTGTCAGGTTCTACACATGAATTACTCTGTTGCACACAGGGAAACATGGGTATGTTTCCAGTGCATCTAGAATGATGCTGAACAATTTGTCTTCTCAGTACCCCTCTCTGATGTGTTGTATAAATGTGTCATCCACCGTGGTTGGGGGCACCTGGGAGGTAGCCTTGTTGAAGAGGATGTCAGCTAATGTGATAGATTCCATGGTGAAGGGAGTGGTGCTGGGGGGAGTACCATTATTGTTCAGTGTATCTCCCATGTCTTGTGGGGTAGCATCCCTCATTTCCTGAGCTTTGATGTCCTATAATTCCTGGTGTCCTTGTAGGTGTTTACTTCGCCTGATTTAAATGGCTTGTAGGGCCTGTATTTCAATGATGCAGTCATGCAGTTCTTGGTGTCAGGCAGGCAGGAGATCTTCTCCCATAGGGTTGATGCGCACATCTGCATACACATATTCTTCTACCTTGTGGACATTGTCATGAGTGTCGCTTTCATAGTAGCAGGATAGGCAATCTGCTATTTTGTTGTATTCTCCCTTGACATATGTGATGTCAAAGTCGAAATGGGACATGTAGTCCATCCAGCATCATTGGCAGTTGGACAAGTTGCCTTGGGTTTTGAAAAACTCAAGTGCCTTGTGGTCAGTGATGATGTGGAGGTCATACCCCATAAGTTTATCTTCCCACTTAATCAATGCTTCCAATATGGTCAGAGTTTCAAGTTCATACACAGTGTAGTTCTGCTGTGCCATCATGAACTTTTTTGACATGAAGCCCACTGGGTGGCACTTGTCCCATGAAGGGCCTTGACCATATATGACTCCTATGCCTGTTTTAGAAGCATCACAAATGAGCCATATTGGTTCATTTGTGCATGGGTCAGTGGGGTGTAGGATCAGTGTTTTGCAGCATGTCTGTTTGATCATGTCAAAACATTGTTGGTGTAAGGGGCACCATAGGAATGGCACTCCATTTTGTGTCATGGCTAGCAGGGGGCTGGTGTATGTGGATATGTTGGGTAGAAAGTGACCCACATAATTCACTAGCCCTATGAATTTCTGAATATCATTGTAGTTGTGAGGTGTCCTCCAGTCATAGATGTGGCTCAACTTGTCTTCATCAGGGTGTATACCCTCATCATCTATAGTGTGGCCTAGACAGTCAATACTTTCTGCATATAGCTTGCATTTAGCCTTCTTTATGTATAGGCCATTGGCACGAAGCTTCTCAAAGACAATTTTGAGGTGTGCTTCATGTTCCTTGATGGTGTCGGAGTACACGAAGATATTGTTGATATAGGCATGCATGAATCATCCTATAGCCTCCCGGAACACAGCTGTCATGAGCCATTGAAATGTTGCTGGGGCATTGCAGTCACCCTGTTGCATTATGTGACTGACATAGGTTCCACTAATGGTAGCAAAGGCCATTTTGCCCACATCTTCAGGTCAGATGCATACTTGTTTATATGTGTCTATTAGGTCGATTTTCAACCTATATCTTCCTCTTGCAATGTCTTCATGAATGACCTCCTGGTCCAGCAAGGGTGTAACATCCTTGATTGTGTTGTCATTTCGCTGGTGTGCATTGATAACTGTACACAGGCGCTTGTCCTTTTTTGCCAGGCAGAGGAGGGGTGCAGCTTGGGTAACAGAGTGAGCTTCCCACCACCCTGCATTTTTGTATCAGTTGAGTTTGTCATAGAATTCTCCCTGGAGGGAGTTCAGGCACCTAGGCATGTGATATTTGTAACACTTATTCTCGTCAATGAGGTTGATTTCATGGTTGACCTCATGGAATGGGGGTAGACACTCTGGTGTGCCATTCAAGATGTCAGCATAGGAGCTGAACCAGCTCTTGTGCAGCCTTGGGATATCGTCTTCTGTGAGGGATGTTTCTTTCCCTTTTCCCTTATCAAGTTTTGGGGGACTGGCTGCTTTTTTGGCAGGGGGTGGTTCAAATTGGTGCTTCAATGCTGCCAGGGAACATTTGTATTCGGGTATCTTGCAGAGGGTAAGCTTTGCCATTCGGTCTTTGGATCCTGGAAGGGCATGAAATTTCACATGTTCTGAGACATTGTCAAATTGGGCTTTCCTGAAGAGTTCACTCTTTGGGGGTTGTGCAGCCCAATTCAGTGGGTACATGTCTGCTACCATCATGTTCCATTCTGGTGGCATGCATGGGTCTGCCATCCACCCCCATGATGGATTAGGGGTAGGGTTATCGATCAACATGCATTGGACAGGGTCATTGGTGTTGTCTGAGGTCATTAGGTCTTCTATGAGTATGCAGGAGGACATTGGTTGACAGTATTGTACATCGGGTTCTACATACAGTGAACTTGGTGCTGGTACTACTGGCACCATTTGTGGTGAAGTGTACTCATCAGCTTTTGGTGTGGGCTTCATGTATTCATGAAGTTCTTGGTTGGTCATTAGAAGGAAGGGGTTGTCCTTGGGTAGTGGTCATAGTGCCCTGATCCCCTCATTGTTGGGCACTTCTTCTATGGAGGGAGCTGGTCTCCCCCTTCAGAGTCACTTCTCCTTTTTGTCTACTGCACGATATTGGTGGAGGTGTCCATCCATGTCCTTAAGCTGAACCTGCATGGCTGGGATTCATTCTCCATTAATGATAACATCATTGGCACACATAGTTGGCATGCCAATGATCATGTCATAGTGATCGAAGTTGGCTATGTCAGCATAGATGGGCTGTTTCAGCCCTGGGAGTTGTGGTGTTGGGTAGGTGCCATATTTGACAGTGGACCAGCTTCCCACAGTTCCCAGTTGAAGGATGTATTCCTTCGATAGCTGGCTTACAGAAATCTTGGCTATTGCTGCATACAATGAGGTAATCCCTGTTGTCATGCTTCCAGAGTCCCATAGTGTCCAGGCTTTGACCTCCCCATGGTGATGTATGATGCTAGGCATTCCTTGTCTTCAAGCAGGATCTTTGGGTGATCGATTGTCTGCTTTGTGGACTTGACCACTACCCTGCAGATGATAATTACTTCCATGGGTTCTTTCCTCCAGTGTCATTTGGCAATGACTGTTGTGGCCCTAATTGAGTTGGGGTATTCTCTCTCATAATCTGAACTGTTAGAATCTGGGTGTTCGTGTTGAGGCACAGCTGCATAGTTACATAATATAGTTACGTAATCGTTCTCTGTATGTATGTGCATCGTAGTTTCTGTGCAATTCACGGCTTCATCTGTCACTATCGTCGGTCAGCGTTTTCAATCCGGTCTTCCTCCACAGTCAGCTCTTCAACTCTCCCCTTCTATTCTTGACAGGTTATGGGCCCCGCCTGTGCTTAAATTCTACACCACTCAACCTGCCAACAAACTTTCAATCTCTTACCTTCCTCTTCTGATCTTTTGATCCCACACACCCTTCCTTCTTTCTTTGCCTCCCACCACTGTCAACCACCACCATGGCCCCAACAGTCTATGAACTTCTCAGGACCTTTGATTCCCAGAACCGTTTTGATGGGACAAACTACCCTGCATGGAACTGTAAGGCCTGCCAGTGGCCTACATATGAAATCACCTATAATACGTAGCCCACGTCAGAGTCTTAACAACAATACAATTAAAATACGCACCAGACCGTTATGCGCAAATGCCGAACAGGCCAGATCAAAGACGGAGAGCGATGAAGTCAGCGGAATACAAAGTTATTCCACCAAAGTCGACGCGTTCCGAAACCAACGAATAAGTCACGTGCAGAACCAAACAACCCCGAAACCAAACATCCCGATTCGGCTCGGACGACACTCACGGAATCGGACACAGCAATTGACAACGGCAGAAAAGCGACAACACTCAACACGCATTGCCACACGCATCTCCTCAAAGCTATGTCCTTCTTTACTATAGTTTACTATTTAAATTTTATATGACTCACTTAGATACTTACATATATAAACCCCTCTGTAGCTAGCTACTCCTCTTCAGTGAAATACACCTCATTACATCTATTCCTATCCTCATCCAGTCGTGTTAAGGGTCAGTGGCTCTAGGATTGAGCAGCCCTTAATCAGTTCTATTTCCCAAAGCTTATCGTATTCACTCTGGTTTACCCATATCTCTCTCTTGGTTGTAGTTTGATTCAAGTCTTCAAAGCTACAACTATCATCTCGTAACAACAAGCATAACTTCAAATCAAATCGACGAAGCGCAACGGTTGACGGACGCAACCGTGCTCGCAAACTAACTCAAGTCTACACATCGACAACCGCACTTAACCTTACAACTTGGAGCCCACCGCGAGGGGGCTTCATTCGATTTGAAACTTCAAAATCTCACGAAGACCGGAAGGAAACAAATCACCAGTTCAACAAAAACCGACACGAGTCCTCTCGCAAGAACTACGTTTATCAATTAACGATCCACAAAACTCATCATTCGGCTCACTATCCGAAGTCGAAGACCTCCTTGCATATCCAGATTACACCCTTAACGAGTCCAACACTTCATCTCCAATCATGTCAGGAATTATCCCAGACAATGGAACGGGACAAAGCCCAATCTCAAACCCTATCAACCCGAACATTATTAACCCAGAAAACGTAACTCCTCTGGATCGCGCACCTCAGTCAACTCCACCACCCAACACTACCTTTCGACCCAACGTAAAATTTGATCCAGATGAACGCGTAGGAAACCTTCGCAAAGTGGAATGGACCATGGACGAGGATGCATATCAAGAACAGAGCAATGTCCAAGGGCCACTCCCAAGGGCACGCAGAACTATGCCATCGCCCGGAGAAAAAGCCGCACCATCATTTGACGGCAGTCCAGTAACTCTGGATCAATTCTTCAGACGCATTCATAATCTTGCAGTTGCAAGCGGACTCACTGATAGTGAAGAAATCCAGTGGACCTTCGAATACCTAGACCAGCGCGTCGAAGATTTGTGGCGTGTACACACAAAGAACGTCCGCAATAACTGGGAACAATTCAAGGAAGAAATTAGAAAACTATACCCAGGATGCAATGGCGAAAAGAAGTATACCACCATAGATCTCGAATATTATTGCGCTGCCCAATCACAAAAAGTAATGACAGGCAGATACCAATTGGGCGAATACTATAGAGGATTTCTGACCTTTGCAGAATACCTCAAAGAAAAGGGGAAAGTCACTGACAGGGAAATAAGTAATTCCTTCATGACTGGCTTCCCTATCGAATTCCGAGCAAGAATCAGAAACGAGTTACATATGTTGGAACCCAAGCACGAACTAGACGAACCATGGAAGCTTGAAGAAATATATCAAGCAGCCATGCACCTCCTCCCGCCAAATGATGGTACAACGGGTGGTGGTGCACAAATGTTCGGAATGCCTGTCCAACCAATCCAATACCCTGGTTACGAACCATACACACAGACAGCTGCAGCACCATATTCACAATATCCCACATATAACCAAGTACCCCAAATTCAACCAATGCAAGGATATGCTCTAAACAACCAACAGCAACAACCATACGGACAAAACCAGGCCATGTCAGTACCACAAATTACAGGCTATAACCAAGGAATTCAAAACCAAACGGCCTCTGGATACCCCCAAAATTTCGGCCCACAGCCCTACCAGAATCAAGGATACAACATGAACTCGTACCCGGCGCAAGGACAAAATCCAAACCTACCCCAGGCCAACAACATACAAGCAAACCAAGCATCAGTCTCCAAAAACTACTACGACGAGACAGCCATTGAGCGTCTCATGAACTCTGAGTCTTTGGTGCAAACCCTTGCAGTAAATGTATTGGCATTAGCCAAAGAAGAAGACAAAAAGAAGTTCCGCACCAATACTGAGACTCCAGGCAGCTCATCACGTTTTAACGGATGCCTATTTTGCTCAGAGGCAGGACATATAATAGCAAATTGCCCATATATCGCAGAATACGAAAAGAAAGGACTGTGCAAACTCGGATGAGGAAATATGGTCCTCTCACCAGAAGGAATCCGTATCACTAACAAGCTGGCTCAAGGAACAAATATCAAAGAACGCCTGGACAACTGGAACAGGGGACGCGCCGAAAACATCGCTCATGCTCAAAAAGTTATGACTAATTGTGTCGAAGCAGTCCCTATTGCCAAAGCAGATCAGTTCTCATGGGAAGTCCCAACCGAGAAAGCCATGACTGCCAGCATAGAAGAAATAAGCAGTGATGCAGATGATGAAGAAAAACCGCTCACACAACACGATATGGACCGTATTCCGATCCTGGAAACCCTAGCCAACCAGGCGCAACGAGATCTTAACGACATACGCAAGCGCATGGATAAGAACAAAAGTGCTCCTTATCAAGGACCTAAAACACGAAGCAAATCGGAAGAAGAAAAGAAAACCAGTGCAAAGCAAGCACCAAGTAATAACGATGCCTCCAATAACCAGCCCCAGTATCGCTATGCGGCGCCAATTGAATCCCAAGATACCCTGAAAAGGGTATTAGCCAAAGACCTAGAAAGTACAGTTACCTTAACACAAGAAGAACTATTCGCAGTAGCACCGGAGCTTAGAAAGCACATAAAGGATATGTGCAGCAGCAGAAGAATTGCAACGGATATGGCAGCACAAAACTCAGTATATATCTCAGACGCCGTATCAGTCAATGCTGTCGGAACAACCAGTCAGACTACAGGGAAAATCGTAGCCAACAAAAAGGAAGACCTACGAGAAGTATCCGTTATGTTAGACAGCCATATCCCCGTAACAGCGATAGTCGACAATGGGTCACAAATTATCGGCCTAAGACAGGACATCTGGGAGAAATTAGGCCTCCCCCTGCGATCTGACTATGTCCTAGAAACAGAATCGGCAAACACTACTAAAAGCTCGACTTTGGGAATGCTTGCAGACCTTAAAATGTCTATCGGATCGTCCAACTTCTATGTCCAAGTACAAGTAGTTCCACAAGCATCGTACGACATGCTTCTGGGACTTCCATTTTTCACGCTAACACAAGCTAGTATTCACCATTTCATAAATGGAGACGCGCATCTTGTACTCCAAGACCCCAACACTCATACCGTTATCACAGTACCCACAACTGCGCGCCGACGCTATCAATCCAAACAACTACAGAACATAAATATCCTGCACGCAGGAGGAACTGCGCAAACGAATAGTTTACAGGAGGATTTTTGAAAGTCGATGATTCGGGTATATCCCGAGGAGACGGACCTATTCACCAACCCGGAACAGACCCTCTGGGACAAGACAAACCCTCGATAATGCTATATGCAAATCAAAAAGCACAAGACAACTGCTCAATGATATCACCAATATGCTTTGCATCCAAAAGGTTCGACCCACCAAGATTTATTGCAGACATTTTTGAAGTATCCCTATCCGCACTACAAGACGTAGCCGAAAACTACGAACTTGTAGCTTCATATGCCTACAAGAAAGTTGCGAACCGGATCAAACCAGTAGCAACTACCCTCCCAGAACGATTTCGTATTGTCAGGCGAATACCATCAGACCCTCTCGCCGATATGCCCAAACTACCAGTGCACCCACCAGATTTTGTGCCGGGAAAACGCTACACCCAGGAATGGAAGGATGAAATGAACATTAACCCGGACAACTTTCTATGGCCAGAAGAGGAAAAACTGGTACACGAGCTCATAAGACTACAGGAAAACGGTTTTGCCTGGACAGAAGAAGAAAAAGGGAAATTTAGCGATGAATACTTTGATCCCGTAGTTATACCCACCATCGAACACGTACCATGGGTCCTCAGAAACATCCCTATTCCCCCAGGCATATTCGATCAGGTGGTGCAGATAATCAAAGACAAGATAGCAGCCGGCGTATATGAGCCATCAAGCGCATCCTACCGATCGCGATGGTTTTGTGTTCTCAAAAAGGATAAAAAGTCCCTACGGCTAGTACACGACCTCCAACCCTTAAACGCAGTAGCAATAAAGGATAGTGGAGTACCACCAATAGTGGAGACTTACGCGGAAACCTTTGGCGGACGAGCCTGCTATGGAATCTTTGACCTTTTTGTAGGATTTGACCAAAGGACACTTGACATAGAATCCAGAGATCTGACTACGTTCCAAACTCCACTCGGTACACTAAGGCTAACGTCTATACCCATGGGATACACAAACTCAATGCAAATACAACACGGCGACCTTACCTTTCTTCTACAAGACGAAATCCCACATGTCGCAGCCCCATTCGTTGACGACGTCCCAGTAAAAGGTCCGGCAACCCGATATGAAACAACAAACGGAGGCTATGAAACTATTCCTGAAAACCCAGGAATTCGCTGTTTCGTGTGGGAACACCTGCAAAATGTTAATAGGATTATACAGAGAATTAAACACGCGGGCGGAACCTTCTCTGCCAAGAAATCACACTTCTGTGTGCCATCAGCAATCATTGTAGGCCATAAATGCACGTACGAAGGCCGCCTACCAGACGACGCAAGAATACAGAAAGTCTTGGATTGGCCAATCTGCAAAAGCCTCACCGAAGTACGAGGATTTCTGGGAGTATGCGGCACTATAAGAATATTCATTAAAAATTACTCTATGCACACTAAGCCCCTAGTAGCACTTACCAAGAAGAAATCCGACTTCGAGTTCGGCCCAAAGCAACTAGAGGCCATGGAGACACTGAAACTGCTGGTCAAACAATGCCCAGCTATACGAGCAATTGATTACCTGTGCGATAGAGAAGTCATTTTAGCCGTTGACTCATCATGGATGGGAGTAGGCTATGTCCTATTACAACTTGGCACAGACAGCAAACGATATCCCTCCCGCTTTGGCTCAATATCGTGGAACGAACGGGAACAACGGTACTCACAAGCAAAACTCGAATTATATGGCCTATTCCGCGCTCTCAAGGACCTACGAATATACATTATAGGCATCAAAAACTTCACGATTGAAACAGACGCAAAATACATACGAGGAATGCTGAACAACCCTGATATCCAGCCTAACGCAACCATAAACCGATGGATTGCGGGAATACTGCTTTTCTCACCCTTCAAACTTGTACACATTCCAGGCGTTGACCATAAAGCTGCAGACGGACTGTCCAGGAGGCCAAAAGCGCCAGAAGATCCAGACATAGACGACGACTGGGAGCAATGGATAGACGATGCAAACGCATTCGCAGTAGAAGTCCTGAACTGGGGAGTAAAACCACGATCGCCAATTTACGAGCACCCCAGGCCATGTATATGTGAAACACCAGCAAAGCGGTGTCATCAGCCAAGCTCTCACGAGAAGGGTGTTAAACCCTCAGAACTCGTCCACATGATGATGGGAGAAGCTGTTACTATTCCCAGAACGGACAAAGCAAAAGCTAGAGACCAGGAACTTGGCTCAATTCAAGCCTTTCTTGAACACCCAGCTCGCCCCAAAGGAATGACTGACGCACAATACACCAAGTTTATTCGCAAATGCCTAGAATTTTTTGTAAAAGACAATAGACTATGGAAAAAGGACGCACATGGAAAACATAAGCTCGTCATTCCTGAAGAAAAAAGACTAGGACTTATCATGGAAGCTCATGATGAACTCGGTCACAAAGGGTTATTCACTGTACGCACCAGACTGCTGGAACGCTTCTGGTGGCCTCAGCTCAAAAATGACGTCAAGTGGTATATCAAGACGTGCCATGAATGCCAGATTCGACTCCTCAAACGGATTCACATACCTCCCACAGCCCCTTCCCCAGCAGCGTTATTCCGTAAAGTCCATATCGACACAATGTTAATGCCTAAGTCAAACGGGTTCCGATATATAGTACATGCCCAAGACTCTTTATCATCATATCCGGAATGGCGAATGCTGCGACACGAGAATACCAATACCTTGGCAGCTTTTATCTTTGAAGAAATCCTTTGTCGGTGGGGTGCTATCGAAGAAATAGTATCCGATAACGCACCTCAATTTATCGCAGCATGCGATTACCTAGCTAAGAAGTATAATGTACACCATATTAGAATTTCCCCCTATAACTCTCAGGCCAATGGCATTATCGAGCGCAGACACTTTGATGTGCAAGAAGCTTTAGTCAAGGCAGCCGACGGCAATGAAACAAGATGGTCCCAAGTAGCGCATTCTGTAATATGGGCAGAACGAGTAATGGTTCAAAAGTCAACCGGGTACTCACCATACTATATCGCGCATGGTATAGAACCAGTGCTTCCCTTTGACTTAGCAGAAGCCACTTATCTTGCACCAAAGCTCAACAAAACCGTTAGCACTGAAGATTTAATCGCATACCGAGCATGACAGCTTCAGAAACGCCCAGCAGACCTAGAACGTATTTCAGAAAAAGTGATGAAGGCTCGATACGCTTCCATTGCACAGTTCGAAAAAGAAACCGCAAACATCAAGGACTTCGATTTCCAGCCTGGATCATTAGTACTAGTCAGGAATTCAAGATACAAGCATACTATCACTAGATTCAAAACCATACCACGGTATATTGGGCCAATGGTCATATTGCAACGTACAAAAGGAGGCTCATATGTCCTTGGAGAACTTGATGGTTCAGTATCACGACTCCGATATGCAGCATTCCGACTCGTACCTTACCATATCCGAGACCCCAAGAAAATCCCCGTAACAAAAGTTATGGACACGGTCGAAGACGACTTAGAAGATATGACACATGACGAAGAAGAGGTACCACCTCTCCAAAATTTGCTTACGCTCACACATTAAAACGGAACAGTCACCACGAAAAGAAAAAAAAGAAAAGTATTATACAAAAATATTACAAAAAGATTTAATATACACAAAATACAATAAAAAGAACAACATCTAAAACAAAGCCCTAGCATACCCTTCAATCGCTTATAACAACGGAATCATCAACGTATACGAGCTCCATCTTCCAGCCAAATGGAAGATCGTGCACACGGAAATGCCTTCCATCAGGCTATACACAATGATATCAAAACAAGACATCGGGATGTGGCAACTAGAGCGACGTACGGTAATGATGACGGACCCATCGGGAGGACGTGCAAGAAGCGAATCCACCGGATTTTCAGCAGGAGGCGTAGATTGAATAGTCGGATTCGAATTAATACTCGGAGCGGAACTATCGGACACCGTTTGCAATGAAGGAAGCGAAGGCGAACGACCAGGAGGCGGATTATTGTTGATATGATCCGAAGGAGCAGCCACGCCCTCAACGTTAGCCAGAGACGGCACAGGCATCTCGTGAGATTCGTCGACATCATTCCAAGTGGCATGACCTGCGGCAAAACGATCCATCCTAGTAAAACGAATCATATTAGTCCCACCCACCCTCTCCTTATACAACGAATACACACCGCAGTCTCAATGCCTCTCGAGATGCACGACCATCCAACCTTTGTGCCGCCGTCGTCCCTGTAACACGCGGAATAGCCGGAGGCTGCAACCCCGGAATATCCTTCACAGTCGGCACACGCTTCACACTATTCCTGTGCGCAAGCCCCGCCACCTTTCGCTCAATATTGGCAATGTCCGAAGAATACCATGACTTTTGCCCACTCGATAACAGCCCACGCATCGCCGCTAAAGCTTGAAATATGTTGCTGTTCGAAAACACTGCTCTGGCACAGTCCGTCAAAATCGTTAAGACCAGCTGCACGTCCTCATACGATATGTCGGCCTGGAAAAACTTCCAAGCGGATAAAAATAGCGCAACAATTCGCATTCCCCGCTAATATCAGCAATAGGCGTCAGAAATTATCCAGGTATCAAAGAACACAAGCACTTACCAAACGCGTAGCCAACCGGTCTATGCCCAATGTTGCTCCACCCCCTGCAAGGTTCCCCTCCATGATGCGTTCAGCCTCCCGAACCACGTACACTATCCCTGCGTCGTAAAGCCCATTCAACATAAAGTTTAAATGCCCATCATCAACGTCTTCAAAGCAGCCAGGACGAAGTGCCATTGTGCGAAAGTCAAGGAAATCAACAAGGATAAGACGGTATTGCAAGTACACGCATTCGCACTCACCTCGGCCGGACTTTATCCACACATTTCTGCTGCACAGACCAGGCATTGTATGAGCCAACCTCGATCCCTATCGATCATGATGATATTGACTACAGCTCGAGTCAATATCACAAACTCCCCGGGTGATGTAAGGCCTGCCAGTGGCCTACATATGAAATCACCTATAATACGTAGCCCACGTCAGAGTCTTAACAACAATACAATTAAAATACGCACCAGACCGTTATGCGCAAATGCCGAACAGGCCAGATCAAAGACGGAGAGCGATGAAGTCAGCGGAATACAAAGTTATTCCACCAAAGTCGACGCGTTCCGAAACCAACGAATAAGTCACGTGCAGAACCAAACAACCCCGAAACCAAACATCCCGATTCGGCTCGGACGACACTCACGGAATCGGACACAGCAATCGACAACGGCAGAAAAGCGACAACACTCAACACGCGTTGCCACATGCATCTCCTCAAAGCTATGTCCTTCTTTACTATAGTTTACTATTTAAATTTTATATGACTCACTTAGATACTTACATATATAAACCCCTCTGTAGCTAGCTACTCCTCTTCAGTGAAATACACCTCATTACATCTATTCCTATCCTCATCCAGTCATGTTAAGGGTCAGTGGCTCTAGGATTGAGCAGCCCTTAATCAGTTCTATTTCCCAAAGCTTATCGTATTCACTCTGGTTTACCCATATCTCTCTCTTGGTTGTAGTTTGATTCAAGTCTTCAAAGCTACAACTATCATCTCGTAACAACAAGCATAACTTCAAATCAAATCGACGAAGCACAACGGTTGACGGACGCAACCGTGCTCGCAAACTAACTCAAGTCTACACATCGACAACCGCACTTAACCTTACAGAACAGGGAGCTGGAGATGACATTTGGAGAGGATGAGGATTTGCTGGGGCACATAAAAGGCACGTCTACTGCCCCTTCTGTTGAGGACTCCAAGGATCACACTGCATGGATTGCTATCGACACCTGTGCTCGCATGGCTCTCTACAAGACCATTTCATCAAATGCCGTTCGTGATGCCCACTTTAAAGAAACATCCCCAGCTCAAACAGCATTTGCTGTTTACACCAGCCTCAAGTCTGAGTATCAGAAGGACTCACGTGCATCTCGGTTTGAGCTCAAGAAGCGCCTTTACAACCCTGTCCATGATATCGGGCAACCTGTGTCCGTGTACATTCAGGATATCATTGCTGCCTCTGACGCTCTCACTGCCCTTGGTCACCCCCCCTCTCCCCTTGATGTTGTCGACTCTATTCTCATGAATCTCCACCCATCCTTCGCCATCATTCGCACTCTCCTCACATCACAATCTACAGAGCCGACTCTCACATCTACGAAGAAGATGTTAACGGATCAGGAGGATACGAAAGTGGCCCTCAGTGGGGGGGATGTTCCTGAGTTGGCAAACTATGCCAAAAGGGGGGGTCAGGGCAAGAACCCCAAGGCTAAGAAAGGTGATTCAGATTCTGAGGGTGATGATCCCTCCTATGATTGGCTCAACCCCCGGAACAATGATGTTTGCCATCGTTGTGGTCTTCCTGGTCACCACTCTTCCCGTTGCATAGCCGACATGCCCCAATGCATCAAGGACAGGATTATCAAGGAAGCTTGTGACCGTCGTCGTAAACGCTCTCCTTCACCTGTTGCCAATCATGCTCGTTTCATTGCTTCTGACTCTGACCTTGATTCCGATTCTGATGTGGAGACTTGTGAAGAGGGACATCTTGCCTTCTATGCCCAGGATATTGACACTCATCCTGTTTCCAAATCAGGTTCTGTGGGGGCTAGAAAAGGATGGAAAGGATGATGGGTTAAGGATTTTAGTTTCAGTGGGGGAGTATTTTATTGGTGTTTGTTTTATTTCTCTTTCACTCCCCTCTTCTCTGTGCCTCTCCCCGAGTGGGGGTGTTAGAATCTGGGTGTTCGTGTTGAGGCACAGCTGCATAGTTACATAATATAGTTACGTAATCGTTCTCTGTATGTATGCGCATCGTAGTTTCTGTGCAATTCACGGCTTCATCTGTCACTATCGTCGGTCAGCGTTTTCAATCCGGTCTTCCTCCACGGTCAGCTCTTCAACTCTCCCCTTCTATTCTTGACATGAACCTGTGTCATATTCACTGTATGGGTTTTCTTCTACATCGAATTCGACAGTGGAGGCATTGTCATCCTCTTGTTGATTTTCTTGGGAGTTACTTTGCGGCTCCCATATCTCGGCGGGAAGTCCTTCATCATCCCTTCCCTGTTCTCCTTCAATAAAAGAGTGTGCTGCATGTATTTGGTCATGCCACAATTTTCCTTCACCTTAGAACACCCCAGATTGGACAGATGTCTTGATTGACTTGCATATTTATTCTTTGACTAGATACATGCAACTGACTTATCACCTCTTTACTGTGCTGCAGTGGCCCCAGGGTGTCTCCCTGTGGCTGGGTTGGCTTGGGTTTGTTGGGGGGGGGGGGGCTGGTCTCAGCCCTCCACTTCATTGTAATGCATTCAGTGGGGTCCCCTGGGGCACAGTGAATGTTCTATTACTGGTCAGGTGACTAGTGGGCAGACGTGGTTGTCAAGGTAGTGTTCTGTGTTAATGTAGTTGTGCTTTCCTCTTTTGACCATTTGTCCCACTGCAAGTCATCCACCATGTTTACCTCTGGTGTGAGGAGCATGTCTTCTATGAGCTTCCTCCACATCTCTTCTGGCATAGTATTGATAAATGCTTGTGTGAATGAGTAATCGTCCAGAGGCATGGGCATACTTTGGGCATGGTTGGTCATGGTGTCATGTAGACCTTGCAGTCCTGCTACTGAGTGGTATCTGATGCTGTAGAAAGTGTCCCACCCATGTTGGTTCATGGCTTCCTCTACAAATTGATCATAGAGTCCAATGATCACCTCTTCAAATGTCCAATAGGTTTTTGTGCTGGCAGGGCTAATGATGTGACACCTGTACCACTTGATCACCTCACCCTTGAGGTAGTCTAAGAGGAGTAGTACCCTCTCTCACTCACATTCATTTCCCCCTAGTTGCTGGGTTCACATGTGGATGCACAGATTGAGCAGCCATTGCTTGAATGTGTGGTATAGTGCCTTAATCCCAGAGAATTGTGTTATTGTCTTACTTTCATTTCTTGGGGTGTGGCACCCCTCTGGTAGTTTTAGCCATACAGCTAAGTATTTGTTGATTATTGTACAGATTTTCTCATGCATAATGTGTGTACAGTTTTCCTGGGCATCGACTATGCCTGGCCTGACCGATGGTAGGTTGATCTGGGGGGGCATTGAGAATTGCCTTCCCCATATTGGAACCTGTTGTGGAGGAATTGATGTTCCTCTACTATCATACCAAAGGGTTTGTCCATGTACTGGTTCTGCCTGGTAGGTTGGTTCCCTGGTCATTTCTCCAGATTGTTGAGAATACTGTGAGGGAGAGATTATCTCCCCCACTCGTTGGTTCTCACCTGCAAAGGCCACTGAAGGTCAAGGGCTAGTGGCAGTCATGGTCAGGATGGGTATCTCATTTCATGTGTTATTGAATATTGCCCATTCATGTTCCCTAGGGCCAAGCTCGACTACTGTTCTGAGGTCAAACTGTATGTGTTGGTCATCAATGTCTGATCCTCCATACTCCCTCAGGTCTCACTCTTGCATGCATTGCAGTGCTATGTGTTCATCCTTATCCTGTGCTCTTGGGATACGTCCTTTGCATGATACTCTTGGACAGCATGTAGTTACTTGTTCTGGTACAAAGCTAGTCCCATGAAGTTGCAGATTCTGTGCTGGTGAGTATGCCACCAGTGTCATTCAAGGTAATTGATACCTTAGGTGTTTGGCAGGAAGTGACTTTATTTGTACCTAGCACCTGGGGGTTGAGGGATACTGATCATATGTATTCCTGCAAACTCCTATGATATGGGATGTACAGTAAAGACTGTAAATGGGCAATGAACTGTGGGACTTTGCTAGGTTTGCTTAGAACTTGGCCCATGACTGGTGTGGTACAGCGAAGGCTGTAAATAAGAAATGAACTGTGGGAGTTTCTAGAGTATATGGCTAAAGCTATATAGGGTAACAATGACTGCTAGAAACACTAGGAAAGCTTGTATGTACAGTGAAGGCTGTATATAAAGATTGGTGCTGTGGTGAAGGTTGAAATGAAGTTGAGGGCCTTGGTTGTTTCTGACTGTAGCTTGGTGGCTGCAGTGCATA
Source organism: Cyathus striatus (assembly GCA_025738555.1). NCBI lineage: Eukaryota > Fungi > Basidiomycota > Agaricomycetes > Agaricales > Nidulariaceae > Cyathus > Cyathus striatus. Next base: position 2,217,102 of record JAOVFP010000010.1, on the reverse strand, counting down.
AACTAATATGTGCTGTTACTGAATAGATGATAAAAGTGATGTTGAGATTCAATACATTGAGTTGAGCTGCGTTATGTTGAGTTGAGTTGAGTTACTTTGATATTACTGTGAATTTATTTATATGGTGAGTTGAACTGCGTTGTTTATGTTACTAATAGAACTGAAGAAAAGCACAATAGATTCTGTATCTAATGTGTAAGAATAACTACTGGGGATGAACAGGTGAGTAAGATCCTAGCTAGTGGCAGGCTATTTGGTAATGGATAAAACTACTGTCTAAGACTCAATTCCTCTCTCCTTTTATGCTCTTTTCCTCCTACTGCTGACTAATCCTATCCAAAACCAATCCTGCATTGTCCTTCAAATTTGGTAATGGTAGATCCATTGTCTTGAGGTGGAGGCTGCACAGAACAATGGTGTTTGAGGAGATGAGTCAGGTCTTGAACAATGGTGACAGAAATAGTATTACATTGTTCTGGTGATGAACAATGGAATTCTATTTATAGATCCCACAAACAATGGGCATGAAGACAATGGGTGAATGGGAGGACATTGTTCTGCACAATGGGTGCAAAAGAACAATGGAGTCCTATTATTAGAAACAATGGCATATCCTTGGTAAGCGAATGCATAGGCATTGTTCTGAACAATGGGTGTGAAGAACAATGGAGTTCTATTATTAGAAACAATGGCATGTCCTTGGTAATTGAACGCATAGGCATTGTTCTTGAACAATGGGTGTGAAGAACAATGGTGTCCTATTTTTAACAGTATTGATTATTGGTCACCAAGAAGTTGGGTATTGGCTTGTGTTTCCATATGTTTGTTTCTTGAGAAGCAGTGCCTCATGAGAATTATTTGGTAGTGTATTCAGAAAGATCCAGATGATGTGGATTCCAGACATCAGGCCATATAGCCATATGTGTGTGTTTATGACTAATCAAGTTTCACCCACAACACCAGGTGGAATGAGCTGGGTTCTGATGTTGGTTGTTGAGGGTGGAAGCCACCCGATACCGTCCTGAATCATTGTTGAGTCAATGTGTGCATCTGGTATTGTTCTTCTTGTTCCTTGGGGAGGTGTGAACCACTTATGTGTGTGATGGCCATTTCAATGTTAGGGTCATGGGCAATGATGCCCACGTTTGTGGTTTCACATTTCACATCCCATGGCACTATGACCTGTTGTGAATCCAGCATTACTTGGGAGAAGAGTGTGCTCACACATGAATTTGCCTTGTTCTTCTTCACAGTGCAGTATACCTGCACCAGGCTGTTCATGTAGATCATTACAGCATTGAGAAATCTCTTGTCACTCTGGTCTATGTTGGAGGACAAAGCCATTCCTCCAACTCTATCCATTGCCTTGTGCACTAGTTGTTCCATGTGTTTATTTGATATGTCTTTGTGTAGTGCATGGAATGTGGTGATCCTTTCTCCTAGGGCTACTTGTAGCACATCCATGTCAATAGATTCATTGTCAGACTCTCCATGCTCACATTTCTTCTGAGGCTGTTGACGTGGTGTCACTGTCGATGCTGGGATTCATTGTCCAGTTTGGTGAGATGGTGCCATATGTTGCACCACCTGTCCTGATCCTTCCATCAGTGCTGGGTTTCTTGGTGGTCTGAGGTCACTAATGTGCAAGGGGTTGTTCTCCCCTTGTTGGTACTCACTTACAGTGACTGTCGCTACCATCTGTTCAAGGTTTTGTATTGAAGTTTGCTCCCCTGGTCCTCTGTCATGTACAGGCATGGGTGCAGCATGGGAACTGGACCCCCCTGCAGGTGGGCCTAATGGCCCACTTAAATGGGGGGGTAGTTGTTGTTGGGAGGAGTGGGGTGGAGAAGTCATGGCTATATATGTGCAAAGGCTGTGCTTCGCGATGAGTTCAGAAGGCAGTTAGTGATAGGAGTTGCCTTGTTGGGGACAGTGTGGGGCTTTTCAGGCTCAATTTGGAAATCTTTCTATAGTGTGTGGGGTTCCGTTCCACGCTGTCATACACTACATGATCATTCATGTTGTTCTTGTAGAATTGCAAACCTTAGTAGGTTTAAAAAAGTGTAGAGGTCATGGTCCTCTATGTTAGCTTAGGATATTCACACACCACGTAAACCAGACCAAGTGTATTGGGGTCTACAAGTGTATGAATAAAAGCTGTCGTTACATGTACAAATAGAATGTATTTATAAGAGCAACGCCTAACGGCGTTGCCAAACAATGCGTAAGTAAACAAGTGTACGTAAGCTATGTAAGCGGTGCCCTTACATATTCGGTAGATTCAGAACCTTTTCGGAATGCTGAACAGTGTGTGGGGGAGCGTGGGAACGATCCTTCAAATAATAAAACATAGCAAAAACACAGAATACATCTCATATAAAAGTGTCAAAATGCATTGAATATAATAGTATACATGTTATTCATCTATATACAGAATGAGTAAGAAAAAACAGTAATTCTAGCCATGCATTGTGGATACGGCACACGGCACAACCAATTTACGGCGCGCGTGACTTTTCAACACTTGGAACTTCATACACGTCGGGGCTCTGCAAGGCCGAGGCCTTACAGAGCGACGTCTGTGCCCATTGATTTTATCGAGAAAACGCGCGAGACTGTACATGCCATTGCAACGAGAATTTAAATGTGGTGGTTTGAAACCGAAGCTTAACATGACTCCAACCAGGACCAGCCACTGGCAGGACCTCGCGATCGTTGGAGCGAGTGTCATATGATATCCTGCATTTCAGCTCGACTTTCTTGAACTTACCTTGAACTTCCTTCTTCGAGCTCGTATCACGAACTTTATTCAAGAAATATAATTAAATACTAACACAGTAATAAATAAGATATCACACAATATATAGCAGCAACTTATCAGCAGAAATGAACGTCAGATCAGACTGAAAGCAGTCGTAGATAGTTTAAAGATGAGATGAAAGAAAGGAAGCAAGGGAAGGAATGTAGCGAAATTGTTTCAAAAGTCCAAACCCTACGCATCACCAGCAGAAACAGCCGCCGAAGACGGCATTAACCTATCCAAGAACTACAGCCAGCCCATCAGCCTAAAATCCAGGAGAAAGACCAAAACACACCTTATCAACATTCTCAAGAAACCTAAACCCATCCCTATAAATCTCCCTTATGCCAGGATGCAGCGCCTCCAAATCCACAACAGGCCCAAAAAGCCGTTCTTCCACAACATCTCTCTCCACCTCCGTCTCCTTCCTCTTCATCGCATTCTGCTGCGGCTTAGCCTGATGCGCACGGCACTCGATAATAGCCATCATACTGTCCACTCCAAAGTCATCACCGGGAATAATGAGCTTCCTTGCGCGCGCAATTGAGGATGAGGTATTACTGCGATGCGTATGGGGGCTGTCGCGCGTACGCTGGGGCTGTGGACTCTCTTGAGGACTACTATCATGCATCCGCTGTGGGCTCTCCCGCATCCTTCGAGGACTCTCCTGGAGCCCATTCGCAGGACTAGGAGCATGGGTAGGCGGGGTCTCATACCCAGACATATCCGAAACCACAGACGCCAAAGAAGGATGTCTCCGATTCGTAGGCGGCGCATAAGCTGGTTTCTGCGTAGGCGTCGACGCCCCCGATCTTGACTCCTGCTGAGGGCTCGTAGACCGAACAACCACAACAGGCGTGCTCCTCGCAGTAGATGGCACGACAGAAGGCGCAGCAAGCTCCTCCCCGGAAAGCGCAGGCCCCTCATCCGAATACTCCGACCCAGAAGCAGATCTCTGGGAGAGCCGTGCTGAATTGACACTCATACTCTCCCCCTCCCCCCTCCCCTTCTCCCTCTCCCTAATCTTATTCAACACTCGATCAATCTTATCCCCCCCACCGCGCCTAACAACACCCTCAAGCAAATCATCCCTATTCATATTCTTCTCCCTTCCCTGATCGCGCCATTCCTCCTCGACAATATCGCTAATATCGTACGACTCCCCATCGGGCTCGACGTACGAGTACCGCATCTTATCCGACGCATCGTACCTGGACGAACGTAATATCGCGTTTCCAGGGAGCAATACGTCCATACCACTGACGCTGTTCGTCTGCGCAGAGAGAATTGCGCGCTGGTTGGCTCGTGAGACGGCTCGTTGGGCAGCAATGATCTCCTGTCGCGAGGGCTGCTTCAGCCTGTTCCCGTCGTCTTGCTGTTGAGGCTGGTCGCTCGAGTAAACGCTCGACGCGGATTCACGGTTGCTGTTTTGAATCCTCTGCAGCGCAATTTCGTCAAGCGGTGCGGACATACGATGGCGCGATGTCGTATTTCTGTACGAGGTCGCCCGACGAAGAACAAACACCGGATCATCAGCATGCACGTCCTCCAGCGTCCCCAAAAGCTGGGTCGAATCTACCGAACGGCGCTTCATCGACCCACTATTCCTATCCGTAGCACGGAACGACGGAGGACGAGGGAAAGCATCAATGACCTTACTCGAAGGCGCAAGTTCCTTCTCTACAAAAGTACCATCAGCCAAAAACTCCAAAACAAACAAAATGGGAACAAACCAGGCTGTCCAGGAACCTCAACACAAAGCTCATACCGAACCCTAGTCGAACTCCTCCTCTTCGTCATCTTATCCTCAACCTCATCCCCACCATCAACCACACCCTCCAAAATCCCAAACCTCTCAAGCCCCAACTCAATAACCTCCGCCACAGTCACATTCTTCGGGAACATGAAAACCTTCCTCCTCCAACTCATCGAAACACCTCCACTCCCAGCAACATCGGCGTCCCTAAGCGTATGCTTGAACACAATCGCCTCCGTAAGCGGATGGAACGCCATATCGTCTGGCAAGTCATTCGGATAAATGACTAACTGCAGCGGGAAGCGAATAGATGGCGAAGTGAACCTCTCAGGCGTAACATTCGCCTGCGTATTAACGCTCAAATACGTCCTTGTGGGCGAATGGACATTATTAGCCTCAACACTCTCCCCACCAAACGACTGTTCCGCAATCAACGTATCATCCCCTTCCTCATCATGCCCCACACTCCTATCCCCCTCCTCCCCCCTCCTGTTAAGGTAAAATTTGACAGCCGAATCATCCGAAAAGTCATTCATAGGCAACTTCCGAATCGCAGGGTGCATACTGAGATTACTCGCAACAGAGCTAATGCTGCCCACACTGCTCCTTTTGACTTTCGGCATCATCATCTCCATCTGAGCATCATTAACCAGCGTCTCAAACACCAAAAGCGGTTTCTCCTGAGGCCGAAGCACCGCCGAGCCACCACCTTCAACTTGCTTGACCGTTAAATAATAATTGTTTTCGTCTTCCCCAGCTGGAAGACGGAAGCGCTGAATAGCCTGCTTGACAAGATCATGCGCCGTAGTTGACGAATTGAGCAGTACAGTCTTGAAAGTTGCTTCAGTCTGCAACTGCTTCCCCGCAAAGACACGGATAACACTAAGCTCCGGCACTGCAGGATTCTGTCCATCCCCCGGGCTAATAATCAGAGACCCAGGTCTCTGCCTAGGCGTCGGCGGACCTAACCCTCCATTGGCTGAAGAGGACGTAGCAAGGGGGCTCCCATGCAAATGTCCCAAAACCGCACTAGCGCTCTGCAGTCCATACGACGCCTCAGGCGCACCCGAAGGCGAGCGATTAAGATATTGTTGGTACAATAACTGCTGCTGCTGATCCCTCTGCCTAAGCTGCGACACACTAGGCGAGGACGAGATTGACGAAGACATGGATGGTCTTTCAGGTGTAACGGGCGCCAGCTGAGCAGCCACAGGCGGAGGCGGGGACCGTATCGCACTAGCAGCCTGCTGCTGCTGAGCTTGTAAAGCCTGCGACGTAGTAGGCGACAAAGCACCCATCTCCGTACTAGTAACACTAGGCCTCCCACTCCTCCCACTCTCCTCCGACTGTCGAGAATACGCATCCCCAGTGCCACCACTCTCCACGCTCCCCATACTCACCGCGGCACCAGGACCAACTTTCTCAGTACCCCTCCCTTTCTCCTTCTCCTTAGAATCCCTATCCTTCCTCCTAAACAAACTCCCAAACACACCCCCGCTCTTCTTCTTCTTCCCTCCTTCATCTTCGCTCTCGGCACCACGCTCCCGACCCGCAGGATCCTTCCTCAATTTGCCCCCTCGCTGCTGCTGCTGTTGTTGTTGCGAAACAACAACAGGCGTCCCCCGCCCATTCAAACTTCCCCCAGGACTCCCAGCACTCGCACGAGCCCTCTTCTTCGCCTCTTCCTCCTCCACCTCGCGCTCGCGGTCCCTCTTCTCCCTCTCCTTGCGCTGCTGCTCCAAAGTCTGATTATACCCCTCCTGATCCTGCGCAATAATCGGCGTGGCAGTTAGCTTCCTCGTCTCTGTAACCTCGGCAGGATCGATCCTCTTCTGCCCAGGTGCAGGAGACACCGATTTCACCTCCTGAGCGGGAGCGGGGGAAACAAGACGTTCGCGGGACGCAGAGGGGCGCAGGGAGGCCGGGGGATCTTGCTGCTGTTGCGGTTGCTGAGCCTGTTGTTGTTGTTGTTGCTGCTGCTGCTGAGCAAGCTTAGCTTGCATCTGCGCCTCCATCTGCTGTTGCTGCTGCATCCTCAGCATCTGCTGTTGTTGTTGCTCCCTCCCAGCTGCAGGCTGCAAAGCCTCCGGCACCCCTTCTTGACCTTGGCCTTGCTGCTGCAGCTCCAAAGCCTTCGCTTGCTGCCTAGCAATAATCTGCTTCTGCATCTCCTCAGCGGCTTTATCATCCCACTGAATCCCATCATCATCATCCATACCCATACCCATACCGCCAGGCATACCCTGCTGACTTTGCTGCAGCAGCAACTGCTGCTGCTGAATCTGAACCTGCTGAGCCTGAGCTTGGACCTGAGCCTGCTGAGCTGCCCCGCGCTCTTTAGCAGCCTCCATCATCAGAACCCTATGTTCCTCCTCCAACTCACGCGCAAGTTCAATATCATGCTCGTTATATTCCCTCTCGTCCCATTCGTCGTCGTCGTCCTCTTCTTCGTCTTCGTTCCACACTGCTGGGGGGTAGCGATGGTACCGCAGCGCAGGAGTGAATAAAACGCCTTTGCCTGACTTTTTGCGTTGGGAGGGGGAAGGAGAGTTGGAGTGGGACCCTGAACCGTTGCGCGAGGAGAGGTTTTGTCGGAATCGGTCCTGGGAGGCGTTGAGGCCTTCTTGTAGTTCTGCTTGAGTTGCTGATGCGAGCTGGTGGGTGTATTAGTATTTTTATATAAAAGATGTAGAAAAACGATAAAAATAACGACGTACATCAACATTCCGATGCTTATTCAACCTCGCAAGCCTCTCAAAGGGCGTCTCAATATTCTCGGCAGGGATATATCCCACCTCCTGTGTCTTCAACACCCTCACAAGCCACCAATAGCTATTACTATCATCCATTAGAAACAGGCTGTCGCCTTTGACGACATTCGCCTGGCCCTCAACAGTAGCAGCAAAGCTATGGAGGGAATACACCAAATCAAAGTCGATGCTCTCGTTCGGAATCGAGAGTGACGACGAACGATCATCTTCGTCGTCCATGTACTCCTCTCTATCTTCGCCGTCAGAGTCGTCTTCGAGGACAGAGTGCTCTTCATCAGTGTCGTTGTGGTAGCCGCCGTTGGCAGCTGCGTCGGCGTGGGCTTGCATTTGGAGGTTGTCGTCGTGGAGGACTTGTTCGCGGAGGTCGAAGGTGTCTTGGCGCTGTCGACGGGGGTCGACTTGCATTCTCTAATGCTTGCTCTTTTTTGAGAGTTTTATGGTATCGGGGAGTGGTATAAAGGGGGGGTGAGGTGAGGGCGGAGAGGATGGGAGGGTGGGAGGTTGGGTGGGTCTTGACAGCGAGCGGGCAGTTCTCATCAACAATGGCTGTTGCGAGTGTTTTGTTTGGATCAAATGGTGTAATCAATCACTCCAAACAAACAGTATGTCACTTGTTTACGCAAGTGAACACATGTAGCCATCCTCACTACCCTCACCACTTCACCAATGTCAACGGTGTAAGCACAAGCTCCAACCACGTAAACTAAAGCTAAAGTTTTGTATAGTATATTCGACGAAATATCCCCCTTTCATACAAAATGGACGACCCGCCTCCAGCCCATGGTACAATCATAAATGTACCAAACGGACGTCTACAGTTTCCGGGTTACGCGGCAGGATGGACCATATCCAAGAGAGAGATCCGCGAAAAATGGGATCCGAAAGGCGAATGGAGCAGTGTAAACAACATCTCCGGAACTATTATGGACAGATGGAATTAATTTGGGTTCGACAGAAATGATCGGTTAGTAAAATCTACAGCTGCATGGGGATTGTGTATTCATATATAATACAGCATTTATAAATTCCCATATGCTTTTGTTGTTATTCCCAACGTGTTCGCTTTTATTTGGAGAAAACTGATCTCAGAAGGAGATAGATGTGTTCTAGTGGAGCGCAAAGACGATGCCCCCGACAGGATGTGCACCGCGCCTGAATCCACAACACAGGAAGAGAAGGAGAAAATGAAAGCGAGGTATAAATGGCATAGACTTGTGCCCGTTTAAGATGGTTTTTAAGGAACGACGAGTAGAATCATCACTTTAATACCACGTCTTTTCCGCATGTGCTCCTTCAATCACCCTCTATGTATGAGCTTAAAAGCAGAGCTATGCATTCTGAATTTCATTTTGTTTGATATGACTCTAAACAGAAAATTAACTTCGTTCAACTTTCCATTTTCATATCCCAGGTGCATTACTTACGTCAATCAAGCTCGTAACCTTCTAACAAATACATATTATTAAAAGCCAATTACAAGCATAATTACAATTACAATTAAAATACCCATAAAAACCTACTTCAAAGCCTCAACAGCAAGCGCAGTCGTAAACCCCCTATTCCCAATCCCAACACCCGACGAACCATACTTATAAACCCACCCAATCTCCCACCCCCCATCCTCACACTGAAAATCCCTCAACACTTCCATATCCACATGATCTTCGATACCAAAATACTTACAAACCACAAGCCGCATAGCAAGCGCCAACGAATCACCCGGAACACCAATCCGCTCCGCAGTGCGCTTCTTCAACAACTCGTGCAGGTCCGTTATTTTTGGGTTCGCTGCGCCCGAAGACTTGAATGCGACTTGTAAAAGGCGCATGAGGAAGTATAGGAAACATTCCGCGGTCCAGTAATACCTTGTCCCATCGAGGTATGCACGATTCTGCAGAACCTCGTAGACCCAGTCGAACGTTTTGTCAAGTTCATCCCCTCGGTTCTGGGAGTGGAAGAGGGTTAACACGTTCGTGCATACGACAGGGTCTATTCGTGGTCTGGTGTGGTCGAAGTATGTCTACGAGAAAGGTTTAGGATCAATTTCAGTGAGATGTGAATGCATATACCTGGATAATCCCATCGACATCCATGTACTTCAACATTTCATCCATTACGCGCGTAACAGTTTCTTCGTCGTGTTTCATAATGCTGTACGCAAGCGAAGTTGTATCAAGGTCAAGAGGGAAATTCCCCTCCGACACCCCCTCGTCTAAAACCACTGATTAACAACGCCCAACTCCAAAAGTAATACTCCCTACCTCTAAAGAAATTCCAAGCACCAGGATATGACTGAAGGTTAACCAACGACCTACCATATCGTAAGCAAATAACCCCCACACCAACAAAAAAAACTCACGGATCATTCGTAACCTCCAAAATCAACAACTGCGCAAAATTCTCCCTCACAATAATCCCGCTCTCCGTAGCCGACTCCAGACCCCCCCTATTAGCCTCCAAAAACGCTTCCCCCTCTTAACAGGATCCCCCAACAAATTCCCAATCTTTCTAATTACGGCCTCGCAGCTATCAAACACCACACCACAAAGCCCCACCGAGCGCGCAGAAAGGACATTCTCTAGCTTATCATCCACAAAAATCGTTTCCTGTGGACGAACATCCGCAGATGAAATAACACTGCGATAGAATCCCAAATGCGGCTTTCGCTCTCCTTCGTTACACGAGACGTATATCCCATCGAAAATGTTCCAGCTGTCAAGGACATCTCTAATAGCCTCGTAATCGCCCATAGCGATATTCGACATCGCGAAGATCCGCAAGTCCTGGTATTTCAATCGAAGGCTTTGTATAAACGATAAGAACTTGTGGTTCGGGTGTAGAGATTTACGCGCTCCAAGAAGTGTAGCGCGTATGTCCCCCGCCGAAGCGTTATACTCCAAAGCTAACTTGTTATAACATTCCTCCTCCCCAATCTGGCCTTTCTCGTATGCGAACCATGTACTGGAGGATAACATGGCACGAAGGGATTTTGGGGGAGCGGTGCGGAGGATGGAGGCGACCATAGGAGGAGGACGTCGCCTAGGTCTAGGATGAGTGTGGTGTACCTTGTTTGAGGCATTTAAGATGTGGTTGGGTGTGGTATTCGTGCTGTGGAATTGTAGTGTTTTTATGTTCTTTCCCGCTGGTGTAGTCTAACCGCGAGTATTTGGTTACTGAATGATGCTCCGTTACATCACTCCACAGCCTCCATGTAAATTTGGATATACACTGGGCTGCCGCGGAATTCCTCAAAACAGGGGACTGGTAAGTACGAAGCCGATGCTGGGTAGCGTGAAATGCCTATCAACTTCAAGAAAACTCCAAGGTTCTTTTTATTTTTGTCTAGCCTAACTTTATTAGGGACGGTGTAAAATGATAGATTTCCCCACATGTTTTGACCAGGAACAAAAGCTAAACTCCCCCACTGGTACATTCAATCCTATTTCAAGTAACTAGATATCAATAATCCATACATCGTTCTGCATAGAGTACTGCACATTATTTCAATGTACCGTCATATAAAGAACTTATACCGAATTCAGTGCCTCCCCAAAGGAACACGAAAAATTGCGTTGATGATTCTTTAGTTTCCGCTCAAAGTGGGTTGCAGATTGACACAACTTTCTTGCAATTTTAGTGCTGAAGGTGGCGGACAGGCTTGGCTCCCATCAAAATGAGAAATGTTATACATTTGTCTTCACGGAGGTTACAATCCACCGCATAGATATTCATCAATCATGAGTCTCCATCGGTGGGAGGTCCTCGAACAGCATACATTTTAGAGCTTCACAGCAGTTCGTCACCGAACTCCATTTTACAATTTCTGAGTGCCATTTTAACTTTGTTCTTGAATGATTTTTGGCACTATGAAATGTGGCCGGTGGTTTTGTATGATTTTGTTATAGCAACGACATAACTTTTGTCGTTCTGTCGGAACGAAACCGAAACCTTACTTCAGACTTTCCATCCGCGTGAAGATTCATGCCCAAAATTTTCATCCCACTAGAATGAAGTGTCTCGAAATTGTGACAGAGATGAAGAAAAAGACATTGAAGCGGCTGAACTGTAAAATGCCACCATGCGACATACGGGTTTGGGCCATGGCTGATGATCAAATGTATTTCATATTCAGCCACTGCCCGGTATCAATAATCAGTATGTAGATCATTGGCGGCCCCCTTGTCTTCCGGAATTTTTGATAGTAATGGCCTTATCTTTAACTAAGTAAATTTATCATAGGATTTTTCTTTTGTTCCGTTCGATATCTATCACCTCGGTCTCTAACCTTTAACACAAACCTCACTCCTCGAAGCTCTTCATTGACCGGTGGCTTCGGAAAACTGCACGCGTCTGTTACATATTGCGAAAATTTCTCGATAAGATGCATACTGAACTCGACGCTTTCTTTAAGGGGACGGCAATATTGCCGGCCTAGACTGAATTGGTACACTAACTGGCGCTTACTCCAGGAAATACCCGACGCGCGGCGGCAATTACTTACTGCAAGAAGCTCGATGAACTCGGTAACGCCAAGTCAGCAACAAGCGGCATCGCAGCAGTAAACCGTAACACTGTCTATCAAATCAAACGTTTGGAGACAAGGTAACTGCGAGACATGTACCCGACTCCTTGTAACATACTATCCTTTCTGCCAATACTACAAGACTTCAACGCTGCCATGGACAAGCCATGGTTAGTAGCCTTTTGTTTCCGATTTGAATACCGGATGAAACAAATTTATAGATCTTGCCGGTATCCCACCTGCTGTCCTCGCAGTGTTTATCAAAAAATTTCTGCTTATCTATACGGTTTTCGATTCCTAAAAATTAGCAAGCCAAAGAGACAACGAGTCTCCTGGAATCCCGATCCGTTCGGCTACATGTTCCTTTAGTGAATTACAAAGTTTGGATAGTTTGGGATCGTCTGCGTCCAACGGAAAAATAGCTTTCAAGAAGCGCATAACGAAGTAGAGGAAGCCCTCAGCCGTCACGTAACACCGTGTCCCATTGAGGTAGGCACGGTTTTGGAGAACCTCGCGCACCCACTCGAAAGTTCGGGGAAGTTCATTACTCTGATTATGGGAATGAAAGAGGGTTAGGACGTTCGTATGGCACACGATGGGATCAACTTGAAGCCTATTATGATGATCAAAGTACGACCGTAAAACAAAATTTATCATGCTGATGTATATTTCAAAGTAAGCTACGTGCCTGGATGATTCCATTGTCATCGACATAATCTAGTATCTCATTCATTACTTCTTGGGCAGTTTCATTGTCAAAGCTCATGATACTATACGCGAGTGTAGTTGCCTGAACTGCTTCCTTTACAGCTTTAACATCGATACATAACAAGCGAGGAACTCATTCTGAGGGTAGTTTGTTGCTATGCTAACTCTGCAGAAACTCCAAGCGCGTGGATATGAAGTTTGGATATTTAGTAAAGATCTTCAAAGCGTCAGTTAAGGATTTGCAATATCGCACCAGATTAACTCACGGGTTATTTGTGACCTCGAGGACCATAATTGCTCAATTCGGTATGAAAATACTGTCCATCTTATTATTGCTCACTGCTACAAGTTCTGAAGAGGTCAGGATCGGACGGGGGAGGCGCGGAGGGTTACGGTGTCCTGCACCAGTGAGTTGCATAATTACCAGCATGAAAGTTAGCTAGCCCCCAACACTGTGAAATTCAGTATTTAGAGTAGTCTAGGGTACATCGGAAAGACCAATTACCTTTTTACTGAAGATGCTAGAGTTGAACGCAAGTTGAACGTTGGGGTGTTGGTCTGAGCTCACAGCAAGCAGGTGACAATGATGTCATTTGTATCGCTTACTTCTCCCTCTGGTCGGTGGTTCTTCATTGTCCTCTCATGTTCTACATCGACCTTACTTTCTTATGTACTGTCCCTGCATGTCTCTTTATCATCTTTGGCCCTCAGTAATTAGTAATATATGTTGGTAGTGGGCTGTGCCGCTTGCCGGCACTATTTTTTATTTATACATATTTGGCACTTGCGTCAATAAAATGGAAGTATCAGTACTCACAGTAGCCTCTGCCCGAGCAAATAATGAACGATACGCTATACGAAACAGATGGGGAAAGCGCAATACAATTTGAACGGACAAAAGATGAGACTCAGGCCTTCCTGCGAGTAGGCAGTACACATGGCTTACGAGGATGACCAGCTATATCTATTATACAATCTACCAAAGTAGTTTACAGAAGTTATATGTGGTGGAATTGGCTCACGAAATCTACTGTTGGACTCTGGTCATCCGTATCGTCCAGTGTAAAGAGAACAGGTGCCTGAAGCCACAGTTCACCAAGCCTTCAAGGGTGAAGTGCGCTGCTGCATCAGAATCCTTCGTAGGCATCTTTAATCCTAACTCAGGCCCTGGCAGTGAGAAAGATAGTGAGGAAGATGAAGAATAAGACATACAGTATCATCCTCTACGCAATGCTTAGAATTGCCAATCGTGAAGACTGAAGCCTGGACGAGCCAGTGCCGAAGTTCCCTCAGTCACGCGTCCCGGAGGAGGCTCAGTTCGATCACTGGCAGCGCAAAGGGGCATGAATAACTTCCTACTTTGACTCCTGAGGCCTGAGTCCCAACGCTGAGTTTGATCACCCTATTGCGAAGCTTTGCGTTTTGATGGGTGGTGGTGGTAAGAGGTGCGAGGGATGGGAGGTGTATGATGGTTAATGTATCTTGCGTACGTGTTGTTCGTTTGTGTGGAGGTTTTGTTGATGGCGACGATGGTGATAATCGATGAGGCCGAGGACTCAGGGAAGATGAAGACTTATGGCGAGGAAGGCAGTGGTGGTAACAAAGGAGTGGATGGTGTGTTGCCTTTATCAAGGTTGCATAGCGAAATCACCAGCTTTCGAATCTCCAGCCGTTACGGTATTCTCTCGATCGTGATGCTTGAGGTTCTTAAAACGTCGAGTTTACGTTGGCATGTTCGAAGAACTCTACTAGCGATGGTCATAGTGTCTGACGAGACCTGCATTAGTGGTTTCGACGATACGAGTGAAGCTGTGGCTTACCTGTTTCCATTGTGTATCGAAGCTGCCTCAAGCAACTGAGTCCCTCCCGAGTCCCGACCCCCCAACTACAACTCAACACCTACTTCCAATCAACTAGCCGTCAGTCCCCTCCCAACAGCACAGGCCAGCGGACAGCGAACCCACTAATCTAATGATAGGCTATGGTAAAATACAAATCAGAATGAAGCATAGAAATAATAGGAAAAGAACTAACCAGATGGTTATCGTGATGAATCAACATCGATGAGGAACGACAGCTGTTGGCAAATTCAAATCATGAGCCGCCAAAATATTACAGCGGTCACAAAGTGGTTGAAAGTGCCACTCAAAAGCTGTTAGCCAATCAGCGGGCCAGAAACTGAGATCCCGAAAAGCTCTCGAGTCACCGCCTGCTCCACGTTTTACTATTTTTTTGCGATAAATAAGTATGCATCGCCTGTCATCTTATGTTTCTCGAATAGCCAAATGGTCTCCTTCGCGGCTTCGCCTCGCGCAACGCAAACGTAACATGTGGAGACACGGTGCTCCTTCCCAAGGCCATCACTCGTGCCTCCTCTTAATAAAAGACTCAACCCCATCAATGCGTCTAGCGTATCTTAGTCGCATCATGTGCCCCGAAAATTTATCACGACTAGGTCAGTTTGTCCCACGAATACGACATCTCTCCTAAAACGTGCGTTCTACCAATGTGGTTTCTCCGTATCAGCAGGCAGATAGTGCTAAAAATAGCAAGAAGCTATATCTGGATCAGATTCTTATAATATATACGCTGCTAAGCTCGCATTGGAAGGTCCAAAAGGCGTCTTCCCTATCAGTCGCCCTCATATTACAGTCAGTACGTATGAACACCACGACACTCTCTGCTTACTCGCCTTCCTCTTCAACTATCAACGATGCATTTTCCAACTCTACCTCATTAAACCACCCCTTAAATCATCATGATCAGGCATCCCCGGAGCTCTCTTGGATGCAGGTTGAGATCGGACTGGGATTCATCCTCTTCAACGTGGGCGTATCTTCGATTTTGCGACTGGGTATAGGATCTGCCCTGCTCATCGCGGCACTGAGATGTATGGGCCAGCTGGCAGTCGTCGCGCATCTCTTCAGAGTCGTTTTTGATTCCAATAATCCATGGTTTGTGGCGGGGTTAACATGTATGTATTACTCTTCATATCTACCTTACAGTGGCGGCAGACACTTAACACTGAAACTTCCTGAATAGTATTATTAAATATGCTAGGAACATTCGAAGCAGGTATGACTTGCGATATTACACCTCACCCCATCTCACACCGTCCTAGTGATAAATAAATCTTCTCGGCGGTGCAAACATATGGTGCACCTATTCACCCATTCTAATAACTACCGTGTGGCTGACCTGGTTTTTTCAGTTTCCGATAGTATTTCTCGCCATGATCTCTTCCAGCGTTCCAATATCGATCTTGGGTGCGCACTTTTCAATGAAAGTGCAGCCATTTTGGAGACCTTCGGAATACAGTACGTTTTGGAACATTTATTCTAATTTCGATAGGACTAACATTGGATAGTACCAATTCTCGGTATGCTCTGTGGAGCGACTATATCAGGCGTGGTAGTGGCAACTAGCTGTATTATGAAGGAGTTTTCGTAAGCAATATCTTGTTCTTCTGTTTCCTCTCCGACTCACACTTAATACCGTCAGTGAAAATAAAGACCGCGTAGAGCTCCTGTTAGCCTTTGGCGCTTCCCGCTCAGAAGCCTGTAAACATATTATAAGGCAGGCACTAAAGCTTTCGTTAATGCCCGTGATCAATCAAATGAGGTCGGCCCCTGTTTTTCCTGCATATACCTTCTCTTACTCACACGTGTTCTCGTATAGCGTAATAGGCATAATAGCGATCCCAGGAATGATGACCGGTGCAATCCTGGGAGGGTCTCCAATTGCTCAAGCGGCAAAGTTACAGATGATAATTATGTTTATGATCTCTGCTGCCACAGTCCTCGCATGCGTAATAGTAAGTTTATGTGTTGTGAGAGTGGTGGTTGATGGGGAAGTGCGGGTGCGCAGTGAGCGCGTGTGGAATGCGAAAAAGAATTTAGAGATTGTAGGGAAGGTTGGTGAGAAAGTGAAAGTATGTGCGCTGTATATTGGGAGAGTGTTTGTTGGGTTGTGGGAGAAGATGAGGGGGTTGAGAAAAAATGTGGAAGATTTGGATGAGAAGGAGGAGGAAGGGAAGTTATTGCCTTGACGTGATGAGTGACATTGATATTGTATGTATGCAATTATATACTTGATGTGGCGACATCATTGTCAATGACTTCAAGCATTGATTTTTATTAAATTAATACATTTGAGATCAATCAATCACATTAAGTAGAAATCAATCCTTTTGTAATTAGAAATCAATCTCAGTTCAATCAGAAATCATTAAAAATCATTAGAGTGAAATCAATGATGATTAAAAAAGAAATCGATGAGAAATCAATCAAAAATCAATCAAAAATCAATCAAAAATCAATGAATAACTCGAAATTGTTAGGTACCCAACTACAGGATATACTAAATACTAGGGTGGTAACTACATATATACACTTATTTTATCCACTAGACCATGAGTCCTTTTCTAACAGGTAAACTTTTTTCTATATTACACATACCTGTAGAGCAAAATCAATCCTTTTGGACTCTGTAGTATTATTGGTATAAGTTTGAGATCATTGGGGAGATCAATGCAAATTCCAAGGGAAATCAATGTAAAATCAATGTTATATAATAAGGAAATCATTGCTGAAGTCAATGCTAAATTTAATGTTATTTCAATACTTGTTTTATATTTATTTTCATCATACATAAATGTACATATTATGTAAAAGTGTTATATTAGTAATAATACTACAGCTTAGAACACGTGATCACGTGATTTTATCGTTCTAGCATTTTTGAACCTAGTACACTTCTGTGAAGGCTATAGAATAGAATAAAATAAAATGTTAATTTTAGTATTTATGTCTCATTGATTTTTGCATTCATTTCCCATTGATTTCACTCTCCAGGTATGTGTAATATACAGAGAGGTTTACTTGTCAGAAAAGGACTCATGGTGTAGTAGATAAAGTAAGTATATGTATATAGTTAACCATCCTAGTATATAATATATCCTGTAGTTGGGACCTGGGTACCTAACAATTTCGAGTTATCCATTGATTTTTGAATGATTTTTGATTGATTTCTTATTGATTTCTTATTGATTCCTTTTTTAACTCTCATTGATTTTCACTCCAATGATTTCTAATGATTTCAGATTGAACTGGGATTGATTTCTAACTATGCAAGGATTGATTTCAAATGAAAAAGAATTGATTTCTAACTACAAAATGATTGATATCTACTTCATGTAATTGATTGATCTCAAATTTATTAATTTAATTATCTCACACAACAACAGCTTAGTGATAGCAATCAATCGCTAAGATAGCCACCAGTGGAATGGCCTCACCTCACCTCGCAGCAACACTACAGCTCACTGAGGTGAGTCAATCCAGGGGTGTTCAGCCTATTGCAACTCCGCTTGATGAGCTGCTTGAGGCCTTGAGCAGCCACTCAAGCATAAATGTAAGGGGTTGTTGAAAAGTAGTAGGTTATGAAGTAATCAATTGTGTTTCTTGTGTATATACCTGTAAAAATTGCTAGAAGTATATTATACTTCGCAGAATGTTCAACATTATTGTGCTAAAAGATTTCAGTGGTGGTCAGATAGCTATCTAGCTGGATTATTTGGAAAGAGAACACGAAAATAAGCGCTAATGTAATAGCGTCTTTATTAAACGTCACGTAAAACTTTTCGACCCTGAAGGCCTGACATCTCAGACAGTCATTGATCGTTCTGACTTCATTTGTCTCTCTAGTGCAAAGAGTGCATAGCATTACTCCTTTGGTATGAAATAATCAGGGAGAATCATATAGTGTTTGGTTTTAACAGAATACTTCACAAATATTTGAAGAATTGCTATGTAAGTAGTAATAATACTGTTTTCAGGTTGAATTTTCATTTTCATCTGTGTGAGCGGCAGCTTAAGCTACCTCGGGACCGTTAGTTACCGCTCATTAATTTGAGCTGAGTTGACATAAGCGGTCAGCGAAAATGCCCGCTCAGCTCACTCAATTTACCGCTCTGCTTAGCAGCTCAGCGGCAACACTACAACAGGCAGATAGTGCCAAAAATTGCGAGAAGCTATATCTGGATCAGATTCTTATAATATATACGCTGCTAAGCTCGCATTGGAAGTCCAAAAGGTGTCTTCCCTATTAGTCGCCCTCATATTACGGTCGGCACGAATGAACACCACGACACTATCTGCTTACTCGCCTTCCTCTTCAACTATCAACGATGCATTTTCCAACTCTACCTCATTAAATCATCATGATCAGGCATCCCCGGAGCTCTCTTGGATGCAGGTTGAGATCGGACTGGGATTCATCCTCTTCAGCGTGGGCGTATCTTCGATTTTGCGACTGGGTATAGGATCAGCTCTGCTCATCGCAGTACTGAGATGTATGGGCCAGCTGGCAGTCGTCGCCCAGCTCTTCAGAGTCGTTTTTGATTCCAACGATCCATGGTTTGTAGCGGGGTTAACATGTATGTATTACTCTTCATTTCTACCTTACAGTGGCGGCAGACACTTAACGCTGAAACTTCCTGGATAGTATTATTAAATATGCTAGGAACATTCGAAGCAGGTATGACTTGCGATATTACACCTCACCCCATCTCACACCGTCCTAGTGATAAATAAATCTTCTCGGCGGTGCAAACATATGGTGCACCTATTCACCCATTCTAATAACTACCGCGTGGCTGACCTGGTTTTTCAGTTTCCGATAGTATTTCTCGCCATGATCTCTTCCAGCGTTCCAATATCGATCTTGGGTGCGCACTTTTCAATGAAAGTGCAGCCATTTTGGAGGCCTTCGGAATACAGTACGGTTTCGTTCTTCTAACTCCGAGAGAGAGGACTAACATTGGATAGTACCAATTCTCGGTATGCTCTGTGGAGCGACTATATCAGGCGTGGTAGTGGCAACTAGCTGTATTATGAAGGAGTTTTCGTAAGCAATATCTTGTTCTTCTGTTTCCTCTCAAACTCACATCTTGATGCCGTTAGTGAAAATAAAGACCGCGTAGAGCTCCTGTTAGCCTTTGGCGCTTCCCGCTCAGAAGCCTGTAAACATATTATAAGGCAGGCACTAAAGCTTTCCTTAATGCCCGTGATCAATAAAATGAGGTAGACCCCTCCTTTTCACTACATGAACTTTCTCTAACTTAGATATGTTCTCATATAGCGTAATAGGCATAATTGCGATCCCAGGAATGATGACTGGTGCAATCCTGGGAGGGTCTCCGATTGTTCAAGCAGCAAAATTACAGATGATAATTATGTTTATGATCTCTGCTGCCACAGTTCTCGCATGTGTAATTGTAAGCTTATGTGTTGTGAGAGTGGTGGTGGATGAGGAAGTGCGGGTGCGTAGTGAGCGTGTATGGAACGCGAAAAATAATTTAGAGATTGTAGGGAAGATTGGTGAGAAAGTGAAAGTATGTGCGCAGTATGTTGGGAGAGTGTTTGTTGGGTTCTGGGAGAAAATGAGGGGGTCGACGAAGAGAGGAAATGTGGAAGACTTAGAAGGGGAGGAGGAAGGAAAGTTATTGCCCTGACTCGATAAATATAAAATTGAAGTTGTACGCATGCAATTATAAACTTGATGGGGCGACATGTAGGCTAGGTGTGATTGGGTCGTTTCAGGAGATTCTAATGTCTTAAGGCCCCCCAAAAAGATATTCAGTAATATAACTCAGTTCCCCTGAGGCTGGAATTCAAATTTAATTCATGTAAGTACGCTGGGACTAGGTACGTGTTCACAATTCAGCACAATTGAGAAGAACTTGTTATTCATTTGAAACATATATAAGGAGTATTTTGGGAGTTTACATGTTCATCCAGACATGCATCTCTCCACCATTCTGACTCTTTCCACATTCCTGATCTTGATATTTCCCCCAACTCTGGGAGTAAATATCACCTATAATGCAACACTCGATGACGGATCTATTAGAATTGCAGATACTGTATGCAAGAATCAAACTGGTTTAACCGGATACGAGACATGGGGCGACCTTCCAACATTTGCACAAGATCATGGACTTGTCAACTTGCGTCTCCTCGAAGACAGCCCAAGTACCTATTGTGGAGGCTGTATTCAACTTAACTACACCTTCGCTAATGGGACATCACATATTGAATACGGCATAATTGTGGATACTACGATTGCCACAAACCCACAAGCATCCTGGGGACTTGCACATAATATCACAGGGTTGAATCAAACTGACTACCCGTCAACTGGGGTAAATATGATCACGACCCGGGTCAATGTGACTAACTGTGGTTTGTCACCTCAACCGGTAAGATTGTCACTAAATGTAACTGCCATCGTTGTTGAATATTAACGTTGTTGTAGGATTCACCAATATTTAGAAGGCAAGCCACCCGGATCAATCTCTCCAAGCGTCAAGAATTTGACGGGGGGTTTGCACGTCAATCATATTTCAATAAGCGAATGGAAAAAATGAAGGCTATCCATGGGCGGGAAGATGATGGGAGTGGCGCCCTGAAAAACAGAGAAAGATCTGATGCTTAGAATACATCAGACTCAGATGAAAGGCGAATTGTTATGTAAATACGTAGAAAGGTGGAAACTAAACTACTTAGTTCAGAATTAGTACTACCTATTAAGTTGTTGAGATTACTACTTGATTCATTGTTTCTGTAATCAAGAAAGTGTTGCTTTGTTAAAGAACTATGACGTTCAAACTGCACATTCACATTTAATCAGTTTCTGCGCCACTTCTTCTAAGTTCTAGATAGCGCTACTCTTCGGAGACACATCCGGCCTCAAGTTTACTGCACTACTTTCTTGACCTTCTGCGACTTTCTCGATGCACTACTTTTGGTCTGCACTGTTCTTTATGTCTACCAGCTATAAGTTTTTACAATCCTTGAAGTTCTGTCAAGTGAGAACCTAAGTATATTTAAATTATGCGACTAGATATAATACAAATATATAATCCTTATAAACATAGTTATACCTAACATAATAACATAATGTACCGAGTTGCTCTCAGTACTGCCAGATTTATACAGCCGAATTTGTACATAATGTGTTAATATCATTTTCGACATCATTGCATCGTGTATTTTGCCTTACTTTTACATAAGTTTGAACGCCATAAAGAACCAAGAAAGATAGAGAACACTCAATACTCTAGTTACTAATTACTATCATATTTTCGCAGAAGTACACCTATTGACACCCAATCGCATCCTTTCGTCGCCTCTTACTTCGTGACATAGTCTCACGAACTCCCAAGTCTTCATCCAAATGTCGTCCGCTTGCCCAGTATGTGTTGTGATGCCCTCCAATTGCGGGAAGGTCATATCAATGAAGCGTGCCAGTTTAACTGTATCCACTGTAGTATCTTCTTCAACCATAGGGACGGAGCCTAAACTGGATCCTACTGAGAGTGTTCGGAGTGGGTGGGTGCCACCACTGTACCTCAATATGATTGTTTCATCATCTCCAATCAAAATCGCTATTTGCAGATACTCGAGGTCAGGGCAGCTATCAGCAATAATTTGCAGTGTCTGCAGATCAACCGGCGAACTGAACTTCCCCAACGGCAGACTAAGATTCGCCATCAAAGGGAAAGAATGTACCATTGAGCGAATCATCTTCTGGAACTCCATGACCACCTTCCAATTCTCGAATTGAAGAGTTTCAAGACTACCGAGAGATCGCAGAGAACCCAGGTAGCGACTCGGAAGATCAAAGGTGCGCTCTTGTTCATTGGTATCAATCAATCTTATAATTAATGATTTCAAGGACGGCGAGCAGGATGGAAGTAACTGCAATATATCGTCGAATATATCTGCCCACGTCCTAATTGGTGATGACTGAGTAGATATTGCCCCGGTGCGAAGCTCAAAGCCATCCTCAGCGCATTGAGTTTTGGACAAAACATCTGCGTTGATAGCAGAGGCACATCCCGGAATACGAATTCCCGAGCTTCCATTGACAATATTATGTGCTTCCAGACGAGCTTCTTCCGCTTTGATACGTGCTACTTCTGCTTTAACACGGGCTTGTTCGGCTTCGGCTTCGGCCCTCGCACGAGCCTCAGCTTGAATATGAGCGACTTCTTTATTGCTGGCATCCTTCTCTTCGCACATCTCATCTACAACTGGTGTAAGGTCAAGCGATTCCAACGCACCAGGTTCGATTCGACGGAGGATACACAGGATTAGCTGAAAAGGAGCCGTGATATCAAGGTAACGAAGGGAATTGAAGCCTTTAGCTGCAACATCGGAATCGCTCTCGTAGTCCAAGGCAGAGTAGTCGCCCTTGGTATCCCGAAGAGTAAACGTCGACAACTGAGGCAATCTGCCTATCGTGCACACAAGATCAACACTAACGCCGTCCACCACGTTGCAAAGCTCCAAGTGATGCAGTTCAATCATGTCCACAATAACGGAATCGATATATTGCGACGGGAACTAGTAGCCGCACTTCCCGCTCAAGACGAGCTTTTGTAATCTTGGGGTTTCGTACGATAACGAAGACAAAAGGGGCAAGACTATATGTTCCACTCCGGGAAGTATCCCATCCAACTGTAGAATGCGAAGCGAATCTACGAGGAACAGAGGATACATATGTTGGAATTGGATCGCAGATACACTGGAGTCTGCCCATGCAGG
Source organism: Cyathus striatus (assembly GCA_025738555.1). Classification (NCBI taxonomy): domain Eukaryota; kingdom Fungi; phylum Basidiomycota; class Agaricomycetes; order Agaricales; family Nidulariaceae; genus Cyathus; species Cyathus striatus. The sequence goes on along the minus strand of JAOVFP010000010.1, from coordinate 2,193,935 downwards.
CAATACCGTAAAATGTATATATTATCCATGGTAGTTTACCGTAAACCGTGATGTATGGCTCCTGTAAATTACCATAGGTTACCAAATAGGAAGGGGGCTCATTCTCACGTCTCTAGGGAAGCTGATACACGAGGCCGTCCATAACAACCTATTAGTCAGACAATGAGGCGCACCTGCATCCCGCCTCATCCCGCCATCATGCCACGCTGCCTGCTACTTACTTCTTTTATTACATCAATTAATTAATTAATGGAAGGAATCATGTTCTCACGTCGATCAAAAGCTTCGTGTACTGGTCAAACCATCTGCATAAAATACAGAATGCTTGAACAATACTTAACAGAAGACTCGTGTACTTATAAGTATACCCGGTATATTATATCTGTACATATCTGTACTATTTAATCTCTGTAGAATATATCTATGTATGTCATTGATTCAAAATACTTCCTAATCCACTTTGTTTTTCAATTTATACCACCATAATATCAGTTTTATGCAACTGTAGGTACAAATCGGGCTTGGATAGTAAAATTAAGACACACAGCATCCTCGATATTTAAACCTTTTTCATATATGAAATTGCATTTTCTAGCTAATTGGATATAATGAAAGGCATGAACACTCACAATGTACCAGTACACTTAGTTGAGTTCTAAAGGCTTTTACTCTTTCGTCAGACAAAAACTGTAAGTTGACAAAACTACCCAAGGAATAGGAGATTTAATCTTATAATGTATTGCAGATATAAATTTCGTTTAATTATCTCATTTTATTTGGCACAAAAGTGGTGAACTGCTATGTCTGCCTATTTCCTAAATCTCCGTATGATACAATCACACCGGTACGTTGCGTATGGTAACTTACATAATCGCTCCTTTCGTGATCCTGACACTAATCGAACACAGAGTGTTCCGGCGTGTTCCTATGCACCTCATATTTTGTTTATACACAGACTGAAGTACAAATGAAGTTTCGGAAATTTGGAAAACATATGGAAAACATAAAAAATGGAAGCATAAAATGAAATGAAAATGGTTTATTGTATTTTCATAGCATGTAAAACTAAGATTTGTGAAAATGCGGAAAACATACAAAAACATATGGAAAAACATATATGTAGGGCTGGAAAACATATAATATGATGTACGAAGCACAGATGCTTTGGAAGATACAGAAAAGAAGCTGATGGGAAGACACTGTTCATTAACGTTCACATGAAACACGTGCACAGATATCACATCTCCGAGGTGAAACAAATCCATGAGTACTTTATATCTGAATTTGGAAATGTCGGGATTGGTAATGGTCTCACCGTCTTACAGCATAGTGCTCAGAGATCTATGTTCAAGATCATTTTATTACCATGTAGTACTACTTACTACTTAGTCTATTGTAATTGCTTCACATTATGTATTATTACTCCTCCTGTAATTTACCGTGTCGATACATTACAACCGGGTTCTAATTACAGTACATAATGTATCAGGACCACATCATCAGGTGGCCCATGTGCCCGTGTCGACGGTGAGACACTCCAAGGATGGTAGTAAAACATTACGCAAGTATGGTGGGATGCGAGTGTATACGGAAGACGCAATCTGTATCGCACATGGATGGATGACTTTCGCAATATCCACCTCTGCAGGATCGGAAGAGGATGTCGCTGGCTCGGGTATATCTGTGTTAGAGCATGGTCCTGCAATTGATACAGTTCGGACAAGCTTCGCATGCGCGCAGAGTCGAGATATGTCAACACCTGTAATACGACCACTGAGAACGTAATAGCCCGATTGCTCTTTTAGCGCCGGAAGGAGTTGGAAGAGTGGAAGCAGAGATGATAAGGTGTTCCACTCGGTAAGATCTATGGAAGGTTACGAAACAATTGGTTAGAAGATCGTAAAAGTTGAGGTGATGCTAATACATACCTCCGTCTCGTCCACCATTGAAGTCGTCGTAAGGGCAAATGTGTACTGGCTTTCGTCGACAGGAAGTTGCTGTATAATATCCGTCAGATTCTCACCATGAAAAGTCGAAGTATAGTAACCTTTTCATCCCCTTCCGAAACCATTGATCCATTTTCAGGTGTGCCATGCGGGAAGAAGCTGCTTAAATTGTCAAATGAAGATACATCGGAGTCTGTGGTGCCCACTGCGCTGACGATGTCGCTATTGAGGTCCATATTGTCTTCAAGCATAAAGCAGAGGGGGAAAGGGCGACAATTCAGCCATATCGACAAGAGGCTCACCTTCTTTATACCTACAGATAGCTGGGTTTGCCTTCGAAATCTGCTTTAAAATTCGAAACATGAAGCCTAAATGAATAAATCCGTTGGGTACATCTCACTCCACTTTAGTTGCTCAGTGAGAAACGCTGAGATTTCATTGATCTTCGAATACTAGAGTTGAAACATGAACCTTGAAGTATAAACGTCGTTAAGTAGAACTGTCACTCAGTCAGTGCTTGAAGATGAAGGCTCCTGCACAAAAACGCCGGCGGTTCAAAGGCACGTCCGCTCACGAAAATTCGAAGTGTAATGATTTTTAACGAGTGGTTAAGGAATATAGTAAAAAGTTATCAATGTAAACGCAACTCAACTGACGATGCAACAATGAAAAGAATGTTTTGAGGGGTGGTATGAATGATTCATTCCGGCGAGATTAAAGACGACGTAGTAGAACATGTTGAAACGTGGTTTTGGAAGATGTGAATTCCTGGGTTGAGGAACTTGTGAGGCGTTGCGGTGGTCCGTAGAGAGTCGGAACTCGGAGTTTGCTCGGACTGCCGTGTAGGGAGAATGCCGTCGGCATTCGTTTTTTGATACATAACGTAAGTAAATATAACACGTCATAACACGCATACCGCGGCGTATGGTTGATCCAGTACGTACTGAGTACGTTCTTCAGCTTCAGCAAGTTCCAGTTAACAGTGATTGAATCGTCCGCGTCAGTATGTAGATTATGCATCGGGGGTGCAAGAAGTACAAGAATAAAACTTGCTATCATATGCATTACTTAACCGGAACCTGCTGCATACAGTTCTGGACCGTTCATTCCAAAAAACAATTTCATTTAGCTCACAAGCCACTACTAAGTACTATATAGTCACTACGACGAAACAAACTTGAAGCTAATACCATGACTTATTTCTTCGCAGAGCATTTGCACCTGTCCAATTTGCGGACTCGTTCATCTCCTCTTACGTTGTGACATAACTTCAAGAAGTCCCAAATTCCTTCCCAGAAATCGCTTGCTTGGCCGACATGCGTTGTTATACTCTTCAATCGCGGGAACATCATATCCAACGTACGTGCGAGCTTCAACATTTTGGTCCTATTTTCTGCGAATTTGGAATCGGCATCGGCAATGGAACCGGGATCGGATCCTACACATAGCACTTGGAGTGGGTGCGTGCCACCACAGTTCTTCTCCGAAATCATGAAATCGTTCTTCCCAATGTCGCTGATGACCATTCCCACCTGGAGACTTAAGAGGGCGGGACAGCTTTTAGCAATGACTTGCAAAGTGCGCAAATCGATTGGTGAAATGAACTTTCCAAGCGGGAAATCGAGCTTCTTGACCTTCGGAAAAGATGGTGCCAAAGAACGAATCATGGCTTTAAAATCTTGGTCCGCCTTCCAGTTCTCCAACCCAAAAGACTCGAGCTTTATCAGGGTCTGGAGGGGACTAAGGTAGCAACTTGGCAACTCGAAGATACGGTCTTCTCCCGTGGTATCGGATAGGCTCATCTCGAATTCTTGCAGGCATGGCCAGCGAGAACAGATTACTTTCAATATACACTTGATTATCTCCGCCCATGGGATAAGAGACCGTGACGGAGGTAACGAAGGCGTAGAGGGTCTACTGGGAATGGGACAGACAACAACATGATTCGACGGACGAGTAATTGCTCTGTTTTTCTTGCCAAGGGGCCTTCCGAGTCGTTTAGGTGACAAAACCGTAGGTACTACCGGAATAATAGACCTTTCCGGTGCATCCAGTTGAATTTTTTCAGCTTTCGAGCGGGCTACGTTTGCACTAGCACGAGCATTTTCTGCTATGACACGGGCCTTTTCCGCAACAACATGCGCTTCCTCCGCTTCTGCCTTGGCACGAGCCTCAGCCTGAACACGCGCAAACTCTCTTTTACAAGCATCTTTTTCGTCGTACCGCTCATTGACGACAGGTGTGAAACGGAGGTAGTACAGAGAATCGGATTCTATGCGGTGTATAATATGCAGAATCAATTGAAAGGGAGCCGTAATAGTCAGGCGACGAAGAGTTTTAAATCCTTGAGAAATTCCAGTGGGTTCGTCTTCGCAGTCTAAACCAGAATAGTCACCCTTTGTATCCTGGAAGATAAATGTCGACAGATTAGGTAGCCGGGCTATCGTATGCAAGAGATTAACGCCTATGCTTTCAACAATGTCGACGAGCTCCAGATGATTCAGGTCTGTCATGCTCGTGATGACGGAGTCGATATACTCCGACGAGAACTTGTATCTATGTTGTCCGTGTAAGTCAAGTCTTTGTAGTTTGGGTGTCTGATAGGACAACGAAGACAGGAGAGGAAATATGACGTGTTCTAGTCCAGGAGGCATTCCAAGAAATCGCAGAGTACGAAGTGAAGGGACTAGGAAAAGTGGATACGCATATTGAAATTCGTCCTTAAGAGCATCGGGTCCCGCACAAGTCTTCGCGTCGATAGTGAGAGAGTGTAAGGACGGCAATAATATGTCACGTAATTCCAGAAGAATCCGCATATATACCGAGACATAGATCTTTGGTTCGCGAGGTGACATCAGCTCAGGTCCTTCTGTACGTGTCTCTACGGCATTGGAGAGGAATTTGACGTGTTTTGCATGTGAACGAAGTAGAGAGATATCGGTATCTGTGATGGGACCGTCGAGAATGTAATATCCTGACTGCTCCTTCAACCCCGGAAGAAGTTGCAGCAGCGGAAGCAGAGACGACAGGGAGCGCCACTGTGTAGGATCTACAGATGGCTAGTACGAAGATTTAATCATCAAGTGAAAACGACATGCGGATATGGGGATGATCTAGTACCTCGACTTTTTCGATTAGCGGTGTGGGTGCCGGTAGATTCGAGCAATATGTGCTACTAGCTGAAGCCTGTGCTTCCTGAAAAAAACGGTTTATGAGACTCTCTGTATGTGAAATAGTTGTAGAAGGGCTACCCTTTTCACTTTCCACCAAAACTATGCACTCATTCTTCACGATACCCTGCGAGTCGGACTCGTCGCTCAGATGGTCGAGGCAAGACATATCGGACTCGATGGATGCTACACTGATAATGTCAAAATTTGGGTCCATGTTTATCCGTTGATGCGAAAACTGAGGAAGAGGAAGAAGGTTAGAGCGGGGAACCCTGTCGTGCGGCGGGGCTGAGGGTGGGCATCCATTTATACTGTACAGCGTCCGCAATTGTTATTGATTCAGAATCATCGAAAACTTGGCTTTGGTCGTCAGAAGCTAGGATTATAGCTTAAATGACATCAAACAAAACTGTGGGCCAGGCAATGCTTGACATCGGGCGCTACAGCCTACAACTTCATACCGCATAAGTATCTTGAACTGTTCAGGTTCGAATGTTGAATGTCGAGTGAGTTAGTCGTTAGTTCAATATAAGTATGTTACATGTTATGGAGTTATCTCTTTCTTACAGGTATGTTTTCCTTGAAACAGCGAAAGCTGCGGAAGTCGAAGAGCGGGGTATAGCTCTTACTTCCGACTTCTGAAACTTTGTTAAGAACCGCACAGTGCAGGTGCTGTTGATTGATGCCTCGATGTCGGTAATTAGTCAACGTAAGGGTACGTTCAAACGCTTATCGTACATCCACCTTCTATTATTTATTTTAGGCACACAGGCAGCGGGGAGGCTAAGTTCTTTATCATAGGAGTAAAATTGTGCCAACGATTAAAAGGAAATCTTTGTCCACAAGTACATCTCTACGAGATATGTCAATATCAGGAATAATGAAGATTAGCTTATGACGTACTATTAGGCTACCCTTGTGGAAGAGCCCCCGGAGGCGGCGGAGTAGTGGGAGATGGTTCCGGATGTAGACCCAGACGCGGGGGTAGTGTCGGATCCTGAGATGGGGGCTATTTATGTTCCTGATGCTGAGGTTGGTGCAGTGGAAGAGGCACCTGCTGTGCTCCATTTGGTGCCTGAAGCCGTTGCTACGAGATACAATGAAGCGTATGTGGAAGAGTAAGGAGTAAAACAATAAAATAAATGTGGTACCTGCTGAGCTGGATCCGCTGCTTGAAGCTGATGATGCGAGCGATAACGAAAGCGCACGCCGAATAGTAACGAGTAAAAGAAGAGAAGAAAGCGTTAGAAAACAAAAAGACAAAAGGAAGGAAGGATTAAGGGGACGTACTAGCACCATGCTCCTCTGTCTACAGCAGCTGAGCGTCTACCCCCCCGCATTCGGTTGCACATTCAACTAGCCATTTGCTCAACAATTCCATCCTCATCATCGACGCTGAAAGCACAAAGAACAGGGCGGGATTATTCGGTCCTCCTATATCGGTATCCCATGTACCATTCGAAGACATAAATCATTGTGGAATCATCATTGAACATGCCAGTCTGGCTGACTATTACGAGAATGGGCCGTAGAGTGCGTAGGAAGGGTTGAAATTTGAAACGTTAATAACTTGTTGACAACTGTCGAAGCGAGAATTTTGAATTACAGTCAGTAAGTGAACGAATGTGAAAAAAGGAAGTAATGCAGAATACCACAACGAGACAAAAAGGTGAGCGAGATGTGCATGTCAAGGAAAGAAACGAAGTGTATAGAGAAACGAGAGGAAACGAAATGAAACGAGAAGACGTCAGCGGTCCGGTAAACTCCGGTCAAAGATCGTCACAAACCACGAGCCAATCAGATACCCAACTACCTTAAAAGGTAGTGGGAATGTTTTCCCGAAGTAATGATGCAAGATAATGCTAGGAAAGTGTACCCACCAATAATAAACCCCAACTTCCTTGTCCAGATTTAACCACAGCAGTATACGAGCACATATTTAAGTTGAATCAGAATTTCAATGAGTGTGTCACTATAATTTGTCTCCGCAGCGACATTGAAATAATTAGAATTTAAGGCCATCCTTGCGACATTATAATTAATTCATTTATAATCCCTACGTTGTGGCCGAAATTCTTGAGACACTCATGAATTATCGGTCACGACTAGTTTTGATAAGTAAAGCCTTGTTTTGAAACTTTGGATCCGAAAAGCCGCCAGAATGTCGAAATACGGTTACTAATTATTATTCTTGTTAGAACTTCAAGTTGCCAAACAGCCGAATCGGGGTTGCTCAAGGGAGGAGGTGCGAATGCGCGAGTTTCAACGAAGCAGTCCGATAGCTGTCACCGACTTCGATCATGAGGGATACCGGTGCTGGGTTATAGTAAAGATTAGAAGTCTCATTCCATTATTCTCTTTCTTGTAAATGACACTACTTACATTTCTTTTAATTCTTGAAGGTGTTGGGGATTGCTGGGACGGGATTCAAAGAGCAAGGTGCATTTTGGAGCTGCTACTGAGGTGCTAGGGGACAGCTCTATGCAGGGGAGCAAAAGCGATTTGCAAATAGTCCCCGAGCCCTCGCCGCCCCTCGGGACTGCGCCCGAAAACACCACTTTACTGGTAGTTTTTGACACTTTTCTTTCTTGTTGCTTGCCATGGTCTCTTAGACATGACATAGAATTATATTGTAGGTAGACATTGGGGTCTGTGGCACAAGAGTATGCGTTGCACAGACCAGCCTCAATTTGTATTTAAACCTACTCCCCACTGAGGGAGAAATCCATCTTCTGTTCACTCGGTTATTTTTTTCGGTGCCGCTTCCTGAGCTTGAGATCACTTTATTCTGTTTTATTTTCTCTTTTGGAGTCGTACTTCCTCTTAGCTAAGTACTCTCCTCTTGTATTCTCTCACTTTTCCCTCCCACTCTGCCCCCACGATGTTTAAATACGTCGTATCAGCTTCCGCGCGTAGATTACATAATCCGTCCTAAACGCGTCGCTCACGTGGTCTGACGGACCGCATTCCGTTTACATTTTAATTTACACTGACGCGCAGGCACCCGCCAACGGACTCCCGTGTCTCCTCCCCCCTTTCACAACGTAGACCCATCCAAAACATACGAGTCCTCAAATCGTAGTCATTCCACTCCTACAGACACTGCCAAAGGTGAATTCGACATGCCAGCGCTGCGAACGCAGCATATATCCATTGATGAAGGTGTGTCACAGAGTGGGGTACTAGATATTGCTGATAAGTATGAATCTAATGTTTGCGCAGGAACACAAACTAGACCATCTTCAATACAAAGTCATTCCATTGCCACGGACACATCCGATGGCAAGAATTCTGATGACCATCTCAAATCAGATTTAGTTGATTTCAAAGCTCCCAGCGTCGTCAATTCACATGTACTGCTGCCGATCTAGATCCTGGTCACTCTAGCGTAAAATGTGAATTGTCCATTCCAGTGTCCATTTTTCGAACATAAAATGTGTGTGCTGCATTATGTATTTATTTTAGATTCTATCACACTTTGAATTAGAATTTTTGAGGTTCTCTTCAATGTGCTATGAATATTTTTATTCTGAAGTCTCCTGACGATTTTGGTAACTGGAACCTGGTCAGCGCATATATAACCCTGACAGGGTCTCGGCCAGTATTAATTACTAAGCTTTGACTAAGCTTTGAACTCATTGATGTTGCTAACGAGTATGTTGTTTTCAGTCTTATTGCCATTGTATAATGTTTCTATTGAAGCTACAGCTTTCGTGCGGACTTGCTACAATATTAAGACATAGATACATCCTATTTAAGTTGAATTATTGGCTTCATTTAGTCTGTAACTTAAAATTCTCCTCAAGTAGACCATAAAGAATGACATAAGCCATGCATATCATATCTATGCATACCACTGCAAATAAAATCGCAAAAAATCTGATCTATGATGTTCTGTGATGGCTCATGCATATATATATACTTCCAGAAGTCTAAGTCTCTTCAGGCATGCTGTTCAAGTGGTGTATTGATTTTCATATATATGCTCTAAATTGTTATTCTGCTACTACTATACTAAAAACTAGCATTATAACCTAATATATATAGCAATTATTACATTGGAAGATGCTCCATTGAATAAAGGGTGCTCGAAAATAGCTACACAACATTATGTTGTACAAGGATGGGGATGGAAAATGCAGAGAAATTGTCTTCGAGAAAGCGTGTGAGAATCTGCATGCTAAATTTAGCCAACTTTGATCGGAATCACACGGTCTTGAGTCCCCTGTTACATCTGAGATCGGATCTTACGATGAGGCTAACCGTAAGTAGTAATGCACGTGACCCGTTTGCAAGCCAGTTTGAACGGTGTATTGACGCTTTGTAAGCGCTTATACGCCAATCCTTCCCGTGCGCGCTCCATAATGCGCACAAGCAATTAGTACTGTAGGTCTGTACCCAATACTGTACCCTTATTATACACCATATTTACGAAAACAATACTTGTAGTTAAAAACCTCGTTCAGCTATTTAATATAGACCAGTAGTATCCATAATAACATTTATAATGATGTGTGAGAGTTGAAGTAACAGTTCTGGAACGTTTATTTTGCATTTATTGCTTTAAACTTCAGAGCGTGTATCTCATGTTGTATTCTAATAAATTGATTATATGGTGCAGATGTTTTGGTAAGACCGTTCTCGTATTTAATTTACACGAAGATATATTCACATGCCGTGAATTAAAGCTCTGCTAAGCTTTCGGTATGCAAATACATGTCGTCGTTGCAGCGCACTGCTTGTGTGACTTGAGTTGCTTAAGTGAATGCTGCTGGAATCTTTGGTTCGATACCTACCTTATATTGTATTGAGGAAATACACACCACCTGCATACGATTGTAAGTTTTGCTGCAACTTAGTTAAGATATCACATAACTACTATACATGTTACCTTATGCATGCAGTATATATGTCGAAATAAATTCTGGGGTGTCCATCGGATAAATACAATGGTAAAATATATTTTTCGGAAGTACAATTAAATTATATGTATATATTATAGCTTCTACATGTTATGTCGCGATAATATGTAGTAAGTAATACAGAATGGACATATAAGCGCTGTCAAAGTGCCACCTTACTGCACGAACTGACTTGCGAGCCAAGTCACGTGCATTACTACTTACGGTTAGCCCCATCGTAAGATCCGATCTCAGATGTAACAGGGGACTACGGACTCGGAATCACATACTCATTGCAACATTTCTCAGTAACCAGACATGCTCTCACCACAAAAATTGAGCATTATGTTACTATAATAGCTAAATACAAATATGTGCAAAAAAACTGGGCAGAAAGCGATTGTGAAAGCGACAAGATGAAGATTGACCAGGTTCTGGGTATGACCAGGTTCCGGGTAGCCGACAGTAGAGAAAACCTGTCCCGATGACGATACAAAACCCGATGCAATGAATTTTGAACTTATCTGCGCAAGCCGTCCTCATGTAAAATTCCTCTTGAATTCCTGCTTAAAATGGGATTAAGGATCGTCTGTGGATGCAAAAGCCAGTGACATTGACACTGGTGCGATATGTATTACAAGTTTTTCAGTTTCTGCTAAACAAACGATCTTACATATCTATAGTACATTTACTTCCCTAGCATCGTGACAAAGCTGCAACAAGTCCCAAACCCCGTTCCATACATCTTCTGCTTGACCGATATGCGTCGTCATGTTCTCCAATCGCGGGAACATCTTGTCCATCTGGCGCGCAAGCTTTATGGTCCGAGACATGCCTACATCATCGGAAATGTACGTGGACCCAATGGACAGCACTTGGAGAGGATGCGTACCACGATGACTCTTCTCCTGTATTGTCTTATAATTTGCCTCTTCTTTACCAACAATTATAGCCACCTGGAGGCTCTCGAGGACGGGGCAACTCTCAGCAATAATTTGCAAAGTTCGAAAATCAACGGGTGAACTAAAGTTTCCTAAAGGGAGGCTAAGTTTCTTCATCACAGGAAAGGAAGGCGCCAATGATTGAACCAAAGCTTGGAAGCCCATAACCACTTTCCAGTTTTCCAACTGAAGCGTACAAAGCTTCCCGAGAGATCGTAAAGAACTGAGATAGCGGCTTGGTAACTCGAAGATACGATTCCGATAAGTAATATCAACTAGACCCATTGTCAGCGATTGTAGGCCTGTCCAGCGAGTGGAAATAATTTCTAGTATATCCTCGAGATTCTTCGCCCACAATATAAGAGGCAGGGGTTCAGGGGAAGAAGCTCTGCTTGGGGGGTCAGAGGGGCTAGATGAATATGCCTTTTTCTCCCTATTAGCGCAGCCCTTTTTACCGCATCTCTTCTTACCGGCTCTGCAGCTCTTCATCTTGCAGACGCCGGCACTACCCCAACTACCCCATGAGTCTGCCGGGGTTTCAGATATATTGGCAACCGCTGGCTCAGGCTCCACAACAGTATCTTCAGCATCAATCTTAATACCGTCTGCCTTAGCGCGAGCCACCTCAGCTTTAACGCGGGCTTCTTCTGCAGCAATGCGGGCCTCTTCCGCTTCCGCTTCCGCCTTTGCGAGAATATCTGATTCAATTCGTGCAACTTCCACATTCAGAGCATCCTTTTCATCGTGCAAGTTATCGACAACGGGAGCGAAGTCGAGTGATTCCAGTGTACCAGACTCCACGCGTCGAAGAAGAAAAATGACCACATTAAATGGAGCTGTGATGCTGAGGTGGCGTAGCATCTTGAATCCTTTAGCGCCTGCATCAGTAAGCTTATTACTCAGGTTAGAAGAGGCACCCTGGGTGTCCCGGAAAATAAATGTCGTCAATTTCGGCAGGTGGCCTATGATATTAAAGAGCTGAATGTTAAATCTATCGGGCACATCATAAAGCTCTAGATGACGTAGTTCTGTCAGGCTGGCGATTATGGGGCCTATATATTCCGATGAAAAACAGTATCCTGAATTTCCACGTAAAATTAGCTTTTGCAACGCTGGCGTTTCGTAAGGCAACGAAGATAGGAGAGGCAACGTGACATGCTGAAATTCGGGGGTGATCCCCTCCAACTCCAACTCTAGAAGCGTAGGCACCACGAGAAGCGGATAGACATGTTGGAGTTCGGTATTAACTTCCGTACGCAGGTCAATTCTAAGACACTCCAAAGATGGCAATAAGTCGGCATGCAGGTATCGGAGAAGTCGAGCGTATACCGACGCTGCGATTCGGGTCTCCCCCGGTATCCACCGTGAGGCAGGAAACGCAAACGGCGAATGAACAAGGGGCCCACCTGCGGGGCCGAAGTCATTGCCTCCGAAAGCTGGCTGTGGAACAGCAAATGGCGCGGGGGGTGGAGCAGGTAGGTAATTCGGTGGCATTGGAGGTAAATCTGGGGTGAAGCCAAATCCAGAACCTGGCTGTGGTAGAGCAGTAAATGGCGTGGGGGTGTAGCAGGTACTAGAGGTACCGGTGGCGGTGGGGGCATACTTGGGAATGAGAGAACATGAACACACTTTGCGTGCGCGCTTAGTAGTGAGATGTCAGCGCCTGTCACAGGGCCACTAAGGATGTAATAGCCTGATTGCTTTTTAAACGCTGGGAGGAGCTGTAAGAGCGGAAGAAGAGACGACAGTGTGTGCCATTTGATAGGATCTACATTGGTGTGCTACAAGAACTCGTTTAGAAGCATATAGCTACGAAAGAACATATGAACGAACACACCTCACTCTCACTAGGTAAGGTGGGTCTCGGAGCGATGGGGATGTTGTGGGCATTAATACTTCCCTTCTGAATAACTATCAGCTGTTATCTCTGCATGAAGGATACGAAATAAGTACAACCTTTTCTTCTTCGTCTACGCGGCGGCGCACAGGTGCCAGCCATTCACTCTTATCAGAGTCAGTACTGCCAGCGGAGCCTATAGAAACAAAATCGTTGTCCAAGTCCATGTTGTTCGGGTGGGGATGGTAAGAAAGACCAACGATGCATATCACACAGCATCTCTTTATACTTGTGAACCCACGTTCAGAAGCAGGTGAGAATTGGGGTACTTAACTTCGCATGCGTGAACCTTATATGTAAACTTTAAATGGTCTTTTGACGCTGGACTGCCGTTCATGATTCAGGGAGAGTTGATTTAAATCATAAGTCTTGACCAAGTCGTGATGGTACCATATTGTCTAGTTATCATAGCTAGTAGCAGCTAGAGTAAGTACTTGCTGTTAAGTAACATCTCAAAGAGTCAGAACTTGAGCGCCTGATTAACGCGCTAGTGGGCCTACTAGACATGTAACAAGACTCCAATTCCAGCCGCAGCCTCATGGCAACTGGCAAGTGCTTCGTCAAAACCCCAGTTTTCCCGTATAGGCGTTTAGAGTTATAAATCCAGAGTAAGATTATACTACCCATCGCCCCGTTTCCTAGTCCCAGTACTTAATACCATCTCGAGCAGATACGAGTCTTGCCACCTATATCTTCCTCCATCTTCTCCTTTTCCCCGCTTGACGTAAAGTCGAACACGTTATGCATCTTTTCAAATTTTCAAATATGTCTTCTTTTCTCTCCAAGAAAAGTTGCCCAAACATGAACTTGGATGTGAATACATCGGGATTAATAATAAGGGTCATGTGGACATCTCAGGACTCTGAAGCACGCAAGTGTATTGCAATTGGTGGTTTTACTGGCCTGTCGATGTTGTTGTAGTACCCCAATCGAGACCATCCCTGCGTAATAAGTGGTGTGGTATTTCACACTGTCATGTTCGCATGTTGGATTTCCGTTAATCAAATACTTCTCTCTTCGTCATAGTCCAACCTGCTTTGTATTCCTGGAATTTTTGCTCGTCCATTAGTCCGTTTATCAGAATGCCACCGCAAATTGCCGCTGAATCTTGTATGCAAACCTCAAAAAGCTGTACAGTCAATTTCATGCCTTTGGATTATAGCAAGCTCGTAGAGGATGTGGGCATAAAAAGAAAGGAAAGGGTGAATTCCTGGTTGACTCGTAGGCTTGTTCATATCATTATCCGGAGGCCTGAAATGACCTAAAGCGCTCAATTGATCAGATAAGGTATTATAAAGACGCCAAACCCGAGATCATGTGATGTAGACGCGTTATCAACACGCGCAAAACACGCCCTGCCTCGGCCCTCGTCCGACCATTGCCCTTACAGGCTACCATCATGTTCATCCTTGCCCCCTCCCTTCAAGCTCCTCCTACTCCTACTCAAAAGAATAAGAATATATCCTCCAATTTGTCTGCAACAGCAACATCGACATCATCGGCGACGACAACCTCAACCTCAAACACCGTGACGATACCCGCAACCCCCCGCCAAAAATTCCCAGTCGTGACGCTCTCAACGCTTACCATCTCGGACCTAAAAGAAGGTACGCCCCTTTCAGTAATCTATATTTAGGATGTGGCATTGAGACAACAGGTCAGTCTACACCAAAGGCGACGAAAAACCGGATAGAGCTGCTATCCTCCTTCGATACCCTCTCCTCACATCTCGATTCGATATTTACTGCTTTATCTATTGCTCTTGCTCGTTTTTCTTCTGTTGCTTTATCTTCAACGATTTCCACCTCAAATGGTTCACTGTCATCGACTGCTAACGTGACGGGAACGGACAAAACCGCACGGGCATATCTTGCATTCGTCCTAAGACCAGGTATTACGGCGCCCAAAGCGCGCACGTTCTTCGCTGTGGAGGGGATGGAGGTTAAGGTGTGGGGTCAGCGAGAGGATTTAGCCGCTGCTGTTGTCGATGAAGAAGAAGGCGAGGAGGAGGAGGAGGAGGAAGAGGAGAGGGACGATGAAGATGAAGATGACGAGTCAGACGAAGAGGACCTAGCGGAGGAAGAAGCAGAAGAACACCTTTCAGATTCAGAAGCGCCAGAATTAGAGGCCCAATGGTCAAATGCCAAAGTCTACGGCTCAGAGTCAGACGAAGACGAAGACTCAGGCGACGAAACGGAAGGAGAATCTATATATTCGGAATTAGCAAACGATAGCCCCTCAAAATCTGAAAGCGAAGAAGTAGAGGAAGACGTACCTCCTCCACCGCCACCCACACTTCCGACCCCATCAGAACTACAGACCGCCTACTTTCACGCACTCTTGCGTCTTTTTCGTCGAACGAAGAGTCGTCCCCTGACGGCCCTTTGGATTTCGCCGCTGAACTCGCTTCGTCATGTTCCTTCGCTTCGTCACATACCAACATACTGACACGTACCTCTCAGCTGCAACCCAAACACATATACTCATCCGCGCCCCACGGCACTTCTCCCAACCTGCATGGGTGCCTAAGCAAAATGTCACAGCGGGCATGGAAAGTGCACTAACGGAATTCCTTAACTCTCTTCCAGTCCCCATCTTCGAAAGCTTCTGTGGAGAGCAAGAAGGCAAGAGGCGTAATGATAGTGTGTATACGAATGCAAGAGCCGGCAACAGTGCAATATGTATTAGTTGCTGATCAATATATTCTTGTCCAGTTTCTTCTAAACAAACGACCTTACATATCTAGAGTACATTCGTTTACTCCCCTGGCATCGTGACAAAGCTGCAACAAGTCCCAAACCTTGTTCCATACATCATCCGCTTGACCGCTATGTGTCGTCATATTCTGCAATTGAGGGAACATCTTGTCTATTTGGCGCCCAAGCTTAATCATCCGAGCCATACCTACATCCTCGGAGGTGTGCATGGATCCAATAGACAACTCTTGGAGAGGATGTGTACCACGATGACTCTTCTCCTGTGTCGCCTTAATATTTGCCTCTTCTCTACCAATTTTTATGGCTACTTGGAGGCTCTCGAGGACGGGGCAACTCTCAGCAATAATTTGCAGAGTCTGCAAATTGACAGGTGAACTAAAATCTCCTAAAGGGAGGCTAAGCTTCTTCATCATAGGAAAAGAAGGCGCCAACGATTGAATCAGAGCCTGGAAGCCGCTAACCAATTTCCAGTTTTCCAACTGAAGCGTACAAAGCCCCCGAAGAGATTGTAAAGGTCTGAGATACTCGCTTGATAATGAGAAGATATTTCCCCGCCCAGTATTATCAACTAGACCCATTGCCAGCGATTGTAGGCCTGTCCAGCGAGTGGAAATGATTTCTAGCACATCGTCTAAATATTTAATCCACAAGCTAAGACCCAGGCGGTGTACAGGGTAGGGAACTCCGATTGGGGACACAGGGGGGTTGGATGAAAATGCCTTTTTGGGGCCTTTCTTACCGCCCTTCTTCTTTCCTGCCGGGGTTTGAAGTTTATCCGAGTCAGCACGAGCCATTTTAGTTTTAACATGGGCCTTTTCTGCTTCTGCTTCCGCATTAGCGCGAATATCTGATTCAAGTCGTTCAAATTCCACATCAGCATCACATACATCATAAATGTCATTCACAACGGGAGCAAAGTCTAATGATTCCAGCATCCCAGACTCTATACGTTGAATAAGATGGACCACCACCTCAAATGGGGCCGTAATGCTGAGGTGGCGTAGCATCTTGAATCCTTTAGCGCCTGCAGTAGTAAGGCTGTTATTCGAGCTGGAAGAGGCACCCTTGGTGTCCCGGAAAATAAATGTCGTCAAATTCGGCAGGTAGCCTATGGTATCAAAGAGCTGAATGTTTACTTCATTGAGCATATCGTAAAGCTCTAAATGACGTAATTCCGTCAGGCTGGCGATTAGGAGGCCTATATATTTCGGTGAAAAGCAGTGTCCTGAATTTCCACGTAAAATTAGCTTTTGCAACGCAGGCGTATCGTAAGGCAGCGAGGATAGGAGAGATGTCACGAAGTGCTGAAATTCAGGGACAATCCCCTCCAATTCTAACTCTCGAAGCGTAGGCACCACAAGCAGCGGATAGACATGTTGGAGTTCAGTCTTAGCTACTGAACGCAGGTCAATTCTAAGACACTCTAAGGACGGTAATAGGTCGCCGTGCAGGTATCGTAGAAGTCGAGTGTATACCGATACTTCAAACTGAGTCTCATTTGGTATCTCTTGTGGTGTAGGAAATGTAAATGGCAGATGAACAAGAGGTTCGCGTTTCGAGCTGCTAAAACATGGCTGTGAAACTGCAGATCGTGTGTGATGTGTAGCAGACAGGGGCATCGGTTGCATACTTGGGATGTAAAGAACACGGACACACTTTGCGTGTGCGCGGAGTAGAGAGATGTCAGCGTCTGTTACAGGGCCACTAAGAACGTAATAGCCTGGTTGCTTTTTAAACGCCGGGAGGAGCTGGAGGAGCAGAAGAAGAGACGACAGTGTACCATTTGGTAGGATCTACACTGGTGTGCTATACGAACACGTTTAGTTGAAGCATACAGATGCGCAAGAACGTATGAACACACCTCATTTTCATCAACCAAGGTAAGCTCAGGAGCGACGGGGCTGTTATAGGCGTTACTTCCCTTTTGAAAAACGATCAGATCTTTACATGAAGGATGTGAAATAAATACAACCTTTTCACCCTGGTCTCCTGTAGAAACAAAATCGTTGTCCAAATCCATGCTGTTCGAATGGGGGGGACGGTAAGACCAACGATGCACGTTGCATGGAAAATACTAAAGCGCTTAAATTTTAAATCTAAGTGGCTTAACCAACGTTTCCCACGAGGGATATACGCCAAGACAAAGAAAGTTCTGGAAAGCTGAGACAAACTACACTGGCACTACGGCGAGACACTGCAATACCTCGGGGCGCTTGTACCTGGACAAATTCTAGTGATCAGATAATTGCCAAATGTGACAAAGACGGGATCATGTGACATAGACGCGTTATCAACACGCGCAAAACACGCCCTGTCTCATCCGACCATTACCCCTACCACCATGTCCATCCTAGCCCCCTCCCTTCAAGCTCCTCCTACTCCCACTCAAAAAAATGTATCCTCAAAGTCATCTGCAGCCGCGACCTCGATATCATCGACGACAACAACCTTAACCGCAACCACGGTGGCGGTACCCTCAATCCCCCATCAAGAATTCCCGGTTGTGGTGCTCTCAACGCCTACCATCTCAGACCTCATCGCGTCAAAGCTAGCGAGCAGCTTCCTAGGGCATATATTGTTTCTAAAGAATCAGATACCCCTGTACGTTCACATACACCTTTCACATTCTCAGTCACTTACGCGATCCACAGACCAATCGCACAGTTATCTCGTATCACCGGAAAGAAAGTACGTTCCTTTCAATAATATATATTTGTGATGTGACGCTGAAAGAAAGAATATCAGTCTTCTCCAAAGGCGACGAAGAACCGGACAGAGCTGCTATCCTCCTTCGATACCCTCTCTTCACACCTCGATTCGACATTTACTGCTTTATCTACTGCTCTTGCTCGTTCTTCCTCCAATCCTTTATTATCAACGACCCCCACCTCAAATGTTTCACTGTCGACCACTGCTAATGTGATGAAGAACAACAAAACCGCACGAGCATACCTTGCGTTCGTCTTAGGACCAGGCATTTCGGCGCCTAAAGCGCGCGTGTTCTTCGCTGTGGAGGGGATGGAGGTTAAGGTGTGGGGTCAGCGAGAGGATATAGTTGTTTCTGTTTCCGATGAGGAAGAAGACGAAGAGGAGGAGGACGAAGATGAAGATGACGAGTCAGACGGAGAAGACCTAGATGACGCAGATGCAGAAGAGCACCTTTCAGGTTCAGAAGCGCCAGAATCCGAGGCCCAATGGTCAAATGCCGAAGTCTATGGCTCAGAGTCAGACGAAGAGGAAGACTCAGGCGACGAAACGGAAGGGGAATCTATATACTCAGAATTAGCAAACGATAACCCCCCGCAATCTGAAAGTGAAGAAGAAGTAGAGGAAAACATACCACCTCCCCCACCACCTCCTACACTTCCGACACCATCAGAACTGCAGGCTGCAGACCGCCTACTTTCACGCACCCTTGCCTCATTTTCGTCGAACGAAGAGTCGTCCCCTGACGACCCTTTGGATTTCGCTGCTGAACTCGGTTCGTCATTTTCCTTCACTTCGTCACTTACCAACGTACTAACACGTACTTCTCAGCTGCAACCCAAACACACATACTCATCCGTGCCCCACGACGCTTCTCCCATCCTGCATGGGTGCCTAAGCAGAATATTACAGCGGGCATGGAAAGTGCGTTGACGGAATTCCTTAACTCCTCCTTCCCCTCCCCATCACCGGAAGCTTCTGCAGCGAGCAAGAAGAAGGCGAGGGGTGTAAAAACGGAGGGGGTGTGGATTGTTCCTTCTTCAGGGCTTGCTACGGATGCGGGTAAGGACGAAATGGCAGAAGGTAGGGTGGGAGATGAGGGAGATGAGATGATCTGGTGGACTTGGGAAGGCAAGATCGCTGGGTTTAGCGATTGGTAGTTGTTGTTAAGTGAGTTTTTTGTTCGATGGGAGGTACGGTTGACTGACTGGGTTTGTAGGTACTAGGGTGTCTATATTTATTGTACTAGGATGCGCATACATAAATATAATCATTTCATTCCAATTTGTTTGCGGGGGAAAGAAGTCTGAAGGCTATACAGTGAGTGTTTTGTCCGGTAGAAGGTGTAATTGACTGACTTCAGGCTGGCAGAGCTACCAGGGTATTCGTATTCATTGCGGAAAGCGCATACAATTATATCCAACGTTGTATTTTAGACTCAGATTATTTTCTGGAGAAAGGACTAACTCTATGAGTACTGTCGTACGATGTCAGCAATTTTCTTCGACTGAACTTGACGCAATCGGAGTCGAGGCTCTGTGAATAGATACGGCTCCAATCAACCTTTTTTGGGGGTTACAATTTCAAACCCGATCCCTCTTCTCGATCCTATAAATTCTTTCCTTGAACACCCGAAACTTCTAACATTTTCCCCATGTTTCTCAGCCTCATCGTATGCTCCATTCTCTGCTCTCTAGCACCAGCTAGGGGCGTACCCGTCGATCACAGTCGAACTTCATATAACATCCCCATCACTCGACACACTAATGAAACCTCCATGCGCTATCTGGCCCAGCACGATCTTGCACGCGCCATATTCCTGTCCGACGGTTATCCGAAGTTCGGAGATTCCGGTGTTCTTCCTGAAGTGCTTGCTCATGGGATAGAATCTAAGCGATCGCAGGTGGTGGACATATACAATTCCGCGGTGATATATGTTGCCAATGTTGGTGTAGGTGATCCACCAACTGAATGTGGGTATTTGTTTCCTTCTCAATTAGAACGGTATTAATTTAGATTGTAGATTCGCTGATTATCGATACTGGAAGGTGTGCTTAAGTGATGACGTAGATGCTTTATGTGCTGATATCTTGGTAGCTCAAACACATGGTTAAATGCAACTAAACCATACGTTCAGACGGTCACTAGTATCAAGACAGACCAGCAAGTTGTACGCATGTTCATTGTTCCTCTATGTTTTCCAACCTGAACTCTGTGGGCTCGCTTATTGCAGGGAGTACTTTATGGCTCGGGTTTGTTTTCAGGTATGGTTTCTTCCATTCTACGTCACAAAATATTAAACACACAATGTCAACTATAGGCTGGGAATATCTCGACAGAGTAATTCCTGCACCAGGCTTTGTGATTAATAACCAATCTATCGGGGTTGCTCAATATGTGAGTTGAGTTAGTTCAATGTTAGTTTTGCTCATTGACAATTGCAATCAGTCATATGGATTTGATCAAGTGGACGGCATTCTCGGGTATGCCACTTAACACACAACAATTCTTAATAGCTGACACATAACCCATTCTCTCCTAGCCTTGGTCCTGTTGATCTTACGATTGGTATGTGCTGAGTTCGCTATAAGGGATAGTTTATGAACTTGTATTAGGAACGCTGTACCCCGCAAATAAGACTGAAATCCCGACAGTTACCGACAACCTGTACAGTCAGGGTCAGATCCATAATAATTTGGTCGGCATCGGGTTCAAACCCTACTTTTCTAATTTGACTAGTACAATGACTTGGGGTAGATTTTCTTTTACTTGTATATTTGTTTGATTGCTTACAGTTCTCAAGGTGAGCCCGACGGTTCGCAGTTTGTTGGACAATTGAACTATACGTATGTCCTAGTTCCACGCTCATGCTCAGAGGATAATCAATGTACATTAGGCCAAGGACTACACGGTCTCCATCTAAAAATTATTGGGGAATCGATATGTCAGTCTATTATGGGTCTACCTCACTCGTGATATATGGCGCGGGAATAGTAGATACAGGTCCTCACCGTCTTTATTTATCCCTGTTCTACCTCGCTGACACTGAGACAAAAAAGGAACAACACTTATATTGATTGCTTCAGATGCATTTGGGGCGTATCAAAACCAAACCGGCGCAATTCTTGACCAAGATACAGGCCTCCTGCGCATAACTCCCGAACAATACTCATGCTTGCAGCTAATGACCTTCACCTCGAATGGACACACATTTGAACTCATTCCTGACGCACAAATTTGGCCTAGGAAACTTAATGAAGCAATCGGTGGATCCCGAGAGTATATTTATCTTGTGGTAGCAGATCTTGGCCAACACACTGGTAGTGGATTGGACTTCGTCATTGGATATGCGTTTTTAGAGAGGTATTACACGGTGTATGATTCTAGTACTGGAAGTGTTGGTTTCGGGATGACCTCAGCTACATATGGGGTGTTCAACTACTAGTTAGGTGTTACTAATATGGCAGGACGCGGTGTTGGAATGTGTTAAAATGTCTAAATTTCTGCTCATTTTGCCTAATATCTGCCTGTCTAACGGTGATACGCTTAGTAAAATGTTGTACTACACTGTCATTAATGTCTCTATAGCTCTTATTACTACGAATTCCCCCAAACAGGGTGTCAACCGAGAGCTCTTAATATTTTGAATTCTACATAGTAGTCATATATAAGCCCCTCCTGCCATCAAAATGCACCCCACCCCGAATCCTTCATGCTACTCTTAATTTTCTTATGTCCATCCTTCTAAGCTCACTAATCACTAGCCATAGCTCAGGACATCTCTAGTGGCCCTCTTGCTCCGCTACTACCTATCGCACTCTCAGTGCTCACTGCTGTCTTATTACTCTTTTCGCTTTATCATTTATATTGAGAAGCAAATGGACAGCTGAAGAAGACTCGGAGGAACTTGAGTCCGGCGAGCTTATAACGTCAATCGTTAACGCATCACCAATAATGCGTCTTCAACGACTGTATCATCTGCATCTCTGTTAGCCTATACACGGAGAACGAGGAACAGAGCTGATCCGGGAGAGGCTGTTGGGCGATGTTTTCCTAACGAAGAGAACTTCGGAGAACTTGGGATTGGCTATCGTCCCGAGATTATACTTCAACTTCCTGCAATAAGTAATTGCCAGTTACTACGAACGAAGGCCGACTCGATCTATGTGGTTCTCAAAAATAGAAGCCTTTACAATGGAAATAGTAGTAGCTCACCATTTCCATATTTTAGTCAAGGAATTGAAGGTAGGCTCATCCTCCGACCTCATAACTCGGTAGCGTTGACTACAAGGCACAAGAAATCGCCAATGTGAACATCATCTTCACTGTTTATTCACAGTCCTTCCATATTTCCACTTAGAACTCGACATTTTTTGAAATTCCTTGCTTGCAAAACTTGGCTAAAATGGATTCCACTAAACTTCGAATTTGAATTCTGATGTCGGAAGTACTCTTTTCCCCTCTATAAAATCCGACGTGTCTATTCTATACACCAACAATATAGGCCATGACTTTACTACTAGAACTCCTCGCTTCCACTCTCCTCTGCGTTATCGCTTTAGCTCGTGCCAATCCTGCCCGTGGCGTCTCACCCGGAGGGATCACTTTATCCCTCTCCCGTCAAATCAACGCTACCTCGATGCGTCATCTCGTCGAGCACGACAGAGCACGCGCCAAGGCCCTTCGCGACCGTGGAAACTTACTCGAACAGGTTGCCATATTCCCTTCGCAGAACCCAAAACAAGCACAAGCACCGACTAGCGAGGAAATTTTTAATTCTGGTGTATCGTATGTCGCTACTGTAGGTGTGGGTAATCCACCAACTGAATGTATGTCTTCTATTGTATTTAGATGTAGCGATATTAATTTGGAATGCAGATACTTTGCTTATTGATTCTGGAAGGTGTGTGTCTCTGTTGCTCTTGAAGGTTTGTGGGCTGATTTTAGGACGTTAGCTCGAACACTTGGGTAGGCGCAAACCGCGCATACATGCGAACTAACACAAGCAGGCCAACTTCAAATCAAGTTGTAAGAACCTCTTTTTTTCATATAGAACCCATGATTTATATATAATTATACTGCAGTCTGTGCACTACGGCTCTGGTGCATTTTACGGTTTGGGTTTTTTCTTATCACGAGTGCTAGCGAGAGTTCACTGTATGTATGTTAGGTTGGGAATACCTGGACGGGGTAACACTGGCTCCTAGATTGGCAGTAAATAACCAGTCTATTGGGGTAGCATATTATGTGGGTTAATACTTGATTATGCACATACGCGTTCTCAACCATTCTGTTAGGCATCGCGGTTTGAAGTAGACGGTATTCTTGGGTACTTTACTATCCTTTCTCAATACAATTATATTAATCATTTTCATTTAGCATTGGCCCAACCAGTCTTACACGTGGTACGTATTTGCGAGTTTATTAGTATGAGATGGCGCAATGTGCTAATTGAAGTCGCAGGTACACTGTACCCCGCGCTCAACAGGATCGTGCCGACAGTAACAACCAACCTCTATCGACAAGGTATGATACCAGAAGAAATGGTCAGTGTGGCCTTTAAGCCGTACACGTCTGGTCAGGCTGGAAACATGACTTGGGGTGTGTCTTCAGCCTTTTTTGTGTAACCTGCGCTCAAAGTATCGTAGGTGGAATCGATCGATCGCAATTTGTCGGGGAATTATATTACTCGTACGACTGTTTCGATGACATATAGGACATAATTAACAGAGTGATAACTTATTTTCTTGTCTAGACCAAAGACGACCAAGGCACCAGCTCGGCAATTCTGGGGAATAGACCAATCAATCCGATATGGGTCAACCACCATTCTCACCAATTCAGCGGGTATAGTCGATACAGGAACAACACTTATAATGATTGCCTCAGATGCATTCCAGAGATACAAAGATGCGACGGGCGCAGAGCTTGATGGTACTACCGGCCTCCTCCGCATCACTTCCTTCCAGTACTCTCGTTTGCAACCCATGTATTTCACCACGAACGGAATTACATACGAACTCACACCTAATGCACAAATCTGGCCAAGGGCCCTTAATTACGCGATCGGTGGCTCTACAGGGAATATTTATCTTGTTGTAGCGGACATGGGTGAACTTAGTGGTGGCGGGATGGATTTTATCAATGGTTATACATTTTTGGAGAGGTATTATGCCGTATTTAATAGTAGTAATGGGAGTGTGGGGTTTGCGAGGAATAGGGCGACATTTGGGGTGTATAATTAGTGGCGCAATATGGCTTTCAATCATTGTTCTGTTCAACTTAAGCGTGCTCACTGCTTACTACTTTAAACTTATATGGGACGTAGCGTTGTTTAGGACTAAGGACAATCGTAAATATGCAACAACAATGTAGGGACTGACACGGATGGCCGAAAACCGGCCATCCGCATATTTAATCCGAAAACTGCAGATTCGGATCGGATTCGGATGCCAATCCGCGGGTGCGCCTCATAATTCGGATGCATCCAATATTATCATATAACAAGCGTTTAAAGCCATCTCCAGTGTTTGAAAATCACTCAAAACATCATTTATCTCAAGATCCTCTTCTGTGACATCTTTTATATTTTTCAGGCCGGTACAATAGATACAGTAGAGTATATATCCCAAGTTATAGGATGATACAATAAGTATATATTCTTTAACAGTAGACATACTGGATCATTTCGACCTATTGTTCGCTGATTTTGGGCGTGACCGAAAATTTTGGTTCATTGTTCTGTTCGAGGTCCAATTTATTGCGTGACATGGAAGAAATTTGTTCATCCCTACAATGACACACTTTCACTATAGTAATCTCTGTAATTGTCGAATACATGTTACTTGCACCGATTTGAATAACAATGAGATTTGATCAACGAAGTGTTATCAGTTTTGGAAAAGAATCCTTTATATTGGCGTCATATATATCAGACTGCAGTATTGAGGCAAGTGCGCTACCCTGTATCTACTTGGACATTAGCATTTCTAAGTTAGTTGGATTGATTAGATAGTCTCGATGAAATATGCCTTCAAACTTAGAGATTCTTCTAACTATCAAAAACATCATGTATTCTATGACACTTGGGAGGAATATTGAAAATTATAACGCTACATCACTGCACTTGCATGTAACTTAAAAATATGTGTGTTTTAGCGGAATTTTGGCCTAATATTATTTTCCCTGTACCTTTGTTCGATCTTCCTGAGGACGCATGACATTGTTCAAAATTATTCTGTTTGAAATCCCTGTGTGATGCATGACCGAACAATAGGTCGAAATGATCCAGTAATCTCGAAAGATATCAAAATGTAACACAAATCTGAGATTTAATGTAAGATTTAAAAAGATTGTGTTGGCAAATACTTATGATATTTTGTGTACCTCTTGCGCAGACTGGAAACAATCCAAATGTTAAATTAAAAAGGTAACAAATGTGTATTCATTGATAGACATTGAGAATACATGATTTCACAGCCTCTGAATGTGACATCAAGGAAGGGTCTCAAATCACACTGTGACAATGTATTACAGTTGTTGTCAAACCCTTAGGCTGAATAATAATCATGCTCCCTGACGTAAGATACTCTTCGCCGAAATCCAGCACCCCCTTACATAAGCAATTAGCTTCATCAGTGACATCAGCCATCTGCTCCACTACAAACACTCCATCCACAATTCTTTCTTCAGGGATGTGTTTAGATAGATGTCATCTACAACTCACAGAAAGAAAAATATAATTTGACTTAAATTTTATGACCCAGTTACATGATCTTTTTTTATTGTGGAAAAGGTATGTGGGATGCATTTCCATGCAAATGACAGCATTTTATATTTTTGCCTTGCAAGATTTGGCCGTCACACTATGTGACATTATGTGACATGTAACGTATATGTTACACACTGTCACGCATTCATGTGACACATGGAAATAATTCCGCTGCAGGGAAGCAGTGCAGTCCACCTTCAACAATGGTCCCTATGCTTGTGAAGAGGCTAAAAGGGTTGGGTTAGGTTTGAGCAGGATCAAATGGACACAGCAGTTGAGCTGCTTAGAAACTGCTCCACGATTTTCTTCTTTGATGTCACAAATGATCAACTAATCTCACAAACAATGAAGGCTGCTAAGGTCCAGGAAAGCAGTATGGGAACACAGACTAATTAGCATCATTTCAAAGCATAATTCTAATGAGTCTAGCAACAAATAAATAACACAGCACTGGGATCAGGGTGGGTGGGATTGGAAACAATGAATCCTAAGAGTGAATGATATCATCAATGCAAAAGGAATGAGTGTGTACTGCAAAGATGGTGGAAGTGAATGAGAGATCTAGAGATGTGTGCACCAAGAAACTAAGTCATGACCTTGCTCAGCTGGATGCTGGATGCCAGATACATCTGCAACTGGCATCCTTGCTCAATTACCAGACATACTGCAACTATTTCTACACCAATTGAGATGTTCTATAGCCCTTATAATGCTCCAGAACAAGCTTTATTAGTTTTTGTGACAAAATTTTTTTCATTTTTTTTCTGAACCTCAGATTTGGCCAGTCTTGGCACTTACATAATGTGCTTACATAAGGGTGCTGGATTTTGGTGAAGAGTATCTTACTATGCTACTACAACACTATATAAATTTACTAATCTAAGTGTGCCAAGTGGATGCATCCGAATTTTGCAGATGGCATCCGTCATCCATCCGAATTAATGGCACATCTGCAGATTGGATTGCAGATAGATTGCAGATCCATCCATGTCAGTCCCTACAACAATGCATGTGCCTTAGGCCTTAGTCTCAACCCAAGACCATTCACGGATAAGTGAACACATCCATGCAGTGGACAGTCTTGTACCAAAGTGCCAGGTTTTGATAGGGCAGTGCAACGGGGTTGGTAACCATTAGATTTGAAAATGAAGTGTATCTTACATAATATAAAATTTTATTTACCAGGTCTGTCACGCAGTCTGGACCCGGAAAGAGATAACATGACAATGGAGATTGGAGCACAACCTGACACTGTGCACACACTAAGTGGATGAAGACCTTTACTACAGAAGTACCACAGCCAGCAAGTGATGAAGAACAAGATG
Source organism: Cyathus striatus (assembly GCA_025738555.1). Taxonomy (NCBI): domain Eukaryota; kingdom Fungi; phylum Basidiomycota; class Agaricomycetes; order Agaricales; family Nidulariaceae; genus Cyathus; species Cyathus striatus. Next base: position 2,166,561 of record JAOVFP010000010.1, on the reverse strand, counting down.
AACCACTACTGTGCACACTGTGCTCTTCTCTGGCAGAACTTCCCCTACAATCCAGCACTCCATATGGCACATTCAGCACACCTTGGCATCGGAAAACCCCTACATCAACTCCACAGCCTGTTGCTCCTCGCAAATTCTGGCCATGCCTGTGCAAGGTTATACCTCTTGAAGATATTGCTAATGCAGTGGAGGATCTTTATGGTTTCAGACCTAGTGATTGGCAGATGGAAGTGTTTGAGAAAGTGGCAGAGGGGAATGATGCAATGGTGATAGCTGGAACAGGATATGGAAAATCCTTGGTCTTTGTTCTGCTTGCTGTTGCGGCAGCATTAGCTGGAGGCAATGGGGCAGTCACTGTGACTCTGCCGTTGAAAACACTTCAGAAAGACCAGGTATGTTCTGTCAGCCTCTGGAAATAATGCCAACATGTACTGAATTTGCTAAACAAGGTTAGAAGATTTAACCAGAAGCAGGTTTTGCATACCAGAGGAACAGAGGGTGGTCAACCATATAATGTAACAGCAGTGTCTGTAAATGAGGACAATAAAGATAGTTCAGTATTCACAAAAATTTGGAAAGGAGATTACCAGCTTGTGTTTGCATCACCTGAGATACTTCTTCACCATCTGGAATTCAAACAGATGTTCTGGGAAGCATTGTTTCATATGTGCATTATTGTGATGACCTTAGATGAGATGCATGTTATTGAAGAATGGAAAGAAAATTTCAGAAAGGCATATGGGGAGCTTAGAATTCTGAAAGTTCTCACTGGTATAGAAATTCCATGGGTTGGGCTTACAGGCACTTGCTCCTCAAAAACATTTGAAATCGTATACACCACACTTGACATGGGAGGCACGAGGCCATTTTATGGGATAGATATGGGTGCAAATCGACCAAACTTAAAGCTCATTGTGCACCCAATGGAACATTCAATGGCATCAATGTGGGACTTATTTGCCTTTATTCCCAGAGAACCAGCCACACGCAATGCATTTATAAAGACACTTGTGTATCTAAAAACATGTCAGCAGGCTCGCCAAGCATGTGATATATGCTGAGTACTCATTGCAAAAGAATATGAAGATATAATGTATCCACTCACTGAGGCATCTTCAGAAGAGTTCAAGGACAAAGTTATGAAACAATTTCTTGAAGGGACTGCAAGAATCTTATTTGCAACAATGGCTGTGGGGATGGGGACAGATGTTCCTGATATTGAACAGGTGGTAATCTTCGGAGTGGAGGGTCTTAGTAGTGCATATCAGAAGGGAGGTCAAGCTGGCTGTTCATCGATTATTGAGGCATCAATGATATGGCTTGTGGAGCCCTGGACTTTTAAACCTAGTGGTGTTGGGGTTCAGTTCCATCCGGTTCAGAGACAGTTTTCTCTGAACCTTGAACTGGACCTGAGGTCTGGTTCAGGCCCCTTCACCAAACCTAGAACCGGACTTGAGGTTCAGGTTCGCTGGGGTCTGGTTCAGGTCCAGAGCAAGTTTGAACATTGAACCGGACCAAGAATCCTTTTTTTTTTTTTCTGACTTATTGTAACGAATTAGTAGCGTAAAGATGACAATAATTAGTGCTTTATGTGCATTTAAGGACCAACTTTATTTCAATAGACATACTTGTGTATCTAGAAAGAAACAGAAGTTAAATATGTACTAAAGTAGAATGGAAGGAGTAGAACAAGACAAGAAGTGGCAGGCGTCAAGTGTGGAACTTGATTGTTCAGTCCAGATTCACCCTGAAGTGTGTATTTATATTAAAGAATTCACTAGCCGCCACCACACAGCCTGAGCAGCTTCAAAGTAGAGCACAGAGTTGCTGTCGCACAGTCTGACTTGAAGATATTGCAATACAATTTTCAGCCATCTGACGTAAAGAGATCTACCAGGCAGTGTGCAATACACCAGTCTTGCAGCAGAGAGAGAAGAAATGTCGAAGGGAGGGGATGGCAGGATGCAATTGTATCGTCTTGTATCACAAGCTAGTCAATCTAAAGAGACTAAATATTCGTTTGCGAGAATGTACATACCTCAGACCCCTCAGACCTGTTGCCAATTGAATATACTCCACTGTCTGCTAAAATTCTGTATCAGAAGATTTGAATCATATTCATGGTATCTTGAGCAACGAGCTGGATTTTGCAGTGAAAGGGAGGATAACTACATAGATGTATGTAAAGTACCTATAATACTACAGTGGCTGCTTAGGGCTCGGAAACTGTGTGAGGAAGTTGTCAAATACTTCCTCTGACATCTCGTCATTCCATAAGGCAGCCTGAGGATCACGGTATGAGTTTGTGACTGTGAATTGCAAGAACTCAGAGGCTGGGGTGTCTGTATTGTTTGTCACGACTGTGCCCCTAGCCTGACTTGGCGGCGGAGTATGAGGGGGTGACTGTGGAGAAACAAGGGATGAGTAATAGACAAAGGTAGAGAACGATAACTCAGGGGGTAGGACTTTGGCTTCAGCTTATGTGCTGCGCCCCTGGGATTCCCGGTCCTGGATTTCGGAGTAAGGGCGAGCCCTTCGGAGAAGATGAGAGACGAGGGACGAGAGATGTAACTCAAGTCAGACTAAAGGGTGAGGACATAGTTCAATACGAAACTAAAGTCTAAGTACAAATCGAGTACTACTTAAATACTAGAGACTCGGAGTAAGTAAAGGCCAGTGGAGAAGTACGGTCAGGGTAGGCATATGTAGAATGAAGACTATAACTAATTAAACATAATAAAATGCGTCGGAGAAGTGAGTGCATATGGCGGTGTAAAGTAAAACTGATAGTGGCACACTTAAGAATGATAAGTGACTCACTATGATATGTATACTACATTACTGAGGGGATAGCTCAGTAGAATGGAAGAAAGGAAACAAGAGTAATCTATGTACAGTAATCAATAAGTAATATTAAGAGCGTAATCAAAGTCCGGAGTAAACAAAGGGAAAGGCGGAGTAAGAGCATAGGGGTCTGGAGGTAGGCGATACGGGATATGACATCGTTATTGTGTATGTGTGTTACAGTTACTCAATCAGTATAGTGTCGCATTTTGTACTACCTCTTGTCGATGCCATTGCAGAATAGGTGACATCACACTGTCACAGGCCAAGCAGTTGATCACTGAAGAGATGCTTGAAGGCTGAGTGCTGAAAGCTGAAGCTTAGAGTCCAATGATTGACATGGACATATTGCAATACTGATCTGCATTGCTGACTAATGACATTCTGTGCTGAAGTTCTGAATGGACCACAGTCATCAAGATACTACATACTTTGTTCATTATATTAAAGCAAAAAAAATCTAATCTATATTACAGGTCTGAACGCGTTTGGACACATTTGAATGCGTTCAGAGAAAACTACATTATGGAGAACAAAGAACTGGACATGTGGTTTGGTTCCCCTGAGACAGTCGAACTTTGGACCAAACGTCAGTCCAGTTCTTCATGGGTTCACGTTTGAACCTAGGTTCGGAACCAAACCCCAACACCACTATTTAAACCAATAGCAAATAACTCGGAAACTGACCAGGGCCCAAGAAAGATAACAAAGAAAATGGTGGCAGATGAAGAGAGAAGACATACCTTGGACAGTGCTTCCTTGGAGTTCATTAACCAGGCACAGTCAGGACTTTGTCAGTGTGCATTTCTATACAATCACTTCCACCCTCAACCAAACTTGCCAAGCTTCAAGTCCAGTACTGTGAATGAAGAGGGTAGCACAACAAACTGTGGTGTTGGGATAGAATGGGTGGTAGGGAAGGTAGTGAATGATCACATTGACAAGAAGCTGTCATGTCAGTCTTGCAGTGCATTGATGTGTCATGTTGGTCCAAACACCGCAGTTGGGCCACTCACTTCTGCTGAATGCAAACTCATTGATTTTCACACTGCTAAATTGAATGGTCACACATCTACCGAGCTCAACACCACCACCATTACCAAACCTACAGGTATTTCAAAGGACATCATGGAAGATACCAAGATCAAATAATGTTGTGAAGCAGCAGAATGCACCATATTTCATGAGGCTCTTGTCTTCTGGAGAGACACAGCTTGGAAACGAATTGAGGATGACAACCCTTTCCTCTCTCACGACTGGGTCATGACAAAGAGTAATATTGAGCAACTGGTAGATAAGGCTCACTTTATTCTCAATTTTACAGAAGTCAATGTTGCTGAGATTCGACGGCTCATTACATGGATTCCACTTGATGACAACATTGTGTCGTCTCTTATTACCATTCTAGAGCAGTTTAGAGAGGCTCACAACAAGAACAGCAAGCCCGGCATTACAGAATGGAAATGGAAGTGTGCTCGTAATGATGAAGACAATCCATTCCTGGATCCAACTCCCCCAATGTTTGCGGTCCACAAGTGGGATTTAAAGGACACATATACACATGAACGGTATGTTCAATTGCATTTCATTCTATACTCTATTTACAATATTTTATTGATAGTCCAGTAATGTCTCATCAAATGGAATATGAACTTCCATTTCCCCATTCGGATTAGAAAACCCTTCTCCTATCTCGAGAGTATCCTCATCCTGACTTGCGGCTGTGTTTGGTTCAGTCATGTCTTCTGCCATTACATTTATTCCCTCTGTTCCTGAACGCTTGACCCAATCATGATACATATTTTTTTCCGTCAGCATAATCAGTCCTTCACGAAGAACATCTCGAATACCATCTTTCTTTTTGTTTATTGTATGTATTTTGCAGTTTGCTTTATATATGTGCACCTTCTGTACTGTAAGATCAAGACATAGTGCACGAATGTCTGCATCTGTCTTGACTGTTGTATGGTGCCTGTGATAATCTTGAGCTCCAAACCACTTGGCAAATTCATGAACAAGCGAGTGCAAGACTTCAACACAAGCTGAAGACTTGTTTTGAATCTGCTCTATTGAAGCATTGCTACCAACTGCTGCAAATACATTCTAAATTGATTATTGTAGCCTCTTTCCAACATGTATTTGAGTTGTAATTGCTCACTTTTAAGAATCTGTTATTATGTTCAAGGTAAAGATCTGTTGGAATTGAGTGACCCTTTTTACCCCAGCAGTTTACCAGCCAGGTGTGTTCAACTATATCTCGAAGCTGTGGGGACAGTACACACTCAAATTGAGCTTTCATTTCGAGCAGTTCATTTGCATAATTGTGACACCCAGCTCCATGCATAGCAAATAACCATAGGTCATATATAACCCACATCCACCCAACATCAGCATCATGAATTGCATCACTGAATTCCCAGAAGAGTAACATATCATGAATGAATAGAATAGAATGGCAAAGAACTTCATCTCCACCTTCCAATGCAATATGTGCAGCTTTGGTAGTTGTATATTGCTTCACCACCTGCTTGACTACTATTTCTAATTCTTCAGCAGTAGGTGACCATTCATTCAAATTTGCAGTACTGACTATAATTCTGTAACATATATCAAATACTGAAATACAAATATATGATAATGTGAAATCTTTCCTGGTGCAATCAACAATACGAGCAGTGAGGGAGTGCATAGCAAGTTCCTTTGCACTGTTGTACTCAGGCTTTTTACTGTCAAACTTTGATCTTCGCAAAAGTGTATGGTGATGTTCCAGTGAGCTTGGATTTTCTTGTGAGGCAGTTCCAAGATGGGTTCGAAAAATAGCATACATTGAGTTCAGCTGAAAATGAAACGGCATAGATTGTGCAAAAAGCCAAATAAATTGTTGGAATGTGGAGAATTCATATTTTCATTCTTCTTTGGTTAGCTCAATGTTTCATTTTGAGAGCCAATCACCAGTGATAAACCAAATTTCCTCAACAATTTTCTCTTTTGAAAAGCCTAAATGGGAAATGTATAGTTCCTGTAGAACACGAATGGTTCCATTGACTGAAGCCTCCTCTTCATTAAGAGCTGGGAGTGGAAAGAACTCTGTCTTTTCAATTTCAAGGCAGTGTATGACTGGTTTGAGCTTCTCAGTAAGCAAGCAAAGGTGCTTGTTCTTGGTTTTATCACCTACAGAACCAGGTGCATTGGATGTGAGAATTGAGCATACTGCATATTCAAAAGCTTTAATAACTTCTGTCTGCCGCTCCTTTGAAATTTTCAAAGAGTCCAAGACAAATTCATGACAATGTCCAAGAGATTTTTGGTAGCTTTCAATGGAGAGTGCCGATTTGTATGCATCCCGTAAGAACTTTGTGGGAAGCGAAAAAACAGCTGCAGTTGTTGTGTTTATTTGCTCAGTGCCAGAATCAAGATGTTGTGAAGCCTTTTGTAATGTGAAGTTAATGTTGTCATATACAACACCCCATAGCTGGGTGGGTGAATGGGCAAAGCCTCGAGCATGTTTCTTTGCATCTACAGTGAGATAATGTAACATATTTTGAACAGTTCTTTAAGTAAATTAATATTGTGTTCAGCAGTGATTATAAATATAACTGTACTAACTGGTAACTGACAGATATACATATGATTGAATATATCTATGGCTCACTGGCCAACTCCAGAGCTGGAAAGAAATAGTCCCATAATAATCTGAAATGCATTTGTTGCTCGATTTCTAAAGAATATGCACATGCTAATAATAGTTACAACAACCTGTTGCAGTGTCAATTCATAATCTCCAACCATACAGGCAGCTGAAACTATGTACTCGAATAGCCATGACATCTTTTCCAATCTTTTCTGTATTCTTTTTGTGCTCATAATCATTGGTAGCAGTGATAACTGAAGACAGAAGAATGGTAAAGCAAGGTAAAAGTGTATCATAAGAGCATTTAATCTGGTCTAGCCCAAAATCACTGGTAAGAAATGGAACTGTGATTCCTGCAGCAGAAAGCCAGAGAGTAGGACCTCGACAGGCTTTTAATGACTCTGCAACAATTATATCAGTTGCAGCCTGTGTAATTGCACTATTCAGGTGATTCATAGATTCTTTAGGACTATTTTGACTCCAAGCCTGTAGAATAGATGATGGGATGTAGGAAGCATTTTCCTGATAGCGGAGGGCCTGAGCTGCATGGCCTTCAGAACAATAGAAAGCTAGTACAAATTCATTGGGAGATCGATATCCAATATCATGGAGCACTTTTACAGCAGCAGTGACTTTTTCATTGAAAACAAGCTTAGTACGAGGCATTCTGAGAAGCAGAGCAAGTGTAAAGTGATAAAAAAAATCAGTTTGAAAGTTTCAATTTGCGACACGCAAGCGACGCATCAAACACGATTAATGCGTCAATATTCGTCAACTACAGTGCATGTGAACGCGGCTAATTTGTGACTTGCTTATCTGTGACCGTTTCCATCAGTCCGGCAACTCAAGTCTGCAACCCATTCAAATCATTTGAAGTGATTCTTCAAAGTAATTAGTATGGTTGCTCCCAGAAACTTTCGACCTCAGCTCCACTTATTATATACTTACTGCTTTATAAATTACATGGTTTGAAAGATACTATGAATATAAATATATTTTCTCTAATATTGCATTGGATCTGAGTCGAAACCGCGGCTGTAGAGTGGATTTACCATTCATTTTGCACTGCCCTGCACTTTGCGGTACTTTGATATAAGCCCGCCTCACGATTGCTCGTGGGCTAGCATATGTGTCTACATATGGAAGGACACGTGATGTCGTGGGCTGGGCCTTTGATGAGCCTACCTTAGGCATTAGGCCCAGGCGCCCAACCCCTTCCCCACGCACCCGAAAAAGGCCTAAGATTTTGATGAGTGCTTTCACTGACCCGGTGCAGCAATGCTCACTGAGTTCAATTATCGATGTGCTCAAACTTCTGAATTAGCTTGGGATTAGCCACTTGTGTTAAAATTTCTAAACAAAATGCTTTAGTACATCTGTAGTAAATTGTGAATCAATTACAGTTATGCTGTAGTTGGTGTCATGGTAATGTGCTTTCAAAAGGGCCTTGAAGCGAAAAAGCCACTGTACTTTTTCTATTAGAATTTATTTAACTTACTGCAGGAGGAGGCACCATAACCATTTCAAAGCCATTTTATGCGGAATGTTATAAATGGGCTTTTGTCGTTCAAGCAGATTGTTTGAAACTTCTGTATTCATGCGGTTGGTTATAATCTATCGAAGATAACTTAGAGCGACACCTTTTGAAGTAGTGTTGCCGCCACTCAGCTCCCGCTCGGCTCAGCACCGCTTACTGTCCTTGTAGGATAAAGAGCTGAGCTGAGCAAAATGGAATAGCTCAGCTCTCCTCGGCTCAGTGAGCTGAGCTACTCGAGCGGCCGCTCAGGCACCTATATTACAAATAGATAAGTACAAATGAATTTTGGTACATATTTTAAACTGAAATTAAGTGTTTACTCATTCAGAAGAGACTGAATAGCAATGTCTATATCCTCAGCTGCTGCAAACTAATTCGCATTTTTCATATCCAATTCAAGCATCTACTCCTCCTTACTTACATAGTCCCTCTGTAAAGTTAAGTGCACACCCAGATCGTATGCAGAATTTGAGCATTTGTAATGGCTCCATAATCTTGGGTAAAATTTGATTGTGTCATCGTCTCTTTCCCTGATGGGAAAACACGTTCACATGGAACTGAAGCGAGTTATCAGTGTCTGACTGAAATGTGGTTAGGGTTTTGTCTCATTTTAATTTCCGACATTATATAACTATGTTCCCACAAATGCCCAGGAGCGGTTAGCTCAAGCTCGCTCGGAGCTGTCAGCTCAGCTCAGGATTCAGAGCTAGTCAGCAGGAGCTATGAGCGAATAACGACCGCTCAGCTCAGTGAGCTGACAGCTCCGCTTACAGATGATGATCGGTACTTTGTACACCGAAATTCGTTTCTGTTATAACTTCGTCGATCGTGCATGTATTTACGTATAAGTTCGTACATATGTTTTCCGAGAATTATACTAAAACATACTTAAATTTCACGTCATTATGACAAGAACTGAGGGAGCTATTTATGTTTTATTGGTTTTGATGCGAATTCTGTGAACCGCTATTCGGTTGTACAGTGTCACACAATGCGTGACAGCCCTGCTTTCCCTGCCATCGGGCCTTCAGGGGTGTCACGCTATGTGACACATCATGTACTATTTTGGGGGATGAGAAGGAGATCTTGCCGTTTTCACAGTAAACACATAAACTTTCAGGAATAAAATGATATGTGCGTGCATTTAAAGTATGTACGAGTGCAAAATAAGTTCTGTATCAGCCAAAAGTGTACAAATTCATAGGAAACAGCATTGTCAGAATTTCGCAAAATTCACAAAACACACCAAAATCAGTATCACCATTTAAACAGAAATAGATATATATAAAATAACATATGTAATCAATCTCTGTTCTATATCCTACAGGATAATTCCCAGAATTAAGTAATACATGCAAAGGCTTTAGAGAAAAGTGCTACTGTACAAAGGAGTAGTGGTGTACAAAGGACCGATCATCATCTGTAGCGGCTCAGCGGCTCCGAGCTGAGCCAGCGGCAACACTATTTTGAAGTGCCAAATTTTCGATAAATGGCCAATGGGATGGTAGTTAGGCAAGATGCTTTGGTGTACCTGGTTGCACTTCGAGTGTGCGCACTGCGTACCCACGCACATGCGCCCAGGCCCGAGATCATGGAATCAAATTTTTTGAGAACGTTATTGCTAGATCTCTGATTTTCACTTATCTCGGTGCATATAAAAACGGCGCTTGTTTGCAGTTCAAGTTGTAAACTTGCACTGGGCCAATCACGGAGGAGAGGTGGTTAACTGTTGAAGTCACTCGGACTTCGTCGACACACGTGGAAATCTGCTGTTAGGGTCCAGACTGGATGAGTTGGTAACGCTCTACCTAGATGAGTCGATCGCCTGGGGTATGTAGTGCTGACTCAACCTTTGCATCATGCTGTACTTTCATTTACGACCTAGCCTTTTTCACTAACAAGGGGCTCCACTTTTTCGGTACAAAGAGGCTCGCAGGGATTTGATAATACGCATCCCTCGCCCTCCTGCACCAGGCATGCATACCTCCCTTTTAATTTCTGCTGTTGGACTAACTCCCTCGTCCTCCGATTTCAACCAGGTACTTTGACGACGCTCTTCTTTTCGCGGTTACCCACCCACCCACAACCTTGTTAGTTTCTTAAACATTAATACTTAGCCGTTTTTCTCTTTTCTTACTTTTACACATTTTCACGCATACTTATCTTTTCTCTTTTTTCTCTCTTCCTCTCTTCATGTTTTCTCGTTTTATCCTTACCTTACATATCATTTTTTGTGGCATCGCATGTCAGTGCAATGACAACTGCGTTCTTTTGGCGTGGTGTTATTGGCGTTCCTTATATCCGCGAGTGTCACACCACTGCTGCTCCTAATTATGCAAAGGCAGTAGTCCCGATTGGGAAGTACACTGCACGGCAATCGGCAATCCCAGGTGGCCACGATTTAGACGCGTAGTTCATTCTCCGACATTAATTTTCATAATCCGATTAACGTGCACCCTCCGTTCTGCTAAAGACTATCCATCTTCCAACCGTCAAGTAACACTCGGAAACATGTTCTCGGATGTGTCAGACGACGAGCCCGATTTCCAATATCGCAATGTACTTGTAAACAGAACCTCTTGGCCATATTTGCTACTTCACGAGGAAGATGAATTCAACACGAAGTTCCTCGAGGCGAGGCGCGCAAACGAACAGAAGGGAGAAGTACTTGCGGAGCCAGCAAAGCAAAGTGACTATTACAGGGACATAAAACTAATGCGGTTTTGCGACTCTATCAAAGGCTTTCATAAGGTGTGCTACTTTCTACTACAATTGATGATGGATGCGCCTCTAACCAGGAGCAAAGGGCAAATTGGACCTCACAGGTCGCCATCTACCAGTTAATAGATTTCTCTTGTAGGTATATACAATCACGCTAATTGTTAAAAGCGCTATATATCACTCTTCAAAAGGTGGAATGCATTTTTATTTGATTTCATCAACCTATCGCTCACTGTTGAATCTCAGCAAACCGAGAGAGAAGTGAAATTAGGACACTCTAGGACCAGGAAATTTATTGAAGTAGAGTATACAATGAAAGACGGCACCATGTGGGATGATTTTGTGAAGAAATGGCATGTTTCCCGTTCTTCAGGCTATCAGGGATTGGTAGGTTCTATTCGTGAGCATTACGGCTTAGCACTTATCACTGCTTTAAATTGTTAACCGAGTCTTTGTCTACAGAAGATGTACTGGATCAGCTCAGTCGCAATCCACTTCCTAAAATTCAAAGCATATGTCTACTCGACCTCCCTACGGAAATTCTGGATATTATATTCAAATTCGCTACTATTCAGCAAGCACGGCTTCTTTCTTCTGTATGTCACAAATTAAGAGAGATTGGAAAGCCTTACATATTTATCGTATTTTCTTCCCTTAATTGACCTTGATAATTTCTAATGAGACTTTGGTAGACTCGAACTCTCAGTTTTGATTTTCCTTTCGGATTCTTTGGGGAAACGAGGAATAAGGGCCCAGAGGAACTCATCAAAATCATGATACCGACTATTGAAGCCTGCAGAATCAATTTTATCAATCAGTCGAATTTCTTGCTTAGTCGACCTGATCTTATGGGTGTCGTTGGGTCACTCTGTCTCGGAAACCGTGCCACGGAGACGTTGGTCAGTTATGGTCTCGACGCTGTATTTGACGACACTTTCTACGAGCCCGTTTTTAAAGCATTCGTAGACGTTATACTCAACTGCAAAAATCTCCAAACATTGTCCTTAAATAAAGTCGATGTGTCCGTCGAAATCTTACAGGCGATATCTGCTCTTCCACATCTTACTGTTCTCGACTGTGGCTGTTGCACTGTCACGACACAGGCTATAGAGAGCATTGTTTCTGGGGAGATAATTGGACCCTCCTCCAGTGTTTGGAATTTGATGCTCCTGGATACTAGCGACAAATTGGCATCTGTCTGGTTACCAGTTCCGCTGTACCCTAATCTGCGCACACTTTCTGTCTTGGACCATAGAGAGATGTTAGAACCACCGGGTTTCATATCCCAACGCAGCAAAGTATTCGCTTCTCTGGAAAAATTGTTCATCGGGCACATTGACGACGAAGGAGTTACAGAATTGGCACGCTGGATAGAGTTGAATTCCGCCGAAGCGCCACTGAAGTTGACCCATCTGAAGATCACGGCCACATTTGGTTTAGACGATGGACCTATTTTCGCACTCATCGATGCATTGGAGATAGCACCATTGCAAGTCCTTGTCATTGATGGCATAAAGGAAGGCTCGTTTGAGCTGTTTAATAGAATTGCAGCGAAGTGCCCTCAACTTTTAGGTCTCACCATTATTCGCCGCGAGAACATCCTGCAGAAAGAAGCTAAGCTTGCAACCTGGCCGCATGCATCCTTCGAATATGCACCACATTTCTCTGCCTTCCAACGCCTTGAACATTTCTCTTGGAACTTCCGGGTCATGTACCTTGATCCGAGTCCTGCAGGAATTCTATATTTCGAGGACGGTTTCATCTCTGAAGATGAGGCCGATATGAGCGGATTCTCAAGCGCTGGTTTAGAGGACAGCGACTACTTCCTGGATTCTCATTGCATTGCTTACCCATTCGCTGCACATTGTCAAGCACTGAAGTCCTTTGCAATTGTTTCCGGTAACATGACGGAAACCTTCTGCGTCATCAAGCGGAGGGAGAACCGGCAGTTCGAATTGGTACCATTGGATATGAACAAAAGGTACAGTACGGAAGTATTGGATAAGTGGGATACCTCAATTTTACAACTGCACTGGCCATACGTTCTTCCGAATCGTAACCTTGGTGTTTAGTTTACTAATATCTAGTGCAATTATGCAAGGTTCAAACGTCAAACCCAACACAAAGTTCTGCTTTATTTTGTACTGAACCTTTACTTGTACAGCTTACACGTCAACTTTAGATATTTCTTCCACGATCGCGTTTCCCAGTCCCTCGGTTGTCCCGCTTCCATGCATATCCGGCGTTAGCAAGGTGGAAGTTCCTCCAGACAGGGCATTCTTTTCACGAAGGAGAACACTTTTGATTGCCTTCATGACTGCTGCGGCAGCTTGATGCTCGCCTAAATATTCAAGCATCATCTGCCCCGCCCAAATCATTCCAATCGGGTTCGCAATACCCTTCCCTGCTATATCTGGCGCACTGCCATGTACAGGCTCGAATAAGCTCGGAAGCCACTCCTTGTTTGGATCACCCTTCTCAGCGGTAGGATTTAAATTAGCAGATGGAGCAATACCAATGGTGCCAGTGCACGCAGGTCCAAGGTCGGAGAGGATATCACCGAATAGGTTTGACCCGACTACAACATCGAAAATGTGCGGGCGTTGCACGAAGTGAGCACAGAGAATATCAATGTGATACTTCTCCACTTTTATATCCGGATATTCTTTTGAGATCTCTTCAACGCGTTCATCCCAGTACGGCATCGTAATAGAAATCCCATTTGATTTAGTCGCCGAGGTGAGCTTCTTGGCTGGACGACTTTGCGCGAGCTCAAACGCGTAGCGTACTACCCGGTCCACACCCGTTCGTGTGAATACTGTGTTTTGGATCACCGTTTCTCGATCTGTGCCTTCGAAAATTCTACCACCGATTGAACTGTACTCTCCCTCGGTATTCTCTCGCACAGTCACGAAGTCAATAGGCTTTCCATCCCGGTTCGCAAGTGGTGAAGTTACACCGGGGATAAGACGACACGGTCTCAAGTTGATATACTGGTCAAACTCGCGCCGAAACAAAAGGAGACTTCCCCAGAGAGAAATATGATCCGGGACAGTCGCTGGATCCCCAACTAAAGATAGGTTCAGCGTCGCTCTCTAACCCGAGATAGATGAGACAGAGGGACTAGCCTGCTCCAAAGTATATTGCATCGCATTCCTGTAGAGTTTTCTTCCAGTCATTTGGAAGCATTTTGCCATGCTGGTGGTAGTATGTACAAGATGCCCAGGGGTAATGTCGGAATTCGAACTCAAAACCAAAACGCTTCGCTGCTACCTCAAGGCAGCGTAGAGCAGGAGGCATTACCTCGATACCAATTCCATCACCCGGAAGCACTGCGATGATGTAGGATCTAGAATGGGTCATTGTAGATACGTTCTGGTGGAGTGCGGAGGAAAGGTCAATGAGCCATCTGTCGAGTAGATAAGGCGGTCCTTGACTCCTTGGGACCTGATTAATTTTACGGGCCGGCGAACAACTTGAATAAGTATCTAGTTCTCAGGAAATACGTCACAAGGTAAACAAGCAAAAAGGCTTCGTAAGACCAGCTGTATCCTGATTCGTTGGATCAGTTAATATTTCAAGTTCCAAGCTTCATGACAACATTTATAGGCATTTCATGACAGATTGCTGGTATAAGTGAAACATGGAAGTCACTGTACGTGACCATTTTACGTCTATTATTACTTTGAGGGTATTGTGCTACGATCTAATTCTACTAAAGTACAGTCTATCGTCTAATTCTCTAATGCGCTATCATATCTATGACCAAATGTTGGGCGAGAAGTAACTTGTAAGGTCCCAACCGCTCGTTTTTAATCCGAATGTTACATATGTGTGAGTGCCTGACTTTGCAGATAGATCGCGATCGTTGCTATTTTTATGGTCAATTAATGCTTCTTGCATGTACTACTAAGAAGAAACATACAAGACATTCGCGACCTCGCGGGTGACCCATCCTGGACCATGACTTCCTTGTGGAGGACCATCAATGCGGATGCTTTCATGACTATAGAATTTTTCAATGGCCTCGGTTATGAAGGCATCGTTCGGGCAGTAATGACTGCAAGGCAGTACAGAGTGAGCTTGTGCCAAGATATGAACATATAACACTTACGCTACAGGCAAATAAATTTTGGGGAATATTGAATCACTTCCAGCATATAACGAGTAGTAATAGAGAAGCCCTCCAATAGGATGTTGGGCAGTCGTGAGTTTGATACCATTTCCATCGGCAGAAGGATTGATATCCCAATTTTTTATATGCAAGTCCTTGTTTGATGAAGAAGAAGAAGCAGGGAACAAGTTGTTCCAGAGAATCTCCATCTTTGATACGACTGAATCAACATGATGTCCTGAGAGTGACCCTCCCAATGTGAACGCGCGTTTGGCATCCTCCCAGGAAGTACCCTTTTTAGGCCGACAGTATATCTATAACGTATGTAAGAACTAGAATCGGTTATGCAAGAATAAAATTAACGAACCTTTAATCTGTTAGCATTGCCTCTTACGCAGTCCAAAGCAAATATTTGAATCCTGGGACGGTATTCCTCATCTAGTCCTTCGAAATACGATAGCAACAGCTCCAAGGGCTTCATCAGGCGAGAATCAAGTTGGCCAAGCAGCTTGCGAAGGGGATCAAGCTCAGTGTCCCACAAATGAATAGGCCTAGTTCTTTCGTTTGACAGTGAGAGTGTCGTTGGGCGTGGGGCAGGTATATAATAAGCTTTGAGCGTTAACGTTCCACATGAAGAGAAGTCGAAACCTGGAGCCCCGTCAGCCACGTGGAACAGGAACATAGCGTTATGAACATTGTACTCACCCACGAAGAACCGGGTTCCTTCCGGAATATCACTACCCGTGTCCTCCGGAAACAAGAACTTCTCTGTTTCCCTTCGCCAAGACATACCATCCTCTTCACATACAACGACCCCCAAACTTCCCTCTGGAGAAACAAGATAATCAAGGACTGTAGACCCGTTGAGCGGTTTTCCGGTACGTGGATCTCTGGAATCACATATCAGATAAGAGATAATAGACCGAAGATAGACGAAATGTACATTGGCTCTATTGCAAACCTGACTTGTCGATTGATACTTCCTAGAGTCGGTCTCTTTCGGGGTATAACCCAGCTTAACTCCACAGGACTCCCATCGATCGTCATAAGAGAACCAGTACCATAGGCGTAATGAGGACCCATCATACCAAGAACGCGAGCATATACAAATATCAAGAATTTGCATTGAGCTTCTAAGGGAAAGGAGGAGGTCTCCAGCATAGTTCCGAAAGGTTTCGCAAGTTTTTCCCAAAAGAACTCGTTTTGGGCAGACATGGAAGGAAGGATCTAAGTATGTGACATGTTAACAGTACGTCCAACAAGAAGTGTTAGCCGCCTACCTGAGTTATCGCGTTGAATACGGGTGATCCGCCATAGTTATAGTGAGTTGGCTTTCGTAACGGAAATCGAGGCCCAAGAATAGTCCTAGCAATTAGCTGTACAAGCTCTCCTGGGCTTTGGACGAGTCTTCTGTCGAAGTCGTAGTCCGTGTAGTAGGTTGGGTGTGCGGGAGCTACGTAAGAAGCCGCGGGTGAGACATATGCTCCACATCCAAATTGGCTGACGCGAGCTTACCAAAGAAGCGCGAGTCGTTTGTAAGAGTATTCATAGCAGATGAGATGGGGGATTGGTGATATTGCGAGGCAGCCCCGCCGCTTTTTATTTCGTTCAGAAACACCCTCACGGTTGTAAAGCAGCTGGATCTCGAACAAGATTTCAATGAAATAACTCCGCGTCGAAATAGAATGAAGCCGGTTACCGCCAATAGGACAACTGATCAGGGATGTCTCATGCATTCCATACCTACAAACGAACATTGCACTGCACAACAGCCTCAAGGTTTATCAGAATCGAAATGGAGTTATACATCACCATCAGAGATCCTCTCACCGTAATACTTCGCTTATTTAAAATCCAAAACCTATTGCGCGCGAAGGCAACACGACAACATAGGGTACTCAACTCTTGAGTATCTGGTGCAATCGGGACTTTTAAAGGTTTGATGAGCCTTCGTGCCTATTTGCAAATCTATATTTGAAAAACCATTATTCCCATTTGAAAGGGCGGGGCTCAATGGGGATGGTCAGGCCATGCCCATCAACTTAAGGATACTAAAACTCCCGCTCGGCGAAAGAATTAGCCTTTTGATCGTCGTCCTTTGCTATCGTCGATCTTACAGACTTGCATGCACCCTTGGCAAGGTTTAACTCATTAATATTTACCAAAAATATTTTCTATTTTGTCCCAACATTAATGGCTATGGTTTACGTGAAAGGATCCCATTTACAGTTTTGATGGTTTAAAGTTACGGTGCATATTTAGATGGAGTTTGGGGGATGGTAGTGTTGTGGATGAAAAAGGACTCCAACAGTATACAGCCTCTTGGGTCTTTTCGTAGATTCAAGGGTCTGTTTTTAGTCGTCGAATGTTAATTCAAACGCCACGAAGGTCCTGGATATTTCCTGGGTAAGTTTACCTGCAATACGAGCCTGACCTATTACGTGACACTTGTGTGAATACACCTTTGTATATGACATCAGTGGTGGTCATTCAAGATCCACTGAAGAAGATGGGTAATTATCCAATGGCACGGATGTGATCGCAGTAGGTGAGGGAATGTATACCCATACTTTTCAGAAATCCTACTGTGCATTGAGTGAGTTTTATGAAGAACTAGGAAGTACCATACGGACACTATCAAGTTTCAACTCAGATTAGCAAAACGCATCAGCACTCTGACAATCATGCGAATTTTATAAGTCAGGGTAAACACACAAATGCGATTGATGAGTTACTTAACTAATCATCCGAAGGAATGATGGATACGAGTCTATCATAAGAGCCTGCTTCACTTTTGAGGGCTTAATCGCCGAAAGTGCTACAGCCCCTTTGTTTCGGAGTAACTGGAGTCGTCCCCGAGGACATTTTTCTGATGTTAACGGAAGACCTCCAATAATAGATTCTCAGAGTGTAATTTTTTATTATATACGAGCCTGGTTATGTCACCACGACCTTCAATGGTGGCCGAATGCATGGCTGAGAACGTCCCATCAATGCCCATGGATCAACAGTGGGAGCCCAGATGCCGGAAGTCGGGGAAGTTTTGGCAGTCAAAAGTTGTATCTGGGGATAGGAACCTAGGAAGCAATATGGCGGACTCAGCGGAGGGCGGGAAGCGTGGAAAAATAAAATTTTGACCAATATTAGGAAGATCTCCATGTGTGGGGTAACATACCAGATGGTGCGTTGGGGAAACTTACCAAAATGCAGGATGGTATATACTTAGGTCGTCAAGTTCTAGATGTATCAGTAGCTCACCGTCAAGGCTGTGAGGCCGTGGTAGCAGATGCCAAGGTGGGAAATCGCGCGCGTGGTAGACATGTGGCCGCCCTATATGATGGAATTTACTTATCCGAAGAACTGCTATCTATGTCTTGTGAATTTTGAGCGATGGCAGAGAACACGACAGTGTGAACGATTTGGAACGTATGTTATCATATCTCACGATGGATGTGATTAAAACATACGGAATTGGACAATGACAGTATGAAGCCCACCGTCATGATCCCCAGTTTTTGACGTGATGCTGTAATGATAGGTAGAAGATCTTTTCTGCCTACTTATCATAAATTGTATATACGCACATGTTTTTCGAGAAGATACGCGGTCCCCACAAGGAATACATAGGAACATAACCTGTACTGTACTTGGCTAGGTGTTGCGAGTGGCCGCTCTTCCCCTTTCTAAACATTTGAAAATCGTCCGTTTGTCTCCCTGATCTGATGGCGGTGGAGATACGTGATTGATTTTTTTGACCAGCTATGAGGAAATAAAAAGTAAAACATGCAATGAAGGCCTCTCAACGCGGACCGTATTCCGAATTAAAGTGTCCACGAAGGCGTAGCCAAACAATGACATGTCGCTGCCAAATACAAAATCGAACTGGAATAGTCTAGAGCCGGAGGTGTTATCTGACGACAGATTAGATTTTGGGGGGTATGGCATGTAGTTATCATTGTAGTTCGAATGACAGCCCGTAATATATGATGTAGCTCATCTGTATTGTTCCTTCCATACTGGGTACTTGCTGGCTAAGTAGTATGTCCACGCCAATGAATTCCCTGAGACAGTTTAGGAAGGTATCATTAATTAACAAGTCACTAGTTGACTGCTCATAAGTACTACGGAAGCTTTGAAGAAAGTTTTTGAATTTGCTAAGGTACAATGACTAATCTAAGCTACGAGCTTCCATTGCCCTGTCGCTAATCCATACGACACACTCTGCGAAAAGCCATAGTTATCGGCCATGCCTTGTCTGAACTGGGGATCCATCCAGTTCGGCAACGTATAGAGGAACCACAGGAAGGTCCAGACGTACCCCAGCCTTCGAAGTGTAGGGGTCGGGCGCGGATGGAATATCATCGAGATCACCTGCTCAACCATGATGGCTGTTGCTTGGAGCAAGAAGAACCGAAAGGCACCACTTTTCTCCCAGAACTGATTCCTGAACATTCCATACTCCCCCGCGGCATGTAACACGCCTGACACAAAAAACGCGGTATATCGATGGACGTTGTCCGCTAAGAAACTTCCTTTGCGAATTCTTAGAACTCGATAAGTTACGAAATCGCCGTGTGTCGAAACAGTCTGCAGTGGATGAAGGTTGAATGCCGTAAGAACATATTAGGATATAACATAAGAATACCCACCCGTCGGAAAACTTGGTGCCACGTTCGGCTGATGTAGCGGAAAAAGCTAAACGTTTGTTTTACAGCTGGTAGTGAAAAACTGCTTACCCCCAGAAACGTCGGACGGTATAGGCATCGGACCACTTTCCATATATCGCAGGCCAGTCGCTTGGTTCGGTGGCGTTCAGCGCGACTGCCAGAACAGATGCGGCGGTGTAGCCGAAGCTCATATATGACCATATATGGGCTGCATGAAGCGCCGTGTTGAGAACGCGCAAAAGATATCCTCCACTCGTCAGAGAAACTCCATCGCGTCTGAATACAGGGGAAAGGACGATTGTGGTGTGTACGACATCGAGGATGATGAAATAATAGATTGAAGTCAGTGATTGACTAAGTATGAAGCTCCATTTTGATTGAGATTTAGGGGGATGTGGGGGGAAAACGTGACGGGGTTCGTGCTCCCATCCGATAGCTCTTGGGGTACTGAGGAGTCGAAGCGCCCATTTGCCTCTGTCAACGAATGAAAGCTCATTTGTAGGAGTCGATTGGCCGACCAATCGCAAAGAAGCGACATCGTTAATGAAAAGTATGTCAGATGCTTGAAACAAGCTCGTCATTATAAGTGTCCAAGTAACAATGTCCTCGGAGTCCTTGCCAGTCGTAGTAAAGAGCATCATGTACAGAGACATGGCGAGAACGGGGAAGAACAGAAGAACCCGTAGTACGCGGGATCGGCTGAAGGCGCCAACGAGTAAACAGAGTTGAACGCATGCCTGCAGCCCACCTGGAAGCGGTACCAAAGAACTCATGGCAAGCAGAACGAGAGAGACCGGTATGTGGGGCAAATTTGAAGCACCAGAGCTTTTAACTGCAAGATCATCATTACCTACAATTACCAAGGGCCAGGGGTCCGTCGGTGTCGTACAAGCCCACCTCCTTGTACAATAAGTTGACGAGTTAGTATGTTTTTTTTTTTTAAAAAAAAAGTATAACAGACCTACCATTTGGGATAAATTTGGCCGGCTGGGTTGTAGGTTTTCGATGCTAACCACCATGCATATAAAGGGAGTAAAAGAAATGTAAGCTAAGAATGCTGTATGCGTGTTGTTTGCCTCTCGAGGTGTTGACAAACAGTACCAAATTTTTACCTATCCCCACTGCGTGACACAATCCGTGACCTGACGTAACTTTCTTCATGGCCTTGCCCTTTTCCAGTCTTGCGGCCAAACTGCGGCCTTGTTGAAGCTACAATGAAGCCTTGTTCGATCCGAATAGACTCTTTCACTGAAACCACCACCACCGCTGCCAACAGCGAGCTTGAACAATGGCCTCTTTAGCTACAAAGAATATTGCTTCCGCTGCCACCTTGAAGAGTGCCAACCCTGTTGCCATATTCGTTGGAGGAACCTCCGGGGTAGGGCAGGGGATGGCGGAAGCTTTTAGTCACCACACAAAGGGGAAATCCCATATCGTCTTGGTTGGTAGGAATCGTGACGCCGCAGAGGGCATTATTGCGAATATGAAGGCCGCCGCTGACGAAGAGAGGTATGTCAAGCTCCTTTTCCGACAATTTTCCTCTTCTTTGTCCTGATACAAATCGCAAATGTTGCAGTTCTGGATCATACGACTTTGTGCCTTGTGATATATCATTGACAGCGGAGGCTAAACATACTGCTGCAGAATTGACAACCAAGTATCCTAAAGTCAACTTTCTTGTTATCACTGCGGGGGTCTTAGGGGCAAAGAAGAGTACCACTACAGAGGGTCTCGATAAACAATCTGCCGTGCACTATTACGGTCGCTGGTCCTTTATTCACGAACTCTTGCCATCCCTGCGTGCAGCCCAAGAAGCAAAAGAAGACGCGAAGGTCATGTCTGTTTATGGTCCTGGGCAGGGCCGTGGCGACATGGCTGTGAACAGCAACGACATGATGTGCGAGGTCAGTATCGCTGTCATTATGTTTTAGGGTTCTTCGTTCTGAAGATAACATCTTTCCTACAGGAGTATGCACTCCGGAACCCAGGCGTCGTATTTGCCCACGCTCATCCAGGCAACGTGCGTACAAATGTCCTGAAAAAGTCTGACTCGAAAGTCATGAATGCGATGAGCCACGTTATGCCATTGTTCACCCCGTTCACTGTTTCCCAGGAAGAGTGTGCGGAGTACCTGTGGAGTGGCTTGTATCGCGTAACTCCTGAAGGATCTTCAGGCGACATACCGGGTGCATATCGCATCACGAGCAAGGGTGAAGACCTGGGAATGAAGCACTATTACGGCTCACCTGAACAGCGGAAGACTGTGTGGAAAGAAACCACCGACGCGACGAAGACCGACGATCCTTAGTTGCGGAAAGAGGATCTACGATATGCGTTTCTGCTTCTCATTCATGTTACAATACACTACTGATTGAGCCCGTTCTTATCTGCATCATGTATATTCTGTTCAATGGCTCCTTGTGCTACTTGTATTACCCACATTGCTGCCATATGCTAAATCTCTAGTGAATCTTGTTTACCCTGTTTACGTATAAGGTTGACGTTGCTTGAATCTAGCAAGTTCTCCGCTAATCGTTGGCAACGCTTGTAACGACAAATGTTTTCCAGCAGATCGAGCCAAGACAGCGGCATGCCAAGCTACGAGTCTCTTTATCACTGTTCCGAGTAATTAACACCCGTCGCTCTGTCACTTACAGGTCCTCTACTCAATATCGTTCAGATGTGGAGAGACGTGGTCGCCAGTAGTGCAGCCGCAAGCGCTCTTATCATTTTCCGTGTAACGCCCCTCCGGTCATACTTCCTTACTTGTACAACCTCAACTGCGCATACCACGCCTCGTTGATCCTGACTGTCGAGACCAAACACAAATCTGCAATCTGCTCTTCGTACCCGTACATCCACGGCAATGTACGAGAAAGCTATGTCCGTTGGGTACCATTAGCATGCGTGTCGGAAGGATCCGTCGGTTGAGGGCGTCACAGCTGTGTTCCGCGATTTTGGCGGGGACTTACACCAGCTTACACTGTCGGCGGTCGCGCCTCGGATACGGGGGCTTTTTTTCACGACTTGCAAGGAAACCGATCAATTGTGGATAAAAGGAGGATTAATATGAAGTAAAGATTTAAATATTGAGTTTTTTTTTCTGATGGTGACGAATATGAAATCTTACGAGTTTGCATGACCTATAGATCATTCGAGGTTCGAACACTGTGAGTTACAGCTCTTCTGAGCTCAACGGCATGGTTAAGTATGGATACGGCTCGTGCGCATCAACAAGTAGGATCAGAACATGTCGTACTTCAGCACGGCTCCGAACGTGCTCAAACGTTGTGTTACCACATAGTTACACCCGAGCTTCCAGGAAAATAGAGCAGCACCTAGAACATCCCTGCTCGGCACGGTGTGGCCAGTAATAGATTTGCGTCCTGCCCTTTACTGACTATACAGATACTGCACCACGACGGCTTTCATGGTTGTCGCTACATCTCGCTCCATGTTGCGCTCGAGACGGTCGCTAAACACTTTCATCGCGACTTTCCGTCCTTCCTTGAAGACGTAAGTAAAACTGTACCACAAGCTACAGCAACCTGAATAGGGACATCCTCGGCCTTGACGCGACGATTGGTCTCAAAGGAGACTCGGGAGCTGATGAGTCTATTTTTCTGCCAGATATGCCAGAGTATGCCGCTCTCAGGCTATGGCAGTTAAACGCGAAGACGGAGTTAAGGCCGTCTACGAGATGTTGGAAGTCGCCGTGCTCCACCATTCAACTGAATAGGTTTGGATTCCACTCGATGCCAGAACACAACGTTAGTTGACCATATTGCTTTCCCAGAATGTCAACTACGAACCGTCAGATCCACGAAGCCTCTCTTCCCTCCATCCACTTACTTTACGACCGCGATACCCGCAAGGTTCACAACAGCGCTGACATAGGTGCGTATTGGATTTGTCATGAACCTTCAATGGCAATAGAACCTGTAGGCTGTCGGTGCATTGGATTTTTCAGCACTCAGATAACGAAGCCTGGGAGTCAGGACGGCGTTTCACATGGGTGGGTATCTCCTTTCTTTTTCATACTTCAAGCGATGTATACTTTTGCTGTAGTTAATAACAGGGATTCAACACTCCATGAAAATCGAGTGGAACAGATGGGTATCCCGTGAACGTCGGAGGTGCGAGGGCTCGCAGAAAGGCCTATCGAATGGAGGTGAAACGGGAAGGTTTGTTGGGTAGGAGGACCATCGTTCCTGTGAAGCTTGAGAGGGGATAGAAGAAATCAAGCAGAACACAGATGGGAGAGGGGGACAAGCTCCAAAACCCGTTCCTCACTCTGAGAGTGAGGTTCTCTACGGACCGAAGAGGTCCTGAACGGATGTCAGCGACATAGCATCATCTCGCGCCGGGCGTTATTTCTGACATGCCCAGAGATTTCTTTTCCGAATGCGCATGTATGTAATTCCCCTAGTTTCTGCGGGAGCCATTCACGCTTTTGACTCCGAGGCTGCTTCTAGTGGTGCCTCCGTGTACGAGGGAGTTATGGGGGACGAGCAGATTATCATGGGTAAGAAGCCGTTCCCCTGCTAGCGGATCGATACTAAACCACTCGTCATATTGTCATGGTTGTACTTCCAGGACCTATGCATATGCCCACTTTTTCCAGTAAACAATCAAGCCTATTGCGGCTGCTTCTGGCGGTGATTCCGAGCGCGAGGTGGTTGAGCCGGGGGACCATATACTCGTCGATGAGAAGCTGTTCTTGCTGGTAACGATTAACTTGGCTCTGCTGACTTTTCCGGGACAGTCCTATGATCCTTAAGCTACTTCTCGCGGTGCTTCTGAGGTCGAGGGAGCTGCAAGGGGGCATTGGATGGTCGTCAATGAGAAATCATTCATCCGGGTCCCGGCTATTGAATTTGTTGTAATGCCTGTGGAGCTTCTGGGCCTAGAGGGAACTATCATGGAGAACCAGATGGTCATCGACGAGAAACCGTTCCTTCTGCTAATGAAAATATTGCAGTGCTTGTGGAGTTTCCGTGCCTCGAGGGAGTTATGGGGGAGGAACCAGATAGCCATCGACGAGAAGCCGTTCCTCTTGCTGATCATCATGAAGGTCTCGGCTATCTACTACATCCACCTCACTTCTATTGCTAAACGTGTTCTCATGTCTGCACAGCCATTTCAACCAAGAGCAAGTTATGACAGGACAACATGAGAAGCTTGCTCGCCCTTCTGCCTACTTCTGTATGCTTCTCTCAGCCTCTGCCTGATCCAGGAGGGGAGTAAGGCGGATTCTTCAGAGATCCAAGACCATCCGGCTTCTCATCGAAAACTTCCCCCATAACTCCCTCCCTCTCTTTCTGCTCAGAAGAGCGGTCAGAAGCAGCGTAGGGGTCTTACGCTTGTCCAGCCAGGTCTAAATGCTCAGGCTCATATCGTTAACACCTTCACTGTATTTATTATCGTATATACGATAAGAATATAGAATAGTTTGATTGAGTTAAACCTATGTTACAAGAACTCTGCCTATTCTTTCGAACAAGCAGTTCAGCTAAATAGCGAATACGCAAAGGTATGTAGTAGTAAACTACCGTCCTCGCCCATAGAGATACGAAGAGCAGCGTCAAATAGAGTACAAAAGAAAACGCAAGACGATTAGTAGTGTAGTACTATTCCCAAAAGTAGCCTTCAGGGATCGACGCAACGACGCGCATAAACTATGTACTCCGAAAAAAGTAAGAGTGGGTGAGAGTGGGTGTGATACCCCACAAGGCGCGTTCAAGTGACCCAAGACAGCCCAAGACCCAAGAACAGCACCGCGTGCTAGATAATCACCGCCCTGTACATCCCAACCCACTGACGTATCGTTTTCACATCCTATCTATGCACATGCAGCTTGACAGCCCACAAAGCACCTAATATCGTCGTCCTCCTGACCTACCCCCTCCACTCGGACCGGTGTAGGGACTATAATCAGGAGGCGGTCGTCCACCGCCGCCGCGATGCGCTGGTGGTGGAGGTGGAGATTTTGACCGATTGCTACTTGGAATCACCGCATTCCTAAACAGATTCATAAGATCTTCCGTGCGGAACACAGGTCCTACGAAAGGCAAATGCAGATCAGCATGAATAATCCAGAAACCAAAAACCAAAGACATACCATCAAACTGCGAAGGGGGAGGCAAGCTCCCAATGAAATTCGAGATAACGGCAGGAATAGCAGGAATCCTGGGCTTCTCTTCCTCCCTCTCGCCAGCCCTAGGGGGGGGACCACCCCCACCTCTCCCGCGCTCCCTCTCTTCCCTCTCCCAAACAGGCGGTGGCGGCGGCGGCGGCGAATACCTCCTCCTCCCACCCGCACCGGACCCATCCCACCGATCCCTATCCCTATCGCCCCGGGGAGGTGACATCCCACGCATGCGTTTATGTCCCTGACTATACTCCCCTCCCCTACTCTCATCCCTCTTCCTGGTGGGGTAATCCGGGGACGAAGGTCTCTTAACCGCTGCTGCAGCATTCATATTCGCTTGCGTATCCGAACGTGCTGCACCGCCTTGATTCGACGTAGCGACGCTGGACTGGGAAGATGATTTGCGCGCCATCGCTACGCCAAGGTCGCGAGCGGCAATGGCGTCCGTGCCAAGATAGATATGTCGCTGGGCAAAGAGCTTGATGGGGGGATCTGTTAGAAAACAATGTTAGGTTCCTGGTTGGTATCGGCGAGGGAAGGGGGGTGGCAAACGTACCACTCGGGTATACTTCTGCAATCCTCTTCTCAAGTTTCTGCGAAGCTTCAAGATCACCATATTGGTACTCATATCTTGCCCAGCGTTCCCATAGTGGACGTGCCTTGTCAGCAGGAAACGAGTTGATCACACGTTCGAAGAGCGCTCGGGCATCTGTAACGTAGCGATGTAAGAATACGTAGTGAAGAGAAGGAACAGGGAGAACATACTATTCTCATCGTTAATCGAAATTAAAAATCCAAGATACCTCAACACAAACTCGATTTCATCCGCATAGAAATCCATGCCCTTCTCAAAGATTCTACTCGCAACCTGCTTGTCGTCCGAGCAATGGTACTCCATGAGCGCTGTTACACAACATCATCAACATCGTTGACACATAAGGTAAAAGAGAGAAAACAAACCAGCAGCTTCATAAACCTCCCAAGGTGTCCACTTATCCTTCCTCGCCTTCCCAAAAATCGCCCGAGAACTCTTAACCCCCTCCGCGCGCCTCCCAAAGCGCATGTACATAATCCACGCCAACCCATACTCAGTCCTCAACTCAGCCAGCTCAGTTGACTTCTTCTCCTTCTCATCAGCGTCACTAGAAGAGCTATCGCTCTTATTCTCCGTGTCCTTCCCTTTATCTTTATCTTGCTGCGCACCACCGTTGACAAGGTGAGCATCGCGCGGGACAGAAGAGGCGTTCGCTGCTTCCACCTGTTCTAGATTTGCACGGAGGGCAGAGAGAAACTTTTCGAATGTCCCATGAACATCCGTTAGTTCCTTCTTCGACTCCTGTGCTTCAGCGTACGCGAATGTAAGGAGAAAACTGTAATACATCAGTTGGGCTCTACGAACACCATAAGTTGAGAGAGTGACGAACCTGCCAGGATTAGCATCAAGCCCCTGCTTCAGAATCGCAAGACCTTCCTCCGGCTTGCCAACCCCACAAGTCCAGATATACGCCATAAACCTACATCGTACCCAATCAGCACCCCATCCTATCCTCTCAGCAATGAAAAAACCCACCAAATCTCAGTATAATACCTCATCCTCACCATCGCCTTCCTGTAAACCCCTTGAACACGCGTAATAAGCGTCGTCCGATCCTTCTCCTCAATCTCCAGAGGGTTCCCCTCCTCCCACTTCAAATATCCCTTCCACTTCCCAATCAACATCCTCTCCGCCCCATCAAACGTAGGCAAACCAGGCAAATAAAAGCCCTCGGCACCACGATCCCTGTTCTTTTCCGTCGTACCCTCAGGGTACAAGAAGCCTAAATGGTTATTTAGCTGGCGGAGGACGGTACGGGCCTGCATGTGCGCGGGACTGAGGTCTGCCATGAACTTTTTAGCGGTGATGCGGTTTAGGTTGGTTTCGAACGATTCGAGCTCGGCCCAGAGCTTTTCGACATTTTCGAGAGGGATTTGGACGGCGCGGTGGTAGACTTTTCGGAGGGCATCCATTTTCTGTTGTTCTTCCCATGTTGAGGTTGTCTAGGGTGGTGGTTAGTAGGAGCTCGACGCGGGAGAAGAGAAGGAAGGAGGAGTAGAGCGAGGCGAAAAGAAACGCGTAGAGGAAAAGATGGCAGAGGAAGAGGGAGAAGGGCGGCGTCAAGGTGAAAGGGTGGCGTATGAAGGGGGAAAAGAGTGGCATAGAGAAGAGAGGGGAAGGAGTGACGGAGGGAAAGGGAAGAAGGCAGATGAAGAAGCAGAAATGATTTCCAAGGAAGATCGGAGACGCATCGCGTAGGGAGAAGCACAGAGGGTATGTAGAAAACGTGTAGTAAAGGTCGTAAGTGTCACAGGGAGCGGGAAGGGCAACGAGTGATATGATGTATGGAAGGGTGCAGAAGGGGGTGGGACAAGGTAGCATATAAAGAGGGTGGCATGGAGAGAAAAGGCAAGAAGAGCAAAAGAACGTACCTCGCCAGCTTTAAGAAACTGTATATAGTCGTTCCAAATCTCCCCACTGTCCTTATCCTGCCCAACATGGTTGAGGGCAAACTCGTATGACTTGCGTACCGTATCCCTCGTTGACGTCGAAGTGCCAGAATTGAGACGCCTGTCAGTGAACACAACAGACGTCAAGGTAACGAAGGGGCAACAACGAGAAGCCATCACCCACCGAACATAAGTCAAATAAAACCCCCACAGATCAACACTCGGCGAAGTCCTCAAAAACTTCTTAAAAAGGTCCTCAGCCTCCGTAAACGTGGTGGGGTCATTCAAAAAGTGCGTGATATAAGCAATCTGCGCCGAGCTCTATAAAAAAAAACCACAAAAAAGGGCCAAAAAAAGATATAACAACGTTCTCTAATGTCAACTCAGGTGAAAACGCACGGTATTAGGGTACTGTCTCAGCAAAGCATCATATGCCGCGCGAATCTTGTCAATCTCGCCTGTGCCCTCAGCGATGTTGATGAGCTTGCGCCAGGCGGCGGGGTCGTGTGGGTTCGTGCTCAGTAAGGCGTATTGGACGTCGAATGGGCTCTGCTGCTGCTGTTGCTGCTGCAGCGGCTGTTGAGGCATGGTATGTTGCTCTTGTGGCGCTTGCGGCTGTGGTTGGTACAGCTGGGGATCGAGCTGGAACTGTGGCTTGACGTCTTCGGTTCCAAGTAGAAACTGCTCAGCGGTCGGTGGCTCAGACATTTCCCTCTATTCCTTCGCTCTTCTGGTGCCTTCAAGCTTGCGTTTGAGACCTTGCGGGTTCTTGGGGCAGGGTTTTTGGGGCCTTAGGGTATTCAAAAAATGAAAAAAAGGCCGCTTGCTGGCACTGGGTTGAAGCTCTCCTGAAATCTTGATAAGGTCTTGTTGTTGTTCGCTGCTCTGGCTTTCTCTGTGTTGTCTCGCTGGATATGTGGTTGATGGTGGCGGTTGCGATTCAAGAGTGTTCAAGGGGGTAATTTCAAGGAGGTACGAGTAAATCGCTGGTCTCGATATTTTCTTGGATGGGTCCCTGTCCAGAATCCGCTTCGTTGTCCTGCAGCTCGGCCTTAACTGGACACGTGCTGTACTATTCCCACACTAGCATCTTTTCACACGGACCCTAATACTAATAGCTTATTCTCCGATGCACACGTCTGCTTCATTGTTTATCCTCTCCTTCATAGCAACCATCGTTGTTTCCAAACCATTCACTTCATCTTACCGCAGTATTTGTATTCAAAGAGTATTGTCTCGTCTGCACAAAGCTCGTTTATTGCTCTTTTCTTTTTGCACCCCACAAAGGTCGTTGGCGCTCAATATCGGGTGGCGCAGGGCGCAATACAGGCGCAATTCATTACGAAGACCCTGGAGATTCATTTCGAGATCCCCGTTTACTAATTTTACGAGTCTTGGGCTACGTCACCTTTTGTGTCTCGACTCTATGGTGTCTGGAACGTTCTCTCGTCTGTGGAGCTCTCTCTGCTTCCCAAGGAGTTTTTGCTGATGGGAAAGAACGGCAGTTGTGGCTCAGGAGTGGCCTCAACATTTTTGCATTTCGACAGTCATTTATCTGGCTGATTCCCGACGCTTTATGAGGTGATAATGTCTTGAACAAGTCATTTTCCGTGCCATCTGAAGCGTACTCCACTTATCGGTACTTTTTGCTGAACACTAATAAGTAGCCTCAGACTAAGGTGGTTCTACTAAAATAATGAAAAATTGAACCTCGGCCTTCTTACATGAGTCATAAGTGAAAGTTACTATACATATACGCCAACACCTGGCAAATAGACATCCGTCATACAACAACAAAAAACAAAAAGCTTGCTAAGTTTGCGTATAATGGGTACACCTCGTACCGATGTGTTAGGGCGCCCACGAGTCATACCACGCCAGTGTGACATCTATGCCATAGGCTTATCAAGGTCGTAAAGCTTACAGATGAAAAAAAGTGGAAAACTAGGTGCCTTCGCATACCTGGTGAGCGTACTCATATGGCAGGCGGCATACTTGGAGATAAAAATGAACTTTTACATCAAGCTTCAATCTTATCATTTTAGTCCGTCCTGAAAGTTGAAGTCGATTGTATATATCCTCACATAACATGTGTCAGTTCAAACCAGGAGGTACATAATATTTTTCAACGTGCTACGGCATTTGTGCTCTATTTGCTTATTAAGTGGTGGCTTATCGCCACACGATTCAATTCAGCGCACCAGGAAGATTTGAATGAGTACTCTATTTGGTAAGCGGTAAATAACGCACGTTAGTATACCTGTTCAATCGTACTCGTATTTGGTATAAGCGTGTAATGTGCCCACATCTATGGAAATCACGAATTTTTGCAAAATGTCAGCACTGGTGACACTATTATGAATGCATGGTAGTGGCAGGTCCCATCGAGTACAAAGGGAAACATAAAGTAATATTTTAACCATACCAAAGCTTTTAAAGAACTAATTTGTTTAGTAAGTGGTGGCTTATCATCGCACGTTTCAATTCAGCGCACCAGCAAGATTTTGGATGAGTCCTCTATTTGGCAAGTGGTAAATAACGCACGTTAGTATACCTGTTCAATCGTACTCGCATTTGGTATGAACGTGTAATATGACTTGTCTTCTAGATGGAGATCATGAATTTTTGCATAATGTCAGCATTGGTGACATTTTGAATGCAAGGGTAGTGGCAGGTCTCACCAAGTACAAAGGGAAACATAAAGTAATGTTTTAATCATACCCAAGCTTTTAAAGAAGTACTAATTTATTTAGAAGTGGTGGCTTATCACCACAAGTTTGAATTCAGCGCACGAGGAAGATCTTGTATGAGTACTCTATTTGGAAAGTGGTAAATAATGCACGTTAGTATACCTGTTCAATCGTACTCGCATTTGGTATAAACGTGTAATCCATCATCGAGATGAAATCACGAATTTTTGTATAATATCAGCAAGGCTGGTGACGTTTTAAATGTGAGGTCGTGGTAGGTCTGCATCGATGACAGCGGAAAAAGGAACTAACGTTTTAGCAATACCAAAGCTTGTTTGTTTAGTAAGTGGTGGCCTATCATATATCACCGCACGTTTCAGTTCAACGCGCCGGGAAGGTTTTGGATGAGTACTCTACCTTGTAAGTGGTAAATAATGCACGTTAGTATATCTGTTAAATTGTATTCGCATTTGGTATAGGCGTGTAATATGCTCTGTATGTAAACAGGAATTTTTGCATAATGTTAGCACTTCGAAGACTCACTAGCCTCATCACACAGATGATCACGGGGCACATCACACTGAACCACCACCTCCATCACATTGGCAAAGTAGAGTCACCCCTCTGTGGGAAGTGTGCTTTGCACTCCCCTGAGACAGTAGAACACTACTTGCTGCGGTGCCCAGCCTTTTGCAAACACCGCACTCCACTGGAGGCTCAATGCGCCCCCCAGCGCCAACGACTCTCCCTTTGCAGGATCCTCTCTAACCCAGAGCATCTTGCTGCACTAGCTACATATGTAAATGCCACAGGACGCCTGCGACAAATGCTGGGCATTATCCCTCTATGGGGTCCCCCCTCCGATGAAGTTTGAGGATGATGATGAATTTTATGACGGAACGGATTTGGACCACCTACGATAGATGTGACACCCACCTCACCCATACTATATCACCGCCCTGGCTCCCAGGCCACAACAAAACCACCTTACGGTGTGCACTCCCCAAGAGATGCCTCCACTTCTCCCCTCCTGGTGCCCTACCCTCGGCAGGGCATCCTGAGTTTTACTATATAGACAATGGACCACACATATACCTTTTCTCCCTATGATATAATTTACCCCTTACTCTGTACCACACTTATACTTACAAGTAGACACTTCCGTGTCGTGACATATGGTACCCCATCACCGACATTAAATACATGATTGCAAAAAAAAAAAATGTTAGCACTGATGACATTTTGAATGTAAGGTGGCAGTAGGTATCCGCATCAAACAAATGTTTTAACTAGCTTTAAAAGAAATTGCTTGTTTGATAAGTGGTGGTTTAGCACCATGCACCAGGATGTTCCAACATGCATCTGGATGTTCCAACATGCATCTGGATGAATACTTACTTCGTAAGTGGTAAATAATGCACGTTAGTATAGCTGATTGATCATACCCATATTGGGGACTGCACAGGCGTGTAATATGGCATTTTTAACAGAATCGTTTATGACATTTTGCAAAATGTCAGTGGTGGCTGCTAAAGGAATAACGGCACTAATAGACTCTTCATATGAGTATACTTGACCAGACTAATTACAGTACCTTGTTTACCACTTTGCTTTTGATATTGAACTTATTAGTGTACAGCTGGTAAGTACCACACTGCCAGAGTGAAACCCCTGAAAGCAACTCGTATTATAATATATTAGTGCATTCATTTAACAAAAGCTTTAGTCTTTGGTTTTTAATGATGTAACTTCGCTTTGTACCAGATGCACCAAGCATCTTATCTATATATCACATTTCAAAGTGGCTTTTGACCATAGTGGCACGTGACTTGAACCTTCTGTTGCACTTGCCAATCAATACAAACGAAACCAAGTGGAAACCACTAGGCAGATACCTTTGTATATCTGATGAGTGTATTCAGAAGTATAGCAGGTGTATTTGATTGGAGAGGGGGTTTGGATACGGATTTCTACATCAAAGTTCAATATTCAATATTCAATTCTTATCTTTTGCCCAACATGAGAGTTGAAGTTAATGCTATCTCAAGCTTATGCATGGCATTTCTTAAGCGTGCTATAGCTTTTTCATCCTATTTAGCAAGTTGTAAATAATGTGTGTTAGTAAACCTGTTCAATCCTACTCACATTTAGAGAATTGTGCTGGTTTCAATTTTGAATGAGAGGCGGTCGCCAAGTGGTGACAGGTCTCCCATACTAAAGTTTTTTGAAAAATTACCATGTTTGGTAACATGACAAGTATTCATACGCACATGTGGATTTGAGGACAAACGAGACAGTATTTTCTTTGCACATGTGGTTAATCACACTTAAATATTAAAAAACATAAGTTGGATAAAGACTAAAAACCCATGCACCTAAGTACTAGATCTTGATCTGTGGTACAGGTATATTTGACCAGATATGCTAAAGTGCCTAGTGTATCACTTCATTTTTTGTCTTTAAGTTTTACAACATTGACCCTACTCAGATAGTTGATAATTGGTACAATACTTTACCACACTGTCACTGGAGAAAAGCCCCAAAGCCACCACTATAATATATCAATATTATTTAACAAAAATTAGCAAGAGCCACTCAGTTTCATTGGATGGGTACACTTTGTACCAGATGCACCAAAGTGTCTCATCACCATCTCCTAATATATCTTTTCAGCTGTAGCAGTACAGGCTTCTGAAAGAAGGGAAGTGTTTGAAGTTGAGCATTCAATCCACCACACCACACCCATAGTGAAGAGATCAGAACCTATCATTAATACATTAATTATTCAATGAAAATCTCAGTGAAGTCACAGTGTCTTTTCAACTACAAAGAAAGGCATGTGTACATCTGCATGAAGCAGCAAATTTGAAGCAGAGTTTCTCAATATTGTAAAACTTACAGATGAAAACAAAGTGGTAACCCCCTAGGTGCTTTTGTATACTTGTTGAAGTATAATCGTCTCCATGGCGTTTAAGTAATAAAGTTGAACTTTTTGCAGTGTCAGTAACATTATTCTAACAAATGTTTTAGAAATCTGAATGAATAGCTAGTGGAAAGGGTGCGAAAAATAGCTTTAATATGAAGCATCCTGGACTTCCTATGTGCCTAATATCCCTGCCATGATATGGATACACTCGACCAGGTATACTGAAACACTATGATTACCATTGCATAATCAAACTACTCATTCATATTCATGCTTTAGCACATTGACTATCATAAGTTAAAATTAACTAGTACTGTACTCCATGTAGAAACTTGACACCTGCCTTGGTACACCTCATACTCAAATACACTACTGACATTGTGTAAAAAGTTGTATAAATCAGAAGTTATTCACCAACGAGTACGATTGAATAGGTACACTAAGGTGTCTTTATTTACTACTTACCAAATAGACTACTCATCAAAAATTTTAGCAGATTGAAAGGCATCATTTATTATTCCTCGTTTTCAACTAAGTACTATATAATCCAGCTACTCTTTCTCTCAAAAAGTTGTGATACACGAAGTCGCAATGCCTCCGAGACCTTACATACATAACATACTGATCTGCTAGGTCACAGTGGCTTTCTAAACTCATTCACATGAAGCCTCATTTGAGTATCCAATGAACATGTGATACTTTCGAAAAACATTAGTCCCAGATCTTCATCATAAACTTATAGATTGATGAAAAAGTAGGTACAAGATATCGAATCTCACAGGTATAGCCAGTGATGTGCACATCAAACACATGAATCCCACACATGTAGGCAGTTTAGTTACATTGGCTTATTCCCCTATTGTATTTTCCTTCTTAAATATAAGTATAATTTCCTGGAGTTCCTTAAAATTTAGTTTCACTGTTTAGCTTTACTGAATGATGAACCTAGTTATAAAAATTTCCAAAAATACTACAGAAAACCTCTCGCTAATACACACAGAGAATCAGAAATTGTCTGATTTATCCACGGTGGCTTTTTTAATTCATTATAGTGCGCATGAGTTGAACCTACCACCAACAATGACACATCTGAAAAAATATAGAGCATTTGCACCGTTTTGTTAAACTTTAAAAACACTACATTCTCAATATAATATGCTCAATCAGTTTGACTATTGTGGGTCATTTAACATCTAACAGTAAATGTTATTTGTACGTTTTAATGTCTAAATAAAGTCCAAATCTTTCGTGAAGTTTGAACTTCTTTGGTTAACTTCATAATGCATCTATGCTTGCTGAAGCAATATTAATCCAATGACTTGCAAAAGTAGACAAAGGAACGGGACTTCTGATACATTGTAATCACAGTTTAATGGTTTTCTGGTAGACTACAATGCCACATACTATTTCACAATCATATAAAGTCTGTATGAATACAGAGCAGAAGGTATACCCCATGTTAGTCTCTATTGACTAGCACTACCCATATTATGTACTCGGACTCGGGAGGTTTTATTCGTTCCGATACTAAAACCCTTTGAAGAAAACAAAAATTTCTATGAGGACAAAGATTATACCAACCGACATCATCAGTGTCGCCGAGACCATTAATATGCAACGCGCTGATCCATTAGGTCACGGTGACTTTCTAAACCTGTACCTGGGGAGCATTATACCACTGCTTAGTAGGTTTTACTTCATTTCAAAAAATTTAGAGCCCACAACTTTTCATATAAATAGCATATGGTACATGCACACGCAGCTCGAATCGAACACACGATACCTATGCATTTAATTTATAATAGTGTGCAGATCCAGAATAACGGAAATTCAGGTATGCTACACTGACTTATTCTCGTATTAAATATCTTCTTTGATATCAACAGTTTTTATAACTTCTGGTTACGTATTGCAGTCTTACTGAATGTAGTTGTAAAAATCTAGAATATCATCCTAACATCTGGTAACCTCCGCCGCCTAGATCACACATATCATATGTAGTGCATAATCATCGAATACTTAGTTAGACCACGGAGAATTGTTTTATTTGCAGTGAGCATGTCACTTTATACCACGATCCCAAACTCAGTGAGTATGAGTAAGAAAAAATCGATAATTCACTGAACGGAACTCACTTAGTACTAGTACATAATAGCGTATTGTTACATGGATCCAGGTGAGCTATAGTGCACTTTATAAAGTTTTACTGCTAGGAAAAATCTTGAGTTCTTTCTTACCTAGTATCTACCCTCTGGTGTTTAAATGCCATAAAATATTCGGGAATGCGGCTGTATGGCTGTACGAACGGAGACGTACCCGAAACTTGACAGACCTTTATCAAAAGCACTGGAGAAATCAGGTCGTCGGCATGTTGTCAGAAAGTTCATTTGCAATAAACAATGCGTGACAGCAAAGGAAAGTCTTGTTATCAATATATCTGTGAACTCTAGGTCGCGTTGTGGAAATGAAGTGAAGCTGGATCGAACTACATAGAAGTTCAAGCTACATACAACCTTGGTAACTAGGTTGCAGATACCTCGAAGTAGATATCGGAGGCTCGGCGTTGTATTACGTAACTTACGTAATTGACATTGATTTGATCCCTCTTGATCCCGAGCGTTATTTCTGTCCTTGATTTCATTTATTGATTTCTGTCACCATGTTGTATCATATCAACCACGGCCCTTTATTTCTTCCTCAATTCTCCATCTCAACCAGTACCCTCTCAAGCTCCTCCCCCAATTCCAACTAGAAACTATCTGGAGGAGATTGCTTGTTCAACGTAACAACTAGACCCTTCCGCTGTGAGTAACCACGCTCTATTTGCTTCCGCGTTCTTACCTCCCCATCACCACCAGCCTTACAATACAGTCGTTACCAACACCACAATGTCCCTCTCCGACAAAGACTTGGAAAACCAAGAGAATCTCACCAAAGGGCTGCATGAAAGCTCCACCACCGCCACTGGTACTGTATCCCGATCATCACCTCTCCCATCGCCAGCAACCCACTCCACCAAAACCAAACCAAAGCTCTCAGCGGCAACCATCATACCCGTCTGGATCGTCCTCTCGTCTGCAGTAATCATCTACAATAACTACATCTACAACACCTCAACTTCAAGTTCCCCGTTTTCCTAGTGACATGGCACTTGACCTTCGCAGCTGTTGGCACGCGTATCCTTCAACGCACGACTAGGCTCCTCGATGGAGCGAAGGAGGTGCATATGACGAAAGAGATGTTCGTTAAGAGTATTCTGCCTATTGGCGTACTGTTCTCTGGCAGCTTGATTCTCAGCAACACAGCGTACTTGTATCTTAGTGTTTCATATATCCAAATGCTCAAGGTCATCTTCGAATTTCCAGTGACCCTCTTCTTAGTTCTAACCTCGCTCATAGGCATTTAT
The DNA here is from genome assembly GCA_025738555.1 of Cyathus striatus. Classification (NCBI taxonomy): domain Eukaryota; kingdom Fungi; phylum Basidiomycota; class Agaricomycetes; order Agaricales; family Nidulariaceae; genus Cyathus; species Cyathus striatus. The sequence goes on along the minus strand of JAOVFP010000010.1, from coordinate 2,129,390 downwards.
ACTAGTCGCAATCCTCCTCATAACATGGATAACCCGCATCGACGAGCCCAACAAGAAACTACTCATTATTGTCCCTTATAAAAATAATAAAAAGCTAGCACTTTGTCTAGTATACGCAATGGGTACACCTTGTACCAGATGCACCAAAGTGTCCACACCAGATCACGCCAATGTGTCATCTATGCCATAGAGCAGAGAGTGTAAAGCCGGGCTAATCTAGATCGTAAAGCTTACAATGAAACCAGTGTAAAACTAGGTGCCTTCGCATACCTGGTGAGCGTACTCATACGGCAGGCGGCATATTTGGAGATAAAAATCAACTTTTGCATCAAACTTTGGCAATCTTATCATTTTAGTCCGTCCTGAAAGTTGAAGTTGGTTATATATATCCTCACATAACATGTGTCGATTCAAACCAGGAGGTACATAATATTTTCAACGTGCTACGGTATTTGTGCTCTATTTGCTAAGTGGCCAATGATGTGCATTAGTATGCACCTTCAATCGTACTTGCATCTAGTATAGACGCGTATTAATGCGTTAGATATTTTGTGTAATGTCAGTGGTGAAATTTTGAATGTAAAGTGGTGGCAGGTCTCTGCATCGATGGCAGCGGGAAAAGGAACTAACGTTTTAACCAATCTTAAGTATTTAATGAAGTTGTTTATTTATTGAGTGGTGGCTTATCGTCACACGTTTCAATTCAGGGCATCAGGAAGATTTTGAATGAGTAATCTATTTGGTAAGCGGTAAATAATGCACGTTAGTATACCTGTTCAGTCGTACTCAAATCTGGTATAAACGTGTAGTATGTCTTGATGGAGGTCACGAATTTTTGCATAATGTCAGCATTGATGACATTTCGAATGTAAGGTGGTGGCAGGTTCCATCGAGTACAAAGGGAAACATAAAATAATGTTTTAACCATTACTACTAATTTGTTTAGTAAGTGGTAGCTTTATCACCGCACGTTTCAATTCAGCGCACCAAGAAGATTTTGAATGAGTACTCTATTTGGTAAGCAGTAAATAACGCACGTTGGTGTGCCTGTTCAATCATACTCACATTTGGTATGAGCGTGTAGTGCTATTTGTCTTGTAGATGGAGATCATGAATTTTTGCATAATGTCAGCATTGGTGACATTTTGAATGCAAGGGTAGTGACAGGTCCATCAAGTACAAAGGGAAACATAAAGTAATGTTTCAACCATACTAAAGCTTTTAAAGAAGTAGTTATTTGTTTAGTAAGTGGTGGTTTATCACCACAAGTTTAAATTCAGCGCACGAGGAAGATATTGTATGAGTACTCTATTTGGAAAGTGGTAAATAATGCACGTTAGTATACCTGTTCAATCGTACTCGCATTTGGTATAAACGTGTGATCCATCATTGGGAAGAAATCACGGATTTTTGCATAATGTCAGCACTAGTGACATTTTGAATGTAAAGTGGTGGTAGGTCTGCATCGGTGACAGCGGAAAAAGGAACTAACGTTATAACCATACCAAAGCTTGTTTGTTTAGTAAGTGGTGGCCTATCACCTCAGGCCTCAGGTTTCAATTCAGCGCACGAGGAAGATCTTGTACAAGTACTCTATTTGGTAAGTGGTAAATAATGCACGTTAGTATACCTGTTCAATCGTACTCGCGTTTGGTATAGGCGTGCATGTAATCTAGTGGAAAGTCTCTGCATCGAGTACTTACTAACATTTTAACTAGCTTTTAAAAAAATGTTTGTTTGATAAGTGGTGGCGTATCACCACACGTTTTAATTCAGTGCACCAGGAAGTCCAACATGCTCAAAGCGTCTGGATGAATACTCTACTTCGTAAGTGGTAAATAATGCACGTTTGTATAGCTGGTCGATCATACTCGTATTGGGGATCGCACAGGCGTGCAATATGGCATTTTTAACAGAATCGTTTATGACATTTTACAAAATGTCAGTGGTGGACGTTAAAGAAATAGCAGGATAGTAATAGACCCCTTCATACGAATATATTTGACCAGACTAATTAGAGTGCCATGTTTACTGCTTCGCTTTGTCTAAAGTTTTATAACATCATTGAACTTATTAGTGTATGGTTGGTAAAACGATACACACTGCTAGCGTGAAACCAAAAAGCAACTAGTACTATAATATATTAGTGCATTCATTTTAAAATAACTCCCCAACTTACTCTATAATGATGTAACCTCGCTTTGTACCAGATGCACTAAGCGTCTCATCTATATATCACATTCCAAGGTAGCTTTTGACCATAGTGGCGCGTGACTTGAACCTTCTGTTAGGATTGCCAATACAGACGAAACCAAGTGAAGGTATACTAAAACACTATGATCACCACCGCATAATCAAACTACTCATTCATATTCATGCTTTAGCACATTGACTATCATCAGTTAAAATTAACTAGTACTGTAATCCATGTAGAGACTTGACACCCGCAATGACACACCTCATACTCAAAACCACTACTGACATTATGTAAAAAGTTGTAATATCTCGGCATTTATTCGAATGTTCACCACCTATGATACGAGTACGATTGAACAGGTACACTAAGGCGCCTTTATTTACTACTTACCAAATAGACTACTCATTGAAGAAATCAGCAGATTCAAATTCAAATTCCCCATTTTGAACTACCGCGTAATCAAGTTACTCTGTCTCTCAAAAAGTAGCACTAAACGATTCACAGTATCGCCTCTGAGACCCTTAGATACATAACATGCTAATCTGCTAGGCCACGGTGACTTTCCAAACTCATTCACATGGAGCCTCATTTGAATATCTGATAAACAGCTTCAGCGTAAACTTATAAACCCAGTAAAAGAGTAGTATGAGATTATGAATCTCACCGGTGTATTTTGTTATGTGCACATAGCTCTAATTGAACACATGAAGCCCACACACGTATTATAGGCAGTTCAGGTACATTACACTGACTTATCCACCTATCGTATTTTCCTTCTTAAATATAAGCATAATTTCCTAGAGTTCCTTAAACTTTGGTTTCATTGTTTGGCTTTACTAAATGATGATCCTAGTTATAAAAATTTCTAAAAATACTATATCGATCTTGACGATAATACACACAGAGAATCAGCAATTGTCTGATTGATCCACGGTGGCTTGTATAATTCATTATAGTGCGCATGAGTTGAGCCTACCACCAACAATGACACATCTGCAAAATATAAAAGAACATTTTCACCTGGTAGCTATTTTTAAATTTAAAGACGCCATATTCTCAATATAATATGCTCAATCAGTTTGACTGTTGTGGGTCATTTAACATCTCACAGTAAATGTTATTTGTATGCCCCAGAGTCTAAATAAAGTCCAAATCCTTCATGAAGTTTGAACTTCTTTGGTTAACTTCATAACACATCTATGCTTGCTGAAGTAATATTAATCCAATGACTTGCAAAAGTAGAAGAAGGATCGAGACTTTTGATACATTGTAATCACCGTTTAATGGTTTTCTGGTAGACTACAATGCCACATACTATTCCACAGTCATATAAAGTCTGTATGAATACAGAGCAGAAGGTATACCCCATGTTAATCTCTGTTGACTAGCACTAGTCATACTATATACTGGGACTCGGGAGGTTTTATTCGTTCCGATACTAAAACTCTTTGAAGAAAACAAAAACTTCTATGAGGATAAAAACCATCGATGCCAGTGTCGCCGAGACCTTTAATATGCAGCACGCTGATCTATTAGGTCACGTTGACTTTCTAAACCTGTACATGGGGAGCATTATACCACTGTTTAGTAGGTTTAACTTCATTTCAAAAAGTTAAGAACCCAACAACTGTAGAATAGCATATGGTACATGTACACAGCCCGAATCGAACACACAATACCTATGCATTTAATTTCCGATAGCGTGCAGATCCAGAATAATGGGAATTCAGGTAGGCCACACTGACTTATTCTCATATTAAATATCTTCTTTGATCTGGAAGTATAAGCTTTTATAGCTTCTGGTTACGTGTTGCAGTCTTAATGGATTTTGTTGTAAAAATGTAGAACTTTAGCTTAACATCTGATAGCCTCATACATAGTGCATAATTATCAAATAGACCACGATGAATTGTTTTATTTGCAGTGAGCATTTCATTTTATACCACAATCCCAAACTCAGTAGGTATGAGTAAGAAAAAATCGATAATTCACTTAACGGAACCTACAAGTACATAATAGCGTATTGTCACATGGATCCAGGTGAGCTATAGTGCGCTTTATAAAGTTTTACTGCTGGGAAAAATCTTGAGTTCGTTCTTACTTAGTATCTACCTTCGAATGTTTAAATGCCATAAGATATTCGGGAATGCGGCTGTACGGCTGTACGAGCGGAGACGTACCCGAAACTTGACAGACCTTTATCAAAAGTACTGGAGAAAATCAAGTTCATTGGCATGTTGTCAGAAAGTTCATTTGCAATAAACAATGCGTGACGGCAAAGGAAAGTCTTGTTATCGATATATCTCTGAACCTTAGTTCGTGTTGTGGAAATGGAGCGAAGCTGGATTGAACTACATAGACGTTCAACGTTCAAGCTCAAGCTACATACAACTTGTAACTAGGTTGCAGATGCTTCGAAGTAGATATCGGAGTCTCGGCGTCGTACTACGTAACTTACGTAATTGACGTTGACTTGATCCCGAGCGTTATTTTTGTCCTTGATTTCATTTATTGATTTCTGTCACCGTGTTGTATCATATCAACCACGGCCTTTTATGTCTCGGGACGGACGAAAAACGACACCTTACACATGTGGAAACCCCGGCCACATGTGCGGAAGTTCCGGCCACACGTGTGGCTAGGGAAATTCACACATTCCCACGCGAAATTCCACACGTTGCTAAGTTAGACCCACACTTTGTTAGGTATAAATAATAATAATAATGGGCTGTCACACTACATATTACATAACTTAAGTTACAACTGCACTATGTACGTCACGTGACATAGATAAAGGGCAAAAATCTCGGTCTAAATAGTACGCAATGCGAGCAATAACAACCCAGCGCCCCTCAAATATATCTTGCTCAATGCCCAAAGAAGCCACAGGATAGGGCGGTGATGACTGACTGCGTGAAACAGACGAAAGCAACACTCTGTTGATGACGACGCAGTCAGTCATTCCTGTGGCTTCTTTGGGCATCAAGCAAGATATATTTGAGGGGCGCGGGGTTGTTATTGCTCGCATTGTGTACTATCTAGACCGAGATTTTTGCCCTTTACCTATGTCACGTGACGTATATACTGCAGTTGTAACTTAAGTTATGTAGTGTGACAGCCCATTATTATTATTATTATTTATACTTAACAAAGTGTGGGTCTAACTTAGCAATGTGTGGAATTTTGCGTGGGAATGTGTGAATTTCCCTAGCCACACGTGTGGCCGGAGTTTCCACATGTGTAAGGTGTCGTACTTCGTACCTCCCCTTTATGTCTTCCTCAATTCTCCATCTCAACCAGTGCCCTCTCAAGCTCCTCCCCCAATTCCAACTAGAAACTATCTGGAGGAGATTGCTTGTTCAACGTAATAACTATACCCTTTCGCTGTGAGTAACCACGTTCTGCATTTGCTTCCGCGTTCTTACCTCCCCATAACCACCAGCCTTGCAACACACTCGTTACCAACACCACGATGTCCCTCTCCGACAAAGACTTGGAAAACCAAAACAATTTTACCAAAGGGCTGCACGAAAGCTCTGCCACTGCCACTGGTACTGTAACCCCATCATCACCTCTCCCATCGCCAGCAACCCACTCCACCAAAACCAAACCAAAGCTCTCAGCGGCAACCATCATACCCGTCTGGATCGTGCTCTCGTCTGCAGTGATCATCTACAACATCTACATCTACAATACCCTCAACTTCAAGTTCCCCGTTTTCCTAGTGACATGGCACTTGACCTTCGCAGCTGTTGGCACGCGTATCCTTCAACACACGACTAGGCTCCTCGATGGAGCGAAGGAGGTGCATATGACGAAAGAGATGTTCGTTACGAGTATTCTGCCTATTGGCGTACTGTTCTCTGGCAGCTTAATTCTTAGCAACACGGCGTACTTGTATCTTAGCGTTTCGTATATCCAAATGCTCAAGGTCATCTTCGAATTTCCAGTGACCCTCTTCATAGTTCTAACCTCGCTCATAGGCACTTATACCAGTCGCAATTCTCCTCATAACATGGATAACTCGAATCGACGAACCCAACAAGAAACTACTCGTTATCGTCCTCATGATCTCCTCCGGCGTCGCCCTGGCATCCCAAGGCGAGCTCAGATTCAACCTCGTAGGATTCTTAATCCAAGCTGCAGCAGTTGCCGTACGTCCATCACCACGCCATCCCACCGTATCTCCCTTATCCAACCTTATCGTTACTATCACAGTTCGAAGCCTCCCGGCTGGTAATGATCCAAGTTCTCCTGCACAACATGAAAATGGGCCCGCTCGTATCGTTACACTACTACGCCCCCGTCTGCGCAGGCATTAACCTCCTTTTTATCCCATTCACAGAGGGCATGGCACCGATATATGAGCTCCCCCGACTAGGCGCTGCGATTCTACTGTCGAACGTGGCCGTTGCGTTCCTTTTGAACATTGCTCCTATGTTTTTGGTAGGTGTGGGGAGCGGATTGGTGTTAACGCTTGCTGGCGTGTTTAAGGTACGTTCTTGGATCTTTGTGGTTTCGTTTGTTCTTCGGATTCGGGGCCCGGGGGTGACGGCGAGTGAATGCCGTTTTTTGATATTGACAGTGGTGCTTAACACTTCTTAAGTATCACTTCTTCTGTTCTTTCATGTTGATGGGCTTCATTTTTCCCATGGTCTTTGATTCCGAAATCATCACTCTACTTATCCCTTATGGGCGCTCCGAGGGTATAGCATCGCCGATGGAGGAAGCACGATACGAGTCAATAGTTGCTTCAACTTTACTAATTTTACGAGTCTTGGGCTACGTCACCTTTGTGTCTCGACTCTATGGTGTTTGGAACGTTCTTTCGTTTGTGGAGCTCTCAGTCTCAAGGAGTTATTGCTGATGGGAAAAAACGCTCAGTCGCCTCGAGGTTTCTGGATTGCAGTTTACTTATTTTCTGTGCCGCCATCTGGAGCATACCCCAGTTTTCATCGGTGCTTTTTGTTGAATACTGGATAGTCTCATTGTCACCTCAAAGGTCGATTGTATTGTCAGTCTAAAATCACGTTAAAGGAAAACTTGAACTTCGGCTTTCTTACCTCCCTGCCTTTTGAAGTTAAAGTTAACGATACATATACGCCCACACCTGATAAATGGACGTCCGGCTTGTAACAAAAATAAAAGGCTTTGTCTACTATACATAATGGGTACACCTCGTACCAAATGCACCAAAGTGTCCACCCCAGATCACGCCAATGTGACTTCTATGCCATAGAGCAGAGAGTATAAAGCCGGGATTATCGGGATCGTAAATCTTACAGATGAAAACAAAGTGGAAAACTTGGTGCCTTCGCACACCTGGTGAGCGTACTCATATTGCAGGCGGCATATTTGGAGATAAAAATGAACTTTTACATCAAGCTTCAATCTTATCATTTTAGTCCGTCCCGAAGGTTGGAGTTGGTTGTATATGTCCTTGCATGGCATGTGTCGGTTCAGACCAAGAGGTACATAATATTTTTCAACGTGCTATGGCATTTGTGCTCTATTTGCTGAGTGGTCGATAATGTGCGTTAGTACACACCTTCAATCATACTCGCATCTGATATGGACGTGTATTAATGCGTTAGATATTTTGCGTAATGTCAGCGGTGATTGAATGTAAGGTGGTGGCAGGTCTCTGCATTGATGACAGTGGGAAAAGGAGCTAGTGTTTTAACCAATCCTAACCTTTTAATAAAGTTGTTTTTTTATTAAGTAGTGGCTTAACACCACACATTCCAATTCACTGCATCAGGAAGATTTTAAATGAGTACTCTATTTGGTAAGCAGTAAATAATGCACATTAGTATACCTGCTCAGTTGTACTCAAATTTGGTATAAATGTGTAATATGTCTTGTCAGAGATCTTGAATTTTTGCATAATGTCAGCACTGGTGACATCTTGAATGTAAGGTAGTGGTAGGTCCCATCGAGTACAAAGGGAAACATAAAGTAATGTTTTAACCATACCAAAGCTTTTAAAGAAGTAGTAATTTGTTTAGTAAGTAGTGGCTTATCACCACATGTTTCAATTCAGCACACCAGCAAGATTTTGGATGAGTACTCTATTTGGCAAGTGGTAAATAACACATGTTAGTATACCTGTTCAATCATACTCAAATTTGGTATAAACATGTAATATGCCTTGTCTAGATGGAGATCATGATTTTTTGCATAGTGTCAGCATTGGTGACATTTTGAATGCAAGGTAGTGGCAGGTCCCATCAAGTACAAAGGGAAACATAAAGTAATGTTTTAACCATACCAAAGCTTTTAAAGAAGTAGTTATTTGTTTAGTAAGTGGTGGCTTATCATCACAAGTTTAAATTCAGCACACAAAGATCTTGTATGAGTACTCTATTTGGAAAGTGGTAAATAATGCACATTAGTATACCTGTTCAATCATTCTCACATTTGGTATAGGTGTGCGGTGTAATCTAGTGGTGGAAAGTCTCTGCATTGAGTACTTACTAACATTTTAACTAAATAATGCACATTAGTATATGTAGCTGGTTGATCATACTCATATTGGGGATCACATGGGCATGTAATATGGAATTTTAACAGAATCATTAATGACATTTTGCAAAATGTCAGTGGTTGCCATTGAGAAATAGCAGGATAGTAATAGACCCTTCATATGAGTATACTTGACCAGACTAATTATAGTGCCTTGTTTACCGCTTTGCTTTTGTACATTGAACTTATTAGTGTACAGCTGGTAAGTACCACACTGCTAGAGTGAAAACCCTAAAAGCAACTTGTACTATAATATATTAGTGCACTCATTTAACAAAAACTCCCCATCTTAATCTGTAATGATGTAACCTTGCTTTGTACCTGACACACCAAATGTATCACATTCCAAGAGGACCCCTGAAAATTATGGTAAAGGTCATTCCGAAAAATACCTGATTTTTCGGATTTTTGTCTGTTTTTGGAACAACATACCAATTTTTCTTCAGTATTTGTCTGGAAAATGTGGAACAACCTTCTAGAGCTCAATTTTTGTCCGAGAACTAGGAACAACCTCTGAGAGCATTTTTTTTGTCTGGACAGTTTTAAATCTTGGTGTTTTAGAGGTTTCTGAGTGTTTCTGAGCTTCTGGACAGCATAAGAATGGGTTTCAAGTAGTCAACAAACTATATATTATAACTTGTAGTGTAAAGATATACTGCTACACCATAGATATTATACATTTCGCTTTCTGAATGCTCTCATTGCCTTTCTAATCATATCCAATCCAGAGTCCAACAATTGATAGAGCTCCATGTTCCCCTGCAGTACTTTAAATCCAGTTTTTGAAACAGACTCAGGAGGATGTAGCAATAATGTTAGCACTTCACATGAAGATAGGTGTGCAAACTGAAGAACATTAAGACCTGAGCCAGCAGTCTTGGTACACAGTGGTGAGCAAGTAGGCAGTTCAAGTTATAATCTTTACTATATCTGCTAAGCCACTAGTCCATACACAGCTTTAGATCTTAATTTCAACCCTCAAGACCCTAAGACCCTCAGCACTTAGCACTCAGCATTCATCAGTGTCCATCTGGTTGGAATGACCTACAGGGCTTAGTGTGATGTCTGTCTGCACTTTTGGACCATCCTTGATAACTAAAATCCCCAATTTTGTCCATTTTTGGAATGACCTAAGGGCTAAATTCCAAGGTGGCTTTTGACCATAGTGGCATGTGACTTGAATTTTCTGTTGGGATTGTCAATACAGATGAAACCAAGTCAAAACCACTAGGCAAGTGCCTTTGTGTTAGTGTTGCCACTGCTCAGTTTTGCTTTGCTTGGCTCAGCTCTAGTGGCTCAGGGATGATGTGTGGTTCAGCTCCAAGCAAAGCTATTTTTGCTTGATTCATTCACATTGGTTACTGCTCAACTTCAGTTAAGCCATCAGCTCCCAAGCAATAAACTGAAAATGACATAGTGAAGCCACATACAATTGTGTAAAGACAAAAGTAGCTAGTCAACATTGAATAAACAAGTTCTTAACTGAGTACTGTAGTATCATCATCATCTACTGAGTTCTCAAGATTGAATATTTCCTCATCCCTGCTTAATCCAGTGGTAAAATTAATTTATTGACCACTGCAAAGAGTAAATTTCATCATCTGCAGTGCTTCCATGAGCTCAGGTGAAATCTGGTTACAATGTGCTGTCATAGTTTCTTTTCCAGAGGAGAACACATGCTCACATGGCTGTTAGCGACAGACGAGCAAAATACTCGAAGCCGAACTTAAACACTCGAATAGAAGAAGATGAGTCTTATTGCTAATCTGGAATAAACTAGCACAAGAATATCGAACTACTGACTAGAAAGACCGTATTTATAGAAAAGAACCATGAAGTAATCACATGTACTTTAGCCTACACTACAACACATGTTACTGTGCTTCTACATTAAGAACTCATGTATTACATATGGCCGAACTGTGCACTGTGCCCACAGTTATGATAAGTAACATATGTTGATACGCATGGTGTCCGCATTGTAGGTCATGTGACTATATCACATGACATAGATAAGATATGATTAGATAAAAGATTAGATAAGTGACGAAATCCTAACATTACCCCCCCTTTAAGAGTCGTGTCCTCACGACATTTCAATGGATTCTTCTGTTCGCGGGGGTCGTTCTTGGATGCGAAGTATAATACGAGGAATGTAATGACCGAGTATGAATATGGCCATACAAAGGATAAAGATGACAATGACGTAGATTAAAAGAGTGATGTTGTTGGAAAGCATTTTTGAATAATTAGACGTTGAATAACTTTGTTTCGTTTATATATCAGGACATTCCGGATTTTCCCGATGGAATTTATTTAATAAACTTTTTGATCTGGTTAATGACGTAATAGGTTCCCATGTGCAATGATCATAAGAATAGCCTTTCCATTTTATTTTATATAAAACCTTCTTTCGATTTATTTTCCATGCAAGTATCGCTTCTACTTCGTATTGTTCCTGATCATCTATCACAACAGCTGGTGGTGGTTTTGGTTTCTGTTGTGATTTGTATTGTGCCGGAACATGTTTCGTAAGTAATTGTGTGTTATACACGGGGTGTTTTTGATTCCAGGTTTTCGGTAATTGGATTTCGTAAGAGGCTAAACCAACTTTCTTTATTACTTTAAAAGGACCATATCGTTTATCATCTAATTTTGCAACTGGTCTGTCGGATTTGATGTTGATTCCTTCTACGTAAACAAGATCACCAGGTTTGTATTCAGGCGACTCTTTTCGATTTCTATCATATCCACGTTTCATTGCTTCATTTGATAGAGTAAGAGCTGCCTTTGCATTTTCTCTGGCCTTTGTTATCGTAGTTATGAATTCATCTACTCCAATGGTACGAGATGTTCCATTAGGTCTTATTCCACCGTAAGGATGATGTCCATACATTAAATAAAAAGGTGTATATCTGGTTGCTCTATGTACAGTGTTGTTATAATTAAATTCCGTTACAGCAATTTTATCTGCCCAGTCATCTTGATCATAGTTTACATAAATTCGAAGATATTGTTCTATTTCCTGATTTACACGTTCTACCTGTCCATTCGTCTGAGGTCTGTATGCTGTTGATAAATTCATTTTAACACCTAATCGTTTGGTGAATTCTTTTGTAAAATGAGATGCAAATTGAGATCCTCGATCACTTATAACATGTTGAGGCATTCCGAAGTTTTTAAATACTTTTTCTAAGTATAATTCCGCTACTCCAGGACTATCGATTTCCTTGTTACATGGAATAAAGGCTGCCATTTTTGTAAATCGATCAACCACGACCATTAAAAAGTCAAATCCTCAGGAATAAGGAAGTGGTCCTACAAAATCGATTGATATCGTATGCCAAGGTCCTTCTGGGATACTGTTAGGATTTAGTAATCCTATTGGTTTCGATCGATGTATATTTGTCCTTTGACATGCTTCACATCCAGAGACATATTTTTTTATGTCTGCCATTATTCGAGGCCACCAATAATCTCTTGTGATTAATTCCATTGTTTTGTATTCACCATGGTGTCCAGATATAGCCGAATCATGACATAATCTAATTATACGTTCTCATAGTTTTGCATTTTTTGGAATATAAATTCGATTTTTCCAAGTGATTATACCTTCAGATGATTCGTCCCAGTCTTTTGATTTAAGGTTAATCATTTTGATTACTTCTTTATCTCGATTTTTTCTGGATTTTCGAACTTGTTCCATTATATCTTCGTCTTCACCATGAACTTCATACGTCTGCCTGAAGTGTTCTGGTTTAAGAAGTATAATGTCTTCATTATCATGTTCTCCTTGTTCATGTCCAGCTCTTCGTGATAATAGATCTGCCTTTGTCATTTGATTTCCTGGTTTGTGATGTAACATATAATGGAATTCTGATAATTCTGTATACCATCTTGCTTGTCGCCGGTTTAACTTCTGTGGTTTCTTAAAATATTGAAGATTTTTATGATCTGTCCAAATCTTGAATATTTGTTTGGCTCCCAGAAGATACTGTCTCCATGTGTCTAATGCTCTCATTATTGCAAGCATTTCTTTATCGTAGATTTCGTAATTCCGTTCTGTTGGACTTAAAGCATGTGATAAAAATGCAATTGGTCTCCATTTTCCATCTGTCTGTTCTTGAGAAAGGATAGCTCCATTAGCAAAATCTGAGGAATCTGCTTCAATACGATATTTCCCATCATCATTTGGCATCGCTAGGATGGGTGCTGATACGATTTTATCCTTTAATTCTGAAAATGCTAGTGCCTGGTTGAGTTCCCATTTCCATTCATTTTTTCCAGTTAGTTCATGAAGGGGTTTTGCTATCTTCGCAAATCCTTGAATAAATCTTCTATAGAAATTTATGAATCCAAGAAATTGTTGAAGTTCACGTTTATTATTGGGTACTGGCCAATCGACTACTGCTTTTACTTTTTCAGAATCCATTCGTACAGAATTCTTTGAAATAATAAGTCCTAGGTATTCGACTTCTGCCTTTTCAAAGAAACATTTTTCCGGCTTAAGATATAATTCATGTTGTTCTAGTTTCCTAAGAACTCTGTTAACCATTTTTCTATGTTCTTCCAATGTTTCTGTGAATATCAAAATGTTGTCCATGTAGACAATTACTGTTCCTTCATTGATTTCCGTTCTGAATATATCGTTCATCATAGTTTGGAAGGTTGCCGGAGAATTTGTAAGTCCGAAAAACATGACTAAAGGTTCAAATAATCCTCGATTTGTCCTAAATGCAGCATACTGTTCGTCTCCTTCCTTGATTCGAACATTATTGTATCCCCATCTGATATCTAATTTGGTAAAATATCGTGCCTTTTTCAATTTATCTACTAATTCTTGAATTAACGGTAATGGATATCTATTTTTAACCGTCATTTCATTTAGTTTTCGATAATCTTGAATTGGTCGTAGAGATCCATCTTTCTTTTTAATAAAAAAGAATGGTGATGCCCAAGGTGATTTCGAAGGTCTGATGTGTCCTGAGTTAAGATTTTCATCAAGAAATTCGTCTAATTGTTTTTGTTCGTCTAAACTTAACAGATAGATTTTACAGTCGAATGAAGTAGCTCCTGGAAGTAATTCAATGGCATGGTCCCATGGTCGTCGAGGAGGAAGTTTGTCAAACGATTCTTTTGTGAATACCCTTTCAAATTCATGGTAATACATTGGAATAGTTTCCTTCCAATGTTTCTTCGGTTTTTGCTGATTTTGTGCTTCAGCAATTTTTGAAGCCGTAGTTTGAAATGTCCTTAACTCGATTTGTTCAAATATATTCACTGCTATAATATGATCATCCGATTCAAGATTTATCTGTTCGTCTAGATCAGATTCATCTTCTTCTGGATTCATCGTATTTATTAATGGAGTACATTCGATTGGACAACGTGTAAATTTAATGGTTTCGTTCTTCCAATCTATTTCTGGATTGTGAGTTCAAAGCCAATCATGACCTATGAACATAGAAGCTTTTCCTAAATTGATAACGGCAAGTTGTAATATTTCTACATGTCGTCCTAGTCGTACTCTTAGTTTGACATAGTCTGTAATCGATCCATCACTGTTAAGAGTTCCGTCTGCATTATAGACTGGTGTTGGTCGTGGATATTTTTTAGTTGTGATTCTATTTTCTTCAATGAATCTTTGACTAATACAAGTTCCGGTACTTCCGCTGTCGAGTAATGCCTTTAATCCGTAGGTCCGCTGAGTATCTAAAGTTGTGACCATTAAATCGAGATCCATTTGATTTCCGTTTGTTCCTTGGATAAATCTTTTGGGTCCTTTTAATTCCTTCAATGCTGGAATCACATCTTGATCTGAAAGATCGTTTAACTCCATAATTGTTTTCTGAATTACTTCAGGTCTTCGTTTGGGATGCGTCCAGATACTTAATGTGGCTAAGGCTAGTTCCGATGTTTGGTCTTTTAATCTCCATGCAACCCAATACACATTTCCAGGTTTTACTTCCTGATTAGGGAAGGCGCGTCTAGTTCTTTCTTTTTGTAATGATACGTATTTCGATTCCAGATCTACCATAGGTACAGTTACATTAGAAGGTACATAAAAAGAGGCCGGCGAGTTTGCGCTCACTGCTGGCCTTGGGGAAAACCCAATTGAGCAATGAGTAGAGCACGTTGTTCTTCTGATAATTTAGTTACATCCGGTAATTCTACAACTCCACTAGTGGAGGCTACAGGTATGGAAGAGTCCATGTTTACGTTACGTTGTACATATGGTCCGCGGGGTTTCTTGGGGCATGTGTTGGACATATGTCCTTTCTCTTTGCAATAAAAACAATGACCTTCCTTTTTTAATTGATCGAGGTCCATACGATTACCACCTTGTGATACCGTGAGGTTGGAACGATCGGGTGTTTTTTGCGTATTTGGTGCTTGTTGGGTTCCAGGGTTCATATTATTCTGAGGACATCCAGAGTTCTGATTTTGATTCTGGGGTCATCCTAAATTCTGTTGAGTACGTCCGAAATTTGCTTCTCGACGATTTCTTTCATATTCTGCGGCTTTGTCTACCCAGTCGATAAGCTTATCGGTAACCTTAAGTCCACCGACTTCCATAAGTCTCCTAGCCAATAAGGGATGCATGCCGCGTCGGTATTTATCTACAAGAGCTGTGTTATCAAATCCAGTAAGATTCATCCATTGCATGAAATCGATCGTATAATCTTCAACAGGTCGTGTTCCTTGTACAACTTTGTTGATCTGTTCGATCGCATTGTTCTGTGTTTCCATGGAGATAAAGAAGAATTGGAGTCTTTCGACAAACGTATTCCAATTGGCAAATGGACAACCTGTTTTGAATCCATCATGGATGATAGCCGGGGATGTGTCCATTGCTGCGATATTAACCTTCTGTGTGTCCTGTAAAGTGGGTTCTTTTCCGTCGTGTAGTAACTTCCATTGAGCTCGTTCTTCATTAAACAAGATCAGATCTCCTAGAAACGTGTCTGCCCATCGTTGAGCTCGGTTGTCTTTTCCCTTTTTGACCTTTGGTAATGCGATTGTAATCTTTTTCCAATCGTTCGTGATATTCTTTTCCTGAAAGTATAACATCATTCGCCTAATCCAGTTGTTAACCGTATGAGGGTCTCCCTCATAATCTTCTGGGATTTCGACCTTTTCCCTTGGTTCCGGTCGATCTTCCTTAATTCCATCTCTAATTTCCTTAATGACTCCTTGAGTCATTGCGGAAACACTTTCCGTGACTAACTGCTTATTTGCAGGAGTCATATTTGTCCATCGCGTTACAATTTCGTCTTTCATAAAAACCATCACTATGGCTGTGATGAAGCCAAGAATAACTTCGGCGGAGATCATTATAGATCGATGTCGGAGTCTGGGTATGTCGGTGTAGGAAGTTCTCTTCCGTCGTTATCAACGGTATTAAGAAGGGTTTCGTATCCTAAAGGAGAGTAGAAATCTCTTTTGAAAGGGGAAATGTATCGGGTAGGTGTACTGAATCTAAGTGTGTTGTCGTGTCCGGGTTCGGTGATGATGGTAAGGGTTCGAATCGGATGTTCGGGAGGAGTAGGAAGATGGGGAGGTGGAATGTAATTAGGGATTTGGTGAAGGGAAAGATATGTATTGGGATCAAAATCCGAGTCGTCGGAGTCCACCGACACAGCTCTCGGAGTTTGAGGACGGGAATAGGGTGTAGGGCGAGATCGAGGAATGTAAAGGGAAACAGATGAGGATGGAATATGATATGATCAGGATCGAAGGGATCGGAGGGTTTGGGAACAAGTAATTGGTGCCACCGTGGTAGATCGAGTAACAGAAGCTCTTGAGGATGCTCGGAAACTAGCGAGACGTCCTAAGTTTCACGCACACTTTCTTGCAGATAGAACCAGCTGGGGCAACACGTGGTAGCCTCCCCAGTCACTGGCGCCGTGCCAAACTCAAGGCAGAGGGCCTAAGATGATCGGTAATTCGGACAGTGTCGGGCTCAACGTTACACCAGTCCTCTCGTACTTCCAAGTACAATGATCAAGTCTATCGAACGGAGTGTATGTCTGGTCCAAGAGGTCCAAGACGGGGAACGAGGTATAGAGAAGTTTTGCCGGGGTTCGGCAAGAGAAGAGAAGTTCGGGGTCGAGGAATGATGAGATTCTTGTGCTTTTGTTAGCGACAGACGAGCAAAATACTTGAAGCCGAACTTAAACACTCGAATAGAAGAAGATGAGTCTTATTGCTAATCTGGAATAAACTAGCACAAGAATATCGAACTACTGACTAGAAAGACTGTATTTATAGAAAAGAACCATGAAGTAATCGCATGTACTTTAGCCTACACTACAACGCATGTTACTGTGCTTCTACATTAAGAACTCATGTATTACATATGGCCGAACTGTGCACTGTGCCCACAGTTATGATAAGTAACGTATGTTGATACGCATGGTGTCCGCATTGTAGGTCATGTGACTATATCACATGACATAGATAAGATATGATTAGATAAAAGATTAGATAAGTGACGAAATCCTAACAATGGCACTGCAGATGCTTGGATAGGCAATATGTCCATTGCAGCTGCAAAAAATGTTGGATAGTACAATTGATTCTCCTAACAAAGTAAATATCAGTCATATCAATAAACTTTTATACAGATATTATCATAATATCTTACCTGCCAGAAACTAACACAACTCATCCCAGTCTGTCCATCAAGCAGGTACACATCTATCTCTGCTCCAAGTGTGAGAAGTGATTTGACAGATGTACCAGATTTAAGTTGAAGTAGTTTATTTGCCCACATGTTAGTTCCTGCTAATGTGATAGCTGTAGGCAAAGTATGCTGATGTTTTGGTGAATCTCTATAGTGAAGGGGGGGATTATCAACTTCATTTCTTTGAGTAGTGATAGCTTTGTAGTACGGCTCTAGCTACAGTATAGACAAATATTAGTGAACTTCAGATCAGAAGTACATTGTAAATTAAATATAGCCTACCTCACAATAGAGAATATTCTTTGCCCACTGAACTTTATCAGGTGCATTCTCGATAAACCAATTCATTTTCGCTGCGGGGTTAAGAACTAAAGATAACACTAGTTAGAATAATGTAATGACAAATAAACATGAATAATGCTGACTTAGAGCAAGTACATAGGCAGGAACAAGTTCAGTGTGCTCAAGGTAATGATTGAGCTTGTTTACTGCAGCTTGAACAATATCTGATGTCTCTGGACACTCAGATTGATGTTCCTCCCAAATTACCCCCATGCTGTTAAATGCAGGTATCATGTCACACAGTGTAGGTGTCTTCTCCACTGATAGCTCTTGCTGAAATGCATGCAGAATCTAAGTAGATATTTGCTAATAAATAAACCAATTCACAATGCAATGAATGAAACTATCTGACTGATAAGATATCTTGAAACATTTCTAGTGCTTTCCACTCCAAATTTTTCAATTGATACCCTGTGAGATCAAAGTCAGGTAAAGCAAGAAATTGAGTTATTGCCTATTGAATGTCAATCAGCTTGTTGATGAGTGATGACAATATAACAGAGCAGTATTTACCTGTTGAAGTACAATTGCTCTCTCAATCATTAACAGAGTTGATGACCAGTGGGTGTCTACATCTCATAAAAGTTGCAAATCAATATCATATATAGATACACATATACTTGAAAAGCATTGCCTTCAAATAGGTGATGCACAAATCTAATTATTAATGAACAATGAATGCAAAAAATTAATAATGAACTTACTGCTCATACAATTGTTTGCAATTTGGAAATTGGATCTTCAGTTAGTTGTTCAATACACGAGTTTTTGTCATCATAAAGCACTTGCTCTGGATTTGTGAAAGGTAGCTTCAAAATTGCACTTATTATTGCCTTGCAAGTAAGATTGACAATGTGTGGGAAGCATCTGTATGTCTACAGTTCATAATTCGATAATGATGAATACAAATTAAAATTTTACCTAATTCTGTGTTCCACACAGTTGAATGAAATACTCCACTCTTTGAAGGTGTGCTCTAGCATTGTCATGAACATGTCATTATTTGTCACATTGTCAAGTGTTACCCAGCTGAGCTATTGTATGGTGAGTTAGGAGTGGTTTACATATACTTAAATATAACTATACTTACCTTTGACACCATTTCGACATGATCAAGAACATGAATAAATGCTTTAGCCAATGTTGGCCCATTGTGATGACCAGGAACACAATGAAATCCAATCAGTTCTGCACATAAGGTTAAAATATACTGTGGTCCATGAGGTGTCTGTATAAGCTTTGCACCAATCCAGTGTGCAGTCAAACCCATGAAAGGTGTCAAATTGGGATCTGTCCATAGATCACTAGTTGTCAAGATCTTCCCAATTGCATGCTGCAGATATCATAAACAAAATAAGTACCATGAAATTTATTAAAAAAAACTTACAGCTATTTCATCTTGAAGATAATCAAGGTGCTCATCCCAGGCATTCATAATATGATTGTGAATAGTTGTATGGTGTGGAATATCACCATCCCTGAGCTCCTCACGAAGCATAAAAAAAATGGCACACAATTTTGGATGCTCTATAGTGTTAACAGACTGCAGCCACCAGCAAGATTCTTCAGGATGTGATATAATATCTACCATGTAATTACATACCTGATCATCATGTATGATCCAGTCAGTAATTGCATCCACAAATGCCTCCTGAGAGTATTTGAGGTGTGGCTGACTAGCATCTTCCCCTTCACAACTCAAACCTTTCTTTCTTTTATACTCACATAGCAATCCCTGGGCAATTTTGGCTTTAACCTCGATCTCTAGTCATTCACAAGCACCAATCCATTCAAGCCCATGAGTATTGCACAGATGCTTTCACAGTACACTTGTTCCAGTCTTTGGAGCATAATGGGCTACCTTAACCTTTGGATCAGTGCACTTCTGTTGCCTAGTAATTTATCTGTGAGCATTGTGTAATGAATGTAAAAAATTTAGCACTTACTGGCAGAAGATACAATGCTTAAATCCTCCAATATCATTGAAGAACTCCCATACATCTCTTGCCCTTGGAGATGATTTATTATTTTGTGGGCTGTGATTCAATTGTTGACTAGTAGGTGTATTGTTGCAACTTTTAGCCTGTAAAGATGCAATTATGCATGTTGAAAGTGGACTGTCAGAGGCACTAGACACATAGTCTGGAGAGGCAAATGACTCTGCTGAGGTTGGTGTTGGCACATGAAGACTATTACAAGGTGGTGTACACAGCAGAGGAACTGGCTGAGGTCTCAGTATGTGAAAAGGATCATTGACTGCCATGTTCAAGTCTTTGGATGTACCTATTTCATCACAAGTTAATTAATAATAAGAGGCTATAATTAAAACTCACCTCATATAGCCTGCAGTTGATGATACGGAAGCTGTAAAGACTCATCTGGGAGTTTACAATCACCTGGCATTATATTCTCTGTGGTTACCAATTCTGCAAATGCCTTGGCTTCTGGTACTGAAGGCTAAGTGTCTTGCAGAGGATGATGTTGTTTCATTATGACAGGACCTGTATTTTCTAAAATAATATACAGTGTTCAATGAGTACAATAGTGATGGAATGTAATTATTTAATACTCACCAGTTACTTGTAGTGCTGTTGTACCGGGTGTGCCAGTGCCATTTACTTGAGCCACTTGAGCATGGGCTTGACCATGTGTTTTTCAAGTCATAATTTGAGAAGAAAACTGATGGAGCCATGCTACAGTGACTTTGCTACACCTGCTGGACTTTATATTTGAAATTTTCACTGACTTCTATCAGTGAAACATTTGCCTACTCTTGAAAATCATTGTACATAGCACTGTCCACTGACCATTAGGCCACCATCAAGCAATGTGCATGTAAAAAATGGAGATCTGGTATCAATGAAAGGTAGTTAACATTTCTTAACACTAATTTTTTTTGGCATAATGGTTAATGGGCTCACTGCACAATTTATTATATGGTATAGGTTGATACTTGATACTATGCTACTGAACTGTTGAAGTAATGAAATGCATAGCATTAATATGTAAAGAACATGTTTCAGACAACAGGTGAACTTTAAGACTCATATGCTGTGAATAGTGACTGAAAGTGACTGAGCAGCAGTTAAGCAAGCTCGTAGCTGGACCTGAGCACAACCTGAGCAGTTCCTGACCAAGCTCAACCTGTCAGAACACAGCTATCTAATAGCCACTCAGCTCCGCTATTTTTCAGCTCAGTTCATTGGCTCATGGCTTTCAAGCCGAGCGAATGGCAACACTACTTTGTGTGCCTGATGAGTGTATTCAGAAGTATAGCAGGTATATTTATTTGGAGAATAAAGCTTAAAAATTGATTTATACATCAAGTTTCCATTCTTATCTTTTACTGAATGTGAGTGTTGAAGTTAATGTTATCTAAAGCTTACACATAGTATTTTTAAATGTTATTTGACAAGTTGCAAATACTGTACTATTTTGACCAATTGTTCACTCATTTTGAGCATGACCAAAAATTTGGGTTCATTGTTCAGTTCAGGGACCAGTTCAGTGTGTGACATGCTTAAGATTTGTTCATGCCAACAATGTTCATTGTCCTCAGATTTTTAACAATGATGAACATGAAACACTATTTTATGATATGATACATACATCTAATGTAAAAAAAAAATCATCAAAATTATGCCTTATTTAATTACCTTGACCCTTTGTTCAATGCTCTCTGGGATGTGTGACAAGGCCTGAATTTGTTCTGTTCAGAGACCCTGTGTGACATGTGACTGAACAATCAGTCAAAATAGTACAGTAATGCATGTTAGTAAACCTGTTGAATCATATTTGCATTTTGTAATGTCACATGGTCATAAATTTTGCATGGTATCAGTGATAGGATTTTGAATGTGAGGTGATGGCAGGTCTCTATATCGAGTACAACATAAAAGTAATGCTTTAACATACTAAAGGTTTTGAAAAAGATTTTGTAAGTGGTAAATGAAGTGTCTTAGTTTACATGCTTGTAAAATGACAGGTATTCATATGCACATGTGGATTTGGGACAAACAATACATTTTTGTATGCATGTGGTGAATCACACAGCTACTTTAAGTACCCAAAACATAACTTGGATGAAGAATACTTCATAAATTCCTGTGCACCTAAGTGCTGGATCTAGATCTTCTGTACACAAGCTGTACAAGTATATTTGACCAGGTGCACTAAGGTGCCTAGTTTACCACTTTGTCTTTGTCTATAAGTTTTACAACATTGACCTTACTTACTCAGATGGTCAACAATTGGTACAATACTTTACCACACTGTTGGGGAAGAGCCCAAAAGCCACCACTAATCAGTACTATTTAACAAAAAATAGCAAAATGATATCAATTCTATCAGATGGGTACACTTTGTACCAGAAAAGTGTTTCATTACCATCTCCCAATATGTCTTTTCAGCTGTAGCAGTACAGGCTTCTGAATGGAGGGGAGTGTTTGAAGTTGAGCATTCAATTCACCACACCACACCCATAGTGTAAAGATCAAAAATATGCCTCTGCCTATCATTAATACATTAATTATTCAATAAACACTTAGTGAAGTTATGGTGTCTTTTCAACTAAAAGGAAAGGCATGTGTATGTCTTTATGAAGCAGCAAATTTGAAGCTGAGCTTCTCAATGTTGTAAAACTTACAGATGAAAATAAAGTGGTAATCTCCCAGGTGCTTTTGTATACTTGTTGAAGTATAATTGTCTCCATGGTGTTTAAGTAGTAAAGTTGAACTTTTTGCAGTGTCAGTAACATTATTCTAACAAATGTTTTAAGAATCTGAACGAATAGCTGGTGGAAAGGGTGCAAAAAATAGCTTTAATATGAATCAACTTGGGTCTCCTATGTGTCTAATATCCCTGCCATGATATGCATATACTTGACCAGGTGTACTACAGCACTGTGATTACCATTCCATAATCAAACTACTCACTCATATTCATGCCCTAGCACATTGACTATTATCAATTAAAATTAACTAGCACTGTACTCCATGTAGAGACTTGACACCTGCCATGGCACACCTCATACTTAAAAACACTACTGACATTATGTAAAAAGTTGTAATATCTCAAATACTATTCACCACCCATGATATGAGTATGATTGAACAGGTACACTAAGGTGCTTTTATTTACTACTTACCAAATAGACCACTCATCAAAAAACAAATTAGCAGATTGAAAGGCATCATTTAAGATTTCTCATTTCAACTAAGTACTATGTAATCAAGCTACTCTTTCTCTCAAAATTTGTGATACACATAGTTGCAATGCCTCCAAGACCTTGCATACATAACATGTTGAAATAAATGATGCATCAACAATGACGATGTTACATTTGGCCTCAAAGCACACAGGGAGGGAAAGCCAGAGGTAAATGGATAAGTAGTACAGTACATAGTAGACTACTTAAATACATAAAAAGCGGAAGCACATTGTCTGTAAAATACATAATAGGTATATAGTAACATATCCAAATGCATATGTGGAGATGGCATGGAATTGTGACATTTGAATATGTAATATAATTCTACATAACATGCTGATCTGCTAGGTCACAGTGGCTTCCCAAATCATTCACATGAAGCCTCATTTGAGTACCTGATAAACATGTGACACTTTTAAATTCAAAAACATTAACACTAGATTTTCATCATAAACTTATAGACCCAGGAAAGAAGTAGTACAAATAATGAATCTCACCAGTATAGCCAGTGATGTGCCCATATCTTTAATCAAACACATGAATCCCATGCATGTAGGCAGTTTAGTTACATTGGCTTATTCCCCTATTGTATTTTCCTTTGTTATGGATACTCAGCTATCCAAATACTATATTACCTTTTTTGACCCTAACACATGTGTTTTCCTTTGCTTAAAGCCCTTGCTGAGAGCACCGAGTGCAGATGGCTCCTGCACTTGGTAGACTCTTCACCTACATGCAAGTCTTCTGTATAATATTCTAGATATTATTTACAGTAGTCTACTTAAACTCACTGTGTAGATACTGAAATAGGATCACTCTTCACGTAAACTCCAACTTCATCTCTCAAAGACCTTCAGAACCAGAACTTGACTTATGCTATGTGCTAAGTCTTGTACTGTGGGTATGTCGTTACCCTATTAACTTATTACAACATTGCTTATGGAATACTTCAATATCCAAAGCGGCCATACCTTGCTAACCCAGAATCAGACGTTCTCTCATTGATTAGGACAATCCTATGCTTTGAGAACCCAGCTACAGCTCACTTCAGTATGCTTCCTTTCTATCCTAGTGTACTGATCCTTGTGTATTCATAGGAATACACCAATGTTATAGTTTACATCAAACCATAACATCCTTCTTAAATATAAGCATAGTTTCCTGAAGTTCCTTAAACTTTGGTTTCATTGTTTGACTTTACTAAATGATGAACTTAGTTATAAAAAATTCCGAAAATACTACCAATGTCCTGACGATAATACGCACAGAGGATCAGTAATCATCTAATTGATCCAAAGTGGCTTGTTTAATTCATTATAGTACGCATGAGTCGAACCTGCCACCAACAATGACACATCTGCAAAAATATAAAAGAACATTGAGTGCACAGTGACTTGGATGCCACATTCTCAATATAATATGCTCAATCAGTTTGACTACTGTGGGTCATTTAACATCTAACAGTAAATGTTATTTGTATGCTTTAGAGTCTAAATAAAGTCCAAACCCTTTGTGAAGTTTGAACTTCTTTGGTTAACAAGTTCATAATAAATCCATACTGAAGCAATACCAATCCAATGTCTTGCAAAAGTAAAGGGATTCTTGATACATTGCAATCACATTTTAATGGTTTTTCTGGTAGACTACAATGCCATATATATCACAATCATATAAAGTCTTTATGAATCCAGAGCAGAAGGTATACCCCATGTTAATCTCTATTGACTAGCACTAGTCATATATACTGGGATGCTTTATTCGTTGCGATGCTAAACCATTTGAAGAAAACAAAAATTTCTATGAGGACAAAGGTTATACCAACCGACATCATCAGTATCGCCGAGACCTTTAATATGCAGCATGCTGATCTATTAGGTCACGGTGACTTTCTAAACATGTACATGGGGAGCATTATACCACTGTTTAGTAGGTTTAACTTCATTTCAAAAATTTAAGAGTCTGAGGACGGTGAAATAGCATATGGTACGTGTACACAGCTCGAATCGAACACATGATACCTATGCATTTAATTTCTGATAGCGTGCAGATCCAGAATAATGGGAATTCAGGTAGGCCACACTGACTTATTCTCATATTAAATATCTTCTTTGACATCTAAAGTTTTATAACTTCTAGTTACATATTGCAGTCTTACTGAATGTTGTTGTAAAAATGTAGAACTTCATCCTTACATCTGGTAACCTCCACCGCCACACATGTCATATATAGTGCGTAGTCATCGAATAGACCACGATGGATTGTTTTATTTGCAATGAGCATGATATTTTATACCACGATCCCAAACTCAGTGGGTATGAATAAGAAAAAATCGATAATTCACTGAACGAAACTTACTTAGTACTAGCACATAATAGCGTGTTGTCACGTGGATCCAGGTGAGCTATAGTGCACTTTATAAAGTTTTACTGCTGGGAGAAATCTTGAGTTCTTTCTTACTTAGTATCTACCCTCTGGTGTTTAAATGCCATAAGATATTCGGGAATGCGGCTGTACGGCTGTACGAGCGGAGACGTACCCGAAACTTGACAGACCTTTATCAAAAGCACTGTAGAAAATCAAGTTCATTGGCATGTTGTCAGAAAGTTCAATGCGTGACAGCAAAGGAAAGTTTTGTTATCGATATATCTGTGAACTTTAGTTTGCATTGTGGAAATCAACTGAAGCTGGATAGAATACATAGAAGTTCAAGCTCAAGCTACATACAACTTGGTAACTAGGTTGCAGATACTTCGAGGTAGATATCGGAGTCTCGGCGTCGTATTACGTAACTTACGTAATTGATGTTGACTTGATCCCTCTTGATCCCGAGCGTCATTTTTGTCCTTGATTTCATTTATTGATTTCTGTCACCATGTTGTATCATATCAACCACGGCCCTTTATTTCCTCCTCAATTCTCCATCTCAACCAGTGCCCTCTCAAGCTCCTTCCCCAATTCCAACTAGAAACTATCTGGAGGAAATAACACTGCTTGTTCAACGTAATAACTAGACCCTTCCGCTGTGAGTAATCAAGCTCTGCATTTGCTTCCGCGTTCTTACCTCCCCATCACTACCAGCCTTACAACACACTCGTTACCAACACCACAATGTCCCTCTCCGACAAAGACTTGGAAAACCAAGACAATTTTACCAAAGGGCTGCACGAAAGCTCTGCCACTGCCACTGGTACTGTAACCCCATCATCACCTCTCCCATCGCCAGCAACCCACACCAAAACCAAACCAAAGCTCTCAGCGGCAACCATCATACCCGTCTGGATCGTCCTCTCGTCCGCAGTGATCATCTACAACAACTACATCTACAACACCCTCAACTTCAAGTTCCCCGTTTTCCTAGTGACATGGCACTTGACCTTCGCAGCTGTTGGCACGCGTATCCTTCAACGTACGACTAGGCTCCTCGATGGAGCGAAGGAGGTGCACATGACGAAAGAGATGTTCGTTAAGAGTATTCTGCCTATTGGCGTACTGTTCTCTGGCAGCTTGATTCTCAGCAACACGGCGTACTTGTATCTTAGCGTTTCGTATATCCAAATGCTCAAGGTCATCTTCAAATCTCCAGTGACCCTCTTCGTAGTTCTAACCTCGCTCATAGGCATTCATACCGGTCGCAATTCTCCTCATAACATGGATTACCCGAATCGACGAGCCCAACAAGAAACTACTCATCATCGTCCTCATGATCTCCTCCGGCGTCGCCCTAGCATCCCAAGGCGAACTCAGATTCAACCTCATAGGATTCTTAATCCAAGCAGCAGCAGTTGCCGTACGTCCATCACCATGCCATCCCACCGTATCTCCCTTATCCAACCTTATCACTATCACAGTTCGAAGCCTCCCGGCTGGTAATGATCCAAGTCCTTTTACACAACATGAAAATGGACCCGCTCGTATCGCTACACTACTACGCTCCCGTCTGCGCAGGCATCAACCTCCTTTTCATCCCATTCACAGAGGGCATGGCACCAATATATGAGCTCCCCTGACTAGGTGCTGCAATTCTACTATCGAACGCGGCTGTTGCGTTCCTTTTGAATGTAGCTGCTGTATTTTTGGTCGGTGTGGGGAGCGGATTGGTGTTAACGCTTGCTGGCGTGTTTAAGGTACGTTCTTAGATCTTTGTGATTTCGTTTGTTCTTCGAATTCGGGGCCCGGGGGTGACGGCGAGTGAATGCCGTTTTTTGATATTGACAGTGGTGCTTAACACTTCTTAAGTATCACTTCTTCTGTTCTTTCATGTTGATGGGCTTCATTTTTCCCATGGTCTCTAATTCTGAAATTATCACTCTACTTATCCCTTACGGGCGCTCCGAGGGTATAGCATCACCGATGGAGGAAGCACGGTACGAGTCAATAGTTGCTTCAACTTTACTAATTTTACGAGTCTTGGGATATGTCACCTTTGTGTCTCGACTCTATGGTGTCTGGAACGTTCTCTCATTTGTGGAGCTCTCAGTCTCAAGGAATTATTGCTGATGGGAAAAATGCTCAGTCGCTTCAAGATTTCTGGATTGTAGTTTACTTATTTTCTGTGCCGCCATCTAGAGCGTACCCCAGCTTTCATCGGTGCTTTTTGCTGAATACTGGATAGTCTCATTGTCACCTCAAAGGTTGATTGTATTGTCAGTCTAAAATTACGTTAAAGGAAAACTTGAACTTCGGCTTTCTTACCTCCCCGCCTTTTTGAAGTTAAAGTTAACGATATATATAAACCCACACCTGAAAAATGGATGTCCGGCTCGTAACAAAAATAAAAAGCTTTGTCTACTATACACAATGGGTACACCTTGTACCAGATGCACCAAAGTGTCCACCCCATATCACGCCGATGTGACATCTATGTCATAGAGCAGAGGGTGTAAAGCGGGGCTAATCTAGATCGTAAAGCTTACAATGAAACGAGTGTAAAACTAGGTGCATTTGTATACCTGGTGAGCGTACTCATACTTGCAGGCGGCATATTTGGAGATAAAAATCAACTTTTACATCAAACTTTGGCAATCGTACTCGCATCCAGTAGACGCGTATTGATGCGTTAAATATTTTGCGTAATGTCAGCGGTGAAATTTTGAATGTAAAGTGGTGGTAGGTCTCTGCATCAATGACAGCGGGAAAAGGAACTAATGTTTTAACCAATCCTAAGCTTTTAATGAAGTTGTTAGTTTATTAAATGGTGGCTTATCGCTACACATTTCAACTCAGCGCATCAGAAAGATTTTGTATGAGTGCTCTATTAGTTTAAATAACGCACGGCATTAGTATACCCGCTCAGTCGTACTCAAATCTGGTATAAACGTGTAATATGTCTTGTCGGAGATCACGAATTTTTGCATAATGTCAGTATCGGTGACATTTTGAATGTAAGGTAGTTGGAAGGTCCCATCGAGTACAAAGGGAAACATAAAGTAATGTTTTAACCATACCAGAGCTTTTAAAGAAGTACTAATTTGTTTAGTAAGTGGTAGCTTATCACCTCAGGTTTCAATTCAGCGCACGAGGAAGATCTTGTATGAGTACTCTATTTGGCAAGTGGTAAATAATGCATGTTGGTATACCTGTTTAATCATACTCGCGTTTGGTATAGGCATGTAATGTAGTGTATTAGTGGAAAGTCTCTGCATCGAGTACTTACTAACGTTTTAACTAATTTTAAATGAAAATGCTTGTCTGATAAGTGGTGGCGTATCGTACCAGGAACTCCAGCATGCTGAAAGCGTCTGGATGAACACTCTATTTCGTTGTAAGGCCTGTCAGTGGCCTACGTATGAAATCACCTATGGTGCGGATCACTTAGTCACCACTAGTTTTGTATAGCGGCAAAATTGGTCCGCGAAATTTTGAAATTTTGGGGCCAATTTTCTCCAACTTTTGAAGGTTTAAGAGTATATTATATCTGTATAATATTGGTACTTCATCAAAAGAGTAGATTGTAAAGTGAAATGTAGTGCTTTCATAGCTTCCTTCACATATTTGAAGCATAAGAGTGATGACTAACCATGTCTATTTATAGTAATTACCTTCTCGATATGGTAATTCGGCAAAATCTGGAATGTGTGAAAAATATAACTCACTCAGTTTTGGGAATTTTGACAAACTGTTTAGTAGAATTATTCAGTTCATCAAAACAAGCATTTTTACAAGAGGAATAGGAAAATGGGGTTATTTTGCAGGGGAAATATCAGGTGACTTTTCCTTGTATAATAGTTGTGGTGACTAAGTGACTCGCACCATATAATACATAACCCACGTCAGAAACTTAATCACAACACAATTGAAACACATACCAGAACCTTGTGCGCGCATGCCGAACATGGCAGATCGAAGATGGAGAAAAATGAAATCAGTAGAATACAAAGATATTCCACCAAAATCGACGCGTTCCGAAACCAACAAGTCACGTGCCGGATCAACCAACACCCTCAGAACCAAACAACCCCGACATCAAATATCCCGATTCGGCTCGAACGACACTCACGGAATCGGACACAGCAATCGACAATGGCAGAAAAGCGACAAACCTCAACACGTGTTGCCGCACGCACTTATACAAAGGCTATGTCTTTCTTTATACTAGTTTACTATTCAAATTTTATATGACTCATCTAGATACTTACATATATAAACCCCTCTGTAGCTAGCTACTCCTCTTCAGTGAAATGCACCCCATTACATCCAATCTTACCCTCATCCAGTCGTGTTAAGGGTGAGTGGCTCTAGGATTGAGCAGCCCTTAATCAGTTCTACCACTCAAGCCTTCGTATTCACTCTGGTCAATCTCATCTCGTGCACAGTTGTAGCTTAACTCAAGCCTTCAAAAGCTACAAGTGCTCTACCATTTGCTTCCCTCAAATCTCAACCTCAAATCGACGAAGCGCAACGGTTGACGGACGCAACCGTGCTCGCAAATAAACTCAAGTCTACACATCGACAACCACACTCACCCTTACATCGTAAGTGGTAAATAATGCACGTTAGTATAGCTGGTCGATCATACTCGTATTGGGGATCGCACAGGCGTGTAATATGGCATTTTTAACAGAATCGTTTATGATATTTTGCAAAATGTCAGTGGTGGCCATTAAAGAAATAGCAGGATAGTAATAGACCTTTCATATGAGTATATTTGACCAGACTAATTAAAGTACTATGTTTACTGCTTCGCTTTGTCTAAAGTTTATAATATCAGTGAAGTTATTAGTGTATGGATGGTACAAAACGATACACACTGCTAGTGTGAAACCAAAAAGCAACTAGTACTATAATATATTAGTGCACTCATTTAACAAAAACTCCCACCTTACTCTATAATGATGTAACCTCACTTTGTACCAGATGCACCAAGCGTCTCATCTATGTCACATTCCAAGGTGGCTTTTGACCATAGTGGCCGCGACTTGAACCTTCTGTTGGGATTGTAAATATAGACGAAACCAAGTCAAAACCACCAGGCAGGTGCCTTTGTATACCTGATGAGTGTACTCAGAAGTATAGCAGGTATATTTAATTGGAGAGTAAAGCTTAAAATCGAATTTTTACATCAAGTTTCCATTCTTATCTTTTACCCAATGCGAGAGCTGAAGTTGATGCTATCTCAAGCTTACGCGTAGCATTTTTAAATGTGCTATTGCTTTTGCATCCTATTTGACAAGTTGCAAATAATGTGTGTTAGTGAACCTGTTGAATCATACTCGCATTTTGTAACATCGCATACATAGTCATAATTTTTTCGTGGTATTGGCAGTAGGATTTTGAATGTGAGGTGATGGTAGGTCTCTACATCGAGTACAACATAAAAGTAATGTTTTACCATACTAAAGGTTTTGAAAATGATTTTGTAAGTGGCAGATGAAGTGCCTTAGTATGCATGTTTGTAAAATGACAGGTATTCATATGCACATGTGGATTTGGGACAAACAATACATTTTTTGCACGCATGTGGTGAACCGTGAAACACACAGCTACTTTAAGTACCCAAAACATAACTTGGATGAAAATACATCATAACTTCCCATGTACCTAAGTACTGGATCTAGATCTGTTGTACACAAGCTGTACAAGTATATTTGACCAGGTGCGCTAAGGTGCCTAGTTTACTGCTTCGTTTTTGTCTGTAAGTTTTACAACATTGACCTTAATTACTCAGATGGTCGACAATTGGTACAATACTTTACCACGCTACTGGGGAAAAGCCCAAAAGCCACCACTAATATAATATATCAGTATTATCTAACAAAAAACTAGCAAGACAAGGTTGATTCTATTGGATGGGTACACTTTGTACCAGATGCACCAAAGTGTCTCATTACCATCTCCCAATGTCTTTTCAGCTGTAGGAGTATGGGCTTCTGAATGGAGGGGAGTGTTTGAAGTTGAGCATTCAATTCACCACACCACATCCATAGTGTAAAGATAAAAATATGCCGCCTATCATTAATACATTAATTATTCAATGAAACACTCAGTGAAGTTACAGTGTCTTTTCAACTACAACGAAATTCATGTGTACATCTGCTTGAAGCAGGGGATTTGGAGCTGAGTTTCTTAATGTTGTAAAACTTACAGATGAAAATAAACTGGTAACCCCCCAGGTGCTTTTGTATACTTGCTGAAGCTGAAGTATAATCGTCCCCATGAGGTTTAAGTAATAAAGTTGAACTTTTTGCACAGTGTCAGTAACATAATTCTAACAAATGTTTTAGGAATCCGAATGAATAGCTGGCAGAAAAGGTGCAAAAAAATAGCTTTAATATGAATCTGGACCTTCTATGTGCCTAATAACCCTGCCAGGATATGCATACACTTGACCAGGTGTACTAAAGCACTATGAATACCATTCCATAATCAAACTACTCATTCATATTTGTGCTTTAGCTCATTGACTATTATCAGTGAAAATTAACTAGTACTGTACTTCATGTAGAGACTTGACACCTGCCATGGCACACCTCATACTTAAAAACATTACTGACATTATGTAAAAGGTTGCAATATCGCGAAAGTTATTCACCACCCATGATACGAGTATGATTGAACAGGTATATTAAGGTGTCTTTATTTACTACTTATTAAATAGACTACTCATTAAAAATTTTTAGCACATTGAAAGGCATCATTTAAGGTCCCTAGTTTTCAACTAAGTACTTATAATCCAGCTACTCTTTCTCTCAAAAAGTTATGATACACGAAGTCGCGATGCCTCCGAGACCTTAGATACATAACATGCTGATCTGCTAGGTCACAGTGGCTTTCTAAACTCATTCACATGAAGCCTTATTTGAGTATCCAATGAACATGTGATACTTTCGAAAAACATTAGCACCAGATCTTCATCATAAACTTATAGACTCAAGAAAAAAGTAGTACAAAATAATGAAGGGTCTTACCGGTATAACCAGTGATGTGCACATCAATCTAATTGAACACATGAAACCCACACATGTAGGCAGTTCAGGTATACTACACTGGCTTATTCCCCTATCGTATTTTCCTTCTTGAATCTAAGTATAATTTTCTAGAGTTCCTTAAACTTTGGTTTTTCTGTTTGGCTTAGCTGAAAGTTGAACCTAGTTATAAAATGTCTAAAAATAGAGGTGGACCTGAATAAACATACAGTGGATCAGTACTCAGTAATCGTCTGATTGATCCACGGTGGCTTGTTTAATTTATTATAGTGCGCATGAGTCGAACCTGCCACCCACAATGACACATCTGCAAAAATACAGAACATTTCACCTGGTAATTATTTTTAAATTTAAAGACACCACATTCTCAATATAATATGCTCAATCAGTTTGACTATTGTGGGTCATTTAATATCTAACAGTAAATGTTATTTGTATGCTTTAGAGTCCAAATAAAGTCCAAATCCTTCATGAAGTTTAAATTTCTCTGGTTACCTTTATAATGTATCTATGCTTGCTGAAGCAATATTAATCCAATGACTTGCAAAAGTAGAAGAAGGGACGAGACTTTTGATTCATTGTAATCATAGTTTAATGGTTTTCTGGTAGACTACAATACCATATACTATTTCACAATCATATAAAGTCTGTAGAATACAGAGCAGATGGTATACCCCATGTTAATCTCCGTTGACTAGCACTAGCCATACTATGTACTGGGACTCAGGAGGTTTTATTCATTCCGATACTAAAACTCTTTGAAGAAAATAAAAACTTCTACAAGGATAAAGATCATACCCACTGACATCAGTGTCGCCGAGACCTTTAATATGCAGCGCGCTGATATGTTAGGTCATGGTGACTTTCTAAACCTGTGCATGGGGGAGCATTATACCACTGTTTAGTAGGTTTAACTTCATTTCAAAAATTTAAGAACCTAAGGACTGCAAAATAGCATATGGTACGTGTACACAGCTCGAATCGAACACACGAAACCTATACATTTAATTTCTGATAGCGTGCAGATCCAGAACAAGGGGAATTCAGGTAGGCCACACTGACTTATTCTCATATTAAATATCTTCTTTGATGTGGAAATATAAGCTTTTATAACTTCTGGTTACGTATTGCGGTCTTACTGAACGTTGTTGTAAAAATGTAGAATTCCACTCTTACACCTGGAAGCCTCCACCGCCTAGATCACACATATTATATGTAGTGTATAATCATCGAATAGACCACGGAGGTTATTTTATTTGCAGTGAGCATGCCATTTTATACCACGATCTCAAACTCAGTGGGTATGAGTAAGAAAAAATCGATAACCCACATTCATTTAGTACTAGTACATAATAGCGTATTGTCACATGGATCCAAGTGAGCTATAGTGCACTTTATAAAGTTTTACTGCTAGAAAATATCTTGAGTTCTTTCTTACCTAGTATCTACCCTCTGGCGTTTAAATGCCATAAGATATTCGGGAATGCGGCTGTACGGCTGTATGAGCGGAGATGTACCCGAAACTCGACAGACCTTTATCAAAAGCACTGGAGAAAATCAAGTTCATTGGCATGTTGTCAGAAAGTTCATTTGCAATAAACAATGCGTGACGGCAAAGGAAAGTCGTGTTATCGATATATCTGTGAACTCTAGGTCGCGTTGTGGAAGTGAAGTGAAGCTGGATCGAACTTCATAGAAGTTCAAGCTCAAGCTACATACAACTTGGTAACTAGGTTGCAGATACTTCGACATAGATATCGGAGTCTCGGCGTTGCATTACGTAATTGACGTTGACTTGATCCTTATTGATCCCGAGCGTTTATTTTTGTCCTTGATTTCATTTATTGATTTCTGTCACCATGTTGTATCATATCAACCACGGCCCTTTATTTCTTCCTCAAGTCTCTATCTCAACCAGTGCCCTCTCAAGCTCCTCCCCCAATTCCAACTAGAAACTATCTGGAGAAGATTGCTTGTTCAACGTAATAACTAGACCCTTCCGCTGTGAGTAACCACGTTCTACATTTGCTTCCGTGTTCTTACCTCTCCATCACCACCAGCCTTACAACACTCGTTACCAACACCACAATGTCCCTCTCCGACAAAGACTTGGAAAACCAAGAGAATCTCACCAAAGGGCTGCACGAAAGCTCCACCACCGCCACTGGTACCGTAACCTCATCACCACCTCTCCCATCGCCAGCAACCCACTCCACCAAAGCCAAACCAAAGCTCTCAGCGGCAACCATCATACCCGTCTGGATCGTCCTATCGTCTGCAGTGATCATCTACAACAACTACATTTACAACACCCTCAACTTCAAGTTCCCCGTTTTCCTAGTGACATGGCACTTGACCTTCGCAGCTGTTGGCACGCGTATCCTTCAACGTACGACTAGGCTCCTCGATGGAGCGAAGGAGGTGCATATGACGAAAGAGATGTTCGTTAAGAGTATTCTGCCTATTGGCATACTGTTCTCTGGCAGCTTGATTCTCAGCAACACGGCGTACTTGTATCTTAGCGTTTCGTATATCCAAATGCTCAAGGTCATCTTCAAATCTCCACCTTCTTCGTAGTTCTAACCTCGCTCATAGGCATTTATACCAGTCGCAATTCTCCTCATAACATGGATAACCCGAATCGACGAGCCCAACAAGAAACTACTCGTTATCGTCCTCATGATCTCCTCCGGCGTCGCCCTGGCATCCCAAGGTGAACTCAGATTCAACCTCGTAGGATTCTTAATCCAAGCAGCAGCAGTTGCCGTACGTCCATCACCATGCCATTCTACGGTATCTCCCTTATGCAACCTTATCGTTACTATCATAGTTCGAAGCCTCCCGGCTGGTAATGATCCAAGTCCTTCTGCACAACATGAAAATGGACCCGCTCGTATCGCTACACTACTACGCTCCCGTCTGCGCAGGCATCAACCTCCTTTTCATTCCATTCACAGAGGGCATGGCACCGCTATACGAGCTACCCCGACTAGGCGCTGCGATTCTACTGTCGAACGCGGCTGTTGCGTTCCTTTTGAACGTTGCTGCTGTATTTTTGGTGGGTGTGGGGAGCGGATTGGTGTTAACGCTTGCTGGCGTGTTTAAGGTACGTTCTTGGCTCTGTGGTTTCGTTTATTCTTCTTCGGATTCGGGGACGGCGAGTGAATGCCGTTTTTTGATATGGACAGTGGTGCTTAACTTCTTAGTCTCGACTATTAACTTAAGTATCACTTCTCCTGTTCTTTGATGTTGATGGGCTTCATTTTTCCCATGGTCTTTGATTCCAAAATCATCACTCTACTTATCCCTTACGGGTGCTCCGGGGGTATAGCATCACCGATGGAGGTGGAGGAAGCACGGTACGAGTCAATAGTTGCTTCAACACTACACCCGGTCGTCTATACTACTCTTTATCCACTTCATCTCCTTCCACATTGATGAACGACGATAGACTAACAATTCCTTCTAGGACATACTTCTAATCAGTGGGTCTGTGCTTATCTTCGGTTCGCCAATTACCCCCCTTCAAGTTTTTGGTGAGTATCGCTATGGCTTTTATTTCTACAATATACCTTCTATGTATGATTACTGACCAAATGTGCTTTTGGATAGGTTACTCCATCGCTCTTGGGGGTCTCATTCTTTTCAAGACTTCCGGTGGAAAATAAGCTAAACTTCACTCTTTCGCGAATGTGCTCTTGTGAAAGGATATAGGACGATGTTATATTTCTATTGTAGGAGTGGAATGGTTGTATTATGCTTCTTCTATTATCATTCAGGTTTCTCCACTCCATTTTCATTCGTGTAAGGAGAACCCTTTGTTGTAGTTGGCATTGGATATACCTTGTACATTCTACTCTCCGTGCCATGGACTTTATATGTAGACACTTTGGTGGGCATAATCTTCGATTTTATACATACTCTAATCTAAAGTTTATCTGACACTTGGTTGTGAACATAAGGCCAGGCTCAAGTTTAATACTATTGCGTCGATGCTTTGTAGCCAGTCTCTGCCAAAAACATAAATTTAGGGTGAGATTAACCGGACATACCACATCCCCATGAACAACTAGACGAGTGTGGCTTGTACATACCCCTACAAGTTAATGATCATTGGTTCAGCACTTGGATCTTGTAGAAATAAAAAAATCTTTACAGTTGAACTACTACGCCCTTATACCATATGCGCGGCAGGATGAGAAACCTCAACTCTTCTCCGATGCATCGCACATGATGCATGATAAGTGTTCTTGCAACGATGCTCTAATACTCTGAGCTATGCTGCTTCATTCACGTATGGACATCCTTCTTCCTTGTTCAGTTCGGTTGAAATATCTTACTAAATCAAAGGCATGGACATCTGAACTGGAGCTTCAAGCTACGAAAATGAAAGAGGCTGTACTTTCCTCAATACCCCAAAGCTTACGACAGGCACTAAGTGTCGAAAGCTTCTTCTAAATACTATTTCACCAACATAATCTCTGTTCAATTTTAATAATATGTAACTCCTTCCGCAGACATTATAGACACATAGACTGAGCGACATCCATTTAGCATACCAATGTGGCTCAGACCCAGGTGAATGAAAATTTTAAGCGGACATTATCAAAGACATGCGGGCAGGAAATAGAACCCCCAACACAAGTATTCCCTGCACCTCACATTCTGTTCTTGCAGCAATGCACTGATCAGTGATACTAAGCACCCTGAGCCATGCTGCTTTATTCAGCTTTACGTATTGACATCTTGTTTTGAAATCTTTCACTGATCTGGATCAGGCATAAACAAGATCTGTTGGGTAAACAGATACTTTCGTCAGTGCCCAGCACGCATGAGCTCCCTCTAATTTTACCAACGAGTAACAAATCGGTGCCTCTGATAAATTCCAAGCGCCTTCAGCTGACTTCATAAGACAGATCGACCCACCGTAACAACATATATCTAAGTACTAGTAAGTTATACCCTTGTGACTTACATAAACTTCGACGAACGTAATTTTATCATATTCCAGCACTAAGATGCGGAGAAAGAAAAGTAGATGGATTTGGATGCTATAGTGTTGTGAGATTTCCGAATTAAAGCGAGAGGGTTACGCTTTGACAGGGGAAACACACGAGTTAGAAACGAAGAGAGTTGTTAAGTTGAAGACTTAAGAACTTAAAATGCGTGTCTAATGTCTCGTATTTCAGAACTCTAAAGTACAGGGTCTATTTACTGGGATTTTTATAGGTATTTACGATATAGAGATGAGTAAAAATAAGTATATAACGAGTCAGAGAAAGTAAGCATTTGTAAGTATTTTGTAGGTATTGAGTCAGAAAAAGGAGTACGGATAAGGGAGCACGAAAGAGAAAGAGGCTAATGAGTCGAGGGTGAACGGTACCGATGTAATGTACGGTACCCTAGGCAAGGAAAGAACTGAGCGAACGGAACCGGGAACCAATGAGACAGGGGAGCTAGTCTCGGCTACCCATCCGTCAACGGATGAATAGCCGAGACTACGGGGGAGCAAGCGCGGAGGAGTTGATGTGGGAGGATAGACACGTGACCAGCGGATTCGGACTCCGTGGCACGTAGATACTTGATGCAAGGTCGGGACCTTACAAGTGTCGTGGTTGTTACTGAGGATTCTGATCATATCTGCAGCTAATGTAACAATTTTTTTTGCAGCCAAATTCAGGCTTGCTACTTATGCTTACCGTATTACGCATTGAAGAAATCCCCGAGTAATAATATATTATCGCCATCAAAACAGATCACCTCTCAGAAGTACTGTAACTTGGTAATACATCTGGTCACGCGATATTCGGAGTCATATTAATCACAACTGGATGACGAGTAGCAAGCTTCTCTCAGATTTCTAACACCCCGAACACCACAAGATGCCACGGTATCTAAACGGAAGCTATTTAAAGTGATACATAAATACATATAGAGGGGCGAACGTCAGTTTCGCTGCCTTTCCGTTCAACATCCACAATGACTGCATTCATGTCGATTACTGATATTTCACTGATAGTTGCCTGTTTTTCTTTAGCTGTTTATGGCTATACTCGTCGAGCGACGCTTCCGCTTCTTCCGGGCCCAAAGAGGTATCCTATCATCGGAAGTCTTCTCTCCATGCCAAAGACTTTCCAATGGAAGACCTTTGTGCAGTGGGGCGAGGAAACGGGTACGTTGGTAACCCATCACTAACACTTGGAATTATTCCATTCACTGGGTGTTTCGTGCTTAGGTTCAGACGTACTATACGCAGAATCGGTCGGCGTGAAGTTTATTATCTTGAACTCAGTGGAAGCAGCGAACGATCTGTTGACCAAACGCTCACTGATTTACTCGAGTCGGTATGTTATGCCTTTTAAAAACGACTCGCACATATCGTGATGTGGCATGTTGTAGACCTCAGTTCCCGATGGTCATCGACTTGTGCGTTTACTCCACTGTTTTTGTTAGATGCACGCATTAACAAGGATGACTAGAATGGGATGGGATTTTCAGTTCTCTCTCTTGCCCTACGGAGAAAAATGGCGTGCTCGAAGGCGTTTATTCCAGCGTCATTTCCCAGCTACTCGACACGACCACTATCGACCATTGATTAAGCACTTTGTCAGAACTTTGCAGTTGGGGCTTCTTCAGTCCCCGGAGAATTTTTATGAACATTTACAACAGTATGTCTGTATCAATCTATAGTTAAATTCAAGTTTAAAATATAAAACCAGCATGGCGGGTGGATTCGCTCTCGCCTTAGGCTACGGGATCAGAATCAAGCCTTTCAATGACCCGTATGTCAGTTTTTAGAAAGAGACACTTGGGATAGGAACCCGAGCCGGTGTTCCTGGGAGATATCTTGTCGACGTTATCCCTCCTTTGAAACATGTCCCGGAATGGATGCCTGGTGCAGGATTCAAGCGCCAGGCTAAGATCTGGTATAAAGATGCTCAGGAATTCCGAAATAAACCATTCAGGGAGGGTGAACGAGAACTGGTGAATTGCATGCTTGAATCTTCTAACTCTAAGTTGCTAAATTTGTATGCTAAGGCTGCAGGTACAGGAACTCCATCGTTCTTATCCATGTGCATGGAGGAGCTACATGAGTCCAAGGACAAAGAAAGTGAATTGGAGGTCATCAAAGATGTTGCTTCAATGTTTTATTCAGGTATTATTCTCTTATATTTTCAGTGTGGAATGATTGATAACTTCAAATGTGCAGGTGCCTCGGATACATCCCTGACTGCTATTTATATGTTTGTCCTCATGATGACCCGATTCCCCGAGATACAACAGAAGGCTAGACAAGAGATTGATAGCGTTATCGATCATCATCAAGCGCCTTCATTCGAGGACGAAGATAATTTGCCTTACTTATCCGCTGTTCTTATGGAGGCTTTACGGTAAATAATAGCTGCAACATCACATTTAAATAGACTAAGTTTTATTCGTAGGTGGCACCCTCCATTACCAATAGGTATTATGATATTTACTTCGACAGCTATCAATGTTTATATCGCCAGTAGGTGTTCCATATTTCCTGGAAGAAAAAGATGAATATAGAGGATACTATATGCCCAAAGGATCTATAGTAGTAGGAAACTGTTGGTATGGATCACATTTCCTATAACAGTCGCTCAGTTATATTGATAGGTTCTTTCTAAAAGGGCAATGGCACGCAACGAGGCTGATTACCCAAACCCAAACACCTTCAATCCCGAACGGTTCTTGAAAGATGGTAAGCTGGACACTTCAGTGCGGGACCCTCGCACTATCGTATTCGGATTTGGAAGAAGGTACGTATCAACGTATCAATGATTTTTATGACGCAAGTAAACATAAGATGTACACTATAGGATATGCCCTGGGTCACATATAGGATGGTCGACATTTTGGTATACCTCCATATCAATTCTTTCGATGTTTGAAATTGTAAAGAAGAAAGACAAACATGGCGTAGATATTGAACCTATCGAGGAATACGAATCTGGAATAATCTCGTAGGTCGTATTTTATGTAAATTATGCTTAAATGACCACGCTTAACAATTTTAGACCGCTGTTGGAGTTCGACTGTGAATTTAGGTTACGTTTCCCGAAGGAGAGCTTCGCAACCGTGATCAATGGCTAAGTTTTAAGAACTTGAACTTGTGGGATTCCATCGCCACAGCGAGTTCCGTACAACAGCCTTTGTCCTACAGTTTTCAATGTACCATTAGAGTTTTTCAATCTCTGTAGAAGTTGCACATTATGACGCATGCGTATCGACCATCACAATTCTGACGTTTGTAGAGCGGAAGGGGCCGCAAAACCCGGTATGTATCAACATTTCCAGGCAACCTCGACATTATGTACACTGCGAACCTCGCCACTAACCTCATCACCGCCCCATGAACTACTAGACTAATTTGGCTTGTACTTATCCCTATAAGTCAAAGACTTTAGCATCATTGATTCACCGCCCTCATCTCTTGGGAATAAAAAATAGCTCCTTAGCCTCTAAGCCGAAAGACATTCATTCGTATAGATTGGAACCTTTCAGCTATTCTCCTGCGTATCGCGTGGTATTCTTGCAGCGATGCTCTGATACTTTGAGCTATGCTGCTTTATTCAAACATTGTCACCCCCTTTCTCTTATTCGGTTGGTATCCCTTACTAAGGCATAGTAATCTGAACTTGAACTTCCACGAAAAGACCAACTTAGCTTGTAATTATCCCTACAAGTTAAATATTTTAACATCATTGATTAATATTGCTTCACCACCCTTATGTTGTGGAAATAAATAAAAATTCTTAGCCCCCACACGCAAGAACTACATGTGCTGGCAGGATTGGAACCTTTCAACTTTTTTCCTGTATCTCACATGGTATTTTTGCAGCGATGCTCTGATAGAGCTAGTATCCTTTATTCATGTAGTGATACATACCTCTTTCCCCATTTTCGGTTCTAATCTTTCGCTGAGTTGGACCAGACATGGACAAGTTATGAACTAACCATGACACGAAAGTGAAAGAAGAGCTACACGAGCGCCTTCTAAATACTATTTTGCAAATAAGAAACACATCACTCACCGGATAAAAAGAGCGAAGAAGGCTGACAACAACATGCTCGGGCATTATTTCTCAGCTTATTTTCTGCGCCTCGCATGCTACTACTCTTGCAGCGATGTAATCTGCCTGTTTGAGCTATAGCTCTACCACATAAACCAAAGTGGCTTATTTTCTTTCTCAGCGTGAGAAGCATTGATGCTGGTTCAAACCTTCCACTAGCACATATATTTATCAGTTTATAGCTGTACAGTTTATGTATCAGAACGAAGAAATTTGGCTGAAAAAGTGAGAAAACTGTATGGTAGAATATTATCTTGGTGGCGGTCAATGAAGTGCATTATAACCCTTAACTTATACCCTGTAAGCCAAGCTGCAACGCTATTTTATTACATCACAAGCTCATATAGGATGCAAGCACGTTCAATGTCGCACCATACAAGTACCACAAGCAATCAAGTTGACGCATGTGTATCTACAGGCTACAGATAGTACAACGCAAGATTAGATACCTTTCGGAGTGATATGTGGCCAGTGCAGACTCATAATTGGAACATCCTACTTATCTAATAATCGCATATTAAAACTCTTCAACATATCCACCCCTTCCAACCGAATCCGTTGATTCTCCCTCCGCTCAACATAGCAGAAGCTGCTCACCATTCTCCCTGGGACAGTTGCGAAAGACTTGAGAGTTGGACAGTGAGCAGCAAACGGATAGGCGTTATAGTGAGCGTCCAAGAAGAAATCATCTACTTCCGAGTACTCGTAATACTCGGGTTCCTCCTCGGATATAAATCCTTCTTCAAAATAGAGCATCGTAGCAGGGGTCTTTTCAATGTACGCTACTGAAATGTTCAAGGCACTGGAATGCTGAAAAGTGGGGTGCGTATTCATATGAAGCATGGGGCCATGTTGCCAGCTTCACTTCATTCTGAATCACATTCTCGCGCCGACATACCGTAAGTAGTGTTGTTGGCACAACCTCGCCACTTCGCCTTGCCAGGTATCGCCACCTGGCGATCGCCATGTGGCGATACTTCCTCAGATTTAGATACTGGCGAGACATGGCGACATCATTTTATTATTATGTAAATAGAAAAATAAGTAAATGACCTGATTCCGCTGGAACTGCCCTCCGTTCCACTAGATATCTGAGTGCCCCTCGCTGCTTACAATACATACTACTGTATCATTTCGACCGAATGTTCAGTCACGTGTCACGGAACCTCTCTGAACTGAACAAATTTCGCATTTGTCACGCGTCACAGTTGGGTTTGAACAAAGGTTCAGCGAAACAAAAATAGGTCTAAATTTCAAAAATTTCTCGTGCATTTCGAGTTAGTGTACATGTAAATTAGATAGGGTGGATGAGTACTCTAATGCCCCAAGCATTCGAAGAATACAAAGTATTTCTACATTTTCTGTAAGAGTATCTCCTACCTCAATAGTAATGCTCTTGCTCACCTAAAATGTTGAAAATACGAAATATAGGGGGATAATTGATGCTGCAGTTAGCTACAGCATTTTTAAGTGAAAGGTGTCATTGTAATTTGTTATCATTGTTGTCTTATTTGAGAAACTTTCAGATTGCGGTCCATTTTTTTCACATTTCAAATTTTCAGTCATACCCACTTTGAACAAATTTCATTGATGTCATGCACAAAACATCAGTCTGAACTGAACAATGAACCAAAGTTTATTGTCATGCCAAAAAATCTTGAACATTCGGTCGAAATGATACAGTACACTGAAATGAGTGGAGCCAAAGGTGGACCACCAGAAGACACATTTGTTTCCGAGAATTTCATTAAGAAGGAGAAGAATGTGAAGATGAGACACTGGACAGTAGAATGAAAGTGCTGTTCAGTGTTACTCATTTATCGTGATGGCTGTTATCCAAAGCATTTGTGCCTCCTAATGAATGCTGTAATGCGCCAAAAGATGTACGAAAAGACAAATGATATTCTTATGGACTGGGGTGGAGGTGTGAACATAACTGTGCCGGACTTAGAGGGTGATGTTGATGTTTCTGTGGTGGCTCATCCCAAGAAGCAGAAAGTTGCACCTGGAAACATGATCATTACAACTGGAATGGGAAGCTTTGTGGATAGGGCACTTATGAAGGGGGAGCAAGATAGTGCTAATACACAGCTTCTAAAGTGAGTCAATTACTGGTGAGGGGAGTAATATGGGACTAACCATGAGAACAGGTGGTTTAGAAAGTAAATATGCAGCATTAGAGCAGTCTGGATTTACCACTGAGACTGGTGATGGTCTCAGTGCATTAATTCCAGTGGGAGAAGTATATAATACTTCTATTATTGATACCATCCATCAAGAACAGCTCCCTTCTATTGAAAAT
Source organism: Cyathus striatus (assembly GCA_025738555.1). Classification (NCBI taxonomy): domain Eukaryota; kingdom Fungi; phylum Basidiomycota; class Agaricomycetes; order Agaricales; family Nidulariaceae; genus Cyathus; species Cyathus striatus. The sequence goes on along the minus strand of JAOVFP010000010.1, from coordinate 2,085,609 downwards.
TCACTCCGCTGATGAGCCTTGGGATACTAACTCATTACTTAATTCAATGGGATATGATAACAGTAGATATTTTGTATGCATAGTAGACAAATATCTATTTGTCCTGTCGCCAGTCTCGCCAGGGCTCGCCACTTTCCCACGCCAGGGCCTCGCCGCGCCAGGCGATTGGCGAATGCTTTGGGAGGTTGTGCCCCCTACACTAACCGTAAGACCCAACAGATAACGGCACTTCTCTGCAATCCTATCGAATAACTCAAACGATCCTTCCTTGATTCCATCAAGGACTAGAACTTGTAACGGAGCGCTTTCCAACGCATCGATAAGATGGAAAATATATATCTCTTCCAACCAAGTCGTAGCTGAAATCTTCAAGTGAGTCAACTTCAGTGGCGCTTCGGCGGCATTTTGTCCAATCCAACGTGTCAACTCTATGACACCCGCATTGCTGAGCGGCCCAACGTATAACTTCTCCAAGGAAGCGAACACTTTACAACTTGTGGAAACCCGGATCGGTGGTTCCAATGGCTCCCTACCCAGGTGCAATACTGAAAGTGTACGAAGACCAGAGCACAATGCGATTGGTGCCCAGACGTTGAACGTTGGATGTTCTTCATCTACTATAACTAGATTTAAGATACTAGAAGAGGGTCGGGTACTCCTGGAGCCTAATATCTGTGCGGCTTCTGGAGGGATAATACAGCTAGTCAATTCCAGTGTAACAAGACCTCGACGAGAGTAAATTGCTTGCACAATTTCAGGCAACAAGGCGACCATACTCAATGACAGGTCTTTAACATTCCTGCATTTGAGTATGACGTTCTTGAACATTTTTAAAATTGGGTCGAAGAAAGCGTCGTCAAGAAATATATCGGCACCAAAGCGTTTCAGCATGTTAATTACAGAGTTTCCAAGCCAGAGCGAAACTACACCGTCCAAAAGATCCCGTCGGCCGAGTAGGAATTTCCCCTGTTTGATGAGATCGGCTTTGCGGGCCGTGATTTTCTGTACCACTGATTGATGGACTTCTTCTCTGAGGGCTTCAGCCTTAGCACATTCATTCCAAAAACTGGGTGGCAATTCTAGCTTGAGGGTTCGAGTCTAGTAAGTTATCGTTAGATTAGATATCATCGAGGAATAATCGAGGGCAAAGTGTAAACGCACGATGAATATATAACGGGTTCCTATCTCGCGCAGGCTGTGACAAGTGGAAGAAAGAAGCCTTGCTTGTACAATACTAGCATAGGAGAATATGCAATCTAGCGTCTCAGCAGGGAGACAAAGAAAGCAGATCATTTGGAACTTAGGGACAGGATTGCAAGAAAGTCTTCTTAAGAGTGTTTCTATGAACAAGAAATCGTTGAGCATATGTTAGAGATAATCCAGTATCGTCATCATGTACTCACGGGCTAGGTACACCAGTGATTTATACCCTGCCGCCGCACACACATCCCACTTAGCAAAATTATTCCATCTCTTGTCTTGTTTCATTTCAAACTCTACCGCCCCTTGGTGACTTTTGCAGCAGTAATTCCATACGGAATTTCGATCTCGAATTCTTTTTCATATGCTTCGACTGCTACCTGAGAGATAGCTCAATGTAGTCCAACAAAAATTCATTCCATCGTCCGTAGAGTGTGTCATAGCGCTATCATACTATCAGTAAAAAGCCGAGACCGCATACATATGAAGCATAGTGACCGATATATGTCGACCAGTAAGATCCAAGTTGCCCTTTATCTCGGAAGTTAGTAGCGAAACGTTCGATAGACAAAACCGTTGCATCTTATGGAACCCCATAATAGAGTCAAAAAACCGTCTTGTACGGTCGAACTTTTAAAAGTCCTTTTTCTCTATTGCGTTTGGATCAAAACCGTCTTCCTTCAGTTTGTGTACTCTCTTCACTTCGTGGTACATCATGTCGAGTTCATTCTTCTCGTAGAGCTGCAAGAATGGCCAGGTCGGCCTCTTCGGGAAGATTGTGTCGCAGTTGAGGTCGCCCTCGTAGTCTGACGAGTCGTAATACATGGCTTTGGGCGTAGTGGTGGTATAAGAAGAGGAAAGAGTGGCTGCTGGGATGCGCTCGAGTGTACGTAACTTCGAACAAAGACGAGTGGCACTGGCACGTGCAAGAGTCATCTTAACGAATACTGGAGTTCAAATGTGTGCTTATTTGAAACTTACGTTGGAAGATTGGGTAGCTGATGAAAGGGATAAAAGCTTTGAATGGGGCGTAATCGACTTTTGTAGTGCAAGAAGCCTGGTATGATAACACCTATCATCGTATCAGTTAGGCAAAAGGCAGGTTAGATGAAAGCTTCCAAGAATAACCAGATAATACAACTCCCGCGCGTTCGCATACGCAAATTTATATCGGAAGCTGTAAGCATTCGGAATCGTAACGCTTGCGTTTAGAATGCGGGAAGGGAAAGAGAGATCATGACGAACCATTCAGTGCCTGCAGGGGCCTAAGGCCTCTGCTTGACAGTCGCAGTACTTCATCCAATCGGCCAAGCCAAGCGTTAAAACTCGAGATAGTATGCGACATGAACAGTTTCGATAATTGCTTGGATGTGTTCACCAATTGTGAGAGCTTTGTTTCGTTATCATCATCAAACCTGCTCAAGTTCTAGTTATATTCTTAGAAATTCGGCCCTACCGAACACGTGTTCAATTCTTCACAAATGCACACGGGTCCGTTACTCCGAGAGTTCGAACTTCGGGCGACTAATATAATACTTACTTAGTTGAATTGCTCGTTTGCCGCTGGCTGCTCGTCCTTGCTTGCTCCAATTGCTCTCTTCCAACTCCCTCCCAAATTAAAAATTTCTCCATGTGCTTATACATTTATATAGTTGTTCTATTCTTAATTCGAGAAAATACGCTGCATTAAGTGAGCCTCAGCAACTTGGGATTCCAGCAGTGGCAGATTGATTACTCACGCTGGTAGTAAGGCTACTCCGAGGTAAGTATCGGTATTGACTCAGGCTGTATTGGGTGATTCTACTTTATCCAAACTCTTTTAAGAAGCCAACACTCCCAGACGACATGAGAGGTGGTTACTAATTAGGCTAAAAAGGTAAAAATTGTCCCGCTATCGTGCTCTTATAAGTCATCCAAACTGGCAACTAGTTATGGGCATGTTATCTGGTTGGCTAAGATGCCTTTCTTACTTTATACTACACTCACGCTACTTGTACAGGAAACTCAAGTTCAAACTTCGGTAATAATAGTGCGAATACGATCTTACAACATTTTATTGGTAAATCAATTGTCAGTGTGAGTTTCAAACAAAAGGTGAACCATATGACACCATTATAGTACGCAATTCTTTGCTCATTAATAGTCGTAGATTTGAGCTTGTACAGTGAAATTATCTTAATATTATAGACCTCTAGTATCCCAGTTATACTGCAATACCAGAGTTCCCATAGCCTAAACATCAATGTTACCCTTGGGAATAATATACGGCCAATGCAGATACAAAGGCGGAACATCCCATTTATCTAACAAACCCGAATTCAAACTCCTCAGCATATCCACCCCAGCCAGCTCGAACAGCCCATTCGCTTTTCGCTTGATATAGCAAAAGTTGTCCAGCATTCTACCAGAAACAATCGCAAAAGACTTCAGTGTACAACAATGCGCAGCAAACGGATAAGCGACGTAGTAAGCATCAAAGAAATAATCATCGTCCTCCGTAAACTCGCCGCTGAGACGGCGCCTAAAAACTTCATCCTCAGAGATAAATCCCTCCTCGAAATATTGCATCGCAGCAGGAGTTTGGTCGAGATCCGAAACACGGAAATTCCAGCTGAAATGTTCAAGGCGCTGGAATGCAGAGAAGTGAGGTGCGTATTCGTACGAAGCATGTGGCCAAGTGGCCAGCTTAGTTTCCTTCTGGAGAACATTTTCGCGCCGGATAACGGTAAGACCTAGCAGATGAGGGCATTTCTCTGCAATACGATCAAATAGCTCGAAGGAGCCTTCCTTGATACCTTCAAGAACGAGAACTTGTAACGGGGCGCTCTCCAATGCATCAAGAAGCTGGAAAATAAATCTCTCTTCCAATCCAGTCGCTGCTGAAATCTTCAGATATGTCAACGTCAGCGGTGCTTCGGCGGAATTTAACTCGATCCAGCGCGTCAGGTCAAGAACCCCCGCATTGCTGATTGGTCCGATATTCAGTTTCTCCAGGGTACCGAATACTTTGCTGTTGCGGGACACTAGGAGCGACGGTTCCAACGTCTGCGTGCCTATATTGACCACCGAGAGTGTGCGAAGACTAGAGCACATCGCAACTGGCGCCCAGACATTAAACGTCGGTTGGCTAGAATCCATGAGGACTAAATTTAATATACTGGAGGAGGGACGAATATTCCCCGAGATTATACTTTGTACGACTTCTGGGGGGGTAATACAATGCAAGTCAAGCGTTATGAGATTTCGGAGAGAACAAGCCGCCTGTAAAATCTCCGAAGACAAGTCTAGCGTACTAATACTCAGGTCTCTGAGATTTCTGCAATTGAGTATGACGTTCTTCAACACTTTGAACATGGGCGCGAAGAAAGCATTGCCAAGTATTACATTGACGCCAGCTCTCCTCAGCATGTCCATGGCGGTGAACCCAATCCAGAGTGAGCCAACAACGTTCATGAGATCCGGGCGGCTGAGTAAGAACTCTGCCTGCTTGATAAGATCGGTTTTGCAGGTTTTGATTGTCTCTATCAACGATTCTTGGAGGCTCTCGGGAGTGTCACCTTGTTTTCTAGCTGCAGCACGTTCGCTCCAAAAGGTGTGAGGCAACTCCAGCTTCAAGGATCGACTCTTTCCAAGGACAATTAGATAATGTTAAGCGTAATAATAAGCTATACACACCACAAATATGTAAGGCTTTCCAATCGTGCGTAGTTTATGGCATGCTGAAGAGAGAAGTCGAGCCTGTTTGACGGTCGCAAAGGAGAATATGTAATCAAGTATCTCCACAGGGAGGTCAAGTAGACAGAGTTTTTGAAATTTAGGAATGGGATTATTGGCAAGTTCAACCAACAGTCGTTCTATGGACAAGAAATAAGTTTAGTAAGTTTATTAAGTACAACCCAGCGCAACATGATGCTTACCAATAGGATTCACCAGAAAGCCATAGCCTGCCTTGGTACAAAGATGCCATTTCTTAGCGAATGTATCCCATTTCTTGCTATCTTTTATTTCGTACTCTACGCCGGTATATTTTTCGGTTCTGTTCTCGAATGGTATTTCGAGCTCGGATTCGTGTTCATGTGCTTCGACCGCTACTGATAGTTCGATGTAGTCAACGAGGAAGTAATTCCATCGTCTGAATAGAGACTCGTAGCGCTATACCAGCATAAACATAAGTTGTAACTGCCATCAGTTGTAAAGCATACCAACCGGTTGATGTCGGCCAGAGAAATCCAAGTTTCCCTTGTTTCAGAAGTTAGTGGTGAAACATCTAACTTGCAGATAGAAATCATCACACCTGGTGAAAGCCCTTAATGGAGTCAAAAAACCGTATCATTCCCCAAAGCTTGTAGTGGTCGTTTTTTTCTATCGTCGCTGGATCCGCACCTTCTCTCTTCAGCTCGTAGATCCTCTTCGCTTCGGTGTACCTCCTATTGTATTCGTTCTTCTCATGGAGCCGCAAGTATGGCCAACTCGGCATACGCATGCTCAAGTTTTCGTAGTTGAGATCACTCTCGTCGTCTGACGAGTCGGAGTACATGATTATGGTAGACGATGAACCGATGTCGTTGTTGAGATGAGCGACTCGCTGGACGAGATCGTCACCTCCGCCATCAAATAGATCACAGGCGGGAGGAACGTGCACGGTTCCACCGCCACGTAATCTGTCGGAGTTTGTAACGTTCTCCAGAATCCAGACTCCATTGCATGCGGTCTGAGCGTCACGCTCTAATTGAAGGGCTATGGTGCCATGCACTTAGTCACCACTACTTTTGTGCAACTTACATAGCACCGTGAGAAACAAGTTTTTTCCTTATTCCTTTAGCCAAAATGCTTGTATTCATGATGGGAATAAAATGTCTAGACGGATTTTTCAAATTGTAAAAACTGACGGAGTTATGATTTTTGTCCAACATAAATTCCGCCGCCTTATGTAACATAAGCTATATAAGGTAATTTATTCCCACACTTGAGTATTACTAATCAAAGGCTCGCGCAACCGTCGTCGGTGTGAAGTAAATATACTGCTTTGATGAATACTTCTTTACCTGGGATTGTGCCTCCTTCGCCTCCAGTCCATTATATACTGTACCAATCAAATCAATTCGGCACCCCTCTTGGTGCGTGACACGCTCAACCACCAAAAGCTTTCGGCACTTTGAAATCTCAGTGTGACACTCCCAAAAATTCGGCACTTTCAGACTTAACCTAGTCCAAAAATTATTTGTATTGTATACATTATTATTTCAAAACTTGTTAAGACTTCGTAGGTTATTAGTTAGTAGTGTAAAAACGATAAACCACTGGGAAAAGTGACAGAATTGATGGTTCGAACCACTCTCGAGACGGGGTTTTTGGGCGCTTGGTAGGCGCTAATTATGCAACGAAAAAACCTTTCGGCACTGATGATTTTGATGCGTGACAAGTGCCAAATTTCGGCATTTTGGAGAGGCGTGTGACGCGTGACTGCCGAATTGATTCGATTCGTACAGTATGCATCGCAGTTGTAAGTACAATTAAAATGAACTGATGAGGACTTGTTACCTTACCCATTTCGAATTGTATTCCAGTTCCAATACGTTGCAGTTAATTCGAGCACTTATCGTGTGGACCATTGCGAGCGGCTTCCTCATGTGTTTCGTGGTACTTCCCTTTCATTCAATAGGGAGTTTACATCGTTATCAGGGGTTCTGCAGTCGCATATGTTACTACGGTATTCGATCTTTTCCATTTATTCAGAGCTTATAAGCTTATACCATAGAAGTATACAATGGTAGGGGCTACCATGTGGCCCATTGCTGCTTATTTCCTTCGCAGAAAAAGTGAGTGAAGTATGTTCTCTATTTTTCTTGATAAATCTGATCATGAACAGTATATGAAAATACCATGCTAGCGCTGTTCGTCTTCGATTTATATATATCCATATTACCAGTTACTGAACATTACATAGAATTAATCATCGAGATCGTTTCCGCGAGATAGCAAATGAAACCATTCCATTATTAGAGACTATGCTGCCTGGATAGACATGATATTCTTTTGACATTGATACTAAGGTGATTGCATCGATATCAGACTTTCACCTGTGGAAACTAACATTATTGCAAAGGATAACAATGTTCATAGACTCCCTGTAGAACTGGCAGTTGCATTGATACTGAAGTTAAACTGTGATATTTACAAGTATATGACTTAGTGCCTGGTATACTACATATTAGAATTATTCTTCGGAATAATATGTGGCCAATGCAGAGTCATAAACGAAATGTCCCACTTGCGTAGTGCTCTTGAAGCGTCGGAGTCCATTAGCAAATCCACGCCTACCAGCTGAAACTGTTGGTTGTCCTTCCGTTTGATGTAACAGAAGTTGTCCATCCCCTTTCCAGAAATTACTGCAAAGGATTTGAGAGTTTGGCAATGCGCAGCGAATGGGTAAGCGACGTAATAGCCATCCATGAAGTAATCGTCGTCACGTGAGTCTTCACCTGAGACGAGCCTCTTGTAAATTTCAACTTCAGATATGTACCCCTCCTCGAAATATCGCATTGAAGCAGGAGTCTGCTCGAAAAACTCGACCCTGAAGTTCCAAGAGAAATGTCGAAGGCACTGAAACGCAGAGAAATGGGATGCATATTCGTATGATGCATGTGGCCAAGTAGCCAGCTTTGTTTGCCTCTGGCGAGTATTTTCGCGTCGGAAAACTGTTAGACCCATCAGATTAGGACATTTTGCTGCAATCCTGTCGAATAATTCGAATGACCCTTCCTTTACTCCGTCGAGGACAAGGATTTGTAATGGGGCACTCTCCAGCGCATCAAGGAGCTGGAAAAGAAATCTGTCATCCAAACCAGTCACAGCCGAGATCTTCAGGTGAGTTAGCTTCAATGGTGCTTCAGCGACATTAAGTTCGATCCAGCGTGCCAAGTCTATAACCCCAGCGTTTCTGACTGGCCCAATGTACAATCTCTCCAGAGAAGTGAATACTTTGCTGCGACGTGACACCAGGATTGATGGTTCTAATGTGTCACTAGTACTACTGAAGTTGAGCACAGAAAGTGTGCGAAGATTAGGACATAATGCAACTGGTCCCCAAATGTTGAATGTTGGACTTTCGCTTTCGAGGAGTACTAAATTCAATACACTGGGGGTGGGTATAATGTTCCCGGAGAACACACTTTGTATGACCGTTTGTGGAATAGTGCAAGCACGAAAGTCCAGTACAATAAGTTGCCGGAGAGAGACGATTGCTTGTAGTATATCAACAGATATGTCTGCTTTACTGAGGGTCAAATTTCTGAGATTCCTGCAGTAAAGTAGGACATTTTTGAATGCCTTAAAGATGGGTTCATAGAAAGTATCGCCTAGTAATGTATTGACACCAAAACGTATCATCGTCTGCATGGCAGGGTTTCCAAGCCATAGTGTGCCAACAACATTCATAAGATCATGACGCCCGAGTAGGAATTTTGCTTGTTTAATGAGATCAGTCTTGCAAGCTTTGATTGTCTCTAACATTAACTGATTAGTTTCTTCTACATCTTTACCCACAACACTTTTCCAGAATCCAGATGGCAGATCTAGCTTGAGGGTTCGAGTCTATCAACATATCATTGAATAACATGGTTATCAGGGAAACCTGGGTGATCTTACAATAAATATATAAGGCTTTCCAATCTCTCGCAGTTTTTGGCATACAGAAGATAGAAGACGTGCTTTTTCAACAGTAGCAAAATAAAATATATGATCCAGTATTTCCACCGGAAGGTCGAGTAGACAAAGCTTTTGGAATTTTGGAAGCGGATTGAGACTCAAATTGTGCAGCGTATGTCCTAAGGGAAAGAATTCTAGCGAGAAGAAATGATATGACAGCACCTAGTGACACTCACGAACAGGCTCTATCAATCCACCATAGCCTGCAGAATGGGGAACGCGCCATTTCTTCACAAAACTATCCCATTCATCGTTGTCGGTCAATGTATATTCCACAAATTTATGGATCCTAGCTCTTCCTATTTCCATCTCGGTCCAGTGAGTTTCAACACTCAGTGATAGGTTGATGAAATCACGCAAAAATGCGTTCCATCGGCGAGATAGTGATTCATAACGCTACCAATCATTAGAATATATGTAAATCACTCGATTGAAAACAGACTCACCGGCAAATGACGACCCGTGAGGTCCAAGTTGCCCTTTATTATAGATTACTTATAGGATTTGTAGTGATGCAACCTGAAGATAATACGCACCGTGTGAAAGCCCTCGATAGATTCGCAAAACCGCAGCATTTTATAGATCCTGTAATACTTACGATGATCTATTCGATCAGGGTCAATGCCCTCTTCCTTCTGTCTATTTACATCTCTCTCGTCGTTGCACTTCATTTCGAATTCGTCTTGCTCGTGAAGTTGTAGATATGGCCAAGATAGTTGTCTCGTATAAATGCTGTCATAGTCAATATTTCTCTCGTCCTCTGAGTCATCGGAATACATGGTTATGAAGCTGAAGGTTGGCAAGTGGAGGGTATCAAGACTTGATCAGGATTCGAGAGGGATGAGCGTTGAGCGCTGAGTTGTGATAGTTGCTGTCGGAGTTTGAAGCTAAGCGTCCGGGACCTCATGAACTTTAAATTTTTGAAGAGGAGACTCGGAGTCTCGGACTAAGCCAAGCTTGATCACCGTCGTAAGATTCACTAGCTCGTCAGCTGCCATGATAGCATCTCACACCAAGTGGCAAGTGTGCTTAGATTATTCTATTATGTAGCACGGTCCGAGGAATTAGGAGCATACGCGCACCACATACCGTTGACACACCGTACGTAAGTATGGTAGACGATGAATCGATGTCGTTGTTGCGATGAGCGACTTGCTGGACTTGCGCTGGACGAGAACGTCACCTCCGCCATCAAATAGATCACAGGCGGGAGGAACGTGCACGGTTCCACTGCCACGTGTGGAGGAGGATATTTGCTTGGCGGTATCCTCTCGACAAAGAAATATGCGAGTGGGTGGCACATCCGTCCAACCCTTCAGATCCAGTGAGCTCGCATTGAGAGAGAAAAGGGGGGATGCGAAGCTGGTATTCTCGAAGCGTATGTACGACATTTAAGTAGGTAAGCGACACGAGGTAACAGTATGTAAGGAGTGAGGTAACGGTAATGAAAAACGCATTTTCACCATGCAGGCAGAATGCCTGCTCTACACACGTAATCTGTCGGAATTTGTAATGTTCTCCAGAATCCATCGCATGCGGTCTGAGGCCTGAGGCTTGAGCGTCACGCTCTAATTGAAGGGTTAGCCGCATGCGCTTCCTGTAGACTTCATCTTGGATGATCGATCCCTCCTCGAAATGAAACACAAAGAAGTTCCAAGAGAGATATGTTCAAGGTGCTGAAACTCAGTGAAATGTGATGCATATTCGTACATGTAGAGCCCAGTGCATTAAGAAGCCTGAAGAGATAAATACTTTCCTTTATTCACGTAGTCGTCAGTTACTTACAGGAAAAGTGAATCGCTACCTCCCTGCAAACTTATTCATCACACAGCTTCAAACCATACTTCCGCACTCCCCTTTCCCTCTTTCTCCTCCGGCTCCCTTGCATCCAGCCCTTCCTTCCCCCAAAACCCGCCTCTAAATGCAAGCCCCTCTTCTGGTTCATGAACCCACTCCAGCTGGAACCTTACTTCTTGCAGAAGCAGCACTGCACCGTCATCTTCTTCACCCTCGCCACCAGAGAAGAAACCCTCCTCCTTCCTTACCTCTGCGTTCCCCCATACCATTGTGACATTAAATACATCTTCTTGAAAGTGTGAGAGATGGAGATGGGTGGCGAAGAACCGATTCCAAGGTACGATAATGGTAGGGATCGAGAGGTTGCTTCGGGACAAGATCATGTTTGTTGTTCGAGTCTTAAGGGCAGCAGCACAGTCATCATGGTGGTGCTTGAAGCCTGGTAAAAGGTCCAAGCTTGAAGGGACCACACATAGTCGTAGAGTACCATAGCTGGGGTGGTGGAACGTCTTCTCTCCTAGCCGCTCAATAGGCTTCTTAGGCAGAGTCACCGGTTCAGGACGTGGAGTAACCTGCGCACTGTCATTCAGAGTGTTGTTCAGTTTTTTCTCGTATCTTTGTCACCCTTAAGCAAACCATTCCAAAGAATAGAGAAGAACGAATAAACCTAGTAGACCAGTCAACCTTCTCAAGCCTCAAAATATCCTCTGCGACCCTCCACTTCGCGGCCTCTATCACCCATTCACCATTGTCATCATTACTGAGGGAGATAACAGCAAGATTGTCCTGCGGAAAGCGGGCGAGTTGGGTTTTGAACCCCGGGCAACTACCACCATGCTCGAGAAGTTCGTGGCCTTGGTAGTGATACCGAAACAAGCCTGAGCCATATATTTTAGGTGACTGAAAGGCGTTAGTTAGGGTAGTGAAGTAGGATAATAGAGACAGACTCACAAGCTCAGGGTCGGAGGGCTTCCCTTCTGCTACGGTTATACCTCGTTCGACGTGGTCGAGGATTGCGGTCGGTATAACGGACTCGTTGGTGTAGGGGTGTCTTCCTCGGTTGAGGAGTGTGGCGGCCCAGGTTGACTAAATAGCAGCTGGTCAGTTCGTGTGTGGAGCAGGTAGAATGGAGAGGGATAGCTTAGCAAGAATGAATAAGCAGAGAGAAAGCATTGAAGCCTTTACAGCACGCGAAGCTCAAAAGCAACTACTAAGACTCAATTTTAGCGAAGGAAGAGGGTGTTCGAATGCCGGTCGCTAGCACGTTAGAAAGCATGATGGCAGCTCGACCACGAAATGAAAAATTCGAAGCAATGGGTAAAATGGGGAGAATGTCTCAGTTGACAAAATAATAAGCACACACCAAATCCTTCGTGGTGGTCAACACGCCCCCTGCGCCAGCCCATATTTTTTCCTCCCCAGGTCTTGAGAAATATGGAACCGTCGCTCTCAGTTCGCCCCTCTTCCTCTCTACCACATCCCTAGCGTGCCATTGGAAGCCATGTGCAAACGTCTCCTTCCTCTTCGGGTCAGCAGACCAGCCTTCAGCCTCACTAACCGAAAACGTCGTGGACGACATATTGAGTGGGTTGAATATGTTGTCGGAGATGTACAACTCGTAAGAGACGTTGAGTAGGTGCTGAGGGAGGTGGGAGAGAGCTTCGAACATCAGGTTGTTGTACTGATAGGTTTCGCGGTGCGTAGCGGAGGGGAGGAGGTAGCGAAGAGTTCTAATCTACGTTCGAGAGACGTCGTCAGTTATGAAGGAGGAAATGTAAGAGTAAGTCTACCATCTCGGGAACACCACCATCCCTCACAGTACCAGAGAATTCGTGTCTGGGCATGCCAGTTCGATGACTGAGCATATCCTGAACTGTAACTTCTCGGCTCATATTCTCATCCCAAAGGCCCCACTCATCACCTAGTATATCGCCAACCTTCGAACGCCATTCCAATTTCTTCAAGCCTGCTTTCTCGCGGTCGGTTTGCAGAGTTTCGTTGTGTATGAGAAGACCAACAGAGATGGCAAGGATGAGTTTACTATTGGACGCAATTGCGAATATAGTGTTTTCGTCGACGGCTTTTCCATCAGCTGTTGCAGTACCAAATGAGGCGAATTCAGTGTACCATGGGTCAGTGGAGTTGGGTGTCTGGCGAACGACTGCTAGAGAGAGACCAACGGAAGACCAGTGCGAGAGAAGAGAGGAGACGAAAGCTTTTGTTTCATATGAGATAAGGGAGGCGTCATTTGTGGTTAGACATACAGGAAATTGAGGAACGTGTACAAGTGGAAGTGTGAGGAGGTAGGGGAGCTTCATGGTGTCCTGTTTGCTCCTGGGAGGAAGAGGAGCTATAGTTGGCCACGGAGATGGTGACCGGTAATGGCTGTGATATTTAAGTACTTATTGTGCATGATAACGTAACAATCAATATAGCCTGTACATAATATGTAGGATCATGTGGGAGTCAGGGTTATGTCCACGACAATGGTAAGGAGGGCGGAGGATACCCTTGTTACTTCGAGTGCGAAGAGGGAGAGGGTGGGGTAAAGAGAGCTCTGTCTTGAACAAACCAACCATACAGTTAACCATGCAGGCTGGACAGCAAAGCACGACGAGCTCAATGACGACATCAACAAACTTATAACCGAGCCGGAAGCAGAGAATGAAGATGGGAATCACAAACACAATGCAGAGCACGCGGCTGATATAAGTCAAACAGAGGAATCTGGACATTACAAGCAGCGCTAGACAGGTCAGATGGGGCCCGTGCCATGATTACAGCTGGAAGACGGGTGAGAATTTACATTTCAGAGCGAAATATGCGTCCGTGTGCATCTAGAAGGTGATTGTTGAGAAGTACTTTACGCTAGAATCGACATTATATACAAAGTTTATCACTAATCATTGGTGTAAACACCAGCTAGAAAAGAACTTCTAAGTAAGAGAAACAGTGTATATATGACATAAAATCTTACCTCAGGCAGAGCCTGAATCTGGCACAAATGGAAAACAACTGAAGATGGATGTACCAATGGCCCGTCACGGGGACATCGAACTTGCCATCATTATCATCTCCCTCTCGTAGATCGCATGTGTCAGAGAGCACAGAAGCAGAACTTGAACTTGAAATCGAGCCGTAGGGGGGGACGAGGAAGATGAAGAGGAGGAAGTGACACCTCTCACATACGATTAAGATCATATGTGGGGGTCCAAAGGTAGAGGATGTTCAGAGCGGAGGACAGGAAGTGCCACGTCATCGAATTGAATCTAGGCGGAACTTCGAAACACGGGAGAGGACGAGATGGCAGGTGTGCATAAGGGTACAATACTATTGGTGGTTGAGGCACTTGGATTGTCGTCGTCATGCAGGGGAGGGGAGGAGGGGCTGTATGACAAGGTGTCGTTGTTGAAATGCAGGGGAAGAGGGGGCGCTGGATGTTGTGGTATCCTTGTTGTCGTGATACAGGCGAGGATGGAGGGGCTGGATGTTGTGGCATCGTTATCTGATGCAGGAGAGGAGGGGGGACTACATGGTGTCGATGATGCTGTGGGGATAGCGGTGGTGAACGTTGGTGCGAGGAAGGCTGGAAGGTCGAGGAGTAGAGCAGAAGGGGCTTGGGCGTTGGCTGAGGGCCCAGTAGGGATGCCGTGGTGGGAGACGACGTGGGGGGAGATGGCGGTGTAGTGGTGGGAGATGGCGGGACAGGACGAGCAGGTGGTGCTCTGACAGCCAGTGTAAAGGTGGTGGTGGTGGTGGTGGTGGTTGGTTGGTTTGGCGCCGACGACCTTGCAAAGACACTGGATCGTCGCTGTTGTCGTGACACAGGAGGAGGGAGGACAGGGTGCTTTATGATGTGGCATCAACACCGTTCTTGTCAAAGGCATGGCCGTCATCTTGACGCAGGGGAAGAGAGAGGAGGGAGGGGGAGGGGCTGGGAGACGTGACGTTGACGCAACCACGACGATGACATACGTGAGGGTGGTGCTGGAGGAGGCGTGAATGTAATGAGACTGAGGAAATGTATAGAAAAGAATGTACGAACGCAAGAAACCATAATCCATCGATACGCCAATACGACGGGACAGGGAATTTGAGCCCAGAGCAGCCTCAGTCGATGATGAGGCCTGAGGACGACTACATCCGTGTGCGCCTTGAACAGGGGTAGTACCTATGAGGTGGGATGAAGACCGGAGGTGAATAGAGGAGGAGACGATGATGATACGAGACCAAACCAAAGTGAGAATAAAGAAACGACGAGCGGTTAGGTGAAAGTGCTGGAACTAGGGTAAAGACAATGACCAGAGATGACAACAAGGGGTATGACAACGAGTGGGGAGGATGAGGGAGTCCGGGGAAGGATGATGACGAATGGGGAAAAAATGAGAGAAGCTGGGATCAAAAGACGGGGATCAGCACGGCACGCAGGCGAATGATCCATTGAGTCATAGATTTCTGCCACTCCGAGCAACACGCACAAGATGCCACGGGTGCCAAATGGAAGATATTCAAGGCAAGACATACATATAGAGGGGCAAATGTCAGTTTCGCTGCCTTGCTGCTTGTTTATTGACAACTGCAATGGCTATAGCTACTTTTATATCGATTACTGACATTTCACTGATAGTTGCCTGTTTTTCCATAGCTGTTTATGGCTACACTCATCGAAAGACGCTCCCACTTCCTCCGGGCCCAAGGAGGTATCCTATCATCGGAAGTCTTCTCTCTATGCCAAAGACTTTCAAATGGGAGACCTTTGTGCAGTGAGGCGAAGGAAACGGGTACGTTGGTGACCCATCACTAGCACTTGAAAAATAAAGAAATAGGGCCGGCAAGCGGCAGGGCCCACTACCACCTCATTTAGCTGACATTTATTTACCGTGAAAAGTCAATGAGGGAAACTTTAAATTAATAAGTGATTAAACCCATGGAGGGGCAAGGATGGTTGACAAATTGTATTGAAAGAAATCTGTTAATAATATACTACATCAATGGTGATAGTGAAAGATGCCTTGAATTTGGAGTTCATAGGTCTGAAATAGGAATAGATCATAAACAGGGAGGTTGAAATTAAGGAAACAAACATACTCTGATCACCAACTTATCAGTAATGAAGACTGTAGTACCGGAGGTGAGATTCAAATAATTTTCCTTTAAAAAACAAAGTGAATACATGGATCAGCAGTGAATAAAATCTACAAACAGAATAACAAACATTGATGAGGGAGAATAGCCACGGTCAAAGTTGAGCTGCAACTTTTGCAGCTGCAGGTGGCTGTGTGCTGCCTAAAGCAGTCGACACGCCTGATTTTTGAGACTCTGATTGTGACCCACTGTGACACCCTCTGTAAATGGACCATTCTTCTCTTCGTTCACTTGTTAATGATGTTATTCTGGCTCTGTAGACCATAATTTCATGTACTGTACTTTAAATTAACATAGAAGTTATGGTCATTTCATAATTAATCAAATTATATATCTTATAAATGTTTTATTCCAATAGAAACTGGGCAACAAGTTTTGGTAGCACAGTATTAAATATACAGGAATCAAGTATATCTTACAGGCCTAAATCCGTGGCACATGCTTAATGTGTGAATGGTAAAGCATATTAGATATATTTTAGGAAAACATCAGTGAAACAAGTGGTCTGAGACTGGCAAGATACTATTTGAATTGTATCAACTCGAATGAAGTTCAGATGCTATAATCCATGAAACACATATTATTTTGTATCTTATTCTATGTTAATATTTCAACTGAGGTTATTTATTATAATACTACATCACATCATACATTCATTATTTCAATCATATCTTATGCAATTCTTACACAAAAAATATCAAAAAAGACCAATAAGTCTCTATAATATAGGTTATAATAAATTGTAAGGCATGTATAAGGATGTGTAAAGGTATGGCTTATGTATTGCTCTTAAGGTCGAGTGAGTATGAGCAGTGTGACTTCCAATGTGTCGGACTTCAAAAATCAGGCATGTCAATTGCTTTAGGCAACACACAGCCACCTGCAGCTGCAGCTGCAAAAGTTGCAGCTCAACTTTGACTGTGGCTAATGAGGTAAATTGGATACACTAGCTATCTGGATTGGGGTAGAGTTGGAAATCACAGATGAAATATTGGTAGTCTAGATTAAGTCAGGGAATGAAATTTGGAGTTGAGAAACTAAAAGAACTAACCAGATAAAGAGTCAAAACTTGGCTGTCAACTTGTTCAATTTTTGATAAGAGAGATTTGATTTTTGAAGCAAGACTGAATGTTGTTACAAGCCTGGGAAGGACATGCAACAGAGACCAGTAGATTACCATCAAATTGGTGTGGGGGAGGATATGATTGACCAAAGAAAGTCAACTCATCAGTAGGATAGTCAGAGGAAGATGTTGATGAGTATGTAATTCTTGATGAGTGAATTTTCAATGTTAAGTTCCTTCTGTAAACAATACTACCCAATGCTGGTGTTGAGGAAATATCCAAGTCTTGCTCAAGGGACAGAAATGAAGAGAAAGCTATAATGAAAGAAAAGACTAAAGCTTAGAAACCAAGGAAGAATTCAGAATTTATAGATTTAATTATATACATATACAATGACAAAGGGAAGATCAATAGAAAAGTAATTACTGAATGGGGAGAGATATCAATAGACATATAAAGTAAAACTAAAGAATTAAGATAGAATAGAGTATGAGAGAAGTGTAGAAATGTAGGCTAGATAGCATGATAAGCCTCATTGTCATTGTCTGTTAAGAGTCATGATTTCGAGGCTGTAGCAGGGAAGATGATTGAGAGAAAGCAAGAATCGATAAAGAACAGTGAATTTGAGTGATAAAAGTAGAGCAGTTGAAAGAGAATGATGCAGGGGGAGAGGGGGATAGAGCTAGCATGGGTGGGAAATGCCACATTGCCATGCCGAGTTTGCAGAATGGCAATATGCCAAGGGCACTAGAGGAAAAACACTTTACATTGTGGTGCCTCCAAGATGATGAGTGGCCATACAAGCATGCGAGGTATATGTGAAGACAGACGAAACAGGAATGTGTAACATGAAATACACATCATGAAAATGGGTTTATCCATGAGAAGAGTGTAAATGATGCATTGTCATTGGTGATGTAGGTGGGTGAATAGGACTGCATGAGAGGCTTAGAGCAAACAATGAGATTTACCCAAACATATCATATACAATGATACAATATCTGTTAATACTGCAGTATGAGTGGGCTACTTGAGATGTAGGGTGTAGTGACTACTATCATAAAGTCAAACTATGCATAGAGATTGAGAAAGAACTCACGATACAAGAAATTTTTACTCAGCCTTAAATGTCATACATGCATTCCTAGTGAGGTTCCCAATGACATGAGCAGCACTGACACCTTTCCTGGAAAGTGGCAGTGGTGGTATGTATATATTACAGAGGTAACTACTATTATAAGTACGGAAAGGAAAAGTTGAGAATGATAGTAATGGAGTTAACTTCCATATGATTACATTGTCTGCAGAGACTTCATGAGCCCTCTTGTTGACATGATCCTTTAGGATGACAACACACTGTGTAATTGCTACAAGAAACTCAGACAGATGCTGAGAAAATTGTAAACCTACCAAGTGAATATATCCAGTGGAAATGCTAACATGCTTTACTCAACAGTTGGATCATCGAACATACCTATTACAACAATGGCAAGTTTCCACATGAAGGCGAGATCAATGATGGAGCCACTAACAATAATTTTCAAGCTCTGTAATATTCTGTAAAGATGATCAGTAAACACTCTAATGAGATCTGATGGATATGGTAAATGACTTACATATCGAGGGTTGCACCAGCTAACCCATTGACCTTCTGAGGTCTGTCACTCAAGCTCAATGTAAGAGCACCAGTCTGAACAAAAAACATTGGATGGAGTTCAGTAATTAGTAACTAAATATGTATGCTGTTGTCATCCTTGTCAAAGAATTCGACTGTAGGGAGCAATTAGCATCACAATAAATAGATCACTATGAGACTCACTGTCTCAATGGAGAATAGCTCTGAATGAAAGTTTGCACAGATGTACAGTAAGAATAGCTCATGAACAGGTAGCCCTGAAAGTTCATTGCGAAACCGAGTGGCCATTCATCCCAAACCCCACTGAATGTCTGGGGGCGATTGCATTAATCGTCCCTTTAGTTATGAGGGAATGATACCTCGAGTTCTGCTGGAGAGGTTACTACTTGCATTCAGACGAGGTGGATGATAGAGTAGTAGGTCGAAAAACGAAATGAGGCCAATGAGCAGGAAAGTTTGAGATGAAGACGAAAACAAGAGGGATGATGACAGGGGGGGCAAAAGGATCTGAGATGAGTGAATTCATCAGTGGTCACAGGATTGTCACAGGCTCCAGCCAATCAGGTTGAGATCCCATTCACGAACCTGTAAATCGCCTTATAGGGAAATCAGACGTCCCTATAACCCAACTACCTTAAAAGGTAGTGGGAATTTCCATTCACTGTGGTGTTGTATGTTTAGGTTCAGATGTACTATATGCAGAATCAATTGGTGTGAAGTTCATTGTATTGCATTGAATTCAGTGAAAGCAGCAAACGATCTATTGACCAAATGCTCACTGATTTACTTGAGTCGGTATATTATGTCTTTTAAAACTGACTAACATATATTGTGATGTGGCATATTGTAGACCTCAGTTCCTGATGATCATCGACTTATGCGTTTACTCCACTGTTTTTATTAGATGCATGCATTAATAGAGATGACTAGAATGAGATGGGATTTTCAGTTCTCTCTCTTGCCCTACAGAGAAAAATGGCATGCTCGAAGGCGTTTATTCCAGCATCATTTCTCACCTACTCGACACGACCACTATCAACCATTGATTAAGCACTTTGTCAGAACTTTGCAGTTGGGGCTTCTTCAGTCCCTGGAGAATTTTTATGAACATTTACAACAGTATGTATGTATCAATCTATAAAGTATAAAGCCAGCATGACAGGTGGATTCGCTCTCGCCTTAGGCTACGGAATCAGAATCAAGCCTTTCAATGATCCGTATGTCAGTTTTTCAAAAGAGACACTTGGGATAGGAACTCAAGCCAGTGTTCCTGGGAGATATCTTGTCGACATTATTCCCCTTTTGAAACATGTCCCGGAATGGATGCCGTTCAAAGCGTTGAAATGATGGCCAGCTTTGTTTCATTCTGAATCATATTCTCGCGCCGACATACTACCATAAGACCAAACAGTGTGGAGGAGGATATTTGCTTGGCGGTATCCTCTTGACAAAGAAATATGCGAGTGGGAAGACGTCCGTCTGTCCCTTCAGATCCAGTGAGCTCGCAAGAGAGAGAAAAGGGGGGAATGCGAAGCTGACATTCACAAAGTGTACGTACGACATTTATGTAGGTAAGCAACACGAGGTAAACGTATGTAAGGAGTGAGGTAATGGATATGAAAAACGCATTTTTACCATGCAGGCAGAATGCCTGCTCTACAACAGATGACAGCACTTCTCTGGAATCCTATCGAATAACTCGAACGATCCTTCCTTGATCCCATCAAGGACGAGAACCTGTAACGGAGCGCTTTCCAATGCATCAATTAGATGGAATATATATATTTCTTCCAACCAAGTTGTAGCTGAAATCTTCAAGTGGGTCAGCTTCAATGGTACTTCAGTGGCATTTTGTCCGATCCAACGCATCAACTCTATGACACCCGCATTGCTGAGTGGCCCAACGTATAACTTCTCCAAGGAAGCGAACAATTTACAACTGGCGGAAACCCGGACCAATGGTTCCAATGGCTCCCTACCCAGGTGTAATACTGAAAGTGTGTGAAGACCAGAGCACAATGCGATTGGTGCCCAGACATTATTTACTTACTTTTCTTGCCGTTTCTTTATTTTAATTATCTGTTTCCTTTATTTTACTTATTTTATATTTGTTCTTTCGTCCTCTCCGCTCACCATTTTCATCTTTTCTTACTCGTTTTGTATTTTTATTCGATGCCTAGCCAATATCTTGTTTCTTGGAGGTGCTGAGACGCCCATCCTTCGCAAGGCGGGCGCCTCCACACGGCTACACCTACCTTCGTTTCTCATGCGAGAGTATCCGATTGGTTGCTTCCCAGTTCACGGGAGGACTTAGCGCGGGATACCTTCACGTGCTATTTGTGAACGCGTAGCGCGTTAATTGGCATTATTTGACAGTAGCCTCCGATTTTACCGGCGAGTCGTCCGATGCCGTGTACCAAGCTTCCCATCTGCTTCAAGTTTCAACTCACGTTGTTCAAGTTGCGGCAGCTTCTGGCTCTTTCTCCTCATGCGTGCTTCTCATCGATCGTGCAGCTCCTTATAAGCTGGTTGTAAAATACTTGGAGCCACTCTACCAGCTCACCAGCCAACTTCATTGCACTATCACCTAATATGCTTCAAGTTGAGCCGCGCTACGTGGAGCTGTGCACTGAATCAGGAGATCACAGGAGGCAAGTGGTTACCCACTACGTCGAGACCGACACGTTTAGCTAACCTACTACGTTAGGTTGTTCTGGCCTCAGGCCTCTTCCCAGCTCTTGCATGGCGCCACATTACCACTCCCTTCCGACGTTCCCACCCCTCTTCGAGTCGTTAGCCAGGCTCAGTTGACCATCTCTCTTGAAGGGTGTCAAGCATTGGGTGCTTGCGAACACGTCGCGGTCTATGAAAGGTAAATCGTGGTTCTGTACTAATCGTAACGCTTCGACCGCCCCCATCCCAGCTGAACAACCGAATAGCCACCTCTCTACATCGTTGTAAAACTCAAGGAACATAGCCAACACCCGAAGATTACATGTGATGAAGAAGCTTGTGGACTCCATTATGGGTTCGGAAGTGTGAGGTACTGAGGCTCTGAATTTCAAGGCTGGTACGAGGGATACTGGTATGCGAGATGGTTAAACTGGTTATGACAGGTTCTCCTTTTGCTGCGCTAAATTAGTATCTTCCTCACAAGCTACTAGACATCCTCATGTTCCACTTTCCATCTCACATGTATTGATGCCTGCTAGTACCCCTCATTTTCCTTGTCTCCGTCTCTTCGTGTAGATTTTCTGTCTAGTATATATATATATCCTTATTTTATTGATAACTTCATGTTGGACTCGATATATTGGCTACTGTCGAAATGTTTGCATTGACTTCAAAAATTTTGCTACAAAAATGTATGTGCAGTACAGAAATCTGCGGTATGGAAATGTTTGCGCTCCGTATTAAATGTGCAATTTGACCGTCATACACAATGCGTTTTTCTTGGACTCGGCTTATCTGATTCCAATTTACTTATATCCCTTTCCTTCCCCTTCAATATTTTGTTCACCTTTCTTACATTTAATTCCAGCTCACCTGTGCTGTGCCTTATCCCCTGTATGCTATACTTCACCGGTAATATAATACGCAGAACGTAAAGCTGATAGATATTTCCTTGATCAGGTACACACTGCTTCTGTTCCCGGGACATTCCGCTATTCACAACCATATGTATGTGTATATATGTCTTCCTGGAGCCAGACTTTAGGGGTGCTTACAATTTTCTCGCATGGAAGACTTTGGCTGTGCTGGATCTTGGCTCTAGTTAAGACAAGCCTAAATCTTTGACCGTGCGACCTCTCAGCAATGTCGTTGTACGGATCTGATAAAATAGCAATTCCGCATTTGTTGCGCAGGCATTACTCGATTTCACGTACATAGGTGAGATGGGAAATGATCGAGAACTGATTCGACGCCTGCGCATAGCACAGAGAAATTCTGAGCATAGCCACTTAAATGCGTCAAATGTGCATTTATCGGTCCGGAGAAGACACAAATAGATTGCATAGATACGATGCAGAAAACTGCGAGTATTGGTTGCCTCTGCGCAAAATTATAGGTTCAATCAACATCGACAAGGGCAAGAACTCTCGGCATAGAGATTACTGTCTTAGTCTGCGAATGTTAATAAATACCAGAGGATATACTACGAAACTGTTTACGCGCAAATACATATTATAGTTGGCATAAGCTGAAATTAAAGTTACTAGGAAGCACTACATAAACCCAATACGACATAGATAAGAGTTGGTACGGGTCTATACACATTCTATATATGAGTCAAGACCCCTACAACATTTATTTATAGAATTTGTCATAAATGAGATTCGACCACCTCCTGCATTCTCTTGTTCTTAATTTGTCAGTAGCTCTGTGTAGAACTTATCATAAATAAGAATCTGACTATCCCAAGCATTCTGATGTTCTTGAATTTTGAGCACTCCATTGCACACTCTCTATCCACGATGTCTGTCTTTTCAACAACTGAAGCCCATATTGTTGGCCTATTTGTACAAAGTGTTCTATTTGGGGTCTTCGTGGTTACGGTTGGATTTACGGGAAAGGCATTACTACTCAGGGAGGGGAAGCTTAGAAGGATGCACCAGATTAACTGGATTCTTATTGGAGGGGAGGTAACGCTTTGCGTGCTCTCTACACTTGACATTGCACTTGCATTATACCATGCTATTCTGGCTTTTGTCCTTTATAAAGAGCCAGGTGGTGCTACTAACGTTTATAACGACATATCAAGTTGGATCAATATTTTGAAGGTATGATATATACACCTTACGTTAAGAGGAAAATTGATTGGTACAGAGTGTAGCTGTATACACCGAAACAATTGTCGGTGATTTCATGCTCGTATAATCGTTCAACCATTTTCATGGTATAGCTACTAATCATCTTCTAAGATATATCGATGCTGGATTGTCTACTTCCAAACTTGGAAAGTGATAATGCCATCTATAATTCTCTGGCTTGGCTGTATCTTTTGCGAAATACGGATTCTCTCCATTGGGGCCGTATTACATTCTTTGACATCAGCAAATGAAAGTCCAAAGCTTTACCCTTACGAATGCGGATTTTGGATATTGACCGTCGTGTTAAATATATCTACTACAAGTTAGTAATCTCCGTGTTGACGCTTTCAGTGATTGACATCTTTTCCAGCATTGTTGATGTGGAGACTATGGAAGGTCGACCGAGATAGCTCTCGTTATCATTGTCATTGGAGTGACGAATCAGAAGGAGGCAGGTCATTACGACACGTCATGATCAGCGTGTTGGAGTCCGGTTTGCTGTACACCGTAACCGCGTTGGTGACTTGTATCACCTTCATTATGAAAAGCCACGCGGTTTATGTTACAACTTCATTTGTAAGGTTTTTTCATTTGTTAATGCTTCGTGTATCTGAGCTAATTTCATCTTTGCCAGGAAATACAAGTTGTGGGAATAGCGTTTAACTTAATAATAATACGGGCTGAGAGGCGCAATGCAAGAAATGTACGACCACAGTTGATGGCTCGACATTTCATTGCTAGCCTTCCAGTAGAATTTACGCCAGAGTCTGGGGGGGTTATTCAAGCTGGAACGGGAATACATGCTTCGGAAACACACTTCGCAATTCTAGAAGCTAACGAAGGATGGTTTTGAAAAAGATCATAGCGAAAGTCCTGATGCTGAATAAAAATGCTAAGCAACTTTCGGTATATGGTTTACGCCAGTGTAGTGTCTTTCTCGCTCTTTCCTCATATTTATTGTATACAAGTTCCATTCTTTTGCGCTTTTAAATGATTTTTTATGCCTGCATGTTATCTTGGATCAAGCATAGGTTTACGTTTCAACGTTGTGACTGGTTGACCTTTCGTGATACGGTAAACCAGGTTATATATTAATAGATCCGTTGTTTCCCCCAGATAAGCCTAAAATATCACTTCCCACCTATGTGTCTAGGTGTACGATACGCGGAACTGTGATAGATCAACGTGACAAGATAATCAATGTTAGATGATTATTACTTTACTGGCACTCCTGGCTAACCCGAACCGTATGTGATTGTTCTGATCCCGCTACAAAAGGTGATTGATTTCAAGTAACTTCACAGTACTATCTAGTTATGTTATTATGTATATTGATATTTCACTCACCGCACTTCGACATAATTCTATAAGTGGAGTTATTGTGGAGTTAAGTAAGTATGCTAGAGTTACTGTATCATTCTGTATGGAGGTAACGGCCATGCGTCACGCTGGCCCCGTTGTGTTAAGTTTGTCACGCATCACGGCGGACCAGTTGCTCAGGCAATACCGTGGTTTTGATGTATCATTTGCAGCAATTACTGCGCACCTCTGATATATCAATTATTGTAATTACTGCACAGTCGTGATGTATAAATGCTACAATTGCTGAAGGCTCCCGGGTATGGATGTACTCGGCATGCTGGTACACTTGCATAGCCGTCCCCTCCCTTTGTCTATAGTATATACTCCCACGCCTAGAACAATGTCCGAATCTTGATACGGCCCTGTGGGAATCGTTGTGCACACGATATTTAGCTCTGCATCAGGCTATTCATTGATATTTCATTAAATAGTGTAGTCCCCTAATATACTTTTATTCTCTTCTTATATACATTCCACAAAACATACTGAATATAGGTGTTCTTTCTCTTCTTTCTTTGTTAATCTTTTATTGTTTGCGGCACATACCTTGTTCCCTATAAATTGCACTGCCCAGATATGGACGTGCTCAGCATGCTGGGAATTGGAGGTTAAATATAGTAAAGTACATTACCTATACAAGATTGAATAGCCTACTGGTTAAGCATGTATTGTTAGGAACCCTGTTTGTACATTGAGATCATTGTTGGGTGAAGAGGTCGTTAGTCGGTTGGGTGTACCTAGTCAAAGAATAAATATGCGAGTCGATCAAGATGTCCGTCCGATCTGGGGTGTTCTAAGGTGAGAGGGAAAATTGATTATTTTTGTAGAATAACTACAGAGATTCATATACTAGAAAAACCAATAAATCTAAAATAAGTAAGAGTAATTATATCGGATGGAGGATGTAAAAGGAAAAGTGTGAAACATTAGAAATAAATAGGAAACTCAGTAAGATAGTCCAATGTGTTGAGGTTTTGCGAGGAGACAAGTTTTCCAAACATCAGGGTCTGGTGTCGGTGCCGATGTTGGAGCTATTTTGAGAGTTCGATGTCGCAGGAGTTGGGTATAATGTCAGAACGGTGAACGAAGAGGTATAATTTGAGGATAGTACAAAGAGAGCGAGCGGGAAGGAGAGGACAGGTTGAGACGAGCGGAACGCATACGGACACATCAATGATGCGTGATGCGTGATTACGTAATCCGATTTGGAACACCTTGATATGTCGGATAATTCCTGAATCGCATCGCAGGCATTTTGCCTGCTCTACATGGGGATCATTATTTGAAGTACTACATTTCATTCTTATTGGTTTTATTTTTCTTGATTTGGATACGGTATTGATTCTGTTTAATGAATCATTTCACACTTCACACCACTAATAGATCCCAGCTATATTACCATTGATTTCTAGCTATTTCTATTTGATTTCAAAACTAATACACAGTAATTAATTGATTGTACCAGACTCGCCCTCTTAGTGATGGGACATTGTGCACCCCCACTAGTCACCAACGGCAATCAATCACAAATCAATCACAATGATAGCCACTGGTGATATATTGACAAACACATCAACTTTGCTGAGGGTTAAATTTCTGAGGTTCCTGCAGTTAAGTAGGACATTCTTGAATGCCTTATAAATTGGCTCATAGAAAGTGTTGCCTAGTAATGTGTTGACACCAAAATATATCATTGTCTCCATGGCAGGGTTGGTAAGCCACAGTGTGCCAACCACATTCATAAGATCATGACACCTGAGTAAGAACTTTGCCTGTTTACAGTTGGGTCAGGGGTTTATGCATACTGGAGCTATGCCTTCTTGCGTTAAACTGTCAAGCAGCCACTGACAAGAGTAGTGCATTAGAGTCAGGTTAGGTTGTGCATTAGTTAAAAATCCCAAATCCCACATTTGTTTTGATCTTGTGTAATGTTCATTAGATAGACCAATATATTAATTTTTATATATCTTGCTCTCTTGGAGTGGCATATATGTAGCTTGAAATTTGAGGACATGGCTATAATGAAGCTAAAATCTGGCCAGATCTCCCTATACCCGCCTAGAAATTGTATCCAGGCAAATCTAATATTTCCTGAGCTCAATATTAGCTTAGACGTGGGTGTACATGGCTAGATAAACAATCTAGGTATTCTCATTTTTATATGCCTATCCAGCGATATCTTAGCCCTTGATCGCACTAGACCAGATGCAATGTCCCTAGATGGACTTCTCACTGGGCATAACTGCGTAACCCATCAATGTCTTCCATATTATGTAGCATCTCACATTGATCTAAGACCAATTGGCAAGTGTATTCTAAGTAGTACGGTCCATGAAATCATGGCATGTGGACGCCACACCTCATATGTAAGTATACTGGATGGTGGCGATGTGCAGCGGCGCCATGTGAAGAACCATTATTTATTTTTTCCAAGTCATTGTCAATGTCCTTTCGGCCGCTTTTGAAAAATGTCTTGTATCAACAAAAAGCATTTGTTTTTATAGGTGTACACTGTACGTGATACTGGCTATAAAACCCTGAAGTGAATCTGCTCGGGTTACTTAATACGCTATCCTTTAACAAAACACACACCCAACGGCCCTCAGGCACCTTATTCCGCTTTGTATTGACACACTCATCTAACAGAAATATCTACCACGGCCAGATTTTTCATTAATGTTTCCAGTTTCTTTTCCCCTTGACCAGAACGCATATCTACTACCCGCGAATGAATTCTTCATCAGACTCCATCGTGCAATGTCCAACTCGTCAAATAATTGCATCTCGAAAAACCTGACGTCATCGATTTCCTTCCTGTAGAATTGCTCATCAAGATTTTTCAACACTACCTGAATCTAACCGGAAAAGAGCGACAAGACCGAGAGCGACAAGAAGCCCTGTGTTACTTCACTTCCGGGCTTCGGCACTTCGTCTGTCACCCCCGCACATGTTTGTAGAAGGTGGAAACAAATCATAACGTCGATACCAACATTCTGGTCATCTATTTCAATTCATAATGCTCACTCGAATATGGTTCCACTTGTTCGCATGTGGATGGAGTGTTCTGCTGCTTGCCCACTCACAACCAGCGTAAACTACTCAGGAAGTGAGTCAAGGCGCCTAGTATCTAAGGAGGAACAAGAATCTGTAGACTCTGTTTTAAATGTTCTCATCGAGCGTTGTCACTTGTGGAGATCAGTAACATTCCGATTTGACGAATTTCAAAAGACGTTACTCGAAATCAACACTGGATCAATGAAAAAATTGGTGGAATATTCTATCGACATAACATTGTCGTCCCAGGATATTATGGATACGTTTGAAATGATGAAAACTCTTAAATCGATCCTAAATGTATCGTTGGACTCGGGGACTGGTCATGAAGACTTCAGCATAGCTATAGTTGAGAACTAATAGCTTTCCGCTATTTATCCCTTATTTCTATGTTTCATTCTCTTGTGGACTATTTACCTACGCATAGTTGGTACTTCTGCTTATCGTTTTATTATCCATTTAACTGTTGTATGTGGTCGTGTTCTTTAAATGTTTCAAACTACTAGTACTCACCGGCATGAATTTCATCTATTTGAAGCCTGAAACATATCAGTACTCGTCATCGAATTTAAACGTTATAGGTGCTATAGTGTAGTGGTTATCACTGAGGATTCTGATTATTTCTGATTTTCCTCGAACCCAGGTTCGAATCCTGGTAGCACCTTATATTTGGCTTTGTTTTTGCTTCACTGTACAGTGCGCGATAACGGTTGCTTCAAGATGTTCACCATTGCCATGTTTCATTACTGTAGTACCAAATGAATTCACTTATTATCAACATGATGTATTAATTTTTTTCGTGATCCAACGGGGTCATGTTTGTTAATAATATTCAAGATCACGTTGACATGACACGTCCATATGCGTCATGCCTGCTTGTGTTTCAACTTGAACTTCTCTCCTCAGCACCCCGCTCTAATTACCTCTCTCTCAAAATGTACTACACCAATCACCGTCTCGAAATTGTACCCATTTCCAAGGAATTTTTAACATGTCAAGACCTTTCCGACAACGCCAATGCCGCCAAACTGAACTCGACACTGGCAACCCAACATAATTCCACAAGATTTGACACGGTAGTGAAAAATGTGCAGTCTTCCTTTTAACTTGTAACCTAGGTCAGTTCTGAAGGTGGACGATTGCATCACACACAAGCCGTAGTGCCGTAGTACCAAGAAGGAAATAGGAGAATAGGTTTGGGTCCGATAACCACCCTACGGTTATCGAAACACCGGCCTTGAGGCTTGAAGGAAGAGAGTCTTGAAGAAAACGTATCTTAACGGCGAGCGTACTTTGCTAAACCTTCGCTATTGAACCGTCCAACAGTCTCTATTTGTCTAGAGAGGTGCGATAACGTCTTATATTTCTTTAGGAAAGACATTTGAAGCATGGAGAGTAAAAAGGAGGTAAAAAGCTGGTAAAAGTGTGGAATATGAGCGATACACGTTGAAATGAACGTACTTCGAATATTCAACTTGTCCCAGACTCCCAACTTCCAGGTTGCTTCCAGATCCTGCATATACGTCTACACTATGGCTCCTGAACTTGACTAGGAAGACTTGAAGGTGCTAACGCGTTGAGGTTCAACGTTCAACGTTCAACAACGGTAAAGGGACTAACATGATGAGCCATTAGGTAATCCATCAATGGCTCTTCGCTTACAGATTTGATCAGGGTTTGATGAAAGTAAAAAAAAACAAAAAACATGCGGTTCCGGAACACCGTACAGGATGCTTCCCGTAAGTATTACTTATGCAGTGGAGAAACCGCCGAGTAGCAATATGTTATTGCTATCAACTCGGATCGCCTCTCAGAAGTAACTTAAGCGGTAATAAATCCGGTCACGCGATGTTCGGAGTTACATAAGTAAATCACAACTGTATGGCGAGTCGGAGCCTCGGAGGCTTCTCTTAGATTTCTACCACCCCGAGCAACACGAAATACCACGGTCGCCAAATCGAAGATATTCAAGGAAAAACATACATATAGAGCATATAGAAGGGCAAATGTCGGTCTCGCTTATTGACATCCACAATGGCTACTTTCATGTCGATTACTGACATTTCACTGATAGTTGCCTGTTTTTCTTTAGCTGTTTATGGCTATACTCGTCGAGCGACGCTTCCACTTCCACCGGGCCCAAGGAGGTATCCTATCATTGGGAGTCTTCTCTCTATGCCAAAGACATTTCAATGGGAGACTTTTATGCGATGGGGCGAGGAAACGGGTACGTTGGTGACCTATCACTTGAAATGTTTCCACTCACTAAGGTGCTGTGTGCTTAGGCTCAGATGTACTATACGCCGAAACGATCGGTGTGAAGTTCATTATTTTGAACTCGGTGGATGCAGCAAACGATCTACTGACGAAACGCTCATTAATGTATTCGAGTCGGTATGTTATGTCTTTCAAAACCGACTCGCACACACCTGACATGGCATATTATAGACCTCAATTTCCGATGATAATTGACCTGTGCGTTACTCCACTGTTTTAAATAGACGTATGCGTTGATAAGGATGCTAGGATGGGATGGGAATTCCAGTTCTCTCTCTTGCCCTACGGAGAGAAATGGCGTGCTCGAAGGCGATTATTCCAACATCACTACCCAGCTACTCGGCACGACCACTATCAGCCGATAATAAAGCGCTTCGTCAGAACATTGCAGTCAGGACTTCTTGAGTCCCCAGAGAACTTTTATGAACATTTACAACAGTAAGTCGATCATTCTATCGCTAACTTCAAGATTAACATATAAAACCAGTATGACAGGTGGATTCGCTCTCGCGTTGGGCTACGGAATCAAAATCAAGCCTTTTAATGATCCATATGTCAGTTTCTCGAGAGAGACACTTGGGAAGGCAACTGAAGCAGGTGTTCCTGGAAGATATCTTGTCGACATTGTTCCCCTTTTGAAACATGTCCCGGAATGGATGCCTGGTGCTGGATTCAAACGCCAAGCTAAGATCTGGTATAAAGAGGCTCAAGAATTCCGAAATAGGCCATTCAGGGATGGCGAACGAGAATTGGTGTGTTGTATACTTGAATCATCTAATTCTTGAATAACTATGTATGCAAGGCTGCAGGTACAGGAACTCCGTCGTTCTTATCCATGTGTATGGAGGATCTACACGAGTCCAAGGACAAAGAAAGCGAATTGGACGCTATCAAGGATGCTGCATCAATGTTTTATTCAGGTAGGATTCCGTAGTTGGTGGTATTGTTCCTAAAATGATAACCTCTAATGCTTGAAGGTGGTTCTATACATCCCTGGCTACAATTTATACGTTTACGCTCCTGATGACCCGATTTCCTGAGATACAACGGAAGGCCAGACAAGAGATTGATAGCGTCGTTGGTCGTCACCAAACACCTTCTTTTGAAGACGAAGATAACCTGCCTTACTTGACTGCTGTACTTATGGAGGTTTTACGGCAAGTAATAGATGTACTATCGCGTTCAATATACGGACTAAGTTTTGTTCTTAGGTGGCACCCTCCAGTACCAATAGGTACTGTGATTGTTATTTCGACAGCCATGAATGCTTATAATATTATCAGGTGTTCCACATTTCCTGGAAGAAGATGACGAATACAGAGGATATTATATGCCCAAAGGATCTATGGTAGTAGGAAACTGTTGGTATGAATCACATTCCTATACATGTTACTCAGTGATATTGATAGCTTATTTCTAAAAGGGCAATGGTACGCAACGAGGCTGATTACCCAAACGCGAACACCTTCAACCCCGAACGGTTCTTGAAAGATGGTAAGCTCGACGCTTCTGTCCGGGACCCTCGCACAATCGTATTCGGCTTTGGAAGAAGGTATGTATCAACGAATCTAAAATTTCAATAGTCACATTTGACTATAACACACATATAGGATATGCCCTGGGTCACATATAGCCTGGTCGACATTCTGGTACACCTCCGTATCCCTTCTTTCAATGTTTGAAATAGTAAAGAAGAAAGATGAACATGGCGTAGACATTGAGCCCATCGAGGAATACGAATCTGGGCTGATCTCGTACGTCATTTATTCATGCGGGCGGTGCTTAAATGAACATGCCTAACACTTTCAGACCACCGTTGGAGTTTGACTGTGAATTGAAGTTGCGTTTCCCGAAGGAGAGCTTTGCCTCCGTGATCAATGGTTAAGCTTTAAGAACTTGAAGTGGGGCTTAATCGGTGTCGCGAGCTCCTTTATGTACAACAGCCTTCGACGTACATTTTCCAATGTACCATTCAACTTTGCAATGTTTACCGAATTTGCATATTACGATAACGCGCACTTCGAACCTTACAATTTCGCAGAAGGGGCCGCAAAACCCGGTATGTATCAACACCTCCAACGGATCACTCGTCTTCTTTCTTAAAAAGGTGGGTGCGATGATCGTGCGGCAGAAAGGTGGCCTTCGAATTTGCTTTGAAGTATGTGGTATTGTACTTCGATGCAATGAACATCGGAGCGATGCACGTATCAAGTCACAAGGCACAACTAACCAATGGGTTGCAATGATACTTATACAAGGACCAATATGAGGTCGGAGCCAGTGAGTCATTGAGATTTGATTACACACTTTGTCAAAACTTTGCAAACGGTGCTGCTGGAGTCTCCAGATAAATTCTTTGAACACATTCAGCAGTGTGTTCCGCGCGCCTATTTTCACTCCTTACTACCAAACTAATACATGCAAACCAGTATGACCAGTGGATTTGCTCTCGCTTTAGGCTATGGACTTAAAATTAAGCCTTTCAACGATCCCTTAGTTATTTTTGCGAAGGGCACGCTTGGACAGGGTGTTAGAGCTAGTGTACCTGGAAAGCATCTCGTCGATACCATCTGTCTTTCAAAGCACGTCCCAGAATGGATGCCTGGTGCTGCTTTCAAAAGGTACGCAAAAATGTGGTACGTACAAACTCAGGAATTCCGAAATAGACCTTTCAGAGAGGGACAATAAGCGCTTGTGAGTGGTTACCTTTATCTCACGATTCTAGAATATTCATATTCATATGTTAAGGTTGATGGTACAGGAATGCAGTCATTACTATCTATGTGTATGGATGAACGCATGCATCGAAAGACGTAGAGTGAGAACTAGGAGCAATAATTGATGCCGCATCTATGTTCTTCTCCGGCATGATTCATTAATTCGCAAAGGAACAAACATATATATCTTGTTCGTAAGGTGGATCCGATACGTCCTTGGCCAATATATACACATTCATCCTCATGATGATCCTTTATCCCGAGATACAACGCAAAGCTCAGCAAGAAATAGATAGTGTCGTCGGTCGTCAACAAACCCCCTCCTTCGAAGATGAGGAGAATTTACCTGTCCTATTGGAAGTTTTATGGTGGGCAGTAACAATATATCGTTCTTTGTCAAGTTATCGGAATTTGACTCGCCCTTAGATAGCACCCTCCGGTTCCCATAGGTACCTACCCCGACTAATACCTGTAAATTTCCGTCACATAAGGTTCAGGTATTCCACATTTCCTGGAGGAAGACGACGTCTATAAAGGGTATTTTATGCCAAAGGAATCTATGGTAGTCGGGGACTGTTGGCAGGTATAATATTTGATATTAATGTTTCAGAGTGTGGATTTAGATTTCGGGGAGGGGTTGTGTCCGGATAGACCTTAGGAAAATATGTCCGGAAAGCGTCTAAGATGGCTCCAAAATCCCAAATTTTGTCCGGGTTCCACGTTCTAAGTACAAAATTTGAAGTTTTCTGATTTTCCCTCGTTATTTATCAATTTGAGCTTCGGGACTTTCTGGACATTGTACTGTCGGCTATCTAGAACCCGGCCAATCCTCATCTTGCTGCCCTCACAATCGCTTCCCACCCAATTTTTTTGTACATATTTGTAGTTAGCTATCACAGTAACATAATACAGTCAAACTTGTAATAGTCCATACCTGTATGAAGCCATAATTGGCTATAGTCCATAGGTTTTTTCATCCACCGAATCGGTAGACAGGAGAAATGGCTCGTAACCCATACTATCGCCAATGTTCTATAACCCATAGAATTTTCTAGAATTCGTAACCCATACTTGCACCCTGAAAAGGAAATATTGTGCGCCCAGTGCACTCCTGCAGGCTCAAGAAAGCTCTTACAAGTTACAGAAATATTTGAAATATTTCTCTTATTCTTATTTTGATTTTCTTTGACATCGGATAGGCATAGATATTTTCTACCTGCTACGTAGCCAGATATTTATTTGCCACCATATCTGGTCTCCTGTAAACCAACAGCATGTTACTCTTTCACCATTGACTACATTGAACATGAAAGCACCTCTCGACATTCTGAAGGCCAGACTGGTGGAGATGATGGAGTAGTGGACTTGGAGGAAACTGAAGAAGCTAGACCCATATGTCGAGATGTATTGGCGGCATCACTTCCTATTCGGAAGTACCTTTCAGATAGCACTGAACCAAATGCCAGAAGGCTCGAGCAGGACCTTGCAAGGTTTTCGCGTCAAGTATGCACGGAAGAGTCAGCAAGTATGGTGCCTACAACGATTACGCAGTACTTCGGCAGATAATATTATTACGTAATTATCTCTGTGACCTCGCGAAATGTATTACGTAATAGACGGCGCTTGTCGCAGCAGTCCATAACCATCTATAACCCATAGCTTTAGACATCCACCGACCCCTATGGGTTACTACAAGTTTGACTGTAGATGCCTTTCCGTAGGAATCTATTCACGTTTATTTTGAATAGATTTGGATAGATCACTCTTAGCCGAGATGCTGATGTCCGCTTAGTTTCGTGTAACTCAAGTGGGGCCTTTACAGACCTTCATGGATTCTGAAGTGTGTAGAGGCCTCGCCAGATTTTGAAGCTTTGAATATACCTCGCTAAGGCTAAGATGATGTCGGGCTTACGGCACTACCATTTATTTGTTGATAATAGAACTGGCTACGTGAATACTTATGCAATGAAGTAGACATAAATTTGAAACTCCGATTTATGAAATATTCGAATCTATGTACAGTCATCAACCATTACACGTGACAACAAAACTTAAAGTTGTGATTCCACATTATCTAGTACATATTCTACTATAAAAATTGTACATATGGATAGATATAATCATATAGAATCACTTTGTATAATTTTTACCGCGCTGTGTTTTAGTAGGGAACGAACATTCACAAAATAATTGAGGGGACTGAATTTTGATCAAAACCACGTGGCGTGACAGCCGCTGATGGCAATACAGTTTATTACGAACACTTCAAAATTAAAGATTGCCGAAGTCCGGATCATTAATATAAACAAAACCTCCTTGTCTCGCAACACTGAGCACTTCAGATTTCTAATGATATCAGAGAATATAGATACACTTTACTCATAAAAACATTTATACAGGTTTATTACATTGAATCATAGCTACTTATGCTATAAAACAGTTAAATTAGGTATCTTTATTGAGTAATACATGCCATGTATTTTTTGGAAACCTCATGTTTGGGGTAACTCTCCAACTTAATTTATGTGTCATATATCTATTTCAATATATATCTGTAAAAATACTGTTGGAACTCATTACTGGGATACTAGGCCTAAAAATACAAAAAGAATTGTAGTGATAGCCATAGATTTGACGTTAGGACATCACTAAATTTATGAAGGTCTGATATAGCGGTACGTTCCTCACAAGCTCAGTTACAGATTACAAAGCGCTTACAAGGTGTTATAACGTAGTTGTAAGGCCACTGACATAGTACATAAGTATCACGATTTCGCCAACATATTCTTTGTAGCGTATAAGCACTTGGGTGCTCCATATAACGTTAAATGCACATGATACGTTATTATCATTTTATTGCCTTATTTCACGCAACTCATGGGTTCGGCACATCAGCGCCTTACCATCCTCACCTCAAATTGATCTCACAGCGGTGTGTCATGACCTATGTCACTACAGGATGAGCCTGCCCTTAATCGAATCTAGGGCGCAGGGTCTGCGTCGTGTCTGCTCTACTATTCAATATCAACTTGAATGCTTGTTCTGGTGACGTACTCTGGTAATCCCCCAGCTGAACGTGTATCAGTCCGGTTAGCATTTCTTGTTCCTCCTCCCCTCATTTCCACTCACTGAGCACTTTCTATTCCCTGCAGCTTACTCCTGGTACTGGGCTACCACTATGACCTAGGCATATGGGACCGCATGAATCTCAAATAAGTCACCAAGATTCTGAACATTAACAACTTCAATGGGATTCTCGGGTTGACTTCAGAAGCACGCCATACAAGATTGGCAGCTGCTAATGCTGCTGTTTGCATGTTCCGGATGCAAGATCTCTTGGGGCTGCTGGGTTGAAGGAGGATCCGATGGGTGGGGGTCGCCTCTCATTGGTATTTTGTGGGTAGTGTTTTTCCAGTGTTGCTGCGGACCTGAGTTGGGGGCAAGAGACGGATCGAAGTTTTGTAATCGTACGTCCCCATTCTTTGCTCATCCCAATTTTCTCACTGACAATACACAGCTATGACTTGTCCACCTACGCTGCATATACTCCTCCAGCTCCCATCTTCTCCAAAGGGTGCTTCCCTGCCTATGCATCTGCAGCAGCCTCAACACCTGCCTCCGATTCTTCCCTCCATGGAGCAGCTAACGAATCACCCACATTCACACTCCCCCTTGGACAAAGTTGAATGGGATGAAGACATTAGGCAGGGTGGCGCTCTATGCGGCGAAGAACTAGCTTGTTGGGGAGGTCCCTCTTGCTTCTGGCAGTGACACTGCACTCGAGGGCCTAGTGCCTATTAATGGCCGCATTTTTTACTGCAGTGCGCCAGCTGCTGCTTGTTATACGCCTGGGTACTAGAGCTCTTCTACTGTCCCCAACGCTGCACGCGTACTTGGTGAATTCAGAGAAGGATCATGTCCAATGCAGGACACTGGCCTCGCATACGATGGCGAGACTCGGGGGTGGGTTCCGTTTTCAACTTTCGGAGCAGTATTGAAGAGTCGCATTTCATACTTGTGTTTCTCGGCGGATGTGTCAGAGCCGAATTCGAGGTCGGGGGTGCTGATGCTCATGCTTCTGACAAGGGTCTGCACTATCCGCTGAGAGGACAAAGAATGAAGCATCGTGGTGATTATATACTCTTCATTGGGGTGTGTCACCTGTGGCTGTCGAAGCTGTTGACTGGACTGACGATGGATAGATGTTTGGAGTCCATGTCGCAAGTACTTGTTTAGAAGATATAATTAGAAGGAATACTTATTGAGGTACACTGTAAATATTGCACATTAAAGGCTTGCATACCCATCATCGTCGTCGTCGTTCTCGCTGTCTTCACTGTCTATCTCACCATCCCCCCTGTGACCATCGGTAGGGCCCAGTGCAATCATGACTTTGCCATCAAGCTCCTCAGTGAATTCAGGATTCAGTCTCTCGATTTCTAGCTCCATGTCGCTATCTGAATCATCTGGCCAGTCTTCTGCTCCGGTGCCACTGTCTTCAAAATCAGACACTTCTGCTGTGTCCACATCTTCATCCGCAAGATCTGTATCTCGTTCATCTGGAACTGCAGGTGGTGAGTTACTCAGATGGCCTATGCCACCTCCGAAATAGCACATAAGCATATCTCGATCAACGAATCTTTGAAGATAACAGCAAAATATATATTGTTAGTAGATATAAACGGTGTGTTGATTAAAATGCTCACACTCCAACATAGAAATTTGTCCAGTCAGCGTGACCATTACGGCCTAGTGATGAATTGGTAGAAAGAAGCTCATTACTGTGACCATCAACGAAAGCAGGTATTAAATGAGAGCCCTGGACTACAAGTGCAGGATCAAGAAAACCGAATGCGTAGGCATCACTAGAAGGAACAAATCCTATCTTTGGAAGTTTTCCTTGGCGAAATCCCGAGTCATAGCCTGGTTCATCACCAAACCAGCGAACCCAAAGGAATGGAATGTCAATCGTTGCATCTTTAACAGAGTTGTGTAGCTCTGGGTGGTCACACCAAACTTTAGCGCGGTAAACTCCCAGCACCCATGCATACCAATAATCCTGTGTAGAGTTTGCATCTTCAGGTGGGCGAACCATGACATCCGCATGATTGTGAGGATTAATGATGTCTTGATTACATCGTATATCATAGGTGGTGTAGTTTATTCTGCAAGTTTGGACAGAATAAATCCTATTTCCATGAAAATGTACCGTGTTTCTATCTTCATTAGAAAAATTGCCATATGCGTCACCGTCAAATGAGCGCTGAAGTAGGTACCCAAGAATATGATCTTGGAGTTTGGGAATAAAGTTCTAAATCGAAGATTTAGCAGCAACCCAACTTGAATGCAACAAAGACCTACCTTCACACTAGGATCATTACTATGTTCTCTGACAAATGAGAACAATTCTACTGGCTGATTTTTCGATTTCGATATCACGAAACGAGCATCAAAATCATCGTCCGAGCATTGGCCAGTACTTTCATGAAGACCCTTTCTATGGTTTATGGCACATGCCTTCATGTTTCTGCGGTAGAGTTTACATATCTGAGCTGTGGCGTTTCTTTTGTTAGTTAACCCGTACATGCGCTTTACAGCTCTATGTGAATGTTCACCCTAATTATAGGTGAGTAAATACTTAAACACAAAGAATAGGGAGTTTTGACGTACAAGCTGAGTGGAATATGAATCTGTACACCCAAATAAATGAACTGTAGAAATATAGTCACCGAGTGCATGCCATTTATAGGTAAGTAGATTGAGATTTCGAGGCTTCCTGGACGATGTTTGTATATCAGAATGTTGTCTGTGATTAGCAGTGAGATTTCGGCGGCTTCGAGCATCTGCTTCCTTTGGAAGCTCAACAGTAGAAAATTCTTTACAAGTGAGATCTCTGAATTTGCGCATTAGTTGACCAAATTCTTTCGTTAGAAGATCCAAGTGTGCAAGTGTTGAATCAGTGTGAAGGCGAAGCTTTGCAAATGCATGCCATTCGGCAGTGCGATACAACAGCTTCATGAGACGGCTATTATGTGGTTCTTCTAAGAGTCCTTCAAATGCTGGAATTGCGCACTACAGTAGTTTAATATAATATAAGTTAACCAATGCATTAAGTATGTAAATTCATGAGAATTTATACCTGAAGTAAATCCTCAAAGTCACGAGCAGCCAACTTCTTCATTTCGGATGCATTTGTTGTGAAGTGGCGAATTGTCTCTGATCCAAAAGTTGGAATACTGCGAAATCTGATAACAGGTAAGTTTCATATTGATATATCCGTTGTTAATATGAGTAGCTACTAGAAGCCACATACCGAAGGTCAAGTTCAGCTACTAAACTACCATCTGGTGCAGCAGCATACAGAAGGCGAATGAGATGAGTGAATAGACTCTTCCAAACTCCAAGCTCGAATTCATGCATAAGATCAACTACTAGCATCCGTGAGAGATCGAAATCATCTCCAAATCTATCAATAAATGCATTCTGGTAAAATGTAGAGATTAGAACTGGTAATAGATATATAACGAAAGGAATTTAGCATATACATACCATGGTTGGAACCGATGATGTTGGTTTTAGTAAGCTTTCTACAGCTGCACCACCAATTGGAAGAGCAAGTTTATAGATAAACTCACGACTTCTCAAGACAGAATCTTTTAAGAACTTTCGAGCCTTCCTGAAACGAAGTCTTATGTCTTGAATAAGTCCCATCAAATCTAGCTTGGATTTCGGCACAAGACATCGAGGACAAGGGCACAGTCCTTTATCTCTAATAGTTGCCAAAAGTACCCTAATGCCAGATTTTGTGAGTTAGTGTGCGGATAACAAAATTAACAACATACTTCTCTGGATAATCAGCTGAATAGGTAAAAAAACGAGGGTATATACGCCTTTCTATGCCATCGAAACACTTGATAACGATACCATATTTGTAAGCATGTAGAAAATCATCATCGAGCAATATACGCCAAACCGCATGCATGAGCTTGCGGCGACAATGTGTAAGGATGTCCTTCTTCTGTGTACGCCATTTCACATGATATGATGCTAGTAAGTCTTGTAAGGAGTCCTGTATAGATGGAATGTAGGCAATATGGTGACAAGCTCCAGAAGAAGGTTGTGAGCATATGTATTTTGAAAGGTTTCCAAAAAACATATAAATCGGCCACAGCTTGGCAGTACCAAATGTAGCTAGGTGAGTCGCATCAGACCAGAACATGAGGGCGGCAACAACCTTTTCTCGTTTACAGTCAGGGTCATCTGGTGGAAGTGGTGCTCATTGTACCCTGTCATGTTCTTCAATAAATGCATCGGAATCATAAACCTCAGAGTATAACCTCTGCTCTTTGCCAGTAACAGGTGATTTGTGAAATAACTTATATGGTGAGAAGTGAAATTTTGATGCTAGTGGGTCCGAAAACCCAGCCCGAATGACACTGAGGAGACTGCGAAAATGAAGTCCTTGTATGAAGAATGTCTGTGGGGGAACGTCTTTGTCTCCTGAAGGAACCTCAATTGGAACACTCGTCTCCATAAAGGAGTCTAGCAAAGGGGGTTTCTTATCCGCATTGTCAGCATGCTGATTTTCACGATGTGCTGAGAAACCTTTCAAATCAGCTATCTTGAAGTTCGGGTCTAAAAGCACATCATCGACTAGCCGGTCCATCTCCCCATTTGATTTTATCGCGCCTCCACTGTTCTGCCAATCCATAAGCATTGATATGCTGTCATTTGCATGAATAGGTGACGTGTCCAGTGTAAAATCTGGTGCAAAATCAACTCCAGTTGTATGGGATGGAGTAGCAAGGTCTTCTGGGGACACAAATGCATTGGGATCATGAGAAGGGCGATAGAGGTACTCGCGCCAGACACCAAAAGCATTCATCATTGTTCGCAGACGATCACGAACAATTAAAATCACACGTGGTAGTATACGCTGTTGTGGTTCAGGCTGTTCCACAGGTCTTGGTGGCTCAGGAAGAATGTCCTTGTATCGCCATGGCAAATGTGTACCCCTACCCTTTAGTGTAATGCGAACAGGTGGAGATCTGGGGCGAGGTACTGCTTTTGATACAGTGGGGACAGAGTCAACATTCATTTCAGATGCCGTATCAACAGCTATCTATAAATTAAATATGTTAGCAACAGTATATATGAGCAAAGCTGGCAGTGTGTGCACCTCAGCCTGCAAGGCATCCTGTCGTTGAGCCTTTGCTTTTTTTGACCGATTCAGCCGTTTCCCCAGCACATGAAACACTGGTACGTCCTAGTATATCGTTGATAATCTTTGCATTTGTTTTGATGATTTCGTATTGCTGATGATGTTGTGGCTTTAAACTGCTTAGAGCAGTTTGGAGTGCAGGTGAATACCATAAAAAACGAAGATATTGCAATAAAGAAGATAATATGCATTGCATGCAGTCAATGTTGACTGATTATCTATTACAGCTATGTCGTTGACAAACAGTGTTTTAAGTCTGTGAATAGCAAAGAAATGAAACACAAGGAAATGGAGCATAGTTGTCTCGTGTCATTTGAGGACCCAGTCATAAGGCTAGATACCCTGGACAGGGAGATAATCCTGAAAGCGCACAGACCAACTTGAATCACATGGGTAGATAGCCCTGAGAGCGCACAGACCAGAGTTACACGGGCAGATGGCCCTGACAGCACACAGGCCAGAGGTACATGGGCGGATCACCAGAAGACAGGTCACCAGAACAATAAGTCGGACCATTGACTCTATGAATGCAAATGGGATACATTCTGTACTAGTATCCATTCGTTAACTTGAAACATGCCACTAAGATAAAAGTCGGCATACCTTTAAACCAACATCAGTTCTCGTATAAACCACCTGTAAACCTCTGTACACCTACTGCTTGCTTCATTTATGCGACCAAACCACCACCATACCCATTCTAGAAGAGGGAGGAGGTCGGCAGCTAGTGATTCTGGCAGTGACGATGATGTCCATAATTCACCTAGAGGCGAAGAACAATTGCGCGAATCTATATTAGGAGACCGTCTTAATGTGCTGGAGTCCAAGAAGAGAAAGAGGTAAGTGATTTGTTGCATAGTAAGGAATCGTTCACTTTTACTTACTTTACTATTAACTATAGGGATGATGCCTCTAACTTTGCAAGAGGTATTCGTCGCCTCGTAACTTTATATGGCAATATTGCAAACCTCCAGGTGGATGCATATTTGCACGATCGAAGTCTTGAAGAAGATTACGAGGATACATTCCTTGCCGGCATATCTGAGGAGCAGGTTGTAACTATAAAGCGCGGGTACGTTCGATATCAACTACAGTTTGTTGATAGATCACCTGACTTTACTGCAGACGAGAGCGCAACTATAATGCAATAGGCATCTTAAGCGAAGTAGTCCCTGACTTCATGAAGATCGTTGGTGCTTGCAATGCTACACAACTGAAGACCTATTTCTTCGAGGTAAGCTAAATAGATATATATTTATCTTCTAATTTTACTCACCAACGACAAAATAGCTGGAATCAAAAGCCAATGATGCAAGGTCGCATGATACGAAGGTACTTATGACTGTCACTGCCAACTGGTTGAATTCCGGCACTTTAAAACCAGATCCCCCGTTGAATTCTGATAATCGAAAGAATAGAGGAATACAACATGATGTTGTGGGACTGCTTTTATGTCCTATTGAGCTGGATTGGAACAACGAAGAGTAAGGGTTTCTATTTATTTCATATTAAACAACATACTCAGACATAATTTCTATTTAATTGTGCTAGGATACGAACAACGATCAGGTCTGGCAACGATCCTGATGTCTCCCTCGGCACTAGTTTTTATTGTCGGCTTTTATATCGGAACTTTCAGGGCGATCCAGACAATGTGGAACAAGGATTCCTGCAGAGCGAGCTCCTAATTGCGGTACGTGTTCAAGTCTGATGAAATACATCCTTGCTAAGT
Source organism: Cyathus striatus (assembly GCA_025738555.1). Taxonomy (NCBI): domain Eukaryota; kingdom Fungi; phylum Basidiomycota; class Agaricomycetes; order Agaricales; family Nidulariaceae; genus Cyathus; species Cyathus striatus. The sequence continues at coordinate 2,042,886 of JAOVFP010000010.1, read as the reverse complement.
TTATTTAAGGTGTATAAACACCTCTTCAATTCTCCAAGTTCCACACTGGGTTTTACAATTGATGCTGATGATAACTCCGATATCGAAAACGGCCATCGCTTCTTCAACGACCGTGACCGTGATTCCAACAAACGCCGCAATCGTCCAGATGTCGCCAGTAAGATCAACATGAAGCTTGTTACTCCAAGATCAATTGCCTATACAAGCGTTCAGGTAAGTGATTATCCCTGAAGATAGGTACTTAACTGATCAGATTCATATTGACATTGACAGCTACACTTCGCGTTTTCACGTGCAGTTTCCTGGGCGCAGACTGAGGTTGAAGGTTTCAACTACCCCGAGTTCTATAACTTTGTGGTAGATTTCTTTGAAGAACCCTCATGTCCGACGGCTGAGAGGTGTGCTCAGAACTTACTTTCTTGGTGGAATGGGTAAGGTATTCAAATACCTCGCTGACTGTTACTGATTTCTTTCTTAAAATAGGCGGATTTTCCCGCAATCTGTCATGGGAGCTCCAAAGAACACAATGGTGCGATCTAAGAATACACTTAAGCAGCAGAGGCTTCGCCGTGAGCATGAGGCTGCACCTGTGTCTGTTTAACTCTAGGAATTGGTATCTTGTCAACGTCAACGTATATAGCTAATGTACTTGTACAGTTCTAGGTGTTCTTGATATGTTGTCAACGTATATAGCTAATGTACTTGTACAGTTCTAGGTGTTCTTGGTTTGTTGTCAACGTATATAGCTATGTAATTGTAGATTTCAACATGTTTATTGGTATCGCAATGATATGTATTTGATATCCTACTGGTACTGCCCTTACAATACTCTATTCTTCTTACATATCATGAATTACACCTGCACAAGCATACAGGGAACACATGCGTGTATTGTCATAGCATATGAAACTTATACTTTCACTCGCAGATTGCTGTACATCTACAACTGATTACCAACCTCACAGTACCCTCATCTTGTCAACATTATCTTATAGTACTTCCATGATGAAAGCCAACCTTATAAATACCTCATCTCGTTAACATTACCTTATAACTCCCTCGTCTCATTAACATCACCTTATAACCCCCTCATGAATGTCTCTAACCCTTACGAATATGCATGAGTTACCATACGAATTACGAAATTTGGTGCTGCTGTACATGGCAGTATCCTGCAGTATCACGTCGCTGCAAGATTATGTCAGCTCATACCACTTATGGCAAATTATACTGTATTATAACGGTACACGAGACTCTCCCGAATTTAGTGATGGAGAAGTCAATCAGTTGGGTTTGTCACGTAGGGTGGTGTGTCACGTTGGGTGGTTGATGACTGTACTCGTAATAGATTCCCACGGAAAGGCATCCAGTATTCTACTGACCAATCCGCTGGCAGGCCGTCGGCTCTCGAGCTGTCTTTGGAAGCAACTATTTAAATCTTTCTCAGCAGCCGATGATTATTATCATAAGATTTTGAAAGGCCGCGTCCCTGTAGGCTTGAATTTGCAGCACTCGGTCAAAGTGAATCACTATATATCTTAATGTTTAACTTCAGAATTCATGTTTTTACTGAAGATTGCTGACGGACGGTCTCCTGCAGATTAGCTTCTAAGTAACCGCCGGTGGCAATATCTAATTTCTGCTGCGCGAGTGATCAAGTCACTCCTAGTCATCACCACTTGGCACTCGGGAGACAGTGCCGACCATGACGTGCTACAGGTCCTAGATAAACATGTCTTGTTTTGGTACATGAAACGACATTTGGACCTCCCGGTCAGCCCGATGTTTTACTATAAAGAGGGCGGTGCTCTCCTTCGTTTCTTCAAGAAACCAACAAGAAATTCCCCTTGATACTACTCTTGGAATTTTGCCGTTAATATCATGTCTGGAAAACTCGCACTTGTATGTATCTCCTGTTGTCAATGAACTATGACAGTCGGCCTAATAATCCCCTCCCAGGTTACTGGAGCCAGTGGCTTTATTGCTGGTCATGTCATCGACCAGCTCCTGAAAAAGGGCTATCGTGTTAGAGGGTACTATCTTTCTGTAGTTGCTTGTCATCAGATATTTATCCATTAACTGACAGAACTGCTCGCGGTGTAAAGGCTGAGTCTCTTAGCAAGACCATCAATGTTCCCGGTCTGGAATTTGCACAGGTTGATGATCTCGCTAAAAGCGATATCTCCGAAGCTCTTAAAGGTTAGGAAGCGTCATATTGTTTATCGTTGTAAAGGTTAATTTAGCGCTTGCATTGAAGGTGTAGACGTTATTCTCCACGTTGCATCCCCTCTACCTGGAGCAGCATCCGTGGATGTCATGCTTAATGTGCGCTGTCTTACGTTTCTCTAGTGTGGAAATGGTTCTGACAACTTGTCTAGAGTGCCATAGAAGGGACTCTTAATGTCCTGAGGCAAGCAGAGAAAGCTGGGATCGAAAAAGTAGTCGTGACAAGTAGCTGCGTTACAATTTTAGATCGTAAGCAAGCATTTTTGGCATTGATATTACTCTTCTTATTGCACGCCTCTAGCCGACTACAAGCGTGTCTTTTCCGGTGAAAATCTGACAGAATCAGGTAAGTAAGATATATTCAAGCTATCGTACATATACTCACATTATTACAGACTGGGGCAAGGTTACTGTCGAGGATGCCCATGCACATGCGGAAGAACAGGGCTTCGTTTATTCTGCTTCCAAGATTTTAGCTGAAAAGGCCACTTGGGACTTTGCAAAAAAGCATCCAAAGCTTGACATCGCAACCAGTAAGCCAAAACAACACTCGTCCAAGAAGACACTAATTTCCGTGTAGTACTTCCTACTTTCGTCTACGGCCCGTATCCACCCAACTTCCCCCCCTCTTCAAAGAACAACTTGAGCACTAACTCAATTCCATACGAACTGATCAAAGGAAACGTTCCAGGCTTTTCAATTCCAACCGTTGTTGACGTTCGCGATGTTGCGAAAGCCCACATTCTCGCACTTGACTTGCCCCGCGCCGCAGTCCCAGAGGACAAGCGCTTTATCGTCAACTATGGTCTTTACTCCTGGAGACAAGGGGCTGAGCATTTGAAGAAGACACATCCTGAGATTAAAACGGTTGACATAGCTTCGCTCGCGGATATCCCGCCTAACATTTCGACGATTGATGCGACTAAGTCGTGCGAGGTGCTCAAGCTTGAGTATACGTCCCCGGACAAGATGTTGGATGACTTTGTTGAGAGTATTGCCGAGGTGGAAAAGATTTGGTCTAGTGGTGTCTGAGGGTATCTGAGATTATGTACTTGTATATATGGATGAATTGTGTAATAAGATGTCGGGACTCGGCTCAATCGTCGGTGTCGTCAATAGGCTAATGCTGCCGCCTGCGAAGCTATCATCATGAATCATCTGAGTATATATACAATGGGTATCGTAGTGTACACTTACAAAGTCAACTATAGTCCATCCTCAATCTAGTGACCTTTCCATTCTCCACCACATCCGTCTCAGGCTGAGGCACAACCACCTCCTCGCGCGACACACGACCAAAATCCGACAATGCCCCCTCCAACCCCCTCGCAAAAGGCGCATTCACATCCAAAAGGTACGGCTGAACGACAAAAGACGCCATAAGCGCGTCCTTCCTCGTAGATCTCCCATCACCGGTCACTCTCCCCACTGGCACCATCACCATCACTCTCCCGTTCAATCCTCCGCATCTCCTTGACAGCACGATAAATCTCCTCATCAGACGTATCGCCCGTCATAAACAACTCAAACGGCGGATTGATGATATCCTCCAATGTGAGTCTGTTGTACGCCTGCAGAAGCCTGCGACTTTCGAGTTGGTAGAGTACGTCCGTGAGTGAGGTTATGATTTTGGAGTTGTCGATGATGTGTGGTATAGGAAGGGGTGGAATGGGTACTTTGTTGATACGAAATGGACATAATGTTTGTATCACCGTAAGTGCCAATGCGCGCACACCCTTTCTCCCCTTTCACCCATTCATCTTATTACACTTTTATTCATCTCTCTCTCTTTATTCCTTTATTCCATGGCCACTAGTAAATACATATATATACCTACCAGTAGATACATACACACCTCAGTCGTTATACTACACAATAACACTGAGGTGAGATATCTAGTTTACTTCGTATTTATATCTTGTACTAACATCACGCATAGATTAGTATTACTTACCGTGTGTATAGGTACAGTCGTTATACTACACAATAACACTGAGATTAGTATTACTTACCGTGTGTATAGGTTATTCCTGCTAACAGGTTATGGGCCTATTGCCACACTAGGTGATAGAATCAGGAATACCCCGTACTCAGTAAACGTGATCGTTCTCCGACGCGTGTCGGCAATTTTATCAACGCGTCATCAACGCGTTCTTGCAACCTCTTTGTCTCGCCCACATGGCCATCCACCAATCATCCATCTTTTGGACTCGTGTTCTTCCCCGTCGTCTCGTCATATATAGCCTTTCTTTTGGAATTCTTGGGTCTTGTTTCTTCCCCTATCGTCTCCCCTACATTTTGATCCCTGTCTACATTTTTCAAACTCTTCGACTCCTGTATCCCAGCATGACTAAAACTGAAGAAACTAAACCAACCATCCCAAACCCACTCGATTCCACCAATCCATCTATCGTCCACATTCCCGCCCCTCATCGATTTGATGGGCCGAAGCTGTCTCTCGCAAAAGGCAATTACCACCAATGGGTCTATTCCATGAACATGTGCCTCATGGCCAATGGCATCCACGACTATGTCCTAGGCAACATTCGTCGTCCCGGAGACGATGAACCACGCGCTCAGCGCAACTGGGATACTAATGATGCAGCAGCTAAATCCATTATAGGTGGATCCCTCGATTTTTCCGAGCAGAAATTCATCAACGTCCTCAAATCGTCCCAACACATATGGAACACTCTCGTTAAACGACACACTCATGAAGGCCCACTCCGCCAAGCACAACTTTTTCTCCAGGCTTTATCTATTCGCGCTCAAAAGGGAAGCTCTCTAGTCAGTATCCTGGAAGCTATAGACGACCTCATCGGACGGGCATGGGACATGGGTGAAATGACCGTCGATCTTTTTAAGTGTATTACATTTCTCATCGCCCTGGGAACTGATTTTTCGTATATTCGATCCATGATCACCCACGATATCGGCAAACGTACAAAGACGGACCCCTACACCATGGATAATCTACGAGCGTATATCAATGAGGAACAACGCCATCTTGACCACGACAGTAATCCTGTATCTACCCAGTCCACATCTCTTTCCCTCTCCAACCCCTCCACTACTGCCCTCGTTTCTCAACCTGTCAAACAACGCTGGCAGTGTTCCAACTGTAAACGTCTTGGACATGAAGCGAAGTACTGTGTTTCTCCTAACGGCGGTATGGCGGGAAAATCAGTAGAGGAATCGAGGATGCAAAGACGCCTTGATCGTGATACTAATCGTACAGGAACCAGGAACTCATCTCGTCCTCAGGTGCAAATCAAAGGTGCTGACGGCAAGATCTATCTAGTCAAAGCCTCTGCTCTCCCTGTTAGTACCTCGCAAACGACTCCTGCTGAATTTGCCGGCCTTGCCTCCATTACGCCAGAAGAATTCCATAATGAAAACCCTGCCACCGATTTCCATGTCTGGGTCGCACTCAGTGAGGAGGAGGATTATACTACCATCAACTGGACCAAGCATACCATCACTGACGACCCATCTGCATTAATTGCTCCGGTTTCTACCAAGTCAGAATTTACACCCCCTATCAGCTTCGACACCACTCCTTTCCTTCTGGACAGTGGCGCTAGTGTCCATATCTCACCCGATCTTACCGACTTCGCCACCTTTACGCCTATCACTCCACGAACTGTGAAGGGACTTGGTGGATCTGCCATTTACGCAACCGGTATGGGCGACATTCAACTCCTTGTATCTGACAACAGCTCTATCATGTTGCGCAATGCTCTTTACATTCCAAGATCCACCGTTCGCTTACTATCTGTCAGTGGAATTGCCATCGACAACATGCTGGCTTCTACATTCAATAGTACCGGCTGCTTGATCACACATGAACCATCCGGCACTATCGTTGCACGAGGATCCATCAACCTCCAAACACGACTTTACGCAATTACAAATCACGCCAACATTGCTACCCCACACGCATACCCTGCCAATTATTCTCCAGATCTTGCAACCTGGCATCGCCGCCTAGGACATGCTAATTACCAAGCGATTCAGGAAATGGCACGGACCGGCATGATCAAAGGTATGCCCCCCAAACTCCATTCTTCTGTACCAAAATGTGACGCCTGTATTCTTGGGAAACAGACTCGCTCATCAGTACCTAAGAAGAGGGAGGAAGTAGAGGGGCATAGAGCTGTTAGGAAATTGGAGAAAGTCTGGGTCGATCTTAGTGGTCCGTTCAGTGTAAAATCACGTACAGGAAACTACTATGTTATGAATATTGTCGATGATTATTCATCTATGGCATGGACTGTTCCCCTGGCAGATAAAGGACAAGCGTATGATCAATTAGTCGCTTGGCAGATGGCTTGTGAAGTGGAAACAGGTATGAAAGTTGTAAAATACAGAACGGATGGAGGTGAATTAGACTCACACAAAATGCGCGACTGGCTTGCTACGAGGGGAACACAACACGAAATGACCGCTCCATACACTTCATCTCACATAGGAGGCGTCGAACGCATGCATCGCACGCTTATGGGTAAAGCACGCACAATGCATATTTATGCGCAATGTCCAACATACTTATGGGACGAATTTTATCTAACAGCGACACACTTGAGTAATCGAACAATTACTTGTTCCCTAAACGGCATCACCCCTTGGGAGGTATGGCACGGTCACACTCCAGACTATTCCTATATGCGAGAAATTGGCTGCAAAGTTTTCGTGCTTATTCAAAACGAACATAATCCTAAGATCTATGACCGATCTATAGAATGCATTCTTCTCGGCTATGAACCAAATGCAAAGGCTTACAGATGTTATCACAGATCAACTCACCGAGTCATTACATCATATCATGTCCGTTTCTTAGAATCTCACGAAGGGCACTTACCACCACTCTCTGCAGATCCTGTTGATACCGGCCCACAGCCAGATACCTTACAGAATATCATTTCGCGAGCCTCGTCTACCCCTGAGTCGACTTATGATCATGACAACGGAGATGTTCTCCCATCAAACATATCTGATCCGTTACCTACTTCCATAGCCCCGGTATCTCCAACAGTTCCTCAATCAGAAATTGTACCTGCAGAAGATAACGCTCCTCTCCCAACTACACAAAATTCTACAACACTACCCACTGCAACACTCGATCAAACCCCCCGACACTCTACTCGACTTGAACTCAAAGCCAATGCACCACCTTCCACCACCACACGTACAGAACGTGCAGTAGCAGAATCTAGGGAAAGCGGAACACGGGTGCAACAATCTCGACAAGAACGTCGCGAGGTACGAAAAACACTTGCTGATATTCAAGAAGACCACTCACGCAATGATCCTACAACGTGGGAGGAGGAGGCGATTGCTATGTTAAGTCAGCTCTTTGGACAACCCAGCACTGACAACCACGTTCTTTCAGATCAACTAAGTGCTGCCTTTACAGCATTAGCTGAGATACTCGATCTCGACGTCGAAGCATTCCCAGACGTCGATGATCCCACTACATGGAAAGAAGCACAGGCTTCAGATCACAGCTCGGACTGGGAATGTGCATACCGTGAAGAACTCAATGGCCTGAAAGACATGGGAGTATATCGTTTGGTCCCCCGAACCGACGTTCCAAGTGGTACAAAAATATACCGCGGAAAGCCTGTTTTCAAGACGAAAACAGATGAAAAGGGGAACCTAATCCGTCGAAAAGTACGTCTAGTATTTAAAGGTTTCGTGCAGATTTATGGGAAGGACTATACTAAGACCTCATCACCTACTGTACGCATGGAGTCTATTAGGATTCTCTTACATATAGCTGCTACACTAGGATGGGATGCCCAACAAATGGACATCAAGACTGCATTTCTCTACGGTCTTCTACCTGAGGAGGAGCAGGTATTTATGCACCAACCAGCCGGATTTGAAGAACCTGGAAAAGAAGATTGGGTATGGCTCATTGTACGAGGCCTCTATGGCATGAAACAAGCAGGCCGCGTATGGAACAAAACTATGAATGATAAGATGCTTGGCTGGGGCTTCAACCGACTAGGATGCGAATCTTGTATCTATTACCGGAGTGAAGGAGGTAACACTGTTATTACTGCCGTTCACGTAGATGATTTTACTTCAATAGCCAACACTCAAGAAGAAAATGAGCGTTTCAAGACACAACTCAAGGAAGCTTGGGTGATATCAGAACTAGGCGACGTTAGACATATTGTCGGTATAGGCGTTACATGGGATCGCGACAACAGGACTGTCAAGTTATCTCAAAGTCATTTAATCGACAAAATTACTTCTCAATTTGGCCAGAAACAAGCACATCCAGTAAATCTACCTATGGAACCAGGTCTGAAACTACGACGACCTAATCGTGCAGAAATTCCGCAACATCAACTCGAAGAACTCGCTAAACTCCCATATCGTTCATTAGTGGGGGGCCTTATCTACCTTGCTATTGGTACTCGTCTGGATATATCGTACGCAGTACAACATCTTTCTCAATTCCTAGACAATTACTCATTCGCTCACTGGAACACCGCAATCCGAGTAGTCCGATATCTTAAAGGCACACGAGATCTTCACCTCGTTCTAGGTGGTACAAACCCCATAGCCCCTATAGGATTTACTGATTCAGACTGGGCTAACTGCCTCGATACACATCGCAGCGTTGGGGGCTATGGATTTACTCTGGGCTCAGGTCTGGTTTCTTGGAGCTCGAAAAAACAGAAGACAGTTGCAGGATCATCCTGCGAAGCGGAATATATGGCGGCGTTTGAAGCTTGCAAAGAAGGAATATGGCTCAGACATTTATTCGATGGCATAAACATGCCTACCACCCAACCCACCCCTCTCCTATGTGATAACCGCGCCGCAATCACATTATCTGAAGATCCATTACTCCACTCGCGTATGAAACATGTAGACATCAAGTATCATTTCCTTCGCGAACAATCACAAGACAATAACATCGAGCTATCTTATATTTCTACAAAAGATAACATAGCCGACATATTTACGAAACCGTTACCTGGACCACAGTTCACAAGACTACGCGCTTTCCTAGGTCTCGAATACCCTTCTCTTAAGACTCCATGCGAGGAGGAGCACTTACGGTGAGGAGGAGTGTTGATACGAAATGGACATAATGTTTGTATCACCGTAAGTGCCAATGCGCGCACACCCTTTCTCCCCTTTCACCCATTCATCTTATTACACTTTTATTCATCTCTCTCTCTTTATTCCTTTATTCCATGGCCACTAGTAAATACATATATATACCTACCAGTAGATACATACACACCTCAGTCGTTATACTACACAATAACACTGAGGTGAGATATCTAGTTTACTTCGTATTTATATCTTGTACTAACATCACGCATAGATTAGTATTACTTACCGTGTGTATAGGTACAGTCGTTATACTACACAATAACACTGAGATTAGTATTACTTACCGTGTGTATAGGTTATTCCTGCTAACATACTTGAGTTGGAATTGTTTTGTTCAGAAACGTCGTTTGTTCAGACGCATCGGTGGAAGCACTTGGTAGATGAAGCTGAAGGGTGAGCAAAGGGTGACCGGTGCCGGTGATCGCCGCCGTGACAGTGGACACTGTAAAAGATGTCCCGATGTGGTGTTTGGATTCGGGGCTGTTGGGTTTTGGGTATGTATTTAATTTCAAGCTTCAGGTGTTGTTCAGGTTTGGTTCAGGTGGTCAACCCCGTGCTTCCTCGTTCTTTCAGACTGAAAGTTAAACGTTAAGTACTCAAACTTGCCTTTGTATTACAAATTTCTTATCATTTTTTAAGTTGCTAATAAAAACACCAAAAGTATGTAGTATTTTACATAATTTTTGGGCGTGCCTCTGAATGATGTAAGTAGAATATTCTATTGATCCACTTCTTTCTGCATCCTTCAAAGCCGCTTCGTATATCGTGCTTGTATCGTGCTGTAGAGGCTATGTTTTCCATTCTTACATACTTTCATTTATATAAGGCGACGCTGACAGAACATATACTCACAGATGGATGAACGAAGTTAATACTCTTTATTTAGACGGTAAAGGTACATCTCAGCCCATAATGGTAACTCCAAGGGATCTCGACAGACTTGCCCAGCCAGGGCACCTCAATAGAACCAGGGCGCATGACTTCCGTCTCCTCTGCCTTTAAGCCCATCATCGCAGCCTTGTCCACCCATCCTGGCCCCAGTCCGTCTTGTCGTTTCACTCCGACACCCCACGTAGCCCCTTCGGGGCCTGCCCTCTCGTGCAATGCGACCCACGCGTTGACTAGTTTGTTCCTGTCGATGAGTCCATCGTCCTCGGGGATGACAGTGGTATCTTGATATGTATTAAAGTCGCCCGCGATAATACCGCCACCACATCCCGGCTCACGCAGAATATCGGCCAGTATCTCCAACTGCTGTGTGCGGTATTGCTGCGAGTCGAATAGCGAGTCAACGTGCCCATTGATGAGACGGAAGACTGTGTCCGGCGCAGTTGGTTGGATGATGTCCACGCAAAGTGCATCCAAGTACTTGCTTGGGAGTCTGAGGTGGAAAACACGCCCGAGCATGAGTTTCCTCCTCCTTCGATCCCATCGCCTTCCACTGGCTCCTTCTGCGAATCCAGGTGGAAGGCAAAACGCGCGCGGGACAGCAATGTCATAGCCGCCAATGGCTCTAGCTCAGATGACGTTTCGCACTCGGCGTCGGTTGCCAGGAAGTTAGCGCATACTCTTTCGTCGTTCATGAGAGAGGTGCGGACGTCGAGTTCAAGATCTTGGAGAAAGATGATATCAGGAGATTTAGGTCCCTCGAGGATATTGTCGAGGATGTGTTTGGCACGTGAGACGGGTTGCAAGGAGAAGGCGTTGACGTTCCATGATGTGAGAGAAAGCCTTTGCCTGACTTGGCTCTGTGCGTTTTTCGAAGATATGGGTGTCCACCTTCGGGTGGAAGGGTAGAAGGCGGAAAATGTACGCCAGAGTCTGTTGATCATCATGTAGGTCTGTTGGAAGTTGAAAGGCAGCGACGCTCCTGGCTGGGTATAAGTAGACGTGGAGAAATGAATTGAAATTTAATAAACAAAAAAAGATTTGTCTAGTACAGTACCACTATAGCACTACGACTTACGTTGAGTCAGTGCGACATCCGGACCTGACTCGACCCAAATTTACAGCAATAAATAGCATCTATTGATTATATCTGTACCGATGACTTGCATTTAATTTCTGGTCACAGGTTTCTGAAAGATTTGCATTCAATACTAGTTCTCTCCTGTCTACTGGACCATGTACCAATTTTACAACGTTTAACAAGCTCGCGCGTGCGCTGAGAGTTCGTTTTTGCATTTTATTTAGCCCGCGGGGTTGAATGTGCAGTGGTTACATTTATATGTATTCACTTCATTCATTAAGGCTGCCGTTGCGACTTCTGTTCTCTCTCAATTCCTTCGAAATTATGGGCATCACACTTCCTTGTACCCGCGGTCATAACGGCATAATTCCAACCATATTTTTTGTTTTTTTGGTTCAACCTCTGTGAATAACCCTTTCTTCCTTTTCTCCTCCACATAAAAATCTGGATTTCTCATCTAATTCGAACTTAATCGTTTTCACATCAATGTTATTGAATTTCAATAGTATATTCTTAATGTGTCTGTTTTCTTCCTACTTAGGTCGTTGATTTGTTCCTAAGCTGGCCACTTTGTTGACTCTGCTTCATTCTAACTGTCCTGCTTGGTTTCAACTTTCTGCTGTGTCTGCTATGTTCTACTGTGTCTGCTTTGTTCTTGCTGTGTAACAGTGTTTGTTTTGTTACTACTCTGTCTACCTCATTGCTACTGGGACAGCTTCGTTTTTACTGCATCTGATTTGTTCCTAAGCTCACTGCTTCATTGTGTACTCTGCTTAGTCTCTACTGTTTCTGCTTTGTCCTTACTGTGTCTGCTAATACGTTCCTAAGCTCACTAGTTCGCCACTGACCCGTCTTCTTTGTTCTCGATGTCTCTGCTTCATTAATACTATATATGCTTCGTTTCTTAGCCCACTGCTTCTCTCTTGAGCCCTCTTCTTTGTTCAGATTGTCTCTGCTTCGTTCTTAAGCCCTCTGCTTTGTTTAGAATCATCGAACACCTAAACACCGTTCACGAACCAAGTTCTCCCTACCCCAGGGCGAAATGTTGTGCAGAACGTGTATGCATATGGGTCCGGGCGAGATTTGACAGAAAAGAACCTTCCAACAGGAGCGAAGGCCCCATGAGGACGCTCAGGCGCGTCTCTCATCCTCGGTGCATCAGGCACAGTAACCTCCTTCCCAGCAGGCAGAAGGCTTTACTCCTGGAGGCAAGGAGCTGAACATTTGAAGAAAACACATCCTGAGATTAAAACGGTTGACATGGATTTGCTCGCGGATATCCCGCCTACTGTAAGCCTGGCGATGCAGTGTCAACCAGTCTTACAGCTCGACGCACACGGTGCGTACCGGCACGTCGATCACATTCCGGCAATTCTTATTTTCACTATAAAATACTTTTCTTCCCACCTTCGTCGCTCATTCTTACTACGAGCAACGAAGGTACGCTTTATTATTCTACTTACGATATGATTGGATTCTTACGAAGAGCAACGAAGACTCATTTATCCTGTCACTCCACGTTTGAGTCAGTGAGGCTGCAGCAACACGACAGCCTTTCACCTACCATTTCTACGATTGATGCGATTAGATCGCGCGAGGTGCTCAAATGCATTTGTTAGATGAGCTGACACGGTGAAATCGTAATAAGATGTCGGGGCATGGTCACTCGGGTCAATCTGCGAAGTCATCATCATCAGAGTATATATACAACGGATATCGTAGTGTACACTTACAAAGTCAACTATAGTCCATGCAATCTACTTTCCATTCTCCGCCGCAGCCCTCGCAGGCACAGGCACATCCTCTCGTGACACCCGACCAAAATCCAACTGCGCCCTCTCCAGTCCTCTAGCAAAAGCGCATTCACATTTAACAGGTACCCGCTGAACGACAAACGACGCCATAAGCGCCTCTTTCCTCGTAGGTTTCCCATCCCCCTCCTCATTGGCATCACCATCCTCCCTCACCTGCTCAATCCTCCGCATCTCCTTGACAGCATGGTAAATCTCCTCATCGGACGTATCACCCGCCATAAACAACTCAAAAGGCGGATTGATGATATCCTCCAGTGTGAGTCTGTTGTACGGCTGCAGCAGCCCGCGACCTTCGAGTTGGTACAGTGCGTCCGTGAGCGAGGTTATGGTTTTGGGGTTGTCGAAGATGTGCGGTGTAGGAACTGGAATGGGGGGAGAAATGGCGTGATCGGCGGCGACTATTTCAGCGTCACTTTCCTGTTGCCCGACATGACCATTATCGACCTTTGATTATACATTTTGTCAAAGCTTTGCAAACGGGGTTGTTGGAGTCGCCAGACAATCTCTTTGAATACATTCAGCAGTGCGTTTGGCACGTTTATTTCACTCCTTACTAACTAAACTAATACAAGTAAACCAGCAGGACCGGTGGATTCGCTCTCACTTTAGGCTACGGACTTAAAATTAAGCCTTTCAACGATCCCCTAGTTATTTTTGTGAAGGAGACACTTGGAGAAGGTGGTGCACCCGAAAAGTATCTCGTCGATTCGACATGAGCTAAGTAGTTTTCCCCTTCTTACCTTCCTAGTTAAAGTCAATTGAAATCAAAATATCAACTTCAAAAGCTATCTATGTACAGGTGAGATTCGCTTCCCGGAAATTAGAGTGGTTTTAGTCTCGGCTACCCATCCGTTGACGCTCGTCCAAATTGGGATTTGGGAACGTCAACGTCTGGGAAACTACGGACAGGTTTATAAGGGGTACTGCCGGCTACCCGGAACCTGGACAACCTTCACTTTGCTGCTTCCACAATCACTCTTCACCAAATTTTTTTGTACATACTCGTAGCTTACTATCATATTAACATGTATACCAAATTTTATAATGAGAATATATTTAGTTGCTGAGAAATATGACAAAGAGTACACGATTCCGATCAAAGTTGGCTATATTTAGTCTGCAGAATCTCACACGCTTTCTCGAAGATGATTTCTCTGCATTTTCCATCCCCATCCTTGTACAGCATAGTGTTGTGTAGCCATTTTCGAGCACCCTCTATTCAATGGAGCATCTTCTAATGTGATAATTGCTATATATCTTAGGTTATAATGCTAGTTTTTAGTATAGTAGTAGCAGAATAACAATTTAGAGCATATATATAAAAATCCATACACCACTTGAACAACATGCCTGAAGAGACTCAGACTTCTGGAAATGGATATATAAGCATGAACCATCACAGAACATCATAGATCAGATTTTTTGCGATTTTATTTGCAGTGGTATGCATAGGTATGATATGCATGGCATATTTCATTCTTTATGGTCTATTTGAGGAGAATTTTAAGTTAAAGACAAAATAAAGTCAATAATTCAACATAAATAGGATGTATATATGTCTTAGTATTGTAGCAAGTCCACACGAAAACTGTAGTTTCAATAGAAACATTATACAATGGCAATAAGACTGAAAACAACATACATACTCGTTAGCGACATCAATGACTTCTAAGCTTAGTAATTAATACTAGCCGAGACCCTGTCAGGGTTATATATGCGCTGTCCAGGTTCCGGTTACCAAAATCGTCAGGAGACTTCAGAATAAAAAAAATTCATAGCACATTAAAGAGAACCTCAAAGATTCTGATTCAAAGTGTGATAGAATCTAAAATAGATACATAATGCAGCACACACATTTCATTTTGAGAAATAGACACTGGAATGGACAATTCGCATTTTACGCTAGAGTGTCCAGGATCTAGATCGGCAGCAGTACCGTACGGGTATGTATCCGTTCGGATAAAGTACGGATGGAACCGCGGGTATCCAGATATCCGGGTCATGTTTTATAAAAGAAAACATTCCTTCGTTTCTCGTGAGCCAATGGCTTGAGTGTTGTAAATCTTCCTCAGTAGATGTATTTACTATGTATGAGTAATATTATTTAAAAATTTTATGAGAAATGTGAACTTAAAGGAAAAGATGAAATCAGGCTGAGATCTGGTTTCTTCAGAATGTATCTGTCAATGTAAATACATGATATTAATTCATAAATTATATAGCACATGCCAAATATGTCGGTATGGTATACAGTAGGCATTATCATAATGAATAATGTTGGTTGTCGACTTTTCTCATTCATTTCGAGTATTCATTCACCACTAGAGGCTGTCACATACTGTGACATATTGTGACCTCCGCCAATTGCGTGACATCCTGTACTGCAATTTCGCCGCTCACCACAATATTTCAAGTCTATGATAAATGCGGTGCATCTGTAGTTACATTTTACCTGTAGAACTAGTGATAAATGTATCTAGAGCAGATTGCTGAAGGGATTTCTGTATAACACGATAAAGATGTGCCCTGAGCTTTCTAACTTACTGTTGCAAGGCGAGAGGAGATAGGCCTGCCACATCAGAATGGGCCAATGCAAGCTGTTCAAGCTGCTCGCAGGGTTTTCGTTTCTTCTCTGGAGATTTTGGCATAATAAAGCAGGTGAGTATGGGACGAGTACAATGAATAAATGAATAAAATACTACATAAATTCATGTTAATATATTCTCCAATGCCCAAGAGTCGTCAACCTAGCTACAGTTTCACATTACAGTGCCTATTTATGCAACAAAAGTGCCAAGGATTGAAACAATGATGCAGAATGCCACAGGTGTAATTAATATCACACTTAATTGTCAATTTTTCATAATATTTGGTAATCTCATGATGCATAATGAGGCCAAGCATCCATGCATTATTCACTATGACAACATATGAATAATTCACTGCATACCAAGTTGGTTTTTGCAAATTCATATTCATTATGAAAATTTATTCATTATTATGTTATTCATTATGACAATGTCTACTGTATATGCCTCATAACTGGAAGGAAATTATCTAAAATTCCACAGTAAATGACAGAATATACTCAAAGGCTTATAAGTAACTATCCTGTAAGATCACAAGTATTCAGAATGAAGTGGATCCCTTAGTCGGACTAAATTCAAGTGTAATGAATTTAACTATGTAGTACCAAAAAGCACGGATAACTCCAGAGGATCCGTGGTATATCTTAATATCTGTATTCGTATCTGAATTACCGTTATCCGTCGGTTACTATCCGGATATGAAACGGTCTTATCCGTGTTAGTCCCTAGTGCCGACCATGACGTGCTACAATTCCTAGATAAACATGTCTTGTTTTGGTACACGAAACGACATTTAAATCTCCCGGTCAGCCCGATGTTTTACTATAAAGAGGGCGGTGCTGTCTCTTCGTGTCTTCAAGAAACCAACAAGAAATTCCCCTTGATACTACTCTTGGAATTTTGCCATTATCATGTCTGGAAAACTCGCACTTGTATGTATCTCCTGTTGTCAATGAACTATGACAGTCGGCCTAATAATCCTCTTCCAGGTTACTGGAGCCAGTGGCTTTATTGCCGGACATGTCATCGACCAGCTCCTGAAAAAGGGCTATCGTGTTAGAGGGTACTGAGCTATCTTTCCGTAGTTGCTTGTCATCGGATACTTATCCATTATCTGACAGAACTGCTCGCGGTGCAAAGGCTGAGTCTCTTAGCAAGACCATCAATGTTCCCGGTCTGGAATTTGCACAGGTTGATGATCTCGCTAAAAGCGATATCTCGGAAGCTCTTAAAGGTTGGGAAGCATCATATTGTACCATTGTAAAGGCTAATTTAGTGCTTGCATTGAAGGTGTAGACATTATTCTCCACGTTGCATCCCCTCTGCCTGGAGCAGCATCCGTGGATGTCATGCTTAATGTGCGCTGTCTTATGTTTCTCTAGTGTGGAAATGGTTCTGACAACTTGACTAGAGTGCCGTAGAAGGGACTCTTAATGTCCTGAGGCAAGCAGAGAAAGCTGGGATCGAAAAAGTAGTCGTGACAAGTAGCTGCGCTACAATTGTAGATCGTAGGCAAGCGTTTTTCTCATTGATATCACTCTTCTTACGGTACGCTTGTAGCCGCCCACAAGCGTATCTCTTCCGGTGAAAATCTGACAGAATCAGGTAAGTAAGATATATCCAAGCTATCGTACATATACTCACATTATTACAGACTGGGGCAAGGTTACTATCGAGGAAGCCCATGTACATGCGGAAGAACAGGGCTTCGTTTATTCTGCTTCCAAGATTTTAGCTGAAAAGGCCGCTTGGGACTTTGCAAAAAAGCATCCAAAGCTTGACATCGCAACCAGTAAGTCATAGAAAAACGCTCTTCCCAGAAGACACTAATTTCCGTGTAGTACATCCTAGTCTCGTCTATGGTCCCTATCCACCCAATTTCCCCCCCTCTTCAAAGGCCAATTTGAGTACTAACGCAACTCCATACGAACTGATCAAAGGAAACGTTCCACCTTTTTCAGTTCCAATCGTTGTGGACGTTCGTGACGTCGCAAAAGCCCACATCCTCGCACTCGACTTGCCCCGCGCCGCAGTCCCAGAGGACAAGCGATTTATCGTCAGCTATGGTCTATACTCCTGGAGACAAGGAGCTGAGCATTTGAAGAAGACACATCCTGAGATTAAAACGGTTGACATAGCTTCGCTCGCGGATATCCCGCCTAACATTTCGACGATTGATGCGACTAGGTCGCGCGAGGTGCTCAAGCTTGAGTATACGTCCCCGGATAAGATGTTGGATGACTTTGTTGATAGTATTACTGAGGTGGAAAAGATTTGGTCTAGTGGTGTCTGAGGTATTACTTGTGTATTTATGGATGAAACGAAGGCGAATGCATTTGTTAGATGAGCTGACACGTTGAAATTGCGTAATAAGATGTCGGGGCATAGTCACTCGGGTCAATCTGCGAAGCCATCATCATCAGAGTATATATACAACGGGTATCGTAGTGTACACTTACAAAATCAACTATAGTCCATGCAATCTACCTTCCATTCTCCACCGTAGCTCTCGCAGGCACAGCCACATCCTCCGAGCGCGTCAAACGACCAAAATCCAACAACGCCCCCTCCAACCCCCTCGCAAAAGGCGCATTCACATCCAAAAGGTACCGCTGAACGACAAACGACGCCATAAGCGCCTCATTCCTCGTAGGTCTCCCATCACCCACCGCATCCCCACCATCACTCTCCCGTTCAATCCTCCGCATCTCCTTGACAGCACGGTAAATCTCCTCATCGGACGTATCACCCGCCATAAACAACTCAAAAGGCGGATTGATGATATCCTCCAGCGTGAGTCTGTTGTATGGCTGTAGAAGCCCGCGGCCTTCGAGTTGGTAAAGTGCGTCCGTGAGCGAGGTTATGATTTGGGGGTTGTCGAAGATGTGTGGTGTAGGAAGGGGTGGAACGAGTACTGGATTTGCAACCCATGAAGCGGATGCGTGCGGTTCATCCCATGCGGTGGTGGGTGTGAATCCATCGTACCACTGGTTCATAGTGCGCATTTCTGCTTCGCGTGGTATATGTTGCGGAGGAGGAGGTACGTCGACCAAACCAGGCAATATCCCAGTTCTCCGCCAACAAGCGTGAATAGTCTCCGTGTCCACCTCCCGCCATGCAGCTTCAATCATACGCATCGCCTCAAGCTGGTCAATCTCATATACCCGCTCCAAGCCAACACCCACATCGTGCCGATCAATAGCACGATGAATGAATCGTTCCCTATACCGCGCCTTAAAGCAGCGTATTACACCCGCTTCATTGGGCTGCACATACGCCGTACTAGAACCCATGAAATTCTCCACTCTGATATTGGTCAACCTGTCCGGGGGACGGTGTATGCCAAAGTCATCTTGCAGGAGGAGAACATGTCTGCCTTCCTTGCGGAGCTTTTCGTCCCAGTCTGAAAGCCATTCTTGGTATAATGTGATTGTGAGCCAGGCCATTGCGTTGTTGCGGTAGTAGAACCCCAGTTGGGCTGCAGACTTTTGGTGGAATGCGGGTGGACGGGCTGTTTTGCCTATTATGAATGGGGGGAGCTTTTCTGTTCCGTCTGCGTTTGCTGTTAGTGCTATTGTGAGCTGGTTGGTTGTTGTATGGGATATAAGACTTCTGTCTGGGGGCATGCTATAGACAATTAGCTTGGAACTGTATGAAGAAGGGGAAAACGTACGCGTAACACAAACTCGTCTCGTCCATATTAAAAATATTCCTCAACGGATAATTATACCTTGCAACCACACCTCTCATCCTCGCCCGCTCAGAATCCACATCCCCACCATCCACCGAAGGTGTCGCCCCCTCCCCACGCATCCTATAATCCCTCAACCCACAGCGCTTTTTCATAGCCTCCAACCACCCCGAACTCAAAGCCAACCGCTCATCAGGTGCCACCCCCTCCAAATCAGCAAACACACCCCACTTCTGCCGAATCAACTCCCCCCCAACACGGAGTTTACAAGCCATAGCATGGGCAACATACATCTCAAGCGTATCATTCACATCGGGGAAATTCCCCAATCGGACGCGTTTGGAGGAGGCCTGGCCGCGGGACTGCGCTTCGCCCCATTGAGTACGCCATTTTTGCTCGTCTTTGAGCCATTGTGAGATGATGGGCTGTTTGAGTTTGAGGGTCGGGTAGATTGTGTCCCAGTGTCGGGCGGTTTTGACTTGGTTCTTGTGGGGGCTTTGGTGGTGCCAGTCGAGGATTTCGATGCGCTGGGCAAGGGTTGCGTTTTCTTTTTTGGTGGGGGTGGTTGATGTGGAGGGGACGGGGGCTGTTTCTGGTGCCTTTGAAGATCCTGGTGTTGGGTTAGCGTGAATCCAAGAAAGAGAGAGAGAACATACGTTTTCGTTTATTTCCTGCCTTTTTAGCACTTTTACCGACTTTCAAAAGCCGATCTGCGATAGATTTCTGATGAGCCGTAAGCCCCCCAAATGCGCTCTCGTAATCCAACCCATTGGAAAGAACATCAAGCACACCCTCCTCATCGACAAGGTTTCCTTCCTTGTCAAGCCACGATTCGTCCTCAGCGGACAGTTTCTCTTGTCGTCTAACGCATTCAAGGAGCAACTCGCGCTTTTGTTTCGTCTGGTTCTGAAGTTCGCCTAGTCCTAATTTGAGCACGGCCAGAGGCGGTGCCATGGTATGGGTTACGGAGGAATATGTGATTTTCCGAACGATTCCGGTACATGCAATATCACGTGAGATGTGAATGTTATGGATTATCAAGAATAATGTAATCACTAATAGTAAAAGAACAAAAGCAAGCACGGAAAAAGGTTCGTACAACTACTACATATATATATAAAAGCCGTCGTACAACTACGAGAAGAAAAAGCGGGCGATATTAAATATCGTTATGTAAAATGTGTCCTGGACACGCAAGAAGCCCCTCGAAGAGGGGAAGTAGAGGGGAAGAGGGGACTACCGAGCATAAGGATGGAAATTATGTCCACCCCGCTGACTCCTCTGCGGTCCAACACTAGGTCCACCAGGTGTCATCCCACCAGGCGCACCACTCCCCGCCCTAGGCCCTCTCGGCACATTTCCCAATCCGCCAGGACCAGCAGGAGCCGCACCCCTCCCCATCCCCATCCTCATACCCTGCGGCATCATCCCCATCCCACCCATCATAGCAGCAGCAGGCATATTCATCCCACCGACGCCCATCATAGGATTCATACCCATGTTCCCCATATTGCCCATCATGGGATTCATACCCCCCGCATTGGTCATTTGGAACATGCGTGTGTAGAGCGCTGCGAGTGCTTGTGGGTCGAAGGAGCCTTGTGCGCCTCCTGTTGGCATTGGGGAGACACCTGCCGAGGGGGCGGTGAAGCGGGCTGCTGCGGTGTTGGTTGGGCCGCCGCTGGAGGCGGAGGGTGGACTGCTGCCGAATTCGTTCCCGGAGCCTTCTTGGAAATTATCCCTCTGATAGCGTGGTTGAGCCAATTTCACATCAATCTACTCCAATATCAATACCTCCCCACTCAAAAAAAGCAAAGAAAGACATACCAACTTGCCATCAATCTCCAAATTCCCAAACCCTAAAAACGGAGAAACATCCGTATTTTCAAAACTCACAAACCCAAAACCTTTGCTTCGGCCCGTTTCGCGGTCGAGCATGACAGTGCTATCGATAACCTTTCCGAATTGAGAAAAGAACTCGCGCATGCTTTCGGATGTGACGGTGCTTGCGAGGCCTCCTATAAAGAGCTTCGTGGCGCGTTGGTGCTCTTGTCGTGGGATTGCCCTTTTTGGGTCGATCTGGGTGTACTATGAGGGGGGGAAGGAGGAGGGGAGGGAAGGGAAGGGGACGTACGATTTTACCATCGAGAATATGTTCTCGGACCATCACTGCGTTTACACTTGCTGGATCGTCGAATGTCAGAAAGGCAAAGCACCTCGAGCGGCCCGCTGCGTCACGCATAATGGTGCATGCGTCGACTTTTCCGAATTGGGTAAAGTAGTCCCTTAGACCCTCTGTTTTTTCATTAGTCGGATGTGAGAGGCAGGACGGGAAGGGGAGGGGGGGGCTTACCATCGGTTGTATCCCAATTGAGACCGCCGATGAACATCTTGCTGTTTATTCATATCGAGCAAAAATAGCACGGATCAGTTATTCAGCGTTGCGTTGATGCGAGCGTGCGAGCGATGGGCAAGTGCAAGGCAGTGAATATAGAATATAAAAAGGCAGATCTTATTAGTACCCCATGTAACCTAAACAAAGAGTAAAAAGAACAAAAGAAAAAGCGGGGAGGGGACTCTACTGGTTCTCTATGGCGTATCGACATCGAGTGAGCTTTCTACGAGTGGTATTATCGACGAAAACTTGCTGGCTAGTAGGCTAGCTAGCGTCTATGGAATACCTGACTAGGACACTAGGATATGAACCAGCGCGCTGTACCCTGAGGGGTGATCCTAGTAGACTGATAGACTAGTAGCGTATGTGCCTAGTCTAGAGCGTACGACTGACTACGATCTACAGCTCCTATCGAGCATACACCAGGCCCTGTCATCAGCCGCATCGGAAGGATGGGGGGAAGGGGGAGAGAGGGAAGCGAAAGAGAAAACCCACCCTTCATCTTTCATCTCGCTAGGCCGAACACTGCGCTCAGTTAAGGGGATATGCTGACCCATCCCCATCATAGGCGAGTCCGCAGTCTGCGGCTGCTCGTATGTAGGGATCTGTTGAGGCTGCTGCTGGGTGTAGGTTTGAATCGGCTGAGGCTGGGACATATTTTGTTGTTGTTGCTGCTGCTGAACTTGCTGCTGCTGTTGTTGTTGTTGAGCTTGCGCTTGAACTTGTTGAGGCTGAGCTTGTGGTTTGGCGGTATACAGAATTTGGGGAGTGTCGGGAGATTTAGGCTCTATTGGAGAGATTTGCTGCTGTTGTTGATGGAGCTGTGTCGTTTCTTTTGTGGATTTGGTGGACTCGTCGGGCTGCGTGTCGAGGACTTCGTATTCGTCGTCGTTGCCGTAGAGGTCTGTGCGCAGTTAGTATATCATCGTGTACAAAGAACAGAGACGTACCCCCGTAAAGATCAGCGTCGAGGTCGGACATTGTGAATTTGGTTGGTGGTGGTGGTGGTTGGGAGGAGAGAGGGAGGGGATGGGTAGTGGAGGTGGTGGGGGCAGGAGGAAGGGAATTTTTGCGGGCGTTGGTTGTGACAAGGCTGTGAGTCACGTTTTTTTTGAATCCTGTCACGAATGCACGTTTATGGTAAACAACGCAGGCTGCCGCGCACGAGCCATTCCCATTCGTTCATTCTGTCATCCTTTCTACATTCTTGGGAATTCAATTCAACCCTTTGAATGCTACTCACGAATGAATAAGCGGTATCGACTCTCAGAGTCTCACTGTTGCACCGACGGTTCACTTGCCTCTTAGATTCCCTTGCTCACAAAAATCGCCCTGTAACCCTGCAATTGGGAATGAGCTGGATGAGTCATGATAGGCTTGCATATGATACTTTAACTTATCGATGCTGACATTGGATCGGGTTTACTTCTCCCCTGCTAATTCTAGACTATGGCACTCGATAGAGCAATCGTTATCGGAATCCTAGGTGCCCCCCTTCCTCCCTCCTTTTTCATCAATTACTAACAGAAAGGAATGGAAATGTAGCACTACAAGGTGCATTCATAGAACACCAAATGATCCTCGAGCAGCTCGTGCTCGACACGAGGAGAATTGAAGTTGTCCTAGTCCGTACGACGGACGACTTGGAGAGATGTGATGCGTTGATTATTCCTGGTGGTGGTGAGTTTCTTTTGGCCTGTGTTTGTGTTTTGTGTTTTGTGAGGAAGGAGGTGTGCGTGTGAGGTGGGGTGGTGGAGTGTTACGGAACGGAGATCGTGTTGGGAAGAGGGTGTCTGGCGAGACGGAGAGACGGCGAGGTTGTCTTTACCCCGCGGCGCGGCATTTTCGCACCTTTTAGCGGAAATTATCTGCTGGTGCTGGTGCTGGTGCTGGTGCTGGGCGAGGGTTCGCTGGCAATAGACGGAGACTTAGTGCTCAAGCTACGGCATGGTACATCCCCAGAGCTCTTCATGACGGTACTTTCTGGTACCTGCGACGCTGATGACAGCTTCTTGGTCGTGTGCCAGGGAACACCGGGCCGAGGGTTTGCCTACCCAGGCGCTATCGCACATTTGCCTAGGACATGTCCCTGCGGGAGCTGCCTTCGAAATCTTTTCTATCACGCGGATATTCTTTGTACATCACGGCCTGCACTCCTCTTAGGAGGAGCTGATGGGGAGGGGATACTCGTCCCACAGGCCAGCGTTGGCTGGTATCTAACCGTATCTGCGACATGGTAACCGTATGTGCATTTTCGCCTACGACGGCACGCGACGTTCAGAAGCTTCCTACATATTCTGGCAGTGACAGGTCCTACATTCCAACACTACCAAGCATCTGAGCTCGCTGGACTGGATGTCCAGCTGCCTTGCGAAGTCTCTTTTATCATGCGGACAGGCAATATCATGTGTGAAGTTGGAATACTACTACTCGTCCTCTGAATCCTATCCCTTCACGACCGTCCCGCAGACCAGCGTTCGTTGGTAACCAAACCACCCTACAACGTGTTAACAGTTGCCCGGTTCTTAGCCTACGGCGGAACACGATGTTCAGAGGCTTCCTGCGGCGCTTGTAAATGGCAGTGGAAGGTCCGACGGCGCCGTCGTACATTCAACGCTACCAAGCAGCTAGCTGCCTTGCGAGGCGTGTTCAACCAGCTGGTTCGGGGGAATGATCTCCACCAGTGTTTTGCGAGCCAGTTCAGGTCGCAGATCCATTACGACGGTATTCATGTTGGCGCTTCTGCCAGCCCACCTCTACTAGCTCATGTTCAGAGCGCGTATCGCGTGATTGTGAATTTTCATTTACGGGGACTCCATCTAGCGTGATATCGTCGTTGGCTACCATGTCAGCTGGCTTACGCACTATTCTGGAGGAGTACCCTTGTTCGTTGCTTGGTGGTACCATTTTGGGGAGAAGACCTCTTGACCGGGAGCTCCCTTCGCACAACTGGTAATCACGGACAGATACAGCTACCATTACCGTTCACGCCGCTGTCGTTGTCGTGTTTTGCATCCACGGCCCCTCCTTTAACAGTGTTCACTGGTAATCACGCACAGGCATACAGTTGCGATTACCATTCACGCCGCCGTCGTCGAATTTTGCATTGGCGTTACGATGTTGAGGGGCGGTGTCGTGCGTTGGGGATTTGCAGTGCTTGCAGATGTGGCTCTGCTACTGTAGTTCGCAACTCTGGCTAGCGTGGCTTGGTTTATGGTGGTAGCTGGCTAAAGCATTGCCACCGAAGAGAGTTTATGTGCTTTCGCTCTCCTGGGATTGCTGGTTGTGGAGTCACCAGCGCATTCTGGGAGATGGATACTTGTCCAGAATTCGCAGGTTGCGTGTCAGCTAGTGCTAGATCGTTGTCGATGTCGTTTCTTGTGGCATTTGCGACTCTGTAGCAGTACCTGGTGTTCGGAGCCACTATCGTGCTTCTGGTCATTGTACTTCCCACTATGGGGACGTTGTCGGTGTGGTTTTGCGACGCTAGCATGTGCGGGCTGCTGCTGGTAGCTCGCTTACTAGGGAATATTCATGTGTTATCTGTCGACCTTTTCGTTGCAGATGGGTGGTTTAACTGCCTGTCTCGCTCGGAGACTGCCTTACGTATCCTACCTACGCCCCGCGTCTCAGCGTCCTGTTTGTCCCAGCGCGAACCTCTCCCTCTTCCTTGCCTCTTTCCTTTCTTTGTCATCTCTTACTAACACCCTTCCTAGAATCAACAACAATAGCCCTCCTCGCGAAACTCTCAAACCTCCTCATCCCACTACGCAACTTCGTAGCAAGGAAACCAGTCTGGGGAACCTGTGCTGGCGCAATTCTCCTCTCTCAGTCCGTGGAGGGAGCCAAGAAGGGCGGGCAGGAGCTGTTTGGCGGGATGAGTGTGCGTATTGCTAGGAATGGGTTTGGTTCGCAGGTCTGTATTTCTTTTTTTGTTTGAGTGGGTGGTAGGTTGATGCGAGGTGAATAGGTAGAGTCGTTTGAGACGGAACTTGCTGTGGATGGGTTGAGGGAGGACGAAAGACCTTTTAAGGGCGTATTCATCCGGGCTCCGGTTCGTCTTTCCCCTCCCCTTCCTTATATGTACACTAACATCTACCACAGGTAGTCTTGGAACTAACACCAACACCGACCGACCCCCCAATCGAAATCATAGCCCGACTTTCTCCGGAACTCGTACCGCACTCGCACCCATCCTCGCACTCACAGAATGGAGTTCGGAAGAACGAGCCGGAGACGTATGTGGCCCTCCGGCAGGGCTTGCATCTGCTTACGACGTTCCATCCTGAGCTGACAAATGACTCGCGGTTCCATGAGTATTTTATTAGGGAATGTGTTGTTCCGAGGGTTAGTGGGTGATTTCGTGTGTTCGTGTGTCGGGTTGTACGGTGAGGTGGAGGCTTATGCTGTTGGGCTAGATGGCTGTAGATCTGTGATGTGTTGAGGTAGAGGGTTGTATGTTAGATCTGTGGAGGTCGTTAGATGGGACTAGCCTTCGAGGTTGGGGACAGTTGTTCAAGAGAAGTGTAATTGTGTACATGTCGTATTTGAAGGTGTATTTACAAGTTATCTAGATGGTTTGTGATATGGAATGAATATACATGATACATACTACTGCTAATTTATAGGCAACTGCATAGGTACGCTACACCAGATTGACCTCAGGATACCCATAGGTTACCGGTTACCGGTTACCCATGACATTCGTCCACTGTTAAACTATTACGATTTCCTCTTGCTAAATATCCCTCGAAATACTGCTGGCATTTTCAGTTTCTTTTGTCCTTCACTGCCCGTCACTGACTGACTTTCTATTGAGGCAGCTTGCTCTTCCAACACAGTACGCTTATCGTTAATTCTCTCGAAACACTTGATAACTTCTAGAACTTGTGTGTCCTTATCCCCGGTCGTTTCCTTGTATCGACTAACTACCTGGCCCAGCATCTTGTAGGCAGTATCATACTCCGCCCTTCGCTCGTATATATGCGCAAGACTACAAATGTTGGTCAACGTATCGGGATGGTCTTCTCCTATTATTCTCTTCTGTGCATCAACGACTTTCACAAGGAGTTCTTCAGCTTCGCTATATTTGCTCCGAGAGTTAAAGTATACCGATGCAAGAGAGGCCATAGTTATCAGAGTACATGGATCTTCTTCACCCATCACCCTTTTTTCTATCAACAAAGTCTGTAGGAGGAGGGCCTCTGCATGATCGTATTTCTTCTGGGAATCAAATAACACTGCAAGTTTATTTGCAGTTTCCAAAGTGTCCGGATGCTCTTCACCGAGTATGCTCTTTCTCACCTCCATTATTTGGATATACAGGGCCTCAGCGTCGTTATATTTGCCCTGGTGATAATGTATACCTGCGAGATTACCCATGCTTTCCAGTGTATCAGGGTGTCCCCTCCCTAGCGTCCTCTTTTTGATCTCCACTAGCTGATGATGGATGATCTCAGCATCGTCGAATTTGTCTTGAGAATCATATATTAATGCGAGGTCAGCCATGCTCTTCAGAGTTTCTGGATGACCTTCTCCCAGGTTCTTCCTTTGCATTTGTACTATCTCCAGGGTGAGCTTCTCTGCATCGGAGTATTTTCGTAGCGAGTAATATAATGTTACAAGGTTGCACATGGCAATCAACCTGTGTGGGTGCTCTTTTCCCAACTTATGTGTCACGGTTTCCATTATTTCCAGAGCGAGTGCTTCGGCGTCTGTATATTTACCTTGGGCATTGTATATCACTGTGAGTTTATTCAGGCTAGCCAAATACCTTTCATGCTGTTCGCCCAGTTTTCTTTTTTCTATTGCGATTACTTTCTTTATGAGGATCTCTGCCTCGTGGTGTTTTCCCCGAGTACGATAAGTTAATGCAAGATTCTTCATTATTTCCAAATTATGTGGGTGGTCCTCAGTAAATATTTTCTCTAGCGTTTTGAGCCCTGCCTGATAGAGATTTTCAGCAGCATCATGTTTACCCTCAGCACTAAGTATTGAAGCAAGGGTCATGGTACAGGTCAACGTATCAGGATGATTTTCACCTAGTATTTTCTTTTCTTTTTCCATTACGTGTGTTATAAGGTCCTTAGCATCGGTGTATCTGGCTTGTGACTCGTACGTGAGAGCAAGATTATGCATACTTTTAAGAGTATATATATGCTCATCTCCCAGTACTTTCTTCTGCGTTTCTATTAGCTGCTGGCTTACGAATGCGGCATCATTGTACCTTCCCTGTCTATAATATATAGATGCAAGAAAATGCATACTCATTAACGTGTTTGGATGCTCATCGCCCCACTTTCTCAATGATATTTCTGTCACGGTGTAGCCGAGTCTCTCAGCCTCGCTGTGCATTCCCAGCTCACTATATACAGCTGAAAGCTTAATCATGCTAAACAGGCTATCTGCATGCTCCTCTCCCAAAGTTTGACATTGAGCTTTCACGGCCTGTTTGAGGAAAACTTCGGCAGTCTTGTATTTCCCTTGTACATGATAGATTGATGCTAGGGCATCCATACTGTGTAACGTTCGCCGGTGTTCTCTACCAAGTACCACTTCATGCTCCTCTACTCTCTTTTTAAGAAAATATTCTGATTTAACATAATCTCCTTTGTGATACAAAGAAAACCCGTACTTCATATAAAAGTCATCATAAAACACTTCCTTTATCTTATATTTGTCCTGAAGGAACTTATTTTGATTGAAATGTAGGAGCATGTGTATATAAACTTCAGGCTTGTCACCTGGGGTAGTCCAAAGTGATGTTGATAAGATAGCTCTTAAACCATATATCCATTTTTCTTTGTCCTCTGTAGACTGTCTATCCTGACACCATGACTGTATTAATGGGTGAATCATATATATATTGCCAATAGAACTTCTCTTGATCAATGAGAAGGAAAGTAATAGTCGGATACCTTCTCTCCATTCATCTTGATTCCATGAGCCATCAGGAGCATTAAAAAATATTGATGGATCCACAGTTCTTGCTAGAATCGGTATGTTTATTTCTTTGTACTCATTCATAACCTTAGCGTAATTTAAGGATGCATCTTCAAACACTTTCTCTGAAATGCCCTCATGATGAAGATATGCAAATAATTGCATTATAGTTATAGCTGCTTTTGCAGCTTGGGTATCTTCTGGCTCCTTACATATATTGCTCAACTCTGCAAATGAAACATCGAATGTCCCGTAAACCGACTTCTCATATTTTGATGCCCCTCTGAATATCCGGTTGTCATCAAGAAATTGGATTCGATGTTTGTTATAGTGTTGAAGGTATTCCATTATGTTATATCTTCCCGCAGCGATGAATGCTCCTGCTTGATCCACAGCTAATGGGACATGGTATAGTTCTGAAACAATTTTCAAAGCCTCATTTCTGAAAAGCTCATTTGTTGTGTCCAAGCTACTGGATTTCAGTAAAAGATCAACTGATGCCTTTTCATCCATTCCTTGTATTTCCATTGAATGTTGTGGTGATGGTATCCTTTTCATATTTGGATTTCTGCTTGTGATTAAGATATTGCCTTTGTTCCCTGGAGGTAAATATTTCTCAATGAGTTCTGGGCATCCATCTGCATTGTCATACACCATGAACCATGGCGATTTTATATTGGATATCCAGTTCAAAGCTGTTGCAGGTGATATCTTTATTCTCAATGAGTTTGAAGCGTGGGCCTTGTAAATGTCCTTCAGGCTAACAGTAATGGTATCCTCAGAAGTTGAGTCAATCCAGAATGTGTACTCGACACTGGAGAAATTGTGAGAACTATACTCTACAGAAATGATATCGAATGATCTGTACGCACGAGTTTTCAATTCTTTCCATAAATTTAAGAGATACTTGTGTTTTGCCAATACCTCCCATGCCATGTAGCAAAAACATTTTGCGGCCTTCATTTTCATTTCTTGAAATATCAAAGTGATCACCAAGCCGTTGAAGATAGAGGTCTTGTCCGGTAAATAGTCGACTAGAGCATGGTCGTACAATTTCAATTGGCGAAGGCGATTCATTTTCAGTTATTTTATAATTTAAAGAGAGATTCTAGATGAGTGAAACATGTTAAGTGTGCTATAGAAATGACACAAGGTATTAAGCTTTCCTCGACCATAATATCATTTAAGATCGGTTTCTCCATCACAAAACTATGTGCATTGTGAAATGATCCAGATGACTTCATTGTCGATGTTAGGCTGCAAGGATGAGAACCTTGATTCGATTACCTTGATGTGGGAAGGAGGAACGCAGAATCACCTGAGTGATGGAATCGCTCTTAAGTATATATCGATGAATATATTTTTGGATAAAGTTATGTCGCCGTCAAGTTGTCGTTTAGTGCTACTGAGCTGGCTTCGCACAAATCGCACCGAGAACTTTCCACGAATGTCGACGGTCCCAAAATCGGCATCGGACCTATGACCAGAATCACGTCATGTTGCGACTTGGCATTTGTAATACTAAAACTATTAAGACTATTTACAGGTACAGTACCGAGTAAAGTGCTTTCAGCGACAACTCGAGCTCGTACTCAACGACGAGGACTACTTTGTAGCAAACTAGACTCTGAATAAGAGACAAGATACAAGTAGAGAACGGGTAGGTAGGTAACAATGCAAGATAAGTGGGGGTAGGATCGTAGTACTAGAGAGGCGGGAGGAGATGTGTGAATATTATGGAAGCAGGAAGAGTGCGGAAGTAAGCGTTTCAAGGCAGATGTGGATACACGAAAGATATTGGATGTAAGAGAAGTGGGATATAGAGCGTAGAAGCGTAAGATAAGTAGGGACCCAGGAAGGAAGGCTGAGGCAAGAAAAGAGAGCAGTCTGAGACTCAAGAGAGTAGAATGAGTAAACGAAGTTATTGATTCAAAACCATAAACCAAACTCACGGCCAGCTGATCAATTTCCCCCGACACACTTATCAGTCGCGTACTCAAAATCCGTAGCAGTCCCCTCAAACTGAGCACTCAAAGCCCTATCAGTAGCGTCCCTTCGTAGACCTGATGCGATGTGGACTGGTTCTCCCAAAATACCTGGCAGAGATTCTCTCGACATAAGGGAAGAAGGCGCGGCAGCAGGAGGGGAAGCGTCGGTCATTCGAATGTGACAACAGTCTTTAGTTTGATCTCCATCGTATATGAAGAAATGGAAGATTCGAGCGGTTGTTGGGCCGCTGTCCGGTGTGATAAATATCCCATCCTGTGAATGGGAAGGTGGAGCTTGTATATTTCCTGTCAA
Organism: Cyathus striatus; assembly: GCA_025738555.1. Lineage (NCBI taxonomy): Eukaryota > Fungi > Basidiomycota > Agaricomycetes > Agaricales > Nidulariaceae > Cyathus > Cyathus striatus. The sequence goes on along the minus strand of JAOVFP010000010.1, from coordinate 2,011,820 downwards.
CTACTTATAAACCTCATCAGCGCTCACTCCGCTACTCTAAACATTCTTATAAGACACACCTTAATCACCGCATGCACACTCCCACTCGCCTCAACAGTAGTACATAAATATTGCCCTTTGCACTACCTGCAAATCGGCGTCTGGGCTGCCTTGCAAGAGGAATACGAGGGTGGTGTCCTGTGGGAGGCATTTGAGGTAGAGAGCGAGAGGAGTGGGATTTTTCCTGATTTGGGGATCGTTGCTGCGTATCGTGTCAGCGAGGGTATAACGAAAAAATGGATAGAGGGGAAGGAAGAAGGATGGGAAGGAGGAAGGGGGAAATGATTGAAGGAAAATGGAGGTACCAGTAATCCCATGGTGCCAACTACACCAGCACTCCTCGTCTTCCTAACCAATACCGGGTTCAGAGGCTCAGTGGGTGCACCGTCGAGGAATGCAGAGCGCTTGGTAGGCTTGGATTGGAAGGGAGCACCTGTCCTGTCCATTTTAGAGAGCCATCTGGCCAGCTGCATAAATAATATTAATAATGTTACGCAGCTGCGAGAAAGAGAATGAGAAGGAAGAAGGAAGGAAAGTACGTACTCAGCCAAAGGCCAACTCTGCACGAGCATACCATCCGATTTCGAGGAGGTGGAGGGCGAGTGGAGGAAGGTTGTTACTGATTCTGGGATCGTTGCCGGGGTGCGCCAGTCCGATAAGGAAGAAGGGAACGGTGGGAAGGGAAACGTACCAGTCCACCCCCCAGTGATAACAGAGACAAGGTTCGCAGGCCCCGTGGGTGTACCCGTTGAGAGGTACAGAGCGCTTGTGAGGCCTGTCCATCGTACTATTAGAGAGAGCTAGAGCCTAGAAATGAAATGATCGTGACATACTAAGCCAAAGGCCAACTCTGCACCGGTATCCCATTTCCATCACTGTGGTCCTGGGCAGTAAATGGCGTCGTCCGATCGACTTCGCCTTGAACCCAGGGAACGCAGAATGCGGTTGGAGTGGGAAAGGGTTCATTGTGGTTTTCGGAAGGTGGTTTTGTATCGTTTGTGGAGGGATGTAAGAGGGAAATGAGAAAAAGAAAGGAAAGGAGAAGGAGGAAGGAAGGAGGAAGGAGGAGGGAGACGGACAGCGGCGCGTACAGTGACCACGTCGGCACGTCGTAGCAATCAAGTGGAGTTGTACAGATGACGTCACTTGCAGCATCGATACTCGGTTGAACTTGAGTTAACGTTGTGACTGAAACATTGTTTTCTATGATCAAGCCATTTGACAGTGATCTCGACATTCCTACTAAACTCTCGCTGGACATCCTGAAATGGAGCATAGACGATGTGCAGGAGTTTCTTACAGCAAACAAGATAAGTTACGGTTTCGAAAATCAGCGTATAGACATCATCAAAAACCTTGGATTCGATGGTATATCGTTGTTGGAGTTTCGAGAGCGGGACATGGGAACGTTTGGAATACCCTATGTTGAAGCAAAGGCTATTCGAGTGCTCATTGATGATTTGAAATATGTAAAGGGCATTTATGATCCCAGTATGTGTGTTTCGGCTTCAAGCTCATATCAACGCTCATTTGAATCAAAATAGTACTCAAAGATAGTAATGAATATAATGAGACTGAAGACCTTGCATTTCGAATTAAACTGCAAAAGACTGTGTCTTATTCGCCCGAAGACCTTGCTAGTCCAGCTATTTATGAGCCCCTGCAAGAAAACCCTGACGAAAGGATCCTTGATGGTCGACCACAGGCGGAGTATACTGATATTCCTCCAATATCCCTACTCTATGATGGGTTTGGTCAGTTCCTTGACATAGCGCAAGGCAAAATGGACGTTGAAGGATATAATGAAGTGAACATCTCTGAGCTCAAAAGTGGGGTTGATGAGCTTTCGGAGTGGATGTGTCAATTCTTCAGGAGCAAGGTCAATAGGAGGCATCATGCGTTACGCCTTTTTTACAGCATATTTGAAGCAAGGAAGAATAATTCGGTTTTCGATGACGTTTCATGTGCACTTAATCACGAAGAGTATGCCGGTAGTCATGGCGTGGCGATAGTTGTCTACGATTTTCAGAATCGATCATCAATGAACTATTCTGAAATTACATTAGTAGGCCGTTTTGCTCGGTCATTCGCTCGAGCATTGGAACAATATCCATACCAAATGGATGGATGGAGGGTACCGGGACTTGGTATCACAGTTGTTGGTATGAGCTTAACATTAACATACATATTGTACGATTATTCTAATCAAATTAACCTTGTTATTCATTCAGGACCAGACATCAAATTCTATGCCATCATTGCTCTCGATACTCGGTTTCGGCTTATTAGCTTAACCCCGTCATTATCATGCATAGAATCTGCAGCAGAGGGGTCCGACCGCGATGCACTGTATCGCGCGTTTACAGCAGCTTCAGTTCTCCTGACCCATATTGACCAAGACGCAAAATTCGGCCGATTCTACAAAGGACTATCTAGATTTATTCGCCTTCCCTGTGTATCCAGACTGCATAGATGGCAAGATGATTCCGAGGCTGATGATTATATTTACTTCAGAATTATACGGAGGCTGTACAAATACGAGCATCCGCTTATATTTATCGCAAAGAACACCTTACCCCAGGCTGAAGATGAAGGAACTATTGTAGTTAAATTCGTACGGAATTACTGTGCTGAGCTGCATAGTATCTGCGCAAGAACAGGCCATGCTCCAAAGTTATTTGCATACGAGCGTCTCCCCGGTGGCTGGTATGCCGTTGCAATGCAATATATAGTTCACGCAGTCTCCGTATTCCAACAGCCGCATGAGCTAATCTCCGAGCATTTCGAGAAATGGAAAGGAGATCTAGAGGAACTTGTCGCTAATTTTCACGAGCAGGGATATGTCCATGGCGATTTACGATATGACAATATTATCTGTGGAGATGATGGGTGCATGAAGTTGATTGACTTTCATTGGGGTGGTAGGGAGGGGGATGTTTCATATCCTGATGTCTGCCTTGACTTAGAGCTGATTGAGGGACGAACTTCTGATGACTTGAAAATCAGAAAATGGGATGATTTACGTATTCTTAATGCTACGTTCGAGAAGATAGCATTACGGCGATAGTTTGTGATAGCTAGGTAGTTTCATACATAAATAAGCACTTATTTAAAATCATTTCGTTGCGCCCAATTCTCCGTCGGAAATGCAATCAACATGGCCATCACATACATAGTGATACATGCAAAAGAACGTAACTAAGTGTACCATGGTTACCTGGTGTGGAACAGAGGACCCGACTTCGTTCTGTGAGAAGATGCGTTAGTGTATGAGACAATGACGAGAACTCTGCTTATACATTAGCGCGGAGAGCGAAGAGCCTAGACAGCACTTGTCTCTGTGATACCCCAGCGCCTTGTGCTCCTCCCATCACTACTTGTTCTAAGCTTCCATATACTACAGCTGCAGGTATTCAATATGCGAAAGAGGATCGGAGGACCTAATAATATTTGTTGGATTGGATTTTGGTGTCACTCCATGTCGTCGAATTGTGGCAGTCTTCTCGGGTTCACTCAATGGGCAGGTACTTAGTTTGAAAATTTTGAGACTTTTAAATTGGTGGAAGTAGAATAGGGGTGGAATTATAACAAGAACGCAACACTCTGGAAAATGTCGTCGTTGGGATGTTGGAGCCCCGGACCTGTCCCGGAGAATATATCGGTTACTTACTATCAATGCAGTAAACTCACTATTCTTTTTATCAGGAGCAGAAGTTAAATTTTATGTAATATTAAGTCTTGGAACTCAGTTTCGAATTGCAAGCCTTACGCCGGCATTATTGTGCATTCGCTCAGCATCGGAAGGGCGTGATCGTAAGGCTTTTTATCGAGCATTCACCGTTGCATCAGTACTCCAAGCTCGCATTCACGACGAACCTTATCCACAACCGGCTGCTTAAGATGAAATCTACGAGATGCAAATGTTTCCCCAGAGTATCCAAGCTTTGCCGATGGCAGAGTTCTGATTTGAATGATGATATGGGGATGGCAAGCTCGCTGTAAGGACGACGAACCGACGATGAGAGCGATGAAGAGCGCCACTTGAAGGAGCTGCCAAAAAGATAGGCTCCTAAAACCATCCTCTCGTATCGAGAGCGTCCTCATGTTTTTATGGAGGTAAATAGCCCTCAATACTTATTCGAGACAAACAAGAACAAGGAGGACGCTCTCGAGTCAACTGGTTTCCGAAATTTGTCCCTGGACCCTTTCTATCAAAAGGGGAACTATCATAGTGCAACGAAATGTTCTCTTCTATCTGCAATGGCTAGGCAAATGGATAAAGCCATTAAGCTTGGTTTTCTTTTTGAAGAGTCCAAGACAGATACTTACTGGTCAGCCCAGGAGATTATGCATAATTTTGTACATGTAATACTTGCGTTTGACATTCTTCAAAAGGCTATATGGATAATTGACTGCTGGTCAGTTCATTACTCAAAACAATTTCTGAACTGAATGCGGAAGTTCCATCCCTCAATTATTGTTATCTTTATTCCTGCAGGGTTAACCGGTCTCTTTCAGCTATGTGATGTAGGAATTAATTACACATTCAAGCACATTATAAAGCAAGTGGCACACCAAGATCTTGTTGATGAAGTTCTTACACAACTGAAGAATGGAATTACGAGTGACTGTATTGTAATCAACACTCAATTAAAGGTCTTGCGAGACCGCACTATGGGCTGGCTTTTCTCGGCTTTTGAGAAACTCAATAATCCAGAAACAGTACTCAATGTAAGCTGCACCAATTCCATTCTTATGTATTGAACTAACTTAGATGTATAGGCTTGGAAATCCTGTCGTACTGGTGATTTTAATCTTTCCTGGGAATGTCTTACCAGCAAAGAAACTTTGCATAACCTCCATATCAGTGGTCCTGAGTTTTTTAAAGAGCTGAAACAAGTGCGATCAGCTGAAGAACCAAGTCTCACACTTCAAGATATGATTACGGCTGACTCAGATGATAGTGAACAGCTGGTAATGAACGGAGAGTTCGCTGCACATGAGACTTTTTCCTCTGATTCTGTTGTACCTATAGAAGCAGTGATAGAGCACATACAAAACTTTACAGACCATCACTCATTCTCTGGACTTCAAGTTGCAAAAGATGCTGAGAGTGCACTTATAGAAGTAGTTGATAGTACAGTAACTGATGCAACTCCAGAATTTGGGCGGGGGCAGAGAAAAAAATTCGAAAACTCCATGTATGCTACACAAGCTTGGGAGGAACATTAAATTACATGTTACAATATGGTACATCAATCTAATACATAAAATCGACGATTTTTGGTCAATTTAAGGTCTTATTTAGTTACTGCTACCCTATGTTCGATGCGCTCTGGAACGCGTGACAAGACTTGAATATTGTTCTGTTCGGTCGAAATAGTACAGTACCAGCAACTGTATTGCTGCAAATCCACGGTTTTGTTTTTTTGTCCATGAATCTCTGCGTGATCTTTATACAAATATAAAGTAACGATATCTGAGCTGGTCATAAAATATATAAGCATACCTAGAAACCATCTGTTTAGTAGGAAGTTGAGGGTATGCATCTTCAATACATAAGCTGTACCATCGATTTGACAGCTATCTGATATCATTGCTTTATGAAGTCACCGCTGGAACCTCAACAATCCGGAATAAAGCAACTGCTATATCCATCATCAATGAGCTCGCCGTCTCACCATGATCTAATTAATTATGATGGCTAAGCGCTAAGTGTTTGCACGTCCCCTAGCAATCCCCCAGTATTGTAAAAGTTGAATACTCATCGGCTAAATGTTTAGTACCTATGTAATATATAATAAATATGTTATATTCAATAACTAACCTACAAACTGCCTCTACCGAAATTTTTAAGAACATATTTCATTATTACATTGATAGCTTTGTTACAGCCGCTGTTCTACCCCTTTCAAATTTGATGTTACCTGGGATCCAGTGCAGAATTTTAAGATGCATGTTGGAGTGGAAGGGTGATGATAAGCAATATCAATAAGAGTAACAGCTGAGTAGTGCCCTTTTAGATGGGAGAAGAACACTGGGAAGAGAAGAGAAAAGAGGAATACTACTAAAACAGAGTGAACAGAAAGAGTAATTCCAGGAGGAGAATGCCAAAAGGGAAAGAGAGAAGAAACATGAAAGAGGATAACAACTTTGAGACCTGAAGCTTTAAGTGAAGAGAAATTGGACAGAGCACAAATAGACGGAGAACAACTCACTCTAATGGTACAACCTCAGGAGAAAAAGTTCAAGAGTGGAAAGGAGGCAATGGACACGAACTGGGTAAAGAATGAAAGGGGGTTATATTGGGGGGGGAACTTTCTACGGGGTATACTAGAGAATAAAGAACAAGAGGAAAAGCAAGAGTAAATGAACGCATCCCCATCAATGAATCAATGATGCATTACACTCCTCTACGCTCTACCAAGCGTAAAATCCACACTTCCCACGACCTCCATTAAATAAATGGCCACAGGCATTGTCTGAACTATGACAGGAACTGTTATCCGCTTAATTAGGTGCAATGCCAGTGAGCAGCCAATGGAAACACTTGGCCTGGAATGCAAACAAGAACAGCGCAAATGTATATCTCCACTCTAATGTTGACGACTTGCAACCTCATAACTGTCACAACCAATTCACAACATCACGGTTTCTGTCTCCTTCTTGTCTAGTAGCTTGTATAGCAGTGGTTGTGGTAACTTTGGTCCACAGGTAACAGTGTTGATCTCGTGGTTTTGGGGCATAGCTCACCATATGTAACATCATTTAATTTAACACCATGAGCTGTTCCTCGTGCACTCCAAAATTACGGTGCCTTCATTTCAACGTTTTATCAGAGACAAGATTACAGATGGCTACTAAAAGAAATTTGCTACTGATTGATTTCATATGTACGGAAGGGCTGTGCTATGAGATAGAAGGTGTCTGAGACGGGATAACTCCCGCTCAGTTAGTAGGCATATATATCTTACTTACCACTTCAAGATGCAACATCAGTATTCTTCGTCTCTTTCTTCTTCATACGTGTGGTCTTATTCCATGGATGACATCCGATTCGAACGTCAAGTATGTACAGAAGATTCTACATTTTACCTGCACATAGCTGTCAAGCCATGGATATATGGCGATATATTCGCTGGAATGTTATACGGCGCAATAGTGCTAATGGTGATAGCATATTTGCGCATCCTTGTTATACACGCCAAAGGAAAACAACCGCTCAGTATGCAACAGAGGATCCTATCAATATACGTCGTGGTGGCCTTTATTATAAGTACCCTTCAAATTGGTGGGGCTTTACATAGAACAGCTAAACTTCTGTCCAATTTCGGATGTAAAGATATAACCTTAATTCTGTCATCTGGTCAAGAAGTCTGGCTGGTGAATATTTGCTTTATGTTAACAGCTTGGACTGTCGATATTATCATGGTATTCAGCATTTCTTATGGAATGCTAGTGGTGATATAACCTCATTAATTAGATGTGGCGCTTTTTTATCATTTACCACGACCTGAAGTGTACAAGATGGAGTATATTTGCAGCCTCTTCGCTGATTCAGACAGCATCCGTAGGTGAGCTATTGACATACTGTACTCAGTATCCACTTTCATGAGACTGCATTGTGATCTATCATTTAGGGATAGGTGCCTGTACAGCTTTTTCTATGGCTAATTCGAGGGCCTTTAAACTATTACCTGCGGTAAATAAATTAATCATATCCATAACATGTGGCTGACCACCAAATAATCAGAATTTTGTGCACAATGTAGTTATCTTCAATGAAGTTCCACTTACTGCGAATATCCCACTGACACTCGCCTGTTTAGTATGGTAATTTTTATTTGGTAGTTTTCGAATCAATCACCCTGTTCCAGAACATAATGCTTACCACTTTAATTGTGGGAAGACTACTGTTATGTCGTTATCGGATTCGAAAGATTCTAGGAAGATGTTATGGGAATGAATATACTAGTATTGCTTCGATGGTAGTGGAGTCCCAATTGCTTCCCAGCATTGCTCAAGTCACAATACTTGCATCATATATTGAGAGAAATGCTGGTATTTCCATGTATGCAACAACATTTTATCAAGTTACTGGACAACTCCAGGTGAGTGAATTTTGCGGTCCATACAAATTTACTCATTCTCAATAATTAGGTTCTGTCTCCAATAATATTAATATATCGAGTTATGCAAGGAAAGATGTGTAATTCCCAGACGATCGCAAAAATCACACAACTCAGATTCAATAATGATGATGGTCCAGGACCTAATTCTGCAGCTTAAATGAAATCTCCAGTAACACTTTCAAACATGAAAGATGACCAGTATTTGATACAATATTTAAATTTGCTGCTAACATACTTATGTACCTGATACTTCATGTTAGCTTTCTACTATGAGAAATACCACATATGAGCTATTTGCACATATCGCAACTACACTTTAGTAATATCAGCATAAACATTTCATGGCACACATAAGCGTGTACGTTCAAGCTTGAGTGTGAAATTTAATTTTTATTCTTCAACTTCTGAGTGTTTATCATGTTTAAAATTTTACCTGTGGTGACAATAAGACTACAATAGTACAGTACCAGTATATACACTTGATTTACAATTAGTTCAACTTAGAAATAGGCCTTTTACAACTAGTAAATATATCTTGAGCGTGAAAATTTGGCACTGAGCATGGCACGCTCAGTCATGCTCACTTTTGTGCGGGCCCGGTAAAATCTATGTGCCCTCAGCCTGGCACTTGACCAAGACTTGACTTTGCCTAGCTAATTGCTGATCAAGCCGGAAGCCTAGGCCACACTGGGAGAGCTGAGCAATAGTATAAGTATAGAAATAAATGCAGATGGATGTTTCCAAATGTTTCCAACTTATTCAAAGAACCAACAGTGCCAGATACTATTGCTTTTGTAAGGTAATCTGGGGCTTCAGACTGGACATTTAAATACTATATAGTATGTTACCATGGAATTGTTTACTTTAACCTCTCTTTAGGTGTTGAGTGACGAGTCAATATCAACTGTGTTATATTAAGTACTAATTCAGCTTGTACATATAAGTATTCCTTCTTAGGCTCTAGGTATTATTTATTACAGCGACATGATAATAACATGTTACATTAGCATATCATATTTGTATCCCGCACGTGTGCCGCATGAGGCTGAGCAAATGTAATGGACCTAGTTGGTGACGATTCGAAGTCAAACGTTGGTTCCACGCCGGTTCCCTTATGCCCATTTCTCCTAGTATGGATCACAAGCCGACAGATCGTGACAGAACTAAATGACCTGTATATGCTGTGTTAAAGGTGGATCAATAACTGTTAGACCTGTGAGACATGGGGAAGCCCATGGCCCCATTATAATTGCTTACTATGCAAGAAAAATCCAAAAATCATGCTACAGGTTTATTGTTATTATGGCGTTAGCATATCATACGCTGGTAAGGTTGGTACATACGTCTACTGTCGCTGAAACTATAATTGTGCAAAGACCAAGTGCTGTAATAGGTTTGTCAAAACATTCAGGTGGCTACAAATGTGAACTTTAACTTGCCGAACATGCCCCAGTAGTAGAAAAGCCCTTTATATGCTTTATTATGAGATAGCGATTAAACACAAAATAAAATCTCTCACCATTCTGATATATCGTCCATAGCAGATGTGATCCTCCTCCGTATCGATCTACGTCACATCACTAACTTGAATTGGTATGATGTACAGATACACAACGCACAAGCTCGGACTGGTTCAATAGACAGCATAATCACATGGACTACGAAAGGCGACAAAATAAACCCTGTTATCCGTGAAAATCTCAAATAACTCACTTGTAGAGCTTATAAGTAAAATTGAAAAGGGGGCTAATATCCATGCCGTGCCACCCACTAGGGTATGCCAACACCCATTATCAACTAATAATAAATGAATGTGTCATGCTTAGTTACTTGGCATAGGTGGCTCGCAACTTACTTTGAACAGATTTTAAATGCAGTCCGAGTGTGACTGCTGTACCTATGGTCGATAAAGCAGCAATAATCCAGAGGAAGATGATATAGGTTCGTTTTTGACCTAGAATAGCTCGGGTACTTATTGATAGTATCGCTGAATGTGTGAAATTTTAGTTACGGTACAGAACAGCAAAAACGAATAGCTTACCATGAGCGATCATAATCCCTATTGTGGGCACCACTTGAACACCATGAGACGATGAGGGTTCGTGCTTGATGAATTGATACTTACACATTGTAACACAATACAAGATCTTGTTTGGTTGGCATCCACCGGGAGTGACACCAAGTATATTAGGCAGTATATATGCTACCCCGAGACATGTGGTCAGAATAGTGCAACATGGGTAGAGTACTGCACATAACGAACGTAGAACAAGCAGTAGCAGATCGATGGTTATTGAATATCGCGTTACAAGATACAGGAATTTAACGCGATTCCACGACCACTGGGAACTCCATATCCAGGTGATTTCGGTGGATAGCGTGAGAACAGTATCGTATGCCTGTGTGGAAAGTGGTAAACTTGCCACAATCGCTAAATCATATTTATTCACCCAAATAACAAGGCCCGCTGCTGGAATGTCAGATTGTGATAAGCCAATAGTGTAGTAGTGTGCATGTTGTAGCTGTCTTACCATGCAGGTTCTGCGGAAAGGTGTAGAACATCGATATGATCTGAGCTACAATACCGGGATGCAATTGGAAAGAGAACCCGTACATTTATCAGTCTTTGACTTTCCACCAATGCATAAAAAGAAGAAGCCATGTCAAACTTGGAATATGAGCTTGAGGCGTTGAGACCTGAGGCCTGAGGGGCAACACTGAACAGATCACAACCACTGGCGAAGGGATGGCTTATAAGTATTACCGTCAGATTCCTGGCAATTAAAAGTTCATCACGATGAGTAGCCTGTGGGGCTATCGGAATGACTACACAGCCTGACAAGACGCCTTCTGAGATCCTGATATACTTACCTAAACATAATACCAATAAAGTTACGATGAAGGATTACTCTCATACGCTAGCAAAGAATTAGCGCTGAAAATTTCTTATCATAGGATCGTTAAGGTTAGTATGGGGGCGGCAGGGGTATATTGGCTTCGGGGTATTCTGTCATCTTACCAACCAAAAATTATTCATCATGATGAACAGCCTGTGGAGCTATTGTAGCAGCTACCACAGCCTGGTAAGGTCTTCTGACAACTTTGATACTCTTAAATCCAGCACTGGGAATCCATTCGGGTGATATTTGCGAGGACCAGGTGAGGAAGTGCGTTCTTTCCCCGGGAGTAGCCATAGAAAGCTGGGAGCACACATCACTACAAGTGGGGTTTCGTTACGAAAGCAACGCCTTGAGGTTTTCCTCGATGCAATGATGGTCTATGGTGATAGTCTATCGTAGATAGGTAGTTTCACATGATACCTACTCAAGTTTGCACCCGGTTCTTCGTCGAAACTTCAACATCGTAGAACATGACCATGGCATACAAGATCAATACCGATTAACATTCGGCGACAGCCCGAACAATTTCTAGTGATGCAAGCAAAAGAACATCTCGGCTCTCCACCCATCAACAAAATTGATAACCCCCACAGGGCACAACATCAACACCAGTCATTACGATCCTACGCACACCTCCAACACCCGCCTCAGTCCTCACAGGTCTCACCATAGCGTCGTGAGCGGAGACGGCAGTGACAAGAGGTGGATCTAGCCTCGCAAACTTCAATGCTTTACGTAAGCTTTGAAAGGGACGTATAGAAGGAAGACGGTGCAAGAGCTTTGAGCGACATTGGCGTGAAGTGAGGGAACGAGGCGACTCTGTACAATCTTTAATCGTGACTGGAGGAGTAGGGTGGTTGTCGTTGTCGTTGGGTATCAGGGATATACGAAGAGGGGATGAATAGAGATGAAGAGCTCCTGCTTGAATAGTCCAACGTTGTCGATCACCCGGTGAGGTATGTGCAGCAGAGTCAGAGAGAGCGCACGTCTTGTCGTCCACGAAAGAACCCTAAATCACTTTGGTCCTCAAGGCCTCATCCCCTGTCTTCAACTTCAACTTGAACAATATAGCGGGTAGCACATAGAACGATGGCCTCCACTATAACGAGCCTGTCAGTTCTCCAAACATCTTCTCCGCTTCTTACTCGTTAGCGCCCGTCTCCGCTGGAGAAGCGAGCGGGGAGAGAGGGGACTGCTGAGGGACTTGAGGAAGCTCAAGATGAAAGTTTAGACGTCGCGATTGGCGTAAGAGGCGGAGAGGGTGCAGGTGTCAGCATCGATGCTGAAATGCTAGCTTTTCCCTGCGCTTCAGAGTGGTCGATTTAAAACGGATGGTGCTGGCGGCGGAGGTAAGATGGGACAAGTCACAGGATGTGCCTCGGACAACAAATATTGTGCAGGAGGTATGAGCTAGGCGTAAGTGTAAGCAAGAAGTAGGGAAAGGAGATGTGAAGGAAACACACCTGTCACACCCGAAACCAGCTACAGCCCGCGTTGGGCCGTCCTGCTCACTAAGTACAATCCTCACATATGTTATGGGGTAAGTGAGCCTGACTTCGTTCTGTGAGAAGAGTTGTTAGTGCGTGAAGCAATGTTGAGAGCCCTGCCTTTGCATCGAGGCGGAGAGCAAGGATAGACAGCACTTGCCTCTGTGATACTGCTTCTCTCTTCGCTACTCGTTCCAAGTCTCCATATGCTGCAGATGCTGGTGTTCAACATGCGAAAGAGAACTTTAGGACTTAAAGAGTTTTGTTCAAGATTTGAATTTGGTGCTCCATGTCGTCGAATTGTTGAGCAAGTTCACGGGTCTTCTCGGGTTCACTCAATGGCAGTACGTATATGTACTGTAGTTCTCAAATGTCGAATTTTTGCATTGGTAGAATAGAGCTGAAAGGATGAAATAGCAAGGAGGCAATTACTCTGGAAATTGTTGTCGCTGGATAGCGCCGGATGGATGTTCGGAACCAAAAGCCAGGTTCAAAATGTTCAGCCGCAGTACATCATACAGAGAATCTGGAATAAGTATATAATACCTAGAGCCGGCTGTCGCCGGCAAAGCCCACTAACTAATTGTACAAGACATTTAATGGAAATCGAACACTGAAATTGTGTTATGTATAGGTATTAGGAATACTGCTGTTGAAGAAGTGTAAACAGGAAGGCGGAGGAGGCGAAGCCAATTAATGGAAACAAGTGGGAAATACTCTCAATACCATGAATAGTAGGATTGCTGAGTTTGTTCTGAGTTAGATATAATGCAAGGACAATAGCAATTAACAGATAGATAAAACAATCAGATAACTGATCATCGAATACAGGTAGAAGCTACTACAGAGAAAGAAGAGGGAGAGGGAAGAACTGAAACAGGACAAAAACCACGTAGTACCAAAAAAAGAAGACACCAGGAATATTTAAGCCGTCAAAAAAAAGAAGGTACCAGTAGAAATTATCATTGGAAAAGAAATAAAGGCGGGAAGCCAGCAGGAAAGTCGAGCGAATTTGAACACAATATAGTGCAGTAATAAAAATTCAGTGGAAAGAAAGTCTCCACAACATTTGGTATACCACGAACATCCTAAACGAAGGCACAGACCACGCTCTGATCATACACATACCTTAACGCAACAAGCTAGCAATCTAGTCGTCGTCATAGGAGTAACTTCAATAGCATGAATCCCCGGTTGCAACAGGATGCCAGAGATAGTAGCGATTAACTAAGACCCGGAGTTCCCTATTACCTGAGCATTGTACATTGCAGCGACCATAACACTGTTAAGAAGAATGGACATCATTTCGTACGAGGAAGGTTAGGGGAAGAGTAAAGGAACAAGGGAACAGAGAGTAAAGCAAGAGACACGAGTTATATATATGAGGCGAAAGAAATGACGGCTGAAACGGGTGAAACAAAGGTGTAATAGGGGAAATGCCGAAGTTTTTTCAAACTCAACTGCACAGCATACATTTTACTGCCAGAAATTTCTGAATTTTGGTCTCCATAACCCTACTAACTAAAGTTAGTGGGGGTAATGCCGGCTATAGGCAGGGACCTACACAGGGCAAGCTATGAAAGAAAGTAGAGGAGACCCATTACCGCCATATACCATACTTGTATCTACTAAACCGGTCGGTGAACAATACGTGAACAAGGAATTTGCCGAATAACTGAACCCATGACTACTCGGCTTCATGGCATCGAAATTTACTGCTAAAAAGTTTTCAACATTGAGCCCCATAACCCTATACTAACTAAAGTTAGTGGGAATTTATCTCTATTTATCGCATGTCAGACCAATTTCAGACTACCTGTAGAACATCCTGATCCCAGTTTACGCACACAAACAGTGCATTGAGGGGGCCAGTAAATCTATTATAAGTGAGCTTCCAGTAATTCCAACGTCACAAGCTATCCTACATGCATAAATACCATCCTCAAATGTCGACATCGACAAAAACACAATGCCTCCACACAAGCACGTCCCCACGATCCGTCACACCCTGTACCAAAAACCTCACTTTCCTCCTCCCCTCTCCAAGTCCCAAATTCTCTCTAACAACTGTAAACGCTCTTCGCCCGTCCATCCCCGACGTCCCGATCCACTTCGCCTCCTCCGGCGGGCCGACGGTGAACGCATCCTTGTAAGGCAACATGTAAACGTTGAAGTACAGGAACTCGGGGAACCATCGCCCATTAGAGGGCTGGAGCTTCCACGCGGATAGTTTGTCTTCTGGCGTAGATACCGCTATAGACTGAATTCTGGGGAGACACGCAGCTGCTTCCCAAGTGAGGAGTGAAGAGGAAGATTCGAAGTCGGCCCAGAGCAGGACTCCCTCGTGTTCGGATTTGAGCTCGGGCGGGACGTGTGGTGCGCAGACTAGTTGGCCTAGGAGGACAGAGAGGGCGAGGGGAGGTGTAGGAGCATCTGTGACAATTGTTATCAACAGCCCTAGTGCGAGCTGCTTTATCCCTTCTGGTGCCGTGAATTCCACGGAGAGCTTATACCATCCCACCGACAGCGACTTTGTGTTCCCTATAGGTTCAATATCCACCGTGGAAGTACTTCCCGCAGTGAGGGGTCGAGCAGACAGCGCAACGTCGACGTCGAGCTCAGTCGCAACTCCAGGAAGCTTATACACCGCTGAAGCATCATATTTTTGACCAGGAGTAACGCTGATTGATTGCACGGGTATCCAAAAACACCTATACGCAGCAATCTCTGAATCCGATCCATCGTCCGAAAGTGTGATACTAAGCGCGCTCCCGCCATTCCACGCATCGTCCATAACGAGTCTTGGTGTCGCCTTAGGAAGGGTATCGTCCCTCTCGTCTTCCCACTGGATCTTAGGATGAGGCCACACGAGATCCCCTACAGACCCTTGCTTGTCGACGTCTGTCCATCCATTAGGCGCATCGAATACCCGAACGCCGTTGACGAACCAAGTTCTCCCTACCCCAGGGCAGAACGTTGTGCAGAACGTGGATGCATACGGGTCAGGCGGCGATTTGACAGAAAAGAACCCTCCCACAGGAGCGAATGCTTCATGAGGACACTCAGGCTCATCTTCCCTCCTCGGTGCATCCGGCACCGCAACTTCTTTCCCAGCAGAAGGACCAGCCCACAGCGTAGTCTCATACTCCCACCACTTGTCCCAATTCCAACCCTCCTTATCTTGCTCGCTCTCCCATGTCCATGAGTGCCCGAAGAGGGCTACGCTCAGTCCTGACGTGGCGGGTTTTATATGGTCCAGGGCACGGTAACATCCTAGTCCGCCACCACCGTGCTGGCCTCGTCCCCAGACATCTATCCCTATGAAAATATCGTTGACACTTTTATGGAGGATATACGGGGCACTGGTGGATGTATGCCCTTTACTGCTGGGATTGAGAGCGTTGAAGAAGTCTACTGTAAGTTGGGGGTAGTTTGAGCGCCACTGGGTGAAATAGTAACTTAGGTTAGACGGTGAGAGGGGTCGAAAAATAGATAACGTACAGTGTAGTTGGTGAAGAGCCCCGTAGATGATAGGAAGAACGGGAGGTTCAGACTATTTAAGCGGTCTTGCCACGCTAGTTGTCCATCGATTACTACACTGTCGTACCTAATTCATGTTCATCAGTCATCGCCCTCACGGTATTAGGGAAGGCAGCATACCAGATTGCCTCCGCATGCGGCCCTACTTTCTTCAAGAGCTCGTTTTGCAGGATTGTAATCCATGCCGCTAGCCCTCGTGTCTGCTCATAGCTCCCTGCGAGGGGGCATTCAAAGTTTAACAAATAACCGTCAAATCCACGTTCCTGCGCGAGCTCAGCGAGCAATCTCGCGTAGTAAGGCGAAATGGGAAGTGTTCGCGGTAAGATTGATTGCTCGGCTGGACCAGTTCTCGATGAAGGCATCTTGCCTACCAGCAGGCGGAGGCAGTCTTCTTCGCCTCCTCCTTCAAATATTCTATAAAAAGCCGTCAGTAACATGACTACAGTACAAAGTGAAGATCCAGAACGTACATTGTACCCAGCACTTTCACACCCTGTCTATGAGCAGCATTTACCCATCCAGGAGGCGGAACAGTAATCCGATGGTGCGCAAAGCTGTTGACGTGTCAATGTAAGCTTCTGAGATGTTATCAGGCGCTGGGAACGTACTAAATGAAAGCCTCGCATGTTGACCAGTAGTTGAAGGTGTAGGAGAGGGAGAAGGGACTTTCAGTGTATCCTCCCTGAGTATCGTATTAGATGATAGATCGACGATATAACGCGGTTCGAGGACGTGGTGGTGGAGAGCGGGTTCACACGACGATGCACACCTTGTAATCGTGACAGACCTATCGACATGTCTGGGTCACTTTTCTTCATAAGACTAAATAAGAGGGCATACCAGCAGTTTCCCTCTCGATTTATGTTCTTCTACAGCTGGCCTAGGAGTGTAGTCAATCAAACCGTCAAGCTTGGGCTCATCGCGCCTTCGAGTCGCCCAATCGTCCAGCTCTTTCAAGGACTTGAAGTATGGTACAGTTATTTGCTGAGGAGATTTAGTTCCTATGAGTGGCATTTTCGTCAGGATTTGGATGATGATAAGAGGAAGAGAAGCTCGCTGTGAGGGATAATGATGAGAGTGATGAAGAGAGCGAGCGCCGATGTAGAGGACACGTCCGTCGCCGATTCCCGAATAGCTGCCGATAAAGTCGGCATACGGTCATGTGATTTATCTGGGAATTCCGGCGTCGGGAGAGCGTAAATACTAACAAATAAATAAGTAAGGCCGACTAGCGGCAAGGCCCGCTACCTCACATTATTTGTAATACATGTTTAATATATGTACTTAAATGTACTGAAAGTGCACAAGCAGGTGTATCAGTGAAAGCTAATTGAACTGAGGGATATTCTGTTTAAACCAATTTTCATGAAAATGACAGCAATTGTTAATGACTCTAGTCAAATTCCAGTCATCTTTAGATTAAGTAGTAGATGTCGAAGTGCTTATTTAGCTTTGATTTTATCCATGAAAAAGGTCCACAAGCTAATATAACATATTTTAATCTGCAATCAGTATAAAATTGGTGACAGAACTTGTGGAATGGCATAGAGTTCACATAGAATCAGTGGTATTACCTTGCTTAGCAAGGTTTCTGTACCCCGACAATGTCCGCACTTTTCGTCGTGTGTGACATAACCTCCTGTGATCGTGTGCGCTGGTCACTAGCACCCATCTTAGCCGGCATCTGCAAGTGTATGTGCCAACACACCTCAGTAGGGATCATGGAGAGTCGCACCTTCCACATTTTGTTTACTTTGCCAGACCTTACATTCAGGTATGCCAGCTCCTTACTTTCATGTTGTGGCCTCTCTATTTCGAGATTTCACCGTTCTTCATGGCGCACTCTGTCACAGCGCATGGGTCGTGGCATGTTCCGCTCTTACTCAGGTTTTACTGCCAACCATTGCTTTCTCTCGTCGTTCCTAGGAGTTATCATGCGTGGTGGCCATGTCTTACAGTCACCATTCCTCGTGCTTTCGTCGGGAATTTTTGAGATGGCAGGTGAGAAATTAGGGGTTGTATTTTACATCTTTCCTTTCAACCTTTGGGGTTCATTCCTTTCATTCTTTTTTAGTTCACTTATTTGGCATTGTAGCATATAATTACTATACAATGGCACTTAATGTCGTGCTCTACATACACCCTTGGCTGAGGATGCGGTAATCGGATGGCATGGAGGCATGCTGGCATCGCTTGGTGGTACTCGTGATTGTGTAGTACGGATTATTTCAATGTTTCACCTACTTTGCAGCTAGTTAATGCTATGGGAACAACTCCAAGGTTTAAGATACCTAGCAGCATAAGCTTGCACAATGTATTATTCTTTGGTACCTCTCCTGTACCCAGCCACGTCCAATGGCAACTCACCCAAGTACAAATAAGTTGGTACCGCTCCGGAATTATGTGAAATAGGTTGCCTTTGGCTACTTCATGGCACAAGATCCACATAGCTTAATTCAACTTTAATCCAAAAGTCACATTTTTTTTTAGCTATTCTTTGTACCATTTCCTAATTTATTATTTGTATCTCTGCTTGTATTTTTATTTTATCATTTATGTGCATCTTGTAATGGTAAATGCCCCAAGCAAAGTTCTTGCTGATGCAGGCAGCAATTCCCAATATTATAATGAAACCTACTATATAACATAAACTTCAGAGTGATGGTGTAAAATAAATAAAAACAATGGAACTCTAAGTATCTTCGACGATGCAGTGGGAGAAGCTCCAGCCTTGCCAATGAGCACTGAGCGGTTGGGATGTGGGAATGACCGATATTTCGAACTCATTTAAACTCCGGTTGATGGGAGGTGTTCGCTATGTAAAATTTGGTTTTTCATCACCCTACATAACCCTACTACCTTAAAAGGTAGCGGGAATACTGACACTACTAGCCACCTCTTACAACGATATAACACAACAGATGTCAGATCCTTCGATCTGGTACGTGTAGGTAAGGGGGTTGTAATCGTCGCTTGGAACCTGGGCTCACTATATCTGACTTACACTTTAACTTCAAGCTGTTCAAGTTCATGCTGTCACCAGTATACCATGCAAGCCATGCCTAGAAATGTGGTTCAAGATCGTGCATGTAAATGCCTAATGTATCTAACAAATAAAACGTTACTTGCGAGTCGAATGAGAAGTATCATAGAGATAGTCTCATTCAAGTCTCATTCTACTTGGCTATCTGAATTCCACACTATCCAGATTCCACTTTACCTACATCATAAATCCATATCAAATCCATATGATGTTTTAAACTAATCTATCATAACTACATTGTATATGTTCGAGATGTATCCATTTACATATCCTTACCATCTCTCACTACAGTGGGCCATCCTGGGCCATTGCCAAACAGCTTCAGGAAAGCTACCGGCATGCACAATGCCGGGTAGCAGTTTTTGACCGTCGCATGGCTTGACATGCTTGACAGCTCACTCAGATCGGAGGATCTGACACCTCTCAATATAACATACTTATATTTCCAATACGTTTCTTTCATGACATTTCATCAGGGTTCAACGTGTTCAAAGTTCAGGCCCAGAATTTATCTCGCCGGTCGTTCTTGCGTTATTATTATGTACATTTCTGCTCCTTCAATATTAAATAAGTACCATTTTCAAAAATCTTCGAACCTAGCATTTGGAAATACCGAGAAATGGGAAGTGGATGACATCCAGGACAATGGACTTACTTACTCATCGCTGATACCCTGGGACACTGGGCTCTGACAATAATCAAATTGAACCATCAGATCGGACTTTGATGTAGATTTCATTATTTGCCTACAGTCCTCTGCGCTACTACCTACAGCTTTACAAATATATCACATCATGCAACCATAGTATCCTGTCCTGCAGACAACAAGTTTGAATCATGCCCTCGAGCAAATGCGATAGCCATAGTTGGTGATGACTGGGAGTCTAATGTTCGTTGAGTACCTTGATGCCCATATCTCCGAGTGTGAATTACAAGTCGGCATATTGTCACAGTGCTAAATGACCTGTATATGCTATAGTAGATATGGATCGTCGACTTCGCAACCAATGAAATATGAGTAAACGCGATATAGCTTACTTAATTGCAAGAGTGTTCCAATAATCATGCTGCAATTTCCTCGTTAGTTATGGAATCTGAAACAGACACGTTTTGGTCAACACCTACGTGTATTGCTGCCGGGACTATAGTAGTAGAAAGACAGATTCCTACTCGAGTTAAATTAAGTAAATTAGATTACCGGAATATCAATTACAAAGTGTAAATATAAATACTCGCCAAAAATGCCCCAGTAGTAGAGAAGTCCTTATGCTTTATTACGAAGAGTTGATTTAAAGTCCTAGTTAAACCACTCACCATTCTGATAGATCGTCCACAGTAGTTGCGATCCTCCTCCGTAGCGATCTAGGTTGCATCACTAACCTTGAATTATTATGATAACAAATGTAACTCACAAGCTTGGACTGGCTCGATAGACAGCATAATGATATGGGCTGAAAATGGTAAAGGTTACTAATCAGGTTATATCATTCCACCGACATACTATCAAACAAACTTACTGGTGGGAATTACAAGACCAACCGAAAATGCGGATAACATCCACATTGAGCTATTCAGTGGGTATTCCAAACACCCATTAATAACTAGTAGGAAGTGTTCTACGGTTAACTATTTTTCACGTTCAAAATTATCAGCTTACCTTGAAGAGAATTTAAATACAGTCCGAATAGCGCTGCTGAGCCCAAGGCCAATAGGGCGGAAATAACCATGAGGAAGACTTTGCAGGTTTTTTTTTCACCTAGAAGGGCCAAGGTACTAATTAATATTACCACTGAAATTCTAGAAGTTAAATCCAGGAAAAGATGACAAAATGAACATCCAACCTTGACCAACCATAGGTCCTGTAGCGGCAACCACTTAAGAAACCGTAAGAGCTATTCTTGCTTCAACCAATCGTCACTCACTTATAGTTAAGCAATAAAGCATCTTATTTCGCAGACACCCCTGGGGACCGATGTTAAATCGCTGAAACGCTTACCACGACGAGAATCAATTGGTCATTATAATGTCATGGAGGAGAAAAGCACATCATAATGCACGTACATAGCAGAAAAAGTATCACGTCGAAGATAGCCGAATATCGCAATAGAAGATACAGAAATTTGATGGGGTTCCATGCCCACCGGGAGCTCCAGATCCAAGTGATTTCGGTGGAAAACATGAGAGCAGTATCATATGCCTGTGTAAATTGTGGTAGAGTTGTCATAATAATTAAACCATTTTATTCACCCATATAACAAGGCCTGCTGCTGGAAAACATGTTGCAATAAGCCACTAATAGAGTAGTGTGTATTGCAGTAGCTCTCTTACCATTCATGTACTATAAGAATTATCGAGCGATATTGATCCTAAGTTATGATTTCAGGATTTAATTAGAAAGAGAAACCGTACATTTATGATTTTTTGTTCTTCCAATGCAGAAAAAGAAAAAACCACCTTGGACTTGAGGATTGAGGTCATAATGATTGAGGGACGAGATATCGAAACCAATATTCATGGGGCTTATATTTCTGTAAATTTTCCAATCAAATTTTCATCACGGTGATCAGTTGAGACTGTGGAACTAACAACTGCACAGCATGACAAGCCGCAAGACACATTGCGAGAAAACTCTCATATATTTACCTAAACCTGATACTATAAACGGAGGATTACTCGGCCCATATGCAGCTTCATTGACGCTTTGAAGGCCTGAACGTTGTCATAACGCAAGTATTTGACTAGAAATCAGTTACGCATGTGTCCAGTTCTCTCAATCTGCCGGTTTAAATCTATTTAAACTTGTCCGTCATAACTTCAAGAATAAATCAATTGATCAACAACCTGTTATCTATAATGTACTACATAATCGCCAATAAATTGATGAGTACTAACGATCTCTAAGCTTATCTAGTACGTTTATTTTCACAATGGTCTGAACAATACGAAAACTCACGTGTTCATTTTTGCTATCAACCATGGGAGCTTCACGATTAATATATTGACGTGCATCAATGCTCGGTGTAGTTAGATATTTTTGAAGCCAATCTAAACTTGAAAAATGAACTACCTTTTAAATAAAGCCGGAGAAGATTGCTGCGGCCCACTGCGGCCCACTTCATGCATCTTGCCAGTTGTCACCGGTTACGCTCAGTAAATACGAAAAATCATGGAATCTCATCTCTATGGCATGCGACAGACATGCATGCCTGTTGCATGACGGGAGGCACTTTTTTCGGTCATGTGTCAGGTATCCGAGCAACAGCTAAGAGTCATTTAAATGACTTCTGTTCGTAGTACAATCCACAACAATAAATCATTTATGGGACATGTGCAGAACATGTAGGTCACATGTCTAGATCATCTTGTCATCATATAAAAATCATCTTGTAGACATGTGTAGCTTATCACAAAGACATGAATAGCTCATTTTGTGGACAGTGGTATTGGTCACGGTACAATAATGGTATTGTATTTAGTTAACATCTAGTTTAAAAATGCAATACATTAACTATATCTACTAGGTCTTCTCCTTCCCACCGTTCTCGCAGATTTTAGTGCGCTCAATATTAGGCAATCAGTAAGAAAAACACGAATCAATAAAAAGGTTGAACATACTTTCAGGCGCATTCGTGCCTCCCCAAATCAAAGTTGTTAGTAAACAGAACTAAGTGAATCAATCAGAACTCTAAACTATACATATGCTTGAAGCAAAGACTTATCTGAAAGGGCTTCAATCAAGTACTCAACCATATATCCGGTTGAGTTTACGAGGTGCCTCGAACGTTTTCAGTATGTGCGAGTAAAATAAGAATATTAATGACACGTACAAATAGTTTCATCCTCCCAACTTGAATTCGTCGCACTCGGCCTTTCCCCCACTCCTGCTTTTCCTGCGCTTGATGAGAAGCAGAACTCCACTACCAATGAACGCCTCCCTTGAGTAAGAAACAGCCGCATATGCATAAGGCGAACGTCAGAGGGAGAGGGCATGAGAGATCCGGGACAGCCAGAAACGATTTGGGGGCAAGGAAGAATGGGGTAGTGGTGGTCGCGTTTGGATCGGGTAAGAGCGGCTTACCCACCTACATAAGAAAAGGTATTTGTTTGTACAGTAAACAAATACGCTTATCACGCTCAACTAATTCATATTGTCTGGTCTTGTTCGCCTCAGCCTTCAGGCCAACATGAGGCGATGAAGTATTTACAGTCAACTCTGTATAAATACATGCTGTCTAAATACATACTCTGCTTAATTTAATACTTTTTCGGTTCCACCAAGTTCAGCTTAGCCACCAAAAATCCTTCTCACTATTACATACTCTGTACTATTTAATAGCTTTTTAGGTCCACGGAACACTATGTATTTAGACAGAGTTGACTGTACTTATTTTAATTTCATTTCCGCCATCGTCTTGTGAGCTTCAATACACTATCTTTATTAGTCCTCTGAAATTATACCTTCCCATTTATCTAAGTCCAAGTCCAATTCGCTTCACCAGTGGGAATTGCTATAAGGAAGTTATGTCTATACTCTCTCTGTTTACGGTAATACACTGTTGCTACCATGTTGTTCTCAAAATTTATTTCGGTACTAAACATTCGTATTTGAAGGGTGTTATTCAGCTAAATGCGAGCCGCTGACATGTACATTCAGCGTTAAGGTTCTACAGTGGTAAAATAGAGAGTACTGTAGTTGAACTTCAGTGGGGTGCTAAGGCGAAATTTGCATAAGTAAAGCTTTCAGTGTAAGTTATAACATGGAAGAGAACATGTACGGAACGCTTAGAAAATAGTACGAAGGTATAAACTTCATTGTACAGCAAGGTACCTAAATATTCAGTTTAAATAGTGAAATGAAAATAGTTATAGATCAAAATTTAAGGGGGCTGAATTACAAGGCTGTTTGGGATGGAATGTATAAAATGTGTGATGATATAAGAAAGTGCAAGGGTCAAGATTTTGATTAGAGGGCTATAAGATTGTGAAGTGCTACGAATTTTTGCTCTGTTGAATGCACCATGTTGGTCGAGTTTGTTTCATCGAGTCTATGTCATACTACTACGTGCTCAATTAAAACTATACAGGCCATCTCACAATGTTAGGATTTGAGCAAGGCCAGTGACAAATTTACTGTATATTCTCAAAATGTGTCGAACACCGGAGGTTCTTATCATTGAACAAAAGTAAAAATAAAACTTAGATGCATCCGAACGTTTTAATTTAAGATATTAAAGTTAAAAGTACACATGCCGAATGTATGATATTTGCATGACTAATGCATCTTGTATACATGAGCAAAAATTATCTCTAATCTTGAAATTCACACACCCTGCCACACATGCCGAACACATGACGAAAAGCACTACCAGAATGACAGAAGCATGTTGCGCATGACCTTTCGTTTTTACTGAGGGTTACGCGTTACGATCCATCATAATGCACCACAATCTCGTGATCGCATCATAACCACTGTTGATGAAATTTGAGCTGCCCTCAACTCGATAATTCTGGTGGTGAATCACAATCCAGCCTGTGGTTACATATATGTCACAATTTTATCTAACATATAGCATAAAATTATGCTTTATTATGTAGTTATATGGGACTTGTGACTAAGAGTGTTCATATATACCAATCATGATATGATATGAGTAGCTATATTTATTAGATCTATATAGTATTTCCCTTGGAAGTTATCCCACGGTCGCTTTCCTACTCATTTGCAGTTGAATGCATGCGCTCCATTGCCTTTCGTCATCGATCTTTGGTAGGTTTATAATGCTGGTGCAGTGTGTGGGTTTCTCATTTTGCGCTCTTTTCCTGAATTTTAATTGTCTGCTTTCTGTGTTTCTCCTCTTCTTTCTGCCGCTGTTTCCCCATGAGTGGCTTGGTGTATCAGTGAGTTTTATGTTTCTGTGTTCATTGTGTTCTTCACTCACGATGTTGCTCCTCTTACAGATTTTTTGTGGCCGGTATT
Organism: Cyathus striatus; assembly: GCA_025738555.1. NCBI lineage: Eukaryota > Fungi > Basidiomycota > Agaricomycetes > Agaricales > Nidulariaceae > Cyathus > Cyathus striatus. The sequence continues at coordinate 1,986,702 of JAOVFP010000010.1, read as the reverse complement.
CATTGTGTGGCGGAAGTTGTTGTGTAGTTTAAGGAGTTTGTGTGTCGGGATGGCACTTGCCCTGAGCGTCCTCTTTACCCCATTGTGTAGGGTTAGGAAAGTACATTGATCTCTTCTTATCATTTCCAGTGTTCCTCTCACCGGTAGTTGTCTGTTATGTGCCTTTTCCACTTCAATTCTTTTGCTCCACTCCCTTTCTCGATCGGTGTGTGGTGGGATGTGTGCCTCTCATTCTCCATTCTCCTTCCTGCCTCTGGCTGTTTACTTTGCACCTTTCTCTTCTTCCTTCTGCTGTTGCTCTTTGTTTTGTGTGTGTGTATGTCGATGTGCTTCATCTTTCTATGTTAGTTGTGTTCTCAACTCACAATGGTGCTCTGCTGACAGTTTTTTGGGGGCTGAATTCCATTGTGTGGCATAGGCTGTCGTGTCACTTAAGGAGGTTGTATATTGAGATGGTCCTGGCGATGAATATCGTTCTCACGCTATGGTGCAAGGATATGAAAGTACGTGGAATTTATGTTATCGTTGCAAACGTTGGTCTCGCTGGTGGCTTGGGTGTTAGCAGGTAGGTATGTATGGGTCAAGCTCACAAAACCCATAACTTGTACATTAATTTATGATGCCTATGGGTGCTAGCAGGTATGGTACACCTACCTAACTCTGCTGCTTACTTTATTGTTCAAATGTTCACTACTTTCTCAAATGTAACACATGTTGTTCTTAAAAGTTGTACTGTACTACTAAGATAGGCCTCATACAGATTCAACTACCCCACGTGACATCATAATAGACGCACTCGACATAAACTTGATATTTTAAAGTTATTTTACACCCTTAGGAAGCTGTAAAATTATGCATATATATCTTGGAAGATTGGTATATTCAGCTATTCACTCATTATATTATTTGAAACAGTAATAACATGATAAATCGTTATGTTTCTACACAAACCATTTAACACATAGTATTTTGGGGACTAGTTCCTTAAATTTTGTCATCGTTTCACCTCAAAGCTCCCAGATATTCTAAACAATATTATATATAACATGTTGGAGTTATATTTTCGATCTAGTAAGTGTGAAAGAATTACGGTGCAGAATACATGTTCTACATGCATTGGTTAAGGGATCTTCCATAACGGGACATATCTAAGTAATTTGGGGTCTGGTTCCTCCAGTCTCATTTTATTTAAAATATCGGAACTATAAGTTATTTAAATACATATTCTAAACAACCCGTTGGAGCTAAATTTTATGTTCATTGAGTTTGAGGAAGGTAGACTGCAAAGTACTACCTCCTACGTTCCAGTCACATGAGGTATTCGAATCTGTATGAGGCCTATCTTAGCATGATATGATGTGTAACAATACAAATATAATAGTAGTTGTACTTTGCGAGCACATCAAATTGTTGGGAGCCACTCATGATAGCATAAACTGTTAAGCAGAGCTCCTAATGGCTCATAATTGCTCACAAGCTGGAGTATTCTGAACATTTGATTGTGAGACACATAATTCCATATCATAAAATCAATGAGATTACTGTACCATTATGACCAACTGTTCGCGAGATTTTTGCGTGGCAGCCATGTTCAGTTGGACCTTGTGTTCAATGACCTATGAGATGTGTGACAAAACCCAAATCTGTTCAAATTTAGGCTCGCAAACGAAGAGAGTGCTTGCAAAATTTGACCAAGTTTCTTGTAGCTCTGCTCAGACTTGGTTGTGATGTGTGACAAATCCAGGTTCTGTTCAAGTTCACGGCCCTGTATGACAAGTGACTGAGCAGTTGGTCGTAATGGTACAGTAGTATTGAAAGTAGCAAGGTGATACTAGCTTCAAAGTATCTTCTGCCATCTTACCAATCAGGGCCCAAAGTTGTTCATCATGATGAACCTGTGGAGCTATCGTAGTAGCCTGGTATAAACATCTTTTGAGAATCCTAGTATGCTTACCAAAACACGATATCCAGGAGTACGTTGCGACGGAGAACTAGTACTCGGATATGAAAGCAAAGAACTTTTGATACCGAGTGCTGAAGCATGAGGAGCTAACTGCATCATAAAATTCCTATGTACATACTGAGACTCTAATTACCCATACGAACTAGTTGCTCCCTCTTCTTCGAACGCAACTTGAATTCACACTCGAACTTTAAAGGCGGTCTGCAAAGTAAAGATTATGAAATGATCATTTCAATGCAGAGCAGAAACGACGTACGACACCAAAGCTGACTCGTATACCTCAACTGGCTCGATCTCTTCGCCATTCTGATCCTTCTTCTTCCCAATTTCAAACAATGAAAGAAGGGATACAGCTGTGTACCATAGTGTTGACCATGCTATGTGAGATCCAGGACAGACCCTGTAAGGTATAATGTTTCAATTGCTGGAGGTGCGGTAATTGAAGTGGAGGAGACCTAAGTACCTTCTTCCAAAGCCGAATACAATGGTGCTAGGGTCTCTGACCGAACGGTCCAACTCACCATTCTTTAAGAATCGGTCAGGATTGAAAGTGTATGGATCTGGGTAGTCGTTTTCGTTCCGTGACATTGCCCTTCAAGTAAATATGTTTAGTATACGCTTAAATAGTGTGAATGTCAATCAACCCATCATACCAGCAATTTCCAACCACCATTGATCCCTCCGGCATATAGTAACCTTTATAAGTATCGTCTTCATCCAGGAAATGAGGGATTCCTAAACCCGACATAAGTTCTGGTCAAATTCTCTGATATGACTTTGAAGTTACCCATTGGGATGGGAGGATGCCATCTGCCAGACATGTATGATTTATTGATTGAAGAACTTGATCTAAGACCATCACATACCTCAGAACTTCCATTAAAACGGCAGACAAATACGGGAGATTTATTTCGTCTTCGAAAGATGGTAAATGCTGATCTCCAACGATGTTATCAATTTCTTGCCGAGCTTTGCGCTGTATCTCGGGCAAGCGAGCCATCATGAGGATGAATGTGTATACAGCGGATACAGATGTATCCGATCCGCCTATATATCAGTGAGTACTACGTTTACTACCTTTCAGAATCAGGAGTAATCAAACCTGAATAAAACATTGATGCAACATCCTTTATCGCATCTAAAGCTCGTTCTTGATCTTTGTACTCAGGCAACTCTTCCATCGCCATAGATAGGAACGAGAGCGTTCCCGTTCCAGCAGCCTTCAATTGTGATAGCATGAGATTTGGAATATCCAGAGAAAAACGCCACGCACCAGCTCTTTTTGACCCTCTCGGAAAGGTCCATTCCGAAACTCCTGAGATCCTTTATACAAAATCTTAGCTTTTCGCTTAAACCCAGCACCTGGCATCCATTCAGGTACATGCTTTAGAAGAGGTATAGTGTCAACTAAATATTTTCCTGGTACACCTGCTCTAAGACCTTCTCCAAGCGTATCCCTGGAGAATTGTATATAGGGATCATTAATAGGTTTGCTTTTAATTCCATAACCTAGTGCAAGAGCGAATCCGCCACTCATGCTAACTTTCGCATTAGCCTCTTGGAGTACTAAACTCAGCGCAAAAGACTCACTGCACCACATGTTCGAAGAAGTCGTCTGGAGATTCTAGCAATCCTAATTGCAAAGTTCTCACGAAGCGCATCAGCACTGGCCGATAGTGGTCATGTCGGACTAGTGGAAAATGCCGCTGGAACAGTCGTCTTCTATCCCTCCATTTTTCTCCATAAGGCATAACTGAGAATTGGAATCCCCATCCCATCCTATTTTTGATGCCATATGAGTTGTAAAAAATTGAAATAATAAATCATTCGGTACACACAGCTCAATTGCCATATGAAACATAGGACTATAACATGTCAAAATTTCCAGGTCGGCTAATTTAAGATGTGAGGAACACACCGACTTGAGTAAATTGAAGATCGTTTTGCCAGAAGATCGTTCACTGCTTCCATAGAGTTCAAGATGATGAATTTGACACCTATTGTTTCTACGAATACGACATCCGAGCCTATGCAGACGGTCAAATTACAGCAATTGTTCAGATTTAAGAACATACCAGTCTCTTTACTCCATTGCATAAACGTCTCCCATTGGAAAGAGCTGGGAATATCTAGTAGGTTTCCGATGATTGGATATTTGCGAGGACCAGGTGGAAGAGGAAGTGCGTTCTTTCTCCGGGAGTAGCCGTAGAAGGCTAGGGAGAGACAGATCACTACAAGTGAGATTTCGTTAATCCCTGGCATGAAAGAAACTCCCTGAGGTTTTCCTCGATGTAATGATGGGGGGGATAAGGGTTTGATGTCTTTATATGATTATTTATGTTACCGATATGGCACAGGACTCAGGAGCGCTTCCATTCCAATGTCAGTAGATTCTCTGACTCGACGTGGGATACGTGCCAATAGAGTAGTATCATGAGAAGAGCTTGTTCCTGTATTGGAGTCGATGTCGGGTCCCGATAGTTTATCATAGAATATCATATCGAACCCGGGCCACTGTGGCTTAAAATGGGTCACGGAGAGCGTAAAGTTCCGACTCCCGAGCGGAGATATGTTCTCGGCATTAATTATGCGGATCATGCGGATCATATTTCGGCTTCTCGAACATGTGTACTTACTTATGTAAGTAGGGGTTTGAAAGCCACATAATTTTGATGATCGAAGTGTTCCAGTCACCACCTTAGTCAAGTCTTAGTGCACATGAATACACACCAGCGAATAGTCTCTTCGTTCATACCGATCATCAAAAATAACTCACGAAACCAACGCTGATTCACATACCTCAACAGGCTCAATCCATTCTGATCCTTCTTCTTTGCCATTTCAAACACTGAAAGAAGAGGTGTAGTGAAGAGGAGGAAAACCGGTAGGCGGTATCCTCTCGACGAAGAAATTGTGTGAGTAGTCGGCACATCCGTCCGATCTCCAGATCCTGGTGAGCTCGCATTCGAGGTGAAGTGAGGGGGAATACGAAGCTTAATTCTCAGACTGTAGGTACGACACTTATGTAGCTAGTGAGGTAAAGGTCGTGTGGTTGACAACATGTAGGTAATGAGGCAGCAGTAATGAAAAGGAATGAAATCCACATTTTGCGGTGCAGGGAGAACATATGCTCTACAGTAGCTGTATACCAAAGAGTTGACCATGCTATTGGGTATATTACTAGAAATTCAAGAAGCAAATTTTTGCTACTTACCTTCTTCCGAAATCGAATACAATGGTGCTAGGATTTCTTACAGTGGGATCAAGCTTACCATTTTTTATGAATCTGTCTGGGTTGAAGGTGCATAGGTCACTCTACGATAACAGTTGTCCGATACAGTTACTTGAGTGACTTTATATTCTCAGCTCGTGTCCCGCAAATTGACGTGACGTGGGATACTTGATGTAAACACAGGAAATGCCATACCGATCCCCAGACCACTGAAGTTCAAGATAGGGACACGGTTGACAAGGAGCGTGTAAAATTTTGCGCGAGCATCCGGTGTTTAATACTGCATATCATACAAATTACTTGTGCGTTTGGAGATCGATAATTCAATTGCTTCATCATTTTTAACAATGAACAATTTATATTCGGAATAGTAGAACGGCTATAGCTTCCTGTGATGATTCGTCAACGCTGTTGTAAAGTGAAGTTCATAGCAACTAACTTATCCTAGTTTCATATAACCCCCTGCGTCTCCTCCACCATGACATCATCATACGAATGGAGTTCTACCACATCTTCAACCTGCCGCGATACCACCCAGACCGTGGAAGGCAAACACTGAGCAAACACAAGAGTCGGTCGTATTGTACAGTCGTCGCTCTCTCCCACACCAGTACCTTCATTTCCTCTCCTCCTGGTCCGAATAACAATACGGCAGATTAAGACGGAGTTGAATGACCTCATTAAACTGAATCGATACTAATCAGTAGATGTTGGAGGGAAAGTAGGGAAAGGGAGGTACTATGCGAGTAGAAACCAGTAGTCGGCCTGTTTATGTACATGAGCAGGGGAGTGGGTAGAGGTTAAGAGGAACACTTACGTTTAAGGTTGCAAATATAATTATTGCAGATAACGTCAACGCTGCATTTTAAATCTTAGCAACTATTTGAAAAGAAAAAGCGGATACATACCAAACATGCAAACGTAGTACATTAGACCTTGCCTGTTATAAGAACAAACGACATGCATAAGTTTACGTGTAAAGCGGCGCACCATTTCGATACACAGTCCACAAAAGTCTGCTTCCTCCCCCATATCGGTCTACGCGAATTCAAGTCTTTCAAGGTCTAATTAAATTTGAATTTAGGACTTACATGCTTGAACTGGTTCTATGGACATTAAGAACATGAGCACTGCTCATTTCGTCAAACATATCCTCGGTGTGAGCAAGGAAGCGACATACAACAAGAATAAATAAATAAAATAATAAACGGGCCCATCGCCCACTTCATACCTGCATTCGGTACCAGCTGACATTTGCTATCGACTTCTCTAAAAATTTAGCGCATTTCTATTTTACCTCGAAATAAAGACTCACATTCGAAAGAAGCCACAAACACACCGATGCTCGCTATTATTCCTGCACCGGCTGCGATATATGCTCCAGATAGGATATATTTGTAGACTCTTTTGTGACCGAGTATCGCGTATGTTGTTATAGATAATATTACTATTTATTTATGGTTAGATAAGACAAGACGGAAGCGAGGGAGACGAGGGTACATCCGGAGAGTATTATTCCTATGGCTGGTATTACTGCATTCCATTCATTAGTACGTAGTCAAGGGTCAAAACGTTATGAGGATTAGAAATACCTATAGAAACCCAAAGGAACTTTTTATAACATCCACCAGGACCAATTTTTTGAGGAAATAAATTCGCTACCTATGATCAGTCTCGGACTTCTCTAGACAGATAGTAGAGTCACGTACGTAGAAGAAACACGCCGAACTCAACTAGGGGCAAGTACCTCGTAAGTAAATACAATACTTTCACTTTGTTCCACGAGTACGGCCAAATCCATATGAGCTCCGACGAGAAGAGTAGTATTGTATCGTAAACCTACGAAGCTATGAGCATTGCGAAAAACGTTGTTATTACTGAAGGAATGTTGATGACGTACACATATCGTAAAACTTGCAGCTTGAGTCGCATGAGTCGGTTGTTTTCAGCATACGGACTGTCGAAGCTTACCTCGTATATTCTGAAATAGAAACTTGACATGATGCTTAATACCAGAAGTAATAGCCTGAGACGTACGTTAATAACTCTTTGATATTCTGGGGTAGCATAAATCATCCTGAGCCCCAGGACCTCGGACAGTGACGGTGATGGTCCCAGCGATAGTACCTGGCACAGGAAGTAAGGAAGAAGAGGGAATTGAGATCAATGATGTTGTTGGAATCATGATCATCCACAGATACTTGTATCTAGTATATCCTGTGACACTCATCTGAGTTATTTACGGAGTGAATGATGCAGATATGCCATTGACAGGTAGTGACACCCCGGGATCGGACTCATGGAGGGGTCCTGCATGCCCAGCAAATGTTCAGCGGTCGCCCGAATTGTAGCTTGCAGCTGTTAAAGTGCACTGAATCTCGAGAGGAACGTAAGGCAGATTCGTGGAATACGACGTGGACGTCACACACGAAACAGCGGGAATAGCATTACTTGCATGAACAGCTAGTGATAACGGAGATCAATTCCGGGCGGGTTGGAGCTACACAGAAATAGAATAGAAGGCTGAAGCCGTGCAGCTGAGACTAAGTCACATATCATGGTACTTATCAGTGACGGACTTACCTTAATTAGTTTGATCGTTCACATTCAAGTGATCTCTATCCTACTCCTCCCTCTGCGAGCTGAAACACGACAACGTTGAGAGAAACGTGTGAAAGCTGAGAAAGTGTAGGATACTTCGAGGGAGGGAGTAAGAGCGGAGGACTTGTAAAAACAAGACAAGAAAGAAAACTAAAGGACTCAAGACAATCAAGCCCGCCGATGAGTCTGATACACCTTGTTCTGGGAGATATAGCTTTGAATGAGCGTTCCGTTACATACGATATTGTTATGTTCATGCAATGTAAATGAGGCGTTTGAAGTGGTAAGTGTGTTTCGACCGTAGTGATACGTTGAGACAACGTTGAGGTCTGAGACTCGAGAGTTGGCCCAGAGGAAAGGGCGTTCATTGGAAACCACTGGCTAGACGTACTGTATTATGTACTGTGTAGTCGCTCTTATATGGCTCTTATCCCTACCTGTACAGTGGATTACTAAAGTTATGCGATGTGTAACTTGTATACCTGTAATCGATTAGAACGTTGATACCATTCACATGGGAATCGATCTTCACAAGATATTTTTAGTCCGAATCGATTAGAAGGAGCTGTGAGTACTTACTGTAACTTATGCATATGCGATTGTGAGGTATGGGCACATGATCTGCTATATATGAGTGTTATCGATGGGCCGGGATGGCCCGTATGCATTTTCCCATGCAGTGTATTCATAGAATCGAAGATGTAAGTTGACAGCCATAATGTCCACACTTGTGATCGATGAATCCCAGTAAAATGTCCGTCGAGCCGAATCGAGGTGGATCAAGCTGGGATCGAGCCGAATCGAGCGAAGCATAAAGCGCTGTCAAAATTTACAAATGTGATCGATGAATCGATGAATTTGGATACCATGCAGTCGATTACGAAGTAGCTGTTGGCAGCATTTTCACGGCTTCGTCCGAGTCCAGGACCCCCCTTAACGCCTGCTAAGGCCGTTGGACTTTCCAGACAAATTTGGGCGAAATTTTGGGGTTAGGCCGTTTGTTTTCCAGACAAAAGTGACCAAATTAGAGGGTCAGGCCGTTGTGAATTTCCAGACAAAGATCAGTACAGTGGCTGAGGCCATTTGAATTTAGCAGACAATATTGGCCAGTTGTTAACAAGAAATTTTTTTGAGAATATTAAGTACCGGCCGAGAAATCTGAACATGCCTTTAATTGGTTATCACATTGATTGATATCATTGGTGCATGTTGTACATGATACATATGGTATGATACATTGATGTGTGACAGCTTCAACACGCATGCGAAATTTTTACCGGGACTCTTGTTAACATCTTCCCCAGGTCTTCACTGTCAGTCTCAACTCTGCCTCTGCTTCTCATTAGCTATTTGTGGAACTTTATCATGATCATATCAACTGGGAAATGGCAGAATCTGTTATTGATCTCGTTACACTCCCAGCATTCAATGAAAGTGAGTGGATTGGCAAAGGACATCTATACCCACATGACAAAACACCTCCCTATATCCACTTTGCAAAAGTGGAAAAGCTACACATCCCAATTGGAAACCTCCCAATAATTCCACCTCTGGACATATCTGTTACTAATTTCTTGAAGTTTAAAATTCCAAATAAGTCAGAAGAAATTATTGTCATCAAACCTCATGCATGGTTCAGCAGAGATTCGCCAAACACTGATATTGGGATTCTGTTAGGAAGGCCAATACTGAATTCAGACTATGTAGCCTGACTTGAAAGGGCTTTTGCACAGGAATGGTTTGATGGTGCAAAGTCCATCATAGACCGTTGGTTCAATGAAAATGCTAATGAGTGTTTACCACTCTGGATATTAACCGTCTGGAGGAAATTTTTAGGTATTCATTCATGCCGCACCTCCTGGAAAAGATCTGTTCAGTGGCTTGACACAGAAGAAAGAAAGTCTTCCGATGTTCAGACACTTGATTTAATTGTACAGACAAGAACAGCTTTAGATTGAGTTTCTTGGAATAGCTCCCTTCCTTATCTATGTGGCACCGTATCTTCCAAAGTTCTATGCAGCTTCCTTGGCACTTCATTGATGAATGATGAACATGTTGATATCATGTTTGAGGAGATGGCATTCCAGCTTGCTTCTGATAGCAGGCTGTCTTCTCAAGTTATGCTAGCATCTTGCGCATTTTCAACAGCAATCTTAAACCAGGCATCACAAAAGAACTACTCTACAGATTTGTCTTCACTGCTATCTCATTATCATGCTCGAATTATTGAAGGTGGTTTTAAGCAAGTTTATTTCCCAATAAATGTGGCAAACATACATTGGTTGGCCGGGGTTATTGATTTTGAAAACAAGATAATTGGCTATGGTATGTCTTCGCAAAGAGCTTTTACATAAATCAGTGAACTAAACATATTTACTTGTACTACTGAACAGTATGCCCTCTTGCAGAATGCTGTTCTATTACCCAGTCTTAAACTACCAGATGAGCATGCTAAACCTCTAGGATTAGGCAACATTAGACTTAGTAATATTGATTTTTCACTGCTAGTGCAGATTAGGCGGTATCATCAAACACGGAAAGCTGCTCTTGGAGTCCGAACATCAAGCAAAAAGAATAACAGAAATGATTCCACACCACAGCAGGAGGTTATATGAGAACTACATGCTGTTCTCCGTGAATATCATGAAGGAGGTTCAAATGGAGGAGTGGAATGACTTGCACACTGGATAGGCGATACAACTGGGTCAAGGAGTGGGAATGTTGCCAATGCTGCTACTGTTGCCAAGGCTGCAGCTAAACATGTATGTCTCCTCTTGCTTATTGATTAATGTACCTCTGATTCTAAGTCATTCGTTACACATAGGAACTGACTCAGAGGTTCAATATTTTTGAGAAGGTTGATATACCAAGACTTGAAGACATTCAAATGGCACTGGTTACTTCACTTAGACCACTGAAAACTGGACATTATGGCGTGATTTTTACAGAACGATGAATTATGGTGGCCCAAGGTAAATGTTTGACTTATGCTTTTGCTACAATACACTTACTCGTTATACTTATAGTCATTTCCCTTTACTCAAAAGGAGGAGGTAAATATGGAAAACATGATTCAATTGCAGAGGTATCCAATATCTGTACTGTTTCATACATGGCAGTGCAGATCTTCGAGCAAATGCACTTATCTCAGTTTCGTGTTATTCCACAGGCAACATCTCTGCTTCAAACTAAACAGTTTGCACTGTTGCCCTCTTCAGCTTTTTTGATAACCCTTTCATCACTTCCAATAGTTGCAGAGTGGTCACTGGAACTTTCTCAGGAAGACACTCAGTGCTTTATTGAGATTAAAAGATCTTTCCCAGTTTTTGTAGATGCAGCAAAAGAATTCAAGAAAAGGAATAAGGCCACTGTCGGTGTAGATAATGATGTCTAAGCTACTTTTACTGTGATTCTACACACTGCGGGAATTCAGGTGCACTTTTTAATGCTAAAAAGGCCGTTTTAAAATTTCCAGACAAATCCAAGTATAAAATAGGCCGTTTTAAGGATCCAGACAAATTTTGGAAAATGCTGCAATGCCGTTTTTTTTCCAGACAAAACCGATGAATTTCTTTGATTTTTGTCCAGACAAATCCCTCCCAAAATCGACTTTTTTTCAAACAGCCTTAATAGGCATTAAGGGGGTCCTCCGAGTTCTGTTGCTTCAATCTCATGGAACGCAAATAAGGCTGCCCTAAAGTTACATACTTGATGAATGCTGTTACTAGTTGGGGAGGCGCAATGCCTTTAATCACAAAAGTGTTTGTACATATTTGTGATTTGTACAATTTTAGAGGATTGTGGAAACACATGTTTTTGCATGTAATTTGAACATTTTGGTCTGGATCTTTCCAGAATTGGAAATGATGCGTGATCGTGCAGGGAATGTACAGCCTCAATTTCACAAATTTGGCCAACAAGTCTGAAATGCATGCTCGATTTCTTCTTACTTCCTTAGATTAAAAGAAAATAAACTGTACATTCCCTAGCTAACATACATATAGTATTATACGTTAATTTTGTTATGCATAGAGTGAGTATACAATGAGTAAATGTGTTATGTGTAACAGAGGCAATAACAGCCCATTTTATGATTATGTAATATGTGTTTCAACATGTTGAATGTTGCGCAGAAACACTATCCCCTCAAAACAAGTGAGTTATACTGTGTTTCTCATAGTAATACTCACTATTACTATGTATATAGCTTATTTCACCACAAAAACATGTTGTTAGATACTTAATATGGTGAGAAGTTTAAGGAAATGGACAAGAGGCAAGACCAAATGGCAACTGGAATCTCTTGAGGCTGCTCGTGCAGCACTTCACATCACATCTCAGAGTAGCAACATGAATGCATCTTGTAATGAAATATCTGTAGTGGACAAGTGAATGAACACCTCAGAAGCATTAGCTTCGCATTTTCGAAAGGATGCAAATATATCCAAAGAGAAATACTGTAATGAATGGAGATGAGTCTATAGAATGAAAAAGCAAAACAACGAGCAGAAGTTAAAGTGATCTGCCTTATCCCTCAAGGCAAAAAGGCTATGAAAGGAATTGGAACGGAAGACATACAAGTTTCAGGGACTTCAGGTGACATCACACCACACAATAGGGAGTCTCCAACATCAATTAGGCATGCTAAAGAGCTCCAAGCAGAAATTGCAGGTGAAACACAAGAAACTAAAGAAAAGATATCAGCGAGCACTTATAAGAAGTGGGAGAGAGTGCAGTATAACACGTTTACATAAAAGAATGCAACAAATATTGTTCCAGCTCACTGATAAAGGAATATACACAAGCCAAGCTCAAAAATTGGCCTTATTCTATGAATCTGACTATTGTGATGACATAGCTTAGTCTTAAGTTCTAAAGTCTTATTTAATATGTATATAGTAATTTTATGTTACAATAGCAAGCTACATACATTGAAGTACCATATTACAAGCTAAGTGTAGTAAGTACAGAAGCCTGAGAAGGACGTTGCGCTGTGTTGGTGCCGTGTGCATAAATGTGTTGACCGCTTTTAGGTGGCTGTGCACTTAGTCAGCAGCCACATTCATGGATAGCAATTGTGGCTCCCCACCAGTGTTTAACAGTGTTACTAACACTGTTAGTGCATGTTGGTGTCAGCTATGTTCAACATCCCCAGCACTGAGTTGCTCTTGCCATTCTCCCATCCCAATCCCATTCTCTCAAAGCCAAACTTTTAAACGAACGTCATTTGGTACTCACCAAAGCTTCACTATTCACTAGCTGTTCAATGTTCAGCACTCAGAACTAGTGGTATTGAAACATCTGCCATCAATGTTCAACAGATATCAGGCTCTCTAGCTATTGGGCCTCTAGCCACTGTTTACTGCTTAGTAAGACCACTGTACGGCATATGGGGTCTGGGCTGTGGCAGCCACACATCATATAAGGTTGTGCTCACTAAGTTCCAGCACCCTTATATAAGTATATTATGTAAGTGCCAAGAGTGGCCAAATGTGAGATGTGAAAAAACAAAAAAATTTATGTTGTTAGAAATCACTAAGAGCCTAGCTACTGGATGCTGCGACCTCCTTCCTCACTGCAGCTACAATTTCAGGTGGTAGTTTTCGATGACTATGGTACCTGCAATTTGCCCATGCTGCTTCAACTCCTGTCAGCCCAGCTTGATAAGCAGAGATAAACCTAGCAGCACGATTTGCATATCTATCCATAGTTACTAGTTATTACTTAGTCTGCAGATTTGAATAAATATGCATACCTAACTATTTGGACATAAGGAACATCATCAAGACAATGCAATATGTTCTTAATCATATCATCTTGGTTTGAGGTTGGAGGGCTGTTACAGTATTGAAGTTTTGCTGCACCCCAGTATTGCTCTATGAAATTCAGCTCACAGTGGTATTTTGGATAAAAATCACAAACATGACCACATGAGGTTACAAGCTCTTCCAAATGAGACTTCTGATTCACGAAGTCAGGCTGTATGAAAAGAAGCCACCTACAACAGCAATCTGTCTGGCCAATTTCACACTGAAAGCCATCACACTGAGCTCACAAACCATTCTCTGGCCACAAGCCATGCTTGTGAATTATTTGTTCCATACCTTTGAACCATCCAGGCATTGTGGGGTGATCTTCATCATAATAAAAGCTTTGTATTTCACCATTTGGGAGGAATGTTGAATCCATTTTTGAGGTCTTTACACTCCCCCCTAAATTCCTTCCGGAGTCCAGACGGAATCCACGGACTCCCCGGAAAGTCCGCAGAATTTCCACAGAATTTCCGGCCATTCCATGGACTCCATCCAGACTCCAGGTGGACTTGTTTTGGCAGAGACACCAGCCAAATTTTAGTTTTCCGGTCCAGGTGCTTTCCAGATGAATTCCATATGGAATCTGGATTATTGGCCAAATTCCACCTTTCAGCTGGAATTCCGAAGGAATTTGCTATACCGGACTCCACCTGGAATCCATATGGATTCCAGGTAGCTTGTATTAATTAGTAGTCTATTACTTATTTTACTTGTATCATAAACAAATTAGTAGAGCATGGCATAGTTGCATAGTTTGAACCAGTATTGTTGTGATGATTACATAACACCCATTCACATGATAGTGGATAGTGTGCATAACTATTACACTATGGCTAGCTTGTGCATGGGCACATGCTGTACAGTCCACAACTTCTATGACTATGTCAAGTGTGACACTGTGTGCTGAGTGTGATACTATGCATTGAGCATGTCACTATGTGCTGAGTGTGACATGATGCATTGAGTGTGACACCATGTGTTGAGTGTGACATAATGCATTGAATGTGACACTACACATTGAGTGTGACACTGTGCATTAAGTGTGACACCATGTGTTGAGCATGACACCATGTGTTGAGTGTGACATGATGCATTGAATGTGACACTACACATTGAGTGTGACACTGTGTATTGAGTGTGACACTGTGTGTTGAGTGTGACATAATGCATTGAATGTGACACTACACATTGAGTGTGACACTGTGCATTAAGTGTGACACCATGTGTTGAGCATGACACTGTGTGTTGAGTGTGACATGGTGTGTTAAGCATGACACCATGTGTTGAGTGTAACACTGTGTATTGAGCATGACATTATGCATTGAGTGTGACACACTTGCATGATACAGTGTGTTGAGTGTGACACAGGTGTCACAATATTGCATAGTATTGCAGTATCACAATATTATGTGTCTCACAGTCTTGCAGTTATCACAGCTACTTTTCACATTGTGTCACAACATGAAAAGTGTGACACAATGTGAAAAGTGTGACACAATGTGAAAAGTGTGACACAATGTGAAAAGTCACACCTTTCATGTTGTGTCACATGTTTCAAGTTGCATCACACCTTTCACATTGTGTCACACCTTTCATGTTGTGTCACACCTTTCACATTGCATCACACTCAATACATGCTGTCAAACTTTTCGCTTAATGTCACACTTGTCACGCTTTTTGTAGTGTCACAGTATCACTTATCACACAGCATTACAGATTTTGACAGCTGTGACACTATGTGACAAGTGTGATAATAAAGATGACCCTGATGACCATGTGAAACTGTGACAACTCCAATACTGTGACATTGCAAAAAGTGTGACAAGTGTAATACTATGTCAAATATAACTGTGATGACTGCAATACATAATATTGTAATCCTGTAATACTATGTGACTGTATGGGAAAACAAAGTTATATCTCATTTCTATCAATTGGGAGGTTTCTTATTCCACCTGGATTCCACCCAGAAAAAATGTTCTTTAACATGGACTCAATGTGGACTTTGTCCGGAAATTATCATGTCCATCCAGACTCCTTCCAGAAAATCTGTGTTCCATGTGGATTCCGTCTGGAAAATCCAGTTTTCATATGGAGTCCACCCGGAAAATCCAGACATTTTCTTGTCCATCCGGAGTCCGTCCGGAATATGGGGGGGAGGGTAAAGTGTCACAACCGTGCCCCTAGCCTGACTTGGCGGCAGAGTATGAGAGAGTGACTGCGGAGAAGCAAGGGGTGAGTGTAAGACGAAAGCGGAGAACGATAACTCAGGGGGTAGGACTTCGGCTTCAGCTTATGTGCTGTGCCCCTGGGATTCCTGGTCCTGGATTTCAGAGTAAGGGCAAGCCCTTCAGAGAAGACACGAGATGAGGAGACGAGAGATGTAACTCGAGTCAGACTGAAGGGTGAGGACATAGTTCAATACGAAACTAAAGTCTAAGTACAAATTGAGTACTACTTAAATACTAGAGACTTGGAGTAAGTAAAGGCTGCTGGCCAAGGCCAGCAGAGAAGTACGGTCAGGGTAGGCGTACGTAGAATGAAGACTATAACTAATTAAACATAATAAAACACATTGGAGAAGTGAGCGCGTAAGGCGGTGTAAAGTAAAACTGATAGTGGCGCACTTAAGAATGATAAGTGACTCACTATGAAATGTATACTACATTACTGAGGGGATAGCTCAGTAGAACGGAAGAAAGGAAATGAGAGTAATCTATGTACAGTAATCAATAAGTAATATTAAGAGCATAATCAAAGTCCGGAGTAAACAAAGGGAAAGGCGGAGTAAGAGCATAGGGGTCCGGAGGTAGGCGATACAGGATATGACAGTATTCCCCCCTTAAGGCCGAGCCTCGAGGCCTGAGCACGTGATCAAACAATAGGCTTTTGAAAGTTTGATCAGCGTTTTGACATCAGGTCCGGATATATAAAGGTCAGCTGTGGAGGAAAAATCAAAATCATTTTTACCCCGCTACACCAACTCGTTTACACGTGACCGCTTAAAAATGTCTGCCTCTGTTCCTTCAATCGAAGACCCAACGCGCAAGGAGAAACTTAGATTACTCCTTCACAGACGAGTGGAGGTAGAAGCCCTCGAAAAGGAGCTGAGGGGCGAGAAGGTGGAGAAAAAGGGAGCCAAGAAGGATGGGACAGAGGGTGAGGTGGAGAAGGAAGATGCAATGGAAGTGGACAAGGGAGATCGACGACTGGAGGCGGTACAAGAAAAGAAATGTAAGCAGGAAGAGACAGAAGCGAGGGTTGCTCAAACAATGGCACGACTAACTGGTCGCCCAGCAGAGGAATCGACAGCACAAGGCACTACTCCGCCAATACACGCAGAGTACGAGACAACAGTTGCAAGGTTGGGAGTAATCTCGTTTAGTCGAGAATTGGTGGAGATGTCCTTACAAACCCATAGGAATGCCGATAGTTTGGTGATGCCAGTGGACGAGTCGACTCCAGTGGAAAAAGTGGTAGAGGAAGCATTGGCAGAGGTAGGGCCTACGAATGTAGGAGTTCCAACTACTGTGGTAGAGCCAGAGGTAACAACCAACCCACAGGTAGGTACTTACATGAGCGTGGAGCAGATTGCTGACCGCGAACGCACTGTTCAGCAGCTGGAGGCCGAAGGCCACACCATAACTCCGGAGGAAGAGGTGGGGAAGAACATCCAGCGAATGGAGAACGAGGGTGGCTCCAAGAGAAGGCGCACCGACACGAATCCGGAGGACACGACAGAGGTGATGCCAAAACCGCCTAAAAAGAAGACTATGACCTGGACTTCCCAACACAAGGGAATGAAGAGCAAGGCTCTGATCGATGACGAGGCGGTGGAAGACAATGCTAGCAGCAAGGCTAGCCAGTCTGGAAGCAAGAGTCGTACTGGCACAGAGAGCCAGGCTGGGGACAAGTCCGACGTCGAGATGGGAGAAGTGAGGGCATCAGCGGAGAAGAAGGGTAAGGGTGTGGAGAAAGCCAAGACAGCCACGGAGAAAAAGGAGAAAGAGGCATATGTCTTGCCCAAGGTCCCTTGCAACGTATGCAGTAAGTTAAACAGGGAGTGCCTATTGGATCTCGAGTAAGTTGTCCATTTCTCTTTTCGGAGTTGTTCTGACTTGCTCCTAGGGGAAAGAATATGAACCACAAGGCGTGCAAGGCGTGTCGGACGAAGAAGGGGAGATGCAAAAATGAGGGAATAATATGGGGGACTGTAGTCCCGGGGAACGCAGAGGAGCGGAGAAGAGGTCTGGAGAAGATGCAGACCGGTGGTGTGGGGCAGGAGAAGCTAGTGGAGGAGTTGCAGATGCAACTGGCGGTGGCGAGGTTGAAGTTAGAGGTCGCGGAGAAACAGGTGGATGAATTGTGGACCAAGGGGAAGATGTTCGACGCTGAGTGTAAGATCCTGAGGGACCAGCTGTACCAAGCGGAGAATGAGCGTGACAAGCTGGCGATGCAGCTCAACTCCGGGAGTCCCTTATCAGACTTGCTGATGGAGGCCTTGGGGAGAAATGTCAACATGCATACAGAGTTGATGGGAACATTGAATAGGTTGATGATGACCATGCAGGCAGCAGAGGAGGGTACTCCGGCGGAGACTAATGAGTCCGGGAGTAATGAAGAGGAAGAAGACGAAGACGAAGAGTAGTGTACAGTAGGCGGAGAAAAAATTGTAAATACTTATTTAATGATTTTTTGGTGCGAGGAGAATGAAAAGTAAGAGTAAACAGTAAGACGGAGTAAAGAGAAACACCTTAGGAGAAAACCAATACAACTCCGTACTTCCACTCTCAGCCCACCTCGTTAAGTATGCAAAGTGATGAATCAGCTATGCTTATTAAATGTAGTGGTCATCATGCAAGCGGTGTCCGGAGAAGTGTCAATCTTCAACCTTTGGTCAAGAAGACGGATACGGATATACAAGAAACTATAGCAGAGAAATGAAAATGTAAGCGGAGAAGGTCTATGTAACAGGGGTAGAAGGATTAGGCTTATCAGGATAACGAGCATGAAATTCCTCTATGAGTTCTGTAGCATGTTCTACTTTGGTGGCAACCAACCAAGTGAGTTCTTCGTCGGTTCCTTCATAACCAGTCCATCAGACTAAGTAGCGAAGAGGGCATTTCTTGAACCGGCGATCCAGCTTGGAGTTGCAGATCTCACTGATCTCGAACTCGATATCTCCGTCGATTTCCACAGGGGGAGGCGGAGCTATCTCTCGACCAGGGATAGTGTTTTCAACTGCGGGCTCAAGCATAGAGACATGGAATACAGGGTGTACAGCTTGGAAATTGGAAGGGAGTCTAAGGGTGCGGGAGTGGGTACCAGTTTCAGCAATGATCTCGAAGGGACCATAATACTTTTCAGCCAATTTCTTGAAAGGGCGAGTGGTGTTGAAGAACTTAGCACGGACGAAGGCTTTGGTTCCAACTTTGAACTCTGGGGCAGGCAAGCGACGGTTGTCTGCTCCGACCTGATAGCGCTTCTGAGCAAGTGCTATTTCGGCCTTGAGGTTTTCATGAAGTTCCTGGAGGTCCATGGCATAGTCCCTAGCATGAACGGAGGTAACGTCACGTTTGGGGTAGACTGTAATCTGTGGATGATAACCCTTATTGGTGAAGAAAGGAGTCGTATTAGTGGTTGAGCTCGGTGTATTGTTATACGTGAACTCAGCAATGGGAAGGAGATCAGCCCAGTTGTCCTGCTGGTAATTGCAGTAAATGCGGAGGTACTGTTCTAAGACTTGGTTAATGCATTCAGTTTGTCCATCGCCTTCTGGATGGTATCTGGAGGTAAAGTGTAGGTTAATGTCGAGAACCTTACCAAGAGACCGGAAGAAGTGGGAGACGAACTCCGAACCACGATCGGAGGTAATGTGGCTGGGAACACCATGCTTAGAGAATATGTGCATGACAAAGAGCTTAGTGAGCTGGGCGGAGGTAATGGTGTTATGACAAGGGATGAAGATAGCTTGCTTGCTAAGGCGGTCAACAATAACTAGGATTGAATTGTACTTATCAAATCCAGAGATGGGAAGTGTTTCAATGAAGTCCATAGATATAGAGTTCCATGGGCGCACCGGAATAGGGAGTTGCTTCAAGGTACCGTAGGGACGGTGATGCTGTGGTTTAGACCGTAAGCAGATGGTGCAAGACTTACAATAGTCCTTGACATAAGTATGGAGTCCAGGCCAAGTATATTCCCATCGAATATTATCCAAGGTCTTGTTTTGACCAGGATGTCCGGCGAGTAAATGATCATGTTTGTACTGGACAATGCGAAGGCGGAGAGAATCGTCATCTGGAACATAAATCTGGTTGTTGAGGCGGAGTAAGCCATCTGAACCGACAGACCAATGATTAGTGGGATTGCGAAGGTGGATAGATGCGACAGTGTCTAGGGGTTGGGCAGTGAGGATGTCATGGTGGAGTTGCTCAACATCCATAATGATGCTGGCACGGAGAACAGGATGAAGGAGTGTGGTGGCACGGATAGAGGCGATGAGCTGTTCTTGGGTAAAAACAGGGCGAAAATTGTGCGGATTGACTTTGGCATAGTCGTTATTCCCCCCTTTAGGGTAGACGTCCCATCGTCTAGTTAAAGCGTCAGGTTTCGCACCAAGTTTCCCTGGGCGGAAACGAATAACCAGATTGAACTGAGACAGGTACTCTGACCAACGAGCCTGACGGCGAGTGAGAATCTTGGTGGTGGAGAAATACTCTAAGTTTTTATGGTCAGTAACCACATCAACCAGAGTACCAGAACCTTCCAAGTAGTGTCGCCAGACATGAAAAGCTTCAAAAATGGCCAGGAGTTCCTTGTCGTGGGTGTCATAATTCAGTTCAGGAGCGGTGAAAGTATGGGAATGGAACACAATGGGGTGAATATCGCCATCGTCAGCGACAATAGAGAGGATTGCTCCGAGGGCATAGTCGGAGGCGTCAGTCTCTACAATGATCTGGGCGTCAGGGACCCAATGAGTGAGTACAGGGGCTGTAGTGAAGGTGTCCTTAAGTTTCTCGAATGCCGAATGGCAAGCCAGAGAAAAGTCCCACTTCAAACCCTTGCGGGTAAGACAAGTGAGTGGCACTACAATGTAGGAGTAGTGCTGGATAAAGCACCTATAGAAGTTGGCGAACCCAAGGAAAGACTGAACGTCTTTACCCTTCTTAGGCTCAGGCCAATCCCTAATGGTTTGGACTTTATCCTGGGACATAGTGAGGCTGCCCGGAGAAAGGACGTAACCTAAGTACTCAACAGATTCAGTGTGGAATTCACACTTGTCCGCCCGGGCATAGAGCCCATGTTGGTGTAAATGCTTGAGGACTTCTTTAATGTGCTGTTTGTGCTCCTCGAGACTATCGGAGTAGATTAGTATATCGTCAAGGTAGACTGTAACGCACACATCGAGCATGTCCTTGAAGATGTCGTTCATGAAATGTTGGAAAGCCGCAGGTGCATTGGTGAGTCCAAACGGCATTACTAGCCATTCAAACAAGCCATAGCGAGTGCGAAAAGTAGTCTTCCATTCATCTCCATCAGTGATGCGGACTAAGTGGTAAGCGTGGCGGAGATTGATCTTGGTGTAGATTCTAGCCTTGCGAGGAGAGTCAAGGAGGTTGGAAATAAGGGGAAGGGGATATCGATCCTTTTTGGAGATTGCATTAAGCCCACGGAAATCGACACAGAGTCGAAGGGATCCATCTTTCTTCCAGACAAAGAGCACTGGTGCTCCGTGTGGAGAATGAGAAGGACGGATGAAGCCAATCTGGAGATGTTCATCGATGAACTCTCGTAGAGAGGCCAACTCGGACTGTGAGAGTGAATATACAGTACCAACTGGAGGAGACGTACCTTCCTCCAAGTTGATCCAGAGATCATAAGGGCGATGCAGAGCAAGAGTGTCTGCTCATGTTTTGCTGAAGACATCAGTGAACTCGTGGTATTCTGGAGGAATACTAGAAAGGTCCACGGCTTCTGCGGCCATGGCAGTGGCAGAAGCTGAAACTACGGCACCGACTTGTATCCTAAACATCTGCGAGCCTGCGAGCTTACTAGCCCGGAGAAAAGCTGCAGCATTAATGAGCGAGATACTGGGTGGACTATTGTCCGACGGAGGAACAGAAGACAAAGCTGGTGATGGAGGGGTTTGCAAGGAGGCAGATGCCTTCAGTGCAGGTGTCGACAGAGGGGTGTCAGCCAAATTTATCATTTAACAGCAGTGTTATATGATATGGGATATCATATAAGGTCTGAGTTTTATGAGTGAGGCATATACTATATGTATATACAGGCTATTCATAAGTACTCATTACTTTATGCTTATTATTATTGTGATAGTATTATGAGTACTCATAAGTACTCATTACTTTATGTTTCCTATTATTATTGTAATGGTACTGTGGGTAATCATAAGTACTCATTACTTTGTATTTCCTATTGTTATTGTAATGGTATTGTGGGTACTCATAAATACTCATTACTTTATGCTTTCTATTATTATTGTAATGGTATTGTGGGTACTCATAAATACTCATTACTTTATGCTTCCTATTATTATTGTAATGGTATTATGGGTACTCATAAGTACTCATTACTTTATGCTTGCTATTATTATTGTAATGGTATTAGGAGTGCTCATAAGCACTCATTACTTCATATTTCCTATTATTATTGTAATAGTATTAGGAGTACTCATAAGCACTCATTACTTTGTATTTCCTATTATTATTGTAATAGTATTAGGAGTACTCATAAGCACTCATTACTTTGTATTTCCTATTGTTATTGTAATGGTATTGTGGGTACTCATAAATACTCATTACTTTATGCTTTCTATTATTATTGTAATGGTATTATGAGTACTCATAAGTACTCATTACTTTATATTTCCTATTGTTATTGTAATAGTATTAAGAGTACTCATAAGTACTCATTACTTTATATTTCCTATTGTTATTGTAATAGTATTAAGAGTACTCATAAGTGCTCATTACTTCATATTTCCTATTGTTATTGTAATGGTATTATGAGTACTCATAAGCACTCATTACTTTATATTTCCTATTTGTATTGTAATGGTATTAACAATACTCATAAGTACTCATTACTTTACATTTCTTATTGTTATTGTAAGGGTATTGTGGGTACTCATAAGTACTCATTGCTATTACAGATTACTAGTTGATCTGCACTTCACATATTTCCCACACTTCGCATTTGTCACGTACTTCACACGCATCACGTTCGTCACACATATTCCCGCACCTCATATTTTTCCTGCATATCGCATTTGTCACGTTATTCACGCGTGTCACATTCGTCACACATATTCCCATGCTTCGCACTTATCACATACTGCATGCGTGTCACATCTGTTACAAATTTTCTGCGCGTCACGTTCGTCACATATATTCCCACGCATCACATTTGTCACATTCTTCCCGCCCGTCACGTTTGTCACGCTTTGGCGCGTTTGTCACGCTTTGGCGCGTTTGTCACGCTTTGGCGCGTTTGTCACGCTTTGGCGCGTTTGTCACGCTTTGGCGCGTTTGTCACGCTTTGGCGCGTTTGTCACGCTTTGGCGCGTTTGTCACGCTTTGGCGCGTTTGTCACGCTTTGGCGCGTTTGTCACGCTTTGGCGCGTTTGTCACGCTTTGGCGCGTTTGTCACGCTTTGGTGTGTTTGTCATGCTTTAGTGCATTTGTCACGCTTTGGTGTGTTTGTCATGCTTTAGTGCATTTGTCATGCTTTTATGCGTGTCACGCGTCACATTTGTCACATTCTTATAAGCATTACGCTCTTATGCATGTCACACATCTCACATCTATTTGTCACGCATTTCACACTCGTCACACGTGTCACGTCTTTAAGGCGCGTCACGCCGTGACAATCTGCATGCATGTCACACTTTTCACATATGTTACATATGTCTTTTCTTTTAAATGCATCATGTGTTTTTCATGTATGTCACATTTTTCAAGTGCATTGCAACTTTTTCACAAATACAATGCTTTCCAATCCCATCAGATTTTTCTGTCTCTACCACTATTCAAGTTGTCATGAGAGTGGAGTAAGTATTTAATAGTAGAGTGAATTATATATGCAGATGAAATAATATGTACTTGTAGAGTTGGAGATTGTAATACAGAAAATAACAATTAGAAAGTTATAGAAGTGTGGTAGTAATAAGAAACTAGAATGAAAAATGTAGAGTGTATATGTAGTTGAAGGCTTACCCACACTGACAGAGCATGGGAAATTTGGAAATGGGATGATATGATGTTTAATAATCAGAACTAGAGATGTAATTAAATGACAAAGTAAAAACTATAATGGTTAGTCTGGATATGAGAGATGATGAGATCATTATGATAGAAATGAATATTTTGGAAATATTTAACAACTGAACAGAAAAGGACATATACTGAAAGAATTACATATGGATAACAAATCTGAAAGAATGGTCAGTATATGTGATTCCACATCACATCAAACTCATATGTCTCAGTCATTAAATGATCATGATTCTTGCATTAACCATTGGTTATTCTTATATCTCCAACACACATTTTTAAGTCATATGCTTACTCTATATGATTATGTGACACTTCTACACTGTCATGTGTTTCACATCTCTGATTTATGTTATATAGTTCTTTTAGTATTAGTATCCATTCATACATATGAAACCCCCTTCTGTACTTCTCATCACTTTCTTGCTCAGTGATCATTACTTGCTTTTCTATTCTTTAGATTAGTGTCAACTACATCATCACCTTCTTTTCTTCTTGTTCTCTTTTCAGAAAGACTACTTTGTCTTTTCTCCTTTCTTGCCTAAGAAAAACTTACTATCATTTTTCTATAGTCATGTGCAGTATTGTCATACAGGGTCTGAATCAATGACTGACTTGTCAATGCAAGAGGCTGAATTACCCAGCTAAGTAATGAGATATGGGTTAAATGTGGCATCACTGAGTGCTCTGATTCCTTGGATATGAAATGTACAGAACATTTTTCATTATAGACCTGTTGGAACCCCATCAACATGTCACAATCATGATACACATGCAAGCACAATGTGCTTGAAATATGTTATAAATCTCAAAGATGTGACCTAAGTAACACTTATGATGTGTGTGAAAGCATGATGAAAGCCTCAAAGACATATGATGCATGTGCAAATCATAAGAAACAGATGTGACTTATGTGACGAGCGTGACTTATGTGACGCGTGACGCGCATACAAAGCATGACAAATGCACTGTAACGAGTATGAAAAGCGTGACAAATAGATGTGAGATGTGTGACATTCATAAAAGCGTAACGCTTATAAAGAACGTGACAAACGTGACGTGTGACGCGCATGAAAGCATGACAAACACGCTAAAGCGTGACAAACGTGACGGGCGGGAAGAATGTGACAAATGTGATGCGTGGGAATATATGTGACGAACGTGACGCGCAGAAAATTTGTAACAGATGTGACACGCATGCAGCATGTGATAAGTGCGAAGCGCGGGAATATGTGTGACGAACGTGACGCGCGTGAAGTACGTGACAAATGCAATGCGCGGGAGAAATATGAGGCGCGGGAATATGTGTGACGAACGTAACACATGGGAAAATTGTGACAGATGTGACACACTTGAAAAGCGTACATAATTCTATTAGAATAATAATAGGAAGCATAAAGTAATGAGCACTTATGAGTACACATAATACTATTAAAATAATAATAGGAAGCATTACAGTAATAATAGAAAACATAAAGTAATGAGTACTTATGAGTACATATACTAGTATTACAATAACAATAGGAATTATAAAGTAATGAATACTTATGAGTACACATATTAGTATTACAATAATAATAGGAATCATAAAGTAATGAATACTTATGAGTACACATATTAGTATTACAATAATAATAGGAATCATAAAGCAATGAATACCTATGAGTACACATATTAGTATTACAATAATAATAGGAATCATAAAGTAATGAGTACTTATGAGTACACACACTAGTATTACAATAATAATAGGAATCATAAAGTAATGAGTACTTAAGAGTACACATACTAGTATTAAAATAACAATAGAAAACATAAAGTAATGAGTACTTATGAGTACACATATTAGTATTACAATAATAATAGGAATCATAAAGTAATGAGTACTTATGAGTACACACACTAGTATTACAATAATAATAGAAAGCATAAATTAATGAGTACTTATGAGTACACATAGTAGCATTACAATAATAATAGGAAGCATAAAGTAATGAGTACTTATGAGTAGACATAATACAATTGTAATAATAGTAGAAGCATAAAGTAATGAGTACTTATGAATAGCCTGTATATACATATAGTATATGCCTCACTCATAAAACTCAGACCTTATATGATATCCCATATCATATAAGGCCTATGATAAATGAGAAATTTGGCTGACACTTATGGTCGACAAAGACAGAGAAGATTCTCCTAGGACTGGGGTTTGGAAGCCAAGTATATGTCTCTCAGTCCAGTCAATCAATGGATTGTGTTGGGAGAGCCAGTTAAATCCTAATACCATGGAACAGGAAGAATCGAGCGGAGTTACATAGAATGAAATATCCATGCATTCACCAGTAGGAAACGTTACAGATAATAAAATACTCTCTGTAAGTATGGAGTTAGAGGTACCATCAAAAAGTTTCAGTGCAATGGGAGGGACCGGAGTTGTGGGAAGGTTGTGCTCCCTCACAAACGACGAGTCAGCAAAACAGTGGGTTGAACCAGAATTGATGAGCGAGAGAAAAGATAGGGGCATATCCGGCGCAGCTGGAGAAAACGAAGTCAAAGGAATATTTACAGCTTGGGGATCATAAAGAGTGGATGCATTTAGTCTTATCTCCTTAGGTGCACAGGAGAGATTAATGCGGCCCTCAGCCTGTGCGGAGTCACTGGAGCCGCTCTCTATTTTTTCGAACTCTCAGCCGAGTTCGCCAAGGGAGTTGCCTCGGTAGAGGTGGCAGTGGCCACACGGGCTTTGGCGGCAGAGGCTGCCTTTCGACAGTCCTTGGCCTGATGACCAGCGTTGCCACAGAATAGGCAAAGCTTCTGGTCCAGGCGACGTTTACGTTCCTCCGGGGTGAGTTTCCCATCAGAACCAAGCTTCCCAGTCAAGTCTGGTGCCTTGGACTGGTTCTGCTTTTGCTTGTTCTTGGGTTTCCCCGAGGACGAAGCAGAGGTAGAAGAGGCAGAGGAGGAGGTAGAGGAGGTTGGAGTCTTGGAGGAGGAGGAAGAATTCGAAGTTGACTTCGAATTCTGATTGCCCTTAGGCTTCTCCAAAGACTTGGCAGCAGACTTGCTGTGCTTCTCCTCAATGTTGCGCTTGGTGTTGCACTCCCAATGCCTCTGATCGTAGCCCTGGGCTACCTTCTTTGTCCCGGCAAGGGTCATAGGCCGGCCTTGCTCTCGATGAGAGAGAGCGTCCTTCAGACGAGGACAAAGGCCACAGTAGTATGCCGAGTTGAGGGCAGCATCGTCCCAAGGCAAGAGGGCTGCATACTCATTAAACTTGATCTCGTATGTAGTGAGACACTGGTTATCCTCCATGTGGAGGGAGAATATGCAGATTTCAGCCTCACCAACAGGGTTGGTATGGCCGAAATGAGTACGGAGTAGCTGAATGAAGTAGCCCCATGAATCCATCCACGGCTCATATGCATTATCATCGAGATGAGTGGCAAACAGATTGCTTGCTGAGCCATGGAGGAAAGTCAACGCGTAGTTGACTTTAGATGCGTCGTCCGGGTACAACTGGGGGTTGTTCCGGAACACCAAGCGGACTTGCATAATGAAGGGCTCCAGCTTAAGCATGTTGGAGCCATTGAAGTTGTCTGGCTGGTTAACCTTCTTCTCCCGAACGGGAGGAGGAGGTGGTGGAGGTGGTGGTGGCGGGGCAAAATAACCCGCCACAGAGGCCACCATTTCCAGGATTTCATCCCGGGTGAAATTGTAGTGGGGTCTTGCAGTTGGGCGACGAGGGTCGTGGTAGGCATCCCTGGAGGGAGGCCTTGAAGGAGGTTCCGAGGGAGAATTGGAGGGAGGATTAGAGGGAGGACCTCCGGGGCCATTTGGTCCGCCAGGACCACTGCCACCGGCACCTGCCTGCTCATCATCGTCCCCTTGATTGTCATCTCCTTGATCACCATCTCCAGAACCGTTACCATCATCTCCGGAGTCATCACCATCATCTCCAGCATCGTCTGGAGGTGCGCCATTTCCAACTCCAGCAGAATTGCCAGCGGAGGAAGGTGGTAGTGGAGGAAGTCCTCCACTGCCTGAAGCTACAGGCTGTTGGGCAGGTGGTGAATGGGCTGTGGGTGTTTGCTGCTGGCGTGCAGCTACACCTTCCGGAGGTAGTTGAGTATCCACTGGTTCTATGGATGCAGTGGGGGTAAGGGTGGGGTTGTAAGGAACGCTCAATGGAATTGGGCGTGGAGCATGCAATTGATTGCTGTGAACCGGCTGAAGTTCACGAGCTGCACAATGAGTGGAGGTAATTCCTCCAGAGACGAGAGCACTAGCTGAGGGTGGGGCATTCCGCTGAGAGAGAGGTGGAGCAGAGTCAACACGACGAGGCATGTTAGCTGTGTTATGTTCATGGGCTTGCTGAGCAACTAGACGATTGCTATGGTGCACATCGTTTTGCTGTTGTTCATGGCTCCTAGCATGTGCAGTCTGAGTCTGTGTGCAGGTAGCCATGAGAGAAAGAAAAGTGTTATGTGAGGAATCCAAGGTGGTAGTTTTGTATACTGTCACGACCGTGCCCCTAGCCTGACTTGGCGGCAGAGTATGAGAGAGTGACTGCGGAGAAGCAAGGGGTGAGTGTAAGACGAAAGCGGAGAACGATAACTCAGGGGGTAGGACTTCGGCTTCAGCTTATGTGCTGTGCCCCTGGGATTCCTGGTCCTGGATTTCGGAGTAAGGGCAAGCCCTTCAGAGAAGACACAAGATGAGGATACGAGAGATGTAACTCGAGTCAGACTGAAGGGTGAGGACATAGTTCAATACGAAACTAAAGTCTAAGTACAAATTGAGTACTACTTAAATACTAGAGACTCGGAGTAAGTAAAGGCCGCTGGCCAAGGCCAGCGGAGAAGTACGGTCAGGGTAGGCATACGTAGAATGAAGACTATAACTAATTAAACATAATAAAACACGTCGGAGAAGTGAGTGTGTAAGGTGGTGTAAAGTAAAACTGATAGTGGCACACTTAAGAATGATAAGTGACTCACTACGAAATGTATACTACATTACTGAGGGGATAGCTCAGTAGAACGGAAGAAAGGAAACGAGAGTAATCTATGTACAGTAATCAATAAGTAATATTAAGAGTGTAATCAAAGTCTGGAGTAAACAAAGGGAAAGGTGGAGTAAGAGCATAGGGGTCCGGAGGTAGGCGATATGGGATATGACATAAAGTACTGGCATTTTTGGGCCTTCTTTGTGATGTGTCCAGGTCTCAGAAGGGCACTTTGGCATTTTCCTTGCTGAAAGGGCATCAGCTGCACACTTTTGATGGCTGGGTGCATTGTCAAATAAAAATAGACCAGTTGCAAGGCCATTTGTTTTTGCCTCAAATACATCAATGGCATAGTCCACCTGGTTCAGAAGATCATTTGAAGAAAAGTATCCATCATGTTCTTTACCAGCTTTGAACACAACACGAGGATCCATGACTTCACCAGTTTCCCTAAGAAGAGTGAGCTAAAAATAGAAAATTGATTGATGACTCAGAGATTGAACTCATAGATCTGTGTGAATAAGTCTCCCCCATTCTCTGGTCAGGAAATCTGATATTATCACTGATGCTCCCTCCCCCTTCCTCTGTGGTGTTGGTTTGTCCAACTTATGACTCCAGCACTTCTTTCTCCTATCATTTTCATAAAATGTCGATTCATCATGGGTAATGGGGATCAAGTGAAAACATTGACCAGATGGAATAGGGAAACCTTCCAGTATGTGAATGAGTTTGCCATCATTGTCAAACAAAAACATTCTTTTTTCACATCTTTCCCAGTGATCTGCAAATCCATCACAATAGGCTATGTTGTCTGGTCATTTATGCCCATCAACATACATTCCATTTGCTTTCTTGCTACACCGCCAGCTGTGCATTCCCAACCACTGCTTTGCTGTGCTCAGGCTAATGGTTTTTTATGCAAATTGCATATCCTCAAGTTTGGCTTGCATATCTTCTGAGTCTTTAATGAAGTCACAAATATCCTGTGCCTGTATGTATCCATCTTTTGCTATCTCTTGTAAATGCAGCTGAATTGCCTGTGAAAAGTCTTCATCCTGAAGAATGGATAAATGTGGTCTGCTATAGCAATGGGATGGTAATGCAGTAAGGTTGCTATCGAGATACTGGTGTATCCATGTTTGTAATTCCATGCGTGAGCTTTTCCATGTCCTTGTGAGCATGATGAAACTAATGAAGCTTCACGCCAGGTATAATTTAGGTTATTGCTGAGATAGAGATTGAGCATACCCAGCATACTCATCAAGTGGGTGCGAAAGACAACATTGAGGGTTTTATCTTTACACTTGATGGTAAGCACAGCTTTTGCTCATTTTAACTTCCCAATGTTTTTCCAGTTATCAAGTTTCTTATCCAAGGCCGTTTCTTCAGTGCTGTCAGTTGGTCTTTGTCCCGAACACAAGCCATTCAACATTTCATTGACACTCTTCCAATCTGGCTCTGTAACCTCTGCAGACTGTGGTGTCATGACTTCAGGAGTGGGCACTTCAACTCTATTCTCTATTTTATTGTCAATGGAAGTGTCAATGGAACCTAGACTGTGGGTCTGTTTATTTTCTTGCATTAGTTGCTGAAACTTCAGGAACAGTGACTGTTACATACCAATTGCTCTGCAAGAACACTATTTTCACTTGGACTATGTTCTCTTTCTGTCCCCACAGCTGTATTCTCATCAACAACTGTGCTCTTTGCTGAGCCTGTGATCTCCCTTCATTTACAGACCAAAAAATCTGCCACAGAAGGAAACCCTTTCCTTGCAAGCTCATGCCCTTGCTGCAACTTGCATTGTTTGTTATGCTCTGAATTTCCAAGATATTGCTTTGGACACTTCATATCATTGTGCCACATGCACTCTGCCTCTTCAGCTGCTCATTGCACTGATGTCAAAGTTGCCATGAATACCTCCAGTGTGCTAAGTTGGGCTGCTTCTTCTTCTGTGTCTGAATCTTCAAGTTCTGACTCATTATCACTGTAGTTCTTGCTGTTTTCATCAACATCATTGTCATCCTGCTCCTCATTATTGGTGTCAATATTAGTGTTGTCAAGATTGAGTGTGTCCTGTGCAGTTGCGACTGATTCTGGTACCATCTCATGGATGGAATCAATCTGACTGTTATTTCCAGTCATGTCAGATGGGGTTTTCTGGGCTTGACAGACAGCATTTAGATTTCCTATGTGTGCCTTATTGGCCTTTGATCTGGCAGGCATGGTATTGCTGAGGAGTGTGCCAACTGTGCTGAAGTCTGCACCCCCTCCGGGGCCCTCTCGTTCCCTGTTGGCACTTCGCTTCCGCCTTCCGAAAGTCACGTGACACGTTACAATGTCACATTTGTCACATATTGTGACTGGCCAAATCTCGAACTCGAAAAATGCAAGATGATGCCATTCACATGGAAATTGTGTAAATAGTCTTTTTTTACAATAAAAAAAAAACATGTATCTAGACAATCAGATTAATAGTTATTCTACTTTTTTTTTCTGGGACCTGTACCCTGTACCATCTAGAATACATCTCAGTGATTATATTTAGGAAAGGGTTATGTGCTAGTGTGTAAATATCGTCAATGTTGCTCCGCAAGAAAGCTTACATAAGGGGGTGCTGGAACTTAGTGAGCGCAACCTTACATGCAGTATGCATCATGGCGTATTCTCCACTGCAAATCTGGAACGGTTTGGCTTCTCTATTTCCCGCAGCCGCAGTTGTGAATGTCGTTCCTGCCTTTACGTGTTATGTGTTCTATCTTCCGCTTCGTATTTGTCCGTCCCCGTCCCCCCTATCTACCCACAACCCGATTTGGGAGAGGAGCATAGTCGAAGGGCCGCGATCTACGCACAGATAGTTCTCAGAAGAGCTAGCGAACGTTCACAGAAAGTACTAGGACGACAGTTCTACTGCTTTATGCCATGTGCATTGTACTTCATCCATGTTCCTAGACTGTTCTCAGCCCTGTCGAAGCTTGTCTAATTGTCTATACACAAGATGAGAAATATATCGGCTGTCAGCTACATTCCCGCAGCTATCTCGAAGAACCATTACCAACGACACTATCCTGTACTGACCAACGTGCCAAAAAGCCGTACAACATGCAATCTGCGCCTTTAACAACTACGTAGTTCGTACCTGTGCTTGGACTCCTCGTAACCCAGTTCTGGTTCTCAGCGATCTCTGTATAAAGCTGGCAGGTGCGCACACTCTTTCTTTCTTGAGTGCAATTAGTATGTATTAGCATTCTTTTAGACGAGCCGTTGGCTTACTGAGATTCTAGAAACTCTTCAGGCTGCTACACCCAACGAATTCACCCTATACATTGGCAAACCATCTGATACCCCCTCCTTCTGGTTGTCCACGGGTGTGAATCGAGTACTCAGCTCGGTTATCGATGCCTTTGATAGGAATCGAACATTTTGTGGGGATAGAACAACGTACTAGTTGATAGCTGCGAGCGTACAATGGTTGTTGTCCCCTGTAATTGGAATGCATATCACCTTTATTCAACCTCTCGTACGCTCATTGTCACCCTCTAAACTCTCGTTCTAACTTAAATTTCGTATTCATTCGAGCCGTGAACAAGGCTATCCCTGTCAACGGTCCACCTAGTGATAACAAGCCGTATGGAATGAGATATGGGCCACTCTCGATTGTTGTGCAGCGCCATTGAGAGACATGTTGCCAAGAAATGAATGGAGGCAGCTCAGCATATAAACCTGCAAGTTATTTTCCGAGCAAGTTCTAACCTTACTTATCGAGGGATTCACTAGGAAAATACTAGGAAATTTTTACTCTTCTCGGCGCCTGATTAGCCCCCTCTTGCATAGATCTCACTGGAAATATATATTTTTACTGTGCAAGTCGAGTAACATAATGCATCTAATCTTCAGATCGTATTGGATACCGTTCGATTTTAAACCTAGACCAACTTTTGGCTGTGTTGGTACCAGCCACTGATAAGGAGTTTAACAATACACATGTATGTATGTTTTTGATTTGCTCCGTAGCGCGTGTTGGTATACTTCCGCATTTGGAACCTCAGTGGCGAACACAATCATTCTTTTTTCTGAACTTTCAGTGTTTATGCTTACGCTGCACATATTAAAGGTATGCAGTCGCTTTTATTATCTCTTGTCAAGTTGTACGGTCGCTTATTAAAGTTATATGATTGTTCTTTATATCGAATGGAACCTTTTAGTATTCACATGAGGATGGATGAATCTGTTGTCAGTGTTATCGATGGGTCGTTAGGTTTTCCCATGGAGTGTAATTATCAGGACATGCATCAAATGTATCTGTAAACGTGTGGCGTCGAAGGTTCCATATCATCCATCAGCTTATACTCCCATGCGGTCAACGTACTGAACTGCACGGAACAATTATGTAAGGGGGGTGCATACAAGCCACTGTGATTAAATACAGCGGTACTTAGTATTAATATAATATTGGTTCAACATTATCGCGTGATAGTATCTCACCAGACGAGAGGACAGAAGCCCCATTCATTGAGCTTGAGCTAAAAAAGTTGATTCATATCGTGTTTCCACATTGGGAACTGAAGGAACTGAATGAGATACTTATGTAAATTAGTAACGAACCGGGTGGCAAACTGGAGTGCATGATGTCGGCGGTAACTTCAGGAACTTCAAAGATAGAAGTGTTGTAAAGATCATGAAATTTCCAAACTGGAATGCATAATGAACCGGTAATTACAAGTGGCGGCCGAGGTGCAATAAGGTTCTTAAAGTCGTTTGAGGCTCGATATCATTCTCCCCACCCACGAAGTGCTAAAGCCTCGAAATTTACAACCTTGCCATCTAGGTTCTCCTTCTATTACAACTGCTTCAAAAATTCTCATCGTCGCTGCTAAAGAAAATAATATCGGAGTGCGGAGTTGCAACTTGCACTTACTCGTTCAAGTTAGTTCAGCCACGTCTATTCATCTTTGGGGGGTAGCTGACGAAGAGAAAATCATCAGAAAAAGGCAATATCCAAGCCGATAGTGACTTGAAATGTCAAATAATATACAGGGAGTCGTAACAGGTGGTATCCAGGAGATATCTGCGATCCTTCCCTTGCTAGGAACAGAACAATGTGAAAGACACACTGGTTCAGCCCTTCATCACGGGTTTTTCTATGTTGGTGCTACTCCCATCTCAATTTTTGGAAGCTTGGGAATTGTGAAGGCTGGTTTCAATATTCTACTTGCAAGTGTTGTAATCCCAATCTTCCGCTTTCTCGGTGCACAAAGATTGTCCTATGGAGGGTTCAAACCAATGGGTGATGTAGCTCCTATGATTGTCTTTGATGAGCACCATCCAGAACACTTTTTAGTAGAAAGCCATCTTGAAAAGATGTTGGAGGATGAGCATATTGAAAATCTGGAAGAATTGACTGTTGAGTGGAATGAAGATATGATTAAATGGAATTTATACATGATCTTGTGCACCCTCTTGTGGACAATGCTAGGAATTACACCATATTTGTATTTTTTCATAACAGGTTCAGCAAGGTCTTTGGTCCTTCATGGATGGCCATTCCCTGTTATGTGCCTTCTGGGAAGCTTTCTTACAGGAATCTTTATCCAAATTATTATACAAGTCAGGATTTTGATTATTGTTAAAACTCGCTTACTGTTCATACTGGTTGATCAATGTGCCAGAAATATAGCAAATGAACTCAGAAAACAAGGCAAAGACAACAAAGAACAATATAATATAGAAGAACTTTGGACTCAGGCTGAGTATTGTTGGAACCGAAATAAGTCTTCTGAGATCTGCTTCTGGGGGCTAGAACAATTTTTAGAAAGGTAATTTATCTTGGTCTTTTGATATCTGACAATTTGGCTAACAAACTGGATTGACAGATACAATGACAAGAAAGTTATTAAAAAAAATTCTTTTACTCAGTTACTCTCTACAATCTTTCATATGGGCAACCATAATCATGACTGAAAATGGTGCCAAGTCTGAGTCAGGGCCCTCACAGCTGAAAATATATTGGGAAAATCAGTTAAAAAGGCATTTTCCCAACCAGTCTTTGCTAATAAGATTTGCTCAGTCTGGAATTTATATGTACCTGCTTCAGGTTCTCCTTTTCATTGGACTAGTATTTTCCATTGCAGGATATGTTGGGTCATTTTATCTAGTGCAGAATGCCCCTGCCAATTCCATTGGACCTGTTTTATGGCTGGTACTTGAAGTTGTGTTGTACTTATTAAGAATCATGATTTGGGCTGCAAATCCAGGCTGGGATGACTCTAAGGGATTGGTGTTTGAACTAGGGTTGCAATTAAAGAGCTCTCTTGTAACATCTGACCTATACAGTGATGAGTTTGAGAAAACTGGGAAAGCTCCCATTGTTAGGGCCAAAAATTTCTTGTATGAAATTACAGCACTTGCTGGGCCAATTCAAACATTCATTTGGGAGGATACATCTTTATACTTCATTCTCTTAGGAACAAAGGATTTAAAAAAGATTCTTTATATAATTGTTTCAGACTACAAAGAAGGTACCTCAAGGCTCTTAGTAAAACATGATCTGAAAGATGAACATTTTAAGATTTATGTTTGTTCTCTGGTTTCTGATCCAGAAAGTTCAATAATTCACGTTGAGGCAAAATTCATGGCCCAATCAGGAAATGATTGTGCTACAGCAGAGGAAACTCATTCTTTGACTTCAAATTCAGAATTTATGAGCAGTATTTTGAAGTACTATGATATTTTAGCGCATCAGTGTTCAATAGGTGGCACTAAAAATTCAAGACTATTTCCAAGGACATGGACTTTGAGTGAACCAATGAATATTACTACTATAAAACAAGCTGTATCTTCATCCATTATCAAGCTAACAGATGAAGATGATAATTACTTAAAACTTGGAATTATGAAACGCTGCTGCTTAGAGCTTTATGATTACTTTGGGAAATGGACTACATTGTACTTCCAATTGATCATGGATGAACTGTTCAAAGATAACAAGAAAAAAGGTTCTAAAATTCAAATAAATGAAAGGAAGACAATATTTGAAACCGTGAAATTTGAAACCCTACACTTTCTAGCTATGCTTATGGCACAAACCGTAATATATTCACATCAAACTGCTTCTTCATGGATCAAATTATTTGAGAGCAAACATTCTAACATGATGAATCATGTTCTTGACAACTTGGTTCCAACAAACGAAGCGATACATTCAATGACAATGTTACGAGAACGAATGGTTAATAGGTTGCAGCATGAGCAGAGGTTGAGTCTTGAACAATTGAAAGATGTGTTTGAAAAGTGTATAAATTACAATTTAGATTCACAATTGGAGATAGTACGGAAATCTTTATATGACAATAGTAAAAATTCCGGGGTAGATTTAATATGGGATTGTTTTAAGTCTGGATTTTATTCCGAATATAATTTGAGTACATTCTTAGGTTCAGGAAATCAGGATACATATGTGACTTTATCTGGGGCTAACCAGTTAAACGTTGAGGAAGAAAACATATGGGAGGCATTTAAAGACTTAAATGACAAGCTTCAAAACCCAAAGCTAAAAGAAAGGTTAGAATATGCTTCCAAAGATCTGTTGCAACAAATCCGGGACGCGGCAAAAGAAATAATATGGACTGATCCGACTTCTGATCTAGCAATGTACTGGAACACACATGCGTTAGATCAGAGAACCTGGCTCATGAAAGGAAAGAAGTTTCTAAAAATATCAACTACAACATATGAAAGACTAGGAAGCCCCAAAAACCTTTACACTGCATTGAAAGCTGCTCGAAATTGGTCAGTGATCGACTTTGACATCAGCGATGAGTATAAGCACTTCATTTGTCCGGAGGAAATTGCAAGTGTTATTCGCGTGATAGGGTCGGTTACTGGTGTTTGTCCCAATGAGCTGGCATCCAATGAAGATATCGCGAGAGCGTTGAAGGAAAACGTTGATGATATCATTGCTTCACAAGATCTGTATTTATATGACCACACGAAAGCCAGTGTTAACGCTGATCAGCCTGATCGATCATACCTTGTTTACCATCTTAATAGTGGATCCCCGAAGATCGAAGTCAAGTTCAGACTACTGGACAAGGAACATATGTGTCGATTGAAGTTGAAGAATTCTTTCTCTACGGAAAATGGTATCATAAATATAACATTGAATAACGAGAGGCTCGATCCAGAGGGGTTTACTAAGTCGCAAAGCTTCAAGTGCGCCGATGGCATATTCCAGGAAGTATGTATTATTCTCCCAAAGGCTAGCCTAAACGTCGACCCAGAACTTAATGTGCTTGAATTCATACCGGAGGCAGACAAATGGGAGGCAGAATATCGGATGTCAGATGTTTTCATTGAACATGAAACTGATTTGGATTTTTCGAGTAGATCCGGTGTGATTGATCATTTCTTGAGGGGGGTGATGAAATGACGTTTCCTGAATACTATACTGATCCAGGTTGGATCCATGGACGAACTCTTGTTAAGTACATATGCACTGTTACCAATTCTATATTTTTGGAATTAGACATTACAGCCTCGCGGAAAGTAACAATCTCTTCTGTATATTTAATTGCTAAGGTGAGTTGAGAGCGAGACTGATTAGTGACTTGAGTGGATGGCATGACCGGTGCGTGGTGTCTAAGGCTAACTAAAACATTGAATAACACTATAGACTCATGAAATTCAAGTGTGAAGGACGAGTAAAGAAATACAAATTTCTGACCTTTTATGCACATTGCAGTGTGTACTCAGCGCTCCGCGCCTACCAGTGATCACCATCATAAACCGGTGCGTGGGCTTTGATGCTATATACAAAATCAATCAATTGCTCCATGGAATAGTTTTAGCACGATAAGCAGGGAACTGGAATACAGGTTTTGGTTATTGTTGGCGATTAATGCTGGAACTAGCAGAAATAGAGCGATGAAATGGCTCGGAAGATGTGATGAAGACCTATGTTGGACCTATGATAGAATCGTGTCATATGTGCGTTCATGAAAATGTCCCCCAATGGATGGGCAGGGAACTCGTGTGTGAAGTTCAATTGGACGTTGAAAGCTTAGATACGAGCCCTCTAGAATGCAGGCAGCAGGTACGAACGAGGTTATCCACAGTAACATCTTCAATGAGCGCTTGATCATTGGCACGGATGCATTGTACTACTTCATGTGATATATGGTATCATGCAACTGTCGACGTTGACAGAAAGGTATAGATGGATACCATCTCGCCATCTACAGCCTGTCGAACTGTGAACGCTGGTAAGGGTTGGCTCTGAGCAGAAATAGAATACCATGTGGCACTGGAGGTATATTTAAATAAAACATGAACCGCTCGGTATGACGGAATGCTCACCATACGTTTCATGGAATACGATAATTGTTAGAGTCATATTTTGTCCGTGAAATCATCAAGTGCGATTATTGTCAGTTCTAAATCATCTTGATCCTAGATCGTTCATCTGTTCCGTCATGATTAATAGATGATGATGATGATAACTAGGGAACTGTAGTCCATAATTCGGAATCGTAGCGGGTGGTGTGCAACACTAGAATCAGCCTTCAGAGCAGAAATAGAAACGGGGTGGGGTTCGAACTTCGAATTCGGTACGTCGGTGATAGGTTTGATCGTAAAGTAGTACTGAAGAAAGATATAGTGCAAATTTCCGTTGCTGAATTATAATTATAATAGTTCTGGAATGTGTCTTTCATATTGTCATATATAATTGATCGGAGCTGTATTAGTCAAGGTGAGAGGCGCGCAGGTGGGAGTTGAGGAGGAGGACGGGTTCGGTGACGGCACACATCCCGTGCGCGTGACGCTGAGATGTCCAGGTGGACGCGAAGAGGGTTGCCCTAAAGTTCTTTGCTGTCAACGTTCATCACAACCATTCCTCTCATTCCCACATCCTCAACCTCCTCAACCTCCTCGCCGTCTCTTCCCTCTCAACCGCAATCTCCCAAATCCAAACGAACATGCATCAGCATCAACGCAGATATCGGATCCACACCAAAAGCGGTCCTCCGCCCGACGCCTAAATCTATCAGTTATTTATAGTGGCAACACCGTATGGGCAACACATCATGCGCGGCCAGAAATAGCTCAGAACAACATATCGTGCTGTGATTCCATGTGGAGCAGAATATCATTATCGCGTTAATTCAGTCCGTTATAATGCTTCAATGCCACGTCGTCTTTCGGTTTTCTATCCTCTACTTCCCTTCCCCTGTACCTCCCAACTCCAAGGATAGGATAAGGACAAGGAAGGATGCTGGCGCTTTTACCACTCCTCTTTCTTGCTCTCTCGAGCACGGTTACGCATGTGGACGCACGGCAGATGCGGAAGAATGAGCTGCATAAGAGACAGTTGGAGACTGTACGGAAGTGGGAGGAGAGTGGGGAGATTATGAGACGGAAGGGCGTTGCTGGCCCGACGACGGGTGGGGTGAAGAATATTACGTTTTCGAATCCGAAGGCTTCTCGTACGTCGTTTTCTTCTTCGCTTCGTTCTTTTTGTACTGCATTGCACTGCATTGTTCTACTGTAAATCGGTGTGCAGCCGCACCTCCTTCCCCCTACTTGATTCTCTGATACAATGACAAGAAGCTAACGTATACATTCACAGAGTTCTTCGTGAACGGCACAACCATCCCCGAGGTCGACTTTGACGTCGGCCCCAGCTGGTCCGGATTGCTGCCTATCAGCTCGGATCCCAACGAGACGAGAAAGGTGTGTCCCTCTCCCTTCCTCCATTCTCTCCACTTCCCCCTCCCACGTCCGCACCCGCATAAACTAACCGAACCCCATCACAGCTATTCTTCTGGTTCTTCCCACCAGGCCCACAAGGTAGTCTTGATGATCTCATCTTCTGGTACGTCTCTTTTAAGTATCTCCGGCGTAAGTGTGTTGCTGATAGAGTGATGTAGGACGAATGGAGGACCGGGATGTTCGTCGCTTGAGGGGCTGTTGCAGGAGAATGGGGTACGCTGATTTCTTCTTTTCTTGCGTGGTGGTTTGGTTTTGCCGTGGTTTTGCCGTTGGCTGCGTTCTTCGTTTTACTGGTGCTTTTGCTCGTGTCGTTGCTCTTTCTTTCTATGGTTTTATTTCACCTAGTGGTTTCTTCGTCGTGCGGTTTCTCCATCGTGTGGTTTCGTTTGCCATCTTCATCTATCACGTCCTCGTCTCCCAGCGGTTACATTACACCTAGTCTTTCGCAGCCTTCTCCCGCCTTCTCCCCTTGTTTCATTCCTCTATTTGCTTCTTCCTCTCTCTCTCCATTTCGTTCTTTTACCTCCTTTTGTTACTCTTCAATCTAACTACTTTCCTATTATGTCTTTTCGTCTCCTCCTTTTCGCTTCTTCTTCCTCCTACCTCCCCTTCTCTCTCTGTTTTT
Organism: Cyathus striatus; assembly: GCA_025738555.1. Classification (NCBI taxonomy): domain Eukaryota; kingdom Fungi; phylum Basidiomycota; class Agaricomycetes; order Agaricales; family Nidulariaceae; genus Cyathus; species Cyathus striatus. Next base: position 1,946,398 of record JAOVFP010000010.1, on the reverse strand, counting down.
CTATTCACACGCTGACCACTTCAATGATAGCCATTCTCATGGTCATTCGGCCAAGCCAAGCCGACGCAGAACCCGTTCAGCTGGACGAACCTCTCCAGCGTGCTCTGGGTCGAACAGCCTGTCGGGACTGGGTTCAGTCAGGGTGTGCCTAATATCAAGGTGTGTATTGGTTTCTTTGTTTAAGGAGCGGTGGGTTTGGTTGGGTAGTGACTTTACGATATGATGTACTTGTCTCGAGACTACATCTCGGTCTCGGAGGCACCTGCCTTTGCGATGGTGCATGCTACAGTGGATGTAAGATGCACGATGTATGCGGGGCTATCAGCTTGTTTACGAATGTAACTTTCTTCCACATTCCCGCTGACCCTCCTTTCGCTTCCTTTCGCTACTGCCTACAACTTTGCTAACGCCCACCACAGAACGAAGATGACCTCGCAGCCCAGCTCGTCGGGTTCCTGCAGCAGTTCCTGGAAGTGTTCGGGGAGCTGAAGGGCAAGAAGCTGTTCCTTTCCGGAGAAAGTGTACGTCCTTTCATTTCCTTCCCCATCGCACTCTTAAGCTTTAACTTACATCCGTCTTTCTTTGGCAGTATGCGGGGATGTACGTTCCTTGTGAGTACCCTTCCTCAAATCTAGGGGAGATGAGCTAATGAGAGGTAGATATCGCGAATTATATATACACACACCCTGGGACCCTCGATTTGAGTTTGCAGGGTATTTGGATTGCGGATCGTATGTCTTGGTTTCCTTGTGTGTGAAGGGTAGAAGGCTGACACGGTGTTGTGTAGCGTCGATCTCGTGGGATGTGGTGCAGGAGCAGATTCCAGCTGTTGATTTCGTGCACAAGTATGAGCATGTATTTGCTTTCAAGTACATCCTTCCTCTCTTCTCTCCTCTCTTATCCATCTGATTCGCAACCAATCCACCCACAGCCAATCGTTCCTCGCGCACCTAGATGACACAGCAGCGAAATGCAATTACACGAACTACGTTTCTACACACGTTACATTCCCGCCTAAAGGGCCGTTACCGCTTCCTGGGAAATCAACTAGTGCTGCTAGGGTGCGTTTTCACTTCACAGCTTGTTGTTTAATTACACTTACACGTGAATTGTGATCAGGGATGCGATGTGTGGGATATGATATTCGACGCTGCGGTTACTGTCAACCCCGCATTCAACATCTACAGGATCTTCGATACGTTCCCTATTCTCTGGGATGTTCTTGGGTTCCCGTACGTCCTTCCTCACTCGTCCCTCCTGCCTTCCTCGGTGCTGACTATAACACGACAGAGGATCGTTCCCTGACGCCCAAACGACTCCCCTGTACTTCGACCGCGCAGATGTTAAGAAAGCCATTCACGCCCCGCAGAATGTAAGCTGGGAAGAATGTTCCGATGTGAATGTATTCCCGCGCGGGGATGGGAGCACACCGAGTGCTCTGAGTGTGCTTCCGAATGTTATCGAGAAGAGTGTGAGGACTGTTGTTGTCCATGGGTTGGCTGATTTCATTTTGCTTTCTGATGGGTGCGTTCCTCCGTCTCCTGTCGCTGCTTTCTTGCCTTTTGCTTATGCGTGCGTTTGGTCTTGGTAGGACGAGGATTGTGATTCAAAAGTACGCCTCTCTGCCCCCCTCCCACTTGTGTACATGAACTTAACTGACGCTGGCGCGTAGTATGACGTGGAATGGCCAACAAGGCTTCCAGACTCCCATTCTGAATGATACACTTATTGTTGATGGGATGGGCGCGATGGGGACCGCTCATTCGGAGAGAGGACTGACGTTCTTTGAGGTGCAACTGAGTGGGCATATGGTTCCTCAGTTTAGTCCTGCTGTGAGTGATTCTTACCTTGTTCGAGGAGAAGGGGGGTTGAGGGGGGTCAGAGCGTTGGTGATGACGCACGCCACCGAGTCCTATCTAGTGATAAATGTAGACTAAGAATAGGGCGCTGACATATTTCGTTTCAGGCCGCGTTCCATACGATGCAGTTCTTGATGGGCTTTAGGGATACTCCTTGAGTATAGAAGTCGCACTGATAGGAGGATCGAACGATAAAAGATGGAAATGAACGGTTATGAGGAGCATGACGGTGATGAACTGGCGATGATAGTGATTGTAGCTCTAGTTACTACGCATGTGCTTGTAAAAATGTGGAACGGATAGCATTTTTTCTGTTGTCTTTTTGTTTGGACTGAGGACGCGACGCGACCCACGTGATATGCGCGTGTGACGTACTGTCAATGTGAATATTACATGAATCCAACATGAATCCGTCGTTCACCCGAACATCCTCTTACCCATCTCTTATCCAACTCAAGCCCAAATCTTACCTTACTACGACATCGCAGTCTTAAGCATGTCTATACTACCTCAGAAACGCAAAAACTGCGACGAATCCGAAGTTTCAACCACTTCGGGATGGAAAGTTACACGTATAACTGACTCAGAATCCCTTGATATCCCATCTACGAAACGTGTCAAAGCCAAGGAAAGGGAGGAACCAAATCCACCTGAAGAGTGAGGTAAATCTATCGAGAATATGAAGAGGGCTGGGGAGGGGGGTTCAAGGGCAACCAGTTATGAGCAGATGGTTTTGCTTTCGGGGAGACAAGTACTCCGTCAATATGCTACTAGTACGCCTGTGAAACGGACCGAGCAGCTCATCGTATCGAACGAGGTACATAGCTCACGCAGTTATGCACGACGGTCTGAACGTATGACTATGGAATATCACGGTCATACTGCTCCTCCGAAGGAGAGTAGTTTGGACACGTACCAACAGATGATGTCGAGGAGGCGGATGCTCCGTCGTCAAATTACTGGTGGTGGTGCACCTGTGAAACAAGTCGAGGAAAGCACAAAGGATGGTCGTAGAGAGTCTTATAGGCAGATGGTTGCTCGGATAGCGAAGGAATGCTCTTATTCTCGAACTTATGCTGGTCTTATGCATGAGAAACGCGAAGAAAGGGAGCAAGGTCTTCGAGAGACTACTTCAGAGAGTTATGTGCAGAGGTCTATTCGTGTGGTGAAGGAGCACTATACCCAAACTGCTCCTCCTGGGAAACGGGTTGAATCTCGGAAAAGCAAGACCCGTTCGCACAGTTATCGGGACAGTTATCTGCAGAGGTCTATTCGTGCACAGAGGGAGTACTACTATGCTCAAACTGCTGTACCTTTGAAACGGATCGAATCTCAGGAGAGTAAGACCCGTTCGCACAGTTATCAGGACAGTTATCTGAAGAGATCTATTCGTGCACAGAGGGAGTACTATGCTCAAACTGCTGCACCCGCGAAACGGACAGAATCTCAGGAGAGTAAGACCCGTTCGCACAGTTGTCAGGACAGTCATCTGAAGAGATCTATCCATGCACAGAGGGAGTGCTACTATGCTCAAGCCGCCGTTCCTACGAAACCGGTCGAATCTCGGGAGAGTAAAACTCGTTCGCGCAGTCATCAGGACAGTTATCTGCAGAGGCTTATTCATGCGCAGAGGGAGTATCACTATGCTCAAACTGCTACTCCTGTGAAACAAGCCGAAACCCCGGAAAGTAAGACCGGCCCACACAGTCATCAGGACAGTTATTATGTGCGGAGGTCTCTTGCGGCCAGGGAGTACTACTATAACAATAGCACCCCCGCAGAGGCTCATTCCCCGACGCCCAAACGATCGCGAAGATATTAAGAAAGCCACCCGACGGCACGCCTGCAGAATATGACTTGGGAAGAATGTTCCGATGTGAATGTGTTCCTGCGCGGGGATGGGAGTACGCCGAGTGCACTGAGTCACGAGTGCGCCTGTGAATGTTAGTGAGAAATACCCTCTTTTGAGATTGAGAACATGGAGCTGCTGCGCTGTATGACGCGGACCAGCTGACAACTTGAATGCTTCCATACCTCCATTCTAAATGATACACTTATTGTGGATGGGATGGTCATGATGGGATCTGCGCACTCGTAGAAAGGACTGATGTTCTTTGAGGCTTCTAATTATGTAACTACTGTAATTTTTATAAAACTGTGAAACTGAGAGCATTTTTTCTTGATTTGTTCTGTTGTTTTCTCGGAATTGCGTTTGGAACGCCAAGTTTGGAGGAAGTAACTTCAACTTGAGTTGGAGACGCGAAGCAACACGATCCACGTGATGTGCACGTGTGACATAACCGGGTCCGTGACTGAACCCGGATTCCGCAGTGACTAGTTGACTCCATAACAACTTACCACGACATTGAAGTCCTAATCATGTCCATTCTACCACAGAAACGCCAAACCTGCGACGAACCAGAAGCTTTAACCAGTTCAGGGTGGAAATTAACCCTTATAACTGAAGAATCCCTTGGTATCCCATCTTCTAAACGTGTCAAGGTCGATGAACAATCCGGGGATGAAAGCGACACCTGTTCGGACACTTATCAGCAGATACCAGTTACGCAATATACCGGTATTATACCTACTAAAAGCAACGAAAAGTCGAAAAGTCTTCTGGAGGCTGGTTCAGACACTGACGAGGAGACGGTTACTCGCACGGCCATGGAATGGTGCCATCCTCAAACTGCTGCTCCCACAAAATCGGTCGAATCTGGAGAAATTGTTATTGAGAAAGGTTCAGACGGTTATCAACAGACCCGTGTGGCGGCGGAATATCATCGCAAAACTGCTGGTATTCAATACGAAGAGGGAGGGGTTAGAGGCTCCACAAACGAACATCAGGATGCAGTAACCGCTCTTACTAAAGATACTCTCATGGCGTCAGCTACTGAAAAAGTGGCACTTGCAACCCGACAACGTGGTGATGCGGGAACTAGGATCTACTATCCCAGAACGTCGCAGGAACGTCGACAATTCAAAACGAAATCAGGAAAAGTCTGTTTTTAGTTTCTCCATTCTCTTACCGAAGCTTACCGCCAACAGGTGCTCACTCCACACCAATGGGCAGTGTACGACTTTATACTGACAATCCCGAAAGGACAAGTGAGTACATACAAGGGTGTTTCCCTGGCTATCGGCGGTTCGCCAAGGTCAGGTACGTATTCATTCCTTTCCACTTATCTTATCTAAGAAACTATATTAATAAAATGACAGTGGGAGCTGCGCTTCGGAACAATCCTTTCGCGCCTTTTGTCCCTTGTCATCGTGTTATCGCCTCTAATCTGTTTATAGGAGGATTTATGGGTGAGTGGGCAGGACAAGAAGGTAAATCTGACTCTGGACGGTGTGTAATGAAAAGGAAGTTGCTTGAGGATGAGGGGGTTACGTTTGATGCAGGCGGTTTTTTGAAGTACGAAAAGAGGTGTTTGTGGATGCCTAATTCAAGTTGAATATATGGTTACCTTTTCTTTGATACCCATAAATATGGTATATATCGATCTATCTAGTACGACATATTGTTTAAGACGGCAATCATTAACTTCTCCGATGACGATTGGGCTGGCACTATCTTGGTTCCTTTATGGGACATAAATATATCGTACTTACAAAAGATTTTTGCGAGTCTATTTTTGGATATATTATTCGATTTAAGGCCCGTTGTTGGACGATGTAAATTACCTATTCTTTTGGTTTGAGTGAAGCTTTTAAGGCAACTTTTGGAGAGAGTATGGCGGGCTTTATAGTATAGTTAAGCTGAAGAAGATAATGGACATACATTTAAAGCTTAAAACTGACGTATGGTTACTGCCTTCAGTACTATTCTAGAGCTAACCTTCAAAGATGAGGTTTGAATACCCATTTAAAGTCTGAAACATTACAATTTGCTAACCTGAAGGCTGAAGCAAACGTGACATGCGAATATGAAGTGGCGTCTTGTGAGTCCCACTCAATACTTGATCTTTATTGCTAGGTCTTCGGTTCTGCCATTTTAAGGCAAAAGTCGTTTTCCTCATTAAGATGTAAAATGACGATCCTCTTTTGACGCCAGATTCTATATACCAAGTTCATCAGCAAAACATGTAAATCCTTCACGTGTCTTTGCCTTTATTGGTGGTATTTTCCACAGAGAATTTTAATTCTTATGCACTTCTTATGTCTTTGGCAGTATTTCGGAGATTTTATGGGCGTTCATTAGTTTCAATTTAATACACTGTCTTTCTGTTTATTGAATAAAATAAGGCTTATTTGGACAGATGGGTTTGTATCTTTCTTGCGAGGACGTCAAGCTTAGCTTCATGGTTCAAACGTTCATGGTTCAGCTTCAGGCGTCATTATCAAGTACTTACTGTCATTGTACTGTCAACCTAATCTTGGCGCCTATCGTCGGCGCTCGTTCACTATTAGCATTAAAGCCGCATTAGACCGGAGACCGGCATTCGCCGGGTGCCGTGGGATTAGTAATATTTAACCTTAGGTACTCTCCTTCATCCTTCTCCTTTATCTCTCAGTGTCTGCGATGGTCTTGAAAACTGCGACTGAGGAATCTCAGGACCTTGATTATTTGCCTGCGAAACCAGTCAAGTTCAAAGTTGGGAACGCAGTACCCAAGGGACCAGGGAACAAATGCAGTGCAAAAGGGTAGGAAAGAAAATTTCTTGATGCTTCCTGTGGTGTCTTTTCGACAGTAATCACTGTGAATAGTCAAGATAAAAGGACGTTCCAACAAGGCAGGTTGTTCCCGATGCGCTAGTATATGCAAAAAGCCGTCTCCCCAGAACACAGCAGGGGTGTGCTCAATTCAGAACAGAATCGGGAAAAGTTAGTCTTCTTTCTGCCTATTACCGTCGTAATACGTCATGCTTACACCACCTCCGGAAGCTGTACGACTACCGATGATGTGTGTAAACGTTCTGATTACAATCCCGAAAGGTAAAGTGTGCACGTATAAGAGTGTTCCCCTCGAAATCGGCGGGTCTCCAAGGTCAGGTACGTATTCTATTTTCTGGACTATTCTATTTATGAATCAATGGTAAATGACAGTGGGAGCCGCCCCCCGGAATTACCCTTTCATATCTTATGTTCCTAGTCATTGCCTCATCGCATCTAATCTCTTCGATGAACTAGAACAGATTATAGTAATTCAGGGCGGTGTACATGGAAGCTAATGTTGCTTGAATATGAAAGGTTTTGAGTATGACGGGAAGGATTTTCTGAAGTTCAAGGAGAAGCGTTTATGGATTCCTAATGAGACTTAAGCGTAGGGTTAAGTTTCTCGCTCCTTTATCTTTGATAATGATCAAATTTATCACGTATGAATTGTTTTTTCAATATCCATATCCAAGACGGCTGACAACTGAAATTTACCCTCCACAGATAATCATCCTCTACGCCTTCAAGTTAGCCTAGTAGTACTTGACTTCAATGATTAACTTGAGTTATAATAATTATATGTCAGTACATTTTCCACCGAGGACGGATTCGAGCACCATTTGGGATACGAAGCAGTGTAATGTAGCTGATATCTCCAACCTCTCCATGTTCGGACATATTGTTTTATTTGTAGACGCTCTTGGAAAGCTTCTGACAGAAGACAGAAATCGTCTATTCCGGTTACCGGGCGCAATTTCTGAATGCTTCTTTTATTGCTTTAATACTCGATGCCGCTATGCGAGCCATGGCTTTGGGAATTAAAATCAAGGTACTTAATACAATTAATAAAATTTAGAACTAATGTATCCACAAATCGTCTTTCTAAGCTTCAAGTTACATTCTGGCTTGGGTGTGATTATTAACCGGCCCCCGGTCAGGAAGAGATTCATTCTCCACCCACAGCCAACAACGTGCGAGGTGCGTATACCTCCGTGACTAAACCCTTTTCAGGTCGTTGTGTGTCCCTTATCGTATTTCATCTATCTAAACGATATCCTAATGTGCCTAAAGCAAGTTTCTATTAATCTGTCATCAGATGCTTATTTCACTTCGGCATCCATCCCTTCATTGAAGCTTCAAGGACCATCCCTGAGTTCCGTTTTTAGCGTTCTGGCAAGTTTCGCTGAGTTTGCTGTGGGTCCTTAGACATTTAGTATGTTTTCCTATCATACCACAATATACTTAGTACCAATCCCGATTATAGGTCCTCACGATATCTGCATGCGATGTTTCGCATCTGAGTAAATGGGCGGTAGAGTCTTTCTTCCTTCGAACATTTTGTGGAAGTTTGCAAGGACCGCCACCTCGCGGTTGTTAGTCACAGTGTGTCAGGAAACTCAAGGTAACGTTCCATGAACCTCAAATCCTTCTGACACACATTTTCAAGCGCTTGAAATTGGTAGAAAAGGATGGGAACAACGCAATGGATTTGTCAGTCAATATGGCATACCAACTTGACTTTTTACGGGCTTCGCTTCTCCTCACGACCGCTGTCGTCTACTACCTCTACCGCTACCTCCAGCCCAAAGTAGAGAAAAATGGCCTTCGCGGTCCTCCTATCCCAAGCTTCGTTTATGGTGTTACGAAACACGTACAGCAGTCTAGAGACCCAGGAGCTGTGTACGAGCGCTGGATGAACGAGTATGGTTCCGTATACAAAGTTCGCGCTGCATTTGGCGTAAGCCAGGTCGTAGTGGGAGATTTTAAAACTATCGCCCATATATTAGGACGAGATACTGTGATGTATGTTCGTACACCTGGGTTTAGAACCATGCTAGAAGGCGTCGTTGGCAAAGGCGTCATTTGGGCTGAGGGTGACATCCATAAACGGTACTTTCGAGTACTCTTGCACCACACTAAAACACTGACATTTTGAAGACATAGGAAAGCATTGAATCCAGCTTTTAGTACTTCCGTTGTTAAGAACTTGACGAGCACCTTCTTTGAGGTTACGCACAAGGTTTGTTGTTATCATATTTTTATTACCCCCAGGTGAACATTTTGAATAGATGACTATCGCCTGGGACGCTATCTTGGATAACAGCTCCTCAGACTATGCCATTATCGAGGTGCAGCGCTGGTTCGTACTTCTCATTTGAAATAAATCACCACCTCGTTAACCCTGATCCAGGATTAACCAACTATCGATTGACACTATAGGCATCGCAGGATTCGAGCACGATTTCGGCGCTCTTTCAGGCCAAACGTCTAGCGTAACTGAGATAGTCAAAATGTTCAGTGAGGCGAAATTCTCCGGCTTCTCCTTGTTCTGCCATATCGTACAATCTGTCGTTCCACTATTTGGCAGACTTCCGACGTACAGGAATCGTTTATTCTGGGGCTTAAGTGAAGCATCGAGGAGTATTATGGATGATTTGTTCAGAAAGACGAAGGAGATGGATGGAGGGGACCAGATGACTTCTACACTTGGAATTATGGGTATGTGTGTCAGTTTGAACTAGGATATAGAGCTTACATCATATTTCAGTCAAAGCAGAGCAAGCAGATAGCGGTATTCATATGAGTCAGGAGGAAATAATGGCACAGGTAATTAGCCTTTCCTGTCTGAGTCGTCGATAACAGGGAACCACTACTAAAGGACCTAATAGATGAAAGGAATCTTTATAGGAGGCTTTGACCCCCCAGCTAGTAAGTCACTAGGCGATCATAATATGTGTAGATTACTAAAGTAACTTTCAAGTGGCTTTAGTGGTAGGTTTCGTCTTTCCTTTCCTTTTCGAGCTATGTAAACTTTCCCAGTGGTCCCTCATCGAGCTCTCTCGCCGGCCTGACTTCCAATCCCGCCTCCGTGAAGAACTCTCTCAACTACCAGATGCAGAGCCTAATTGGGACCAACTCGAGACTTCCCTCCCGTTTCTCGATGCAGTCATCTGGGAAGTCCTACGACTCCACCCATCTTTACTCGAGATCACACGAATGGTGAGCCAAAATTTGAACGTACTGTCGCTAGATAAACTTACGTTTAAACTAAGGCCGATGAAGATGACGTCTTACCACTCTCCCAACCCATCCTCAATAACGCAGGAGAAATGGTGACACAAGTGCCTATAACCAAAGGTCAACTCGTTATTATCCCACTTCGAGGACTGAATTGCGCTGAGAGCAATTGGGGGGCTGATGCGAAAGAATTTAATCCGACTCGGTGGTTTGACTCCAGCAATAAAAATGAAGATTTAGAGCTTAACAAGAGAGTATTGAGCTTTGGGGATGGCCCGAGGATATGTCTTGGAAAGGCGTTCACTTTGACTCAGATGAAGGTACGGAGATACGAGCATTACGAATGATGTCTGCATGACTGATGTTGGCTAGGTTGCGCTGACGGTGTTGATTCGGAGCTACATCTTCGAGCTTCCCGATGGACCTGGAACGGAGATTGAAAACCACTTATCTCTTTTGCCGAGGCCGAAGGTAAAGGGAGAGATTGGATCGAGGGTTCCTCTTGTTGTCAGACGGGTCAGGTAGATTTAAGATGAATGGATCAAGTGTACTTTTATCTCGTATTAAGGATGAGTAATACTTGACGCACGATAACTGTTGAATTGTCTTTAATTGACGCTTGGCTAGCCTGGCTGTTAATGCCAGGTTTCGTCTACGACGCGTTTTAAGTTTTTATTGAAACAGTTTTATACGCAACGTGTGTGGGAGGGGTGTTGGCGCTGGCGGCCTCGAACCAGCAAGTCCGGACCGCCATGAAAATCACACGCTCGGCAATTCCCGGTCCTCGCCTCCACCACGTGTTGGAATGTTGAGACTTTCTGACTCAAGATGACTTAAAGTATCTTAATTGGAAACGTATCTACTCATTTGGATGCGGACGAGCCATTTACGTTTCCTCCTTTTCATCTGCTACCGACATTCCCTCTCATTACACACCGACGGCACATTATTAAGATAATGTTTTCTCCGTTTCAGCAGCATTTAAAAACAAACTATGCCCCGTCTAACGAAGAGTTAGACGACATTAGGAGTTTCGTAGAGGTTTCATCCAAGGAGGTCCATTCTATCGATAATGAAATTGATCAATTACAGCAACGTTTACATCTGCTACAGGAGAAGCGATCCAAAGCATGCGACTTTCTCGATCAACACCGAGCTTTGGCATCCCCTGCCCGCCGGATCAGTAGGGACGTTCTGGAGGAGATCTTTCTAGCTTGTCTTCCAGCGGATCGAAACCCGTGCATAAATACTCCGGACGCCCCCCTTCTCCTCACACACATATGCAGCTCGTGGAGGAGTATTGCACATTCTCTACCAAGACTGTGGTCATCGATCCATATCTCTCTTCCTCGAATCTGTCCAAAAGTATACGAACTCGGTAATCATTTGAAATATCTACAAATCCAGGAGAACCTATTACAACGGAAGCTGGATCAACTTCAAGTAGCTGCGAAGGAATGGTTGGAAAGATCTGGCGCTCGTCAGCTATCGATATCTGTGTTTCTTCGGGCCCATTCTAAATATGACCCTACGATATTCGACGATATTGCGGACGCGGTTGCGAGAGAGCGTCAACTACACACATCATTTCTTGCCAGAATCATTGGTCCATACTCCAATCGTTGGTATGATGTCGATATCTGCCTTCCACAGCGTGTCGTAAGTGATCTTATGGAATACGAGCTTAAGGGTCAGCGTATGCCCGCGCTCAAGAATTTTCATATCGCAACTCGAGATAGCGATTATTATGGCATGACACGGCCCTCCGAACCGACGCAAGCCATGGGTCTGGAGGCTAAGCATATAGTTGACTTTTTATCCGCACAACCTACCTCCGTAACCCTTCACGGAGTTGTTTTTCGAGCTTTGGATGTATGTTCCATACTGGCAAGCTCAGGGTTGAAAGAACTGAAAGAGCTGAACATTGATTTCAAGCTCTCCTGTCAGCCTGCAGCCGACGAGTTATCTGATATGGCATATCCTATTATTCATAAATGTCAGTCTTTGGAAATATTGCAAGTTCGTTTTGTCAACTCCCATGGGTATGAGGGTAAATCATGGCCACATCACTTGGGATCAATTGTTCTTCCTAATCTTACGATGTTATCACTGGATATCGGATGTAAATCTTCCGAGATCACCGGTTTTGTGGAACAGCTATGTTTGCCTTCTCTGAAGAAGTTAAATGTTCTATTTCCATTGATAAGCTATCGCAGCGATGACGCATTTGCTCGAGATATACTGTTAACACTACTGCATAACTCAGGAGACACATTGGAATCTCTCGGGTTATATATCCCAAGTTCCTCAGTATTTATCTCGGAAAGTATAGTGAAATATCCACAGTTAACACCAAACCTTATACTCTTAAAACTTTCCTCGCACAACTTCGATTTCTCTCAAGATGGGCCTACAGATTTTGACGTTGCCCGGTTTTTGACGTTGCCCAAGTTGACGTTGCCGGGCGTTGCATTGACGTTGCCTGGCGTTGCAGTGGCGTTGCTTGCTGAGGTCTTGTGTTCGAGCCCCACTTGTGTACATGCTTAGTTAGTAATAAATACAATAAATTAGTAGGAGTTCACAAGATAAATGTACCTTACATTCATATAATATATATTAGCACTTAATGAGAAATATGAGCCATGTATAACAGGGTATAACTTACAATCTCACAGTGAAATAAGTTGAAAATAAATATTTTTTTCCTTTGTACACAACATTTCTACTCTAGACAGCTTGTATGTTGTAAATACATGATATATAGAAATAAAAGTAAATATTTGGTAGAGATAAATGGACTCTACTCGTTTTTATACTAGTTGTAGAAATTGTTGAAAATAGGATTTTGACGTTGCCTGGCGTTGCCATTTGAGAATTGACGTTGCCGATCCGAGATTTGACGTTGCTTGGCGTTGCTGGCGTTGCTCGGACGTTGCCTGGCGTTGCTGTGACGTTGCGTGACGTTGCTGTGATGTTGCCGAATGGCGTTGCCGTGACGTTGCCGTGGCGTTGCTGGCGTTGCTTGACGTTGCCTTTGGCATTGCTGGAGGTTCAATGTTTCCCGCGCCCTCCGCTTCCCATTTATATTTGTACACAATATTGATCCCATCTATCACTCCATCAAGTACCCTTCCTCATCGCCGCGGCAACACATCACACTTGTCATCATGCTCAACAGTGAGCAAGTATTGTCTTATTTTCTAGGTCAATTCTTTATCATTTTCTTCGATTATTTTTGCATTATCCAATATATATTATGATATATGTACTAAACAATATTTCACTATTTAATGAAGGGGATAAAGCTATTCAACATGTGGATCAGAGACAGTTTTAAATAATCTTCTACTGTAATATGTTCCATCCTTGGTGAAATAGGTAATAATATGTTGTATTATAAATAGTAGACTCTGTTTTTGATTAAGGGAAATGTAATAAAAGTATAAAAAGTGAGAGCGGAGGTGTGGGAAATAATGAGTGGGAGGCGGGCAATGGTGATATGCGTGTGAAAATGCAAAGGGAAGGGCGGGAGAATTGATTAGCGAGGGTGTGATTGATCACAGGCTGATGTGACGTTGCCTGGCGTTGCCGTGACGTTGCTGGCGTTGCGTGACGTTGCCTCACTGGCAACGTCACGGCAACGTCAAAATACGGGCAACGTCAAAATCTAGTAGCCCTCTCAAGATAGATGGACACCATTCTTAGGCACGTCTTACCGGAATTATTATAATATCAAAAGATTCGTCGGTGATGATTTCATATATGCACTCTCTCCTCTGGGAAAGGAGTATTCCGATATTATGTGTCCGAAGCTAGAAGTGCTGGATTGTGGCCGCGAACTTGAGACGGGTATCTCGTCACCTGCCTTGAAGGAATGCATAAAATCACGCCAGAGCGCGCATCGTATTGATCATCGAATTGCTGCTTTCCGACAGATATGCATTCGGGTCAATGAGAGTAGAAAAAACGACGACATGAACGATGAGAAAATTGTTCTTGGAAAAGAATCAGCCATACTCTATAATCGGGAAGAAGATTATGATCGCCTTTCATACTCATCTAGTGATGGTACTGTGAGGCGGAATCGTGAACGTGGAGAACGCAGTGATTTCTACGACGTCTACACAGATCTGTAATAGCGTAAAGTTACAAGTAAGTTACTTTATCCTTGCTTTGCGACGGGTTAGGTACTAGATAAGGTGATGTGTAGCGAGTGTACCTTTAGTATATGGGCGTTAGAGGATATACTTAGATTGAAATACGTACGTAAACAGCTTGAATGACGGTGCTTAGTGTGAGCGCATGATGAATCCAGATTACATTATTTCGTTCACTGTATTGCATTTTTAAGCACTAACGCGGTAGAACATATTCCGTGCATCTCCTCAGTTGAAGATAATTTCGAGTGAAAGGTAAGTTCCACTCGAGTTCCTGTCGAGTGACTCGTCATGGACCTGCCATGTTTACAATCGAATTCTCAGATGGAGGTATGCAGCCTTTCGAACTCAGAGCAACCAATAATCTTTGCTGTGGGGTATAATTCTGAAATTTTGTCAGCTAAAATGAGAAATTCATAACCTATCGTCACTTACCGACCCTAGGTAAGCAATTAGTAAAACACCTTGTTTTGCAGACACCCAATTGTTAAAGTGCTACCACAAAAAGCATCAATTGGTCATCATGATTACAATAGCATATGATGCGCGTAGTACGCAGCAGAAAAAGTAGCAGTGGAAATATCAAGGCTGCTACTACGTAGTAGAATATAGGCTCTATAGTATTGGTGAATTCCATATATTCTGATAGGTAACAGTTATTTATTACAGCGTCACAATGATAATAACATCAGTATATCTGGATCAAATATTCGTATCCATCTCCTGAGAATGGTCAAATATAATAGGTCTAGTTGGCGACGATTCGAGTTCAAATGTTCGTCGCGTGCCAGTACCCTGATGCCCATTTCTCCTAGTGTGGATCACAAGCCGACACATCGCCACGGCGCTAAAAGTAATGAGATCAGCAACGGGAATACCACGAACAATAATACTGTAGCCTACTATGCGAGAAATGTCCAAAAATTATGCTGAAGAATCATTTTCGTTATAGAGCTCACAAATGACCGGGCATGTTAGTAAGGTTGGTACGTACATTCACTGCTACTGTGATTGTAATACTAGAAAGATAGAGTGCTGTTATGGAAGAATCAAGCAGTTCAGATTTTTAAATGTTGTATACGAGGTCTGAAAACTTGCCGAACATGCCACAGTAGTAGAAAAACCTTATTCACGCTTTATTAAGTACTACTGGGGGGGCTATTGGAGAGGTCAATTAAATCGCTCACCATTGTGGTAAATAGTCTATAGCAGCTGTGATCCTCCTCCGTAGTAACCTACGTAACGTCACCAACCTTGATCTCGTATGATATACAGAAATGAAACGCACAAGCTCGGACTGGTTCGATAGACAGCAGAATCATATGGACTAGTATTACGTAGTGAGAATGATTAAATCCATTGACATGTGTACTATTAAATAAACTTACTTGTAGATAGTATAAGGAAAATTGCATATGGAGCTAATATCCATGTTAGTGCATCCTCTGAGCTCACCAAGCACCCATTTGTATCGACTAATAAGAAGTATGTCATGCTTAATTGCAGCACTAAGCAATTTAGAATTTCGCAACCTACGTTGAACAGAATTCAAATATAATCCGAGTGTAACTGCTGTACCTACGGCTGATAAAACAAAAATGACCATAAGAAAGGTTTTGTATGCTCGGTTTTGACCTAGGATGGCTAGGGTGCTTATTGATAGTATCGCTGAGTATGTGAGAAATCAACTACGTATTACAGAATATTGAACCAGACGAACAGAGGTAAGTACTAGCTTACCTTCAGCGACCAAAGTCGCTATTGTGGCTACCACTAACAACATTATCAGACGGGAAGGACTTTTGCCTATTGTTACCTACACATAACCAAATAAAGCAAGACCTTATTTGGTTGACATCCTGTGGGACGGAGGCCAAGTTGGCGGGGAAATATATGTGCTACCACGAGATATGCGGTCATTATAATGTGAAAAGAGCGGAACACTGCATATAACGCACGTAGGACAAACAGTATCAGGTCGACGATTATGGAATATCTAGCTACAATATATAAAACTTTGATGCGATTCCAGGACCACTTGGAACTCCAGATCCACGTAATTTCAGTGGAGAGCATGAGAGCTGAGTCGTATACCTATTTTAAACGTGGTAAACCAGTCACTGTAGTCACATAATCATGTTTATTCACCCAGAGAACGAGGCTTGCAGCTAAAAGAGCATATTATGAGCCAATAAGTAATATTATATTAAAAGTTTCTTACCACTAAAGCTCTACGAACATTCATGAACCGACGTTCGCATTGAGCCACGGTTTCGAGATCGAATTTCAAAGAGAAAACATACATTTACAATTCTTTGATGTTGCAGTAATGCATACGAAGAAGAAGCCATATCGGACTTACGGGTTGAGGTGTTGAGGTCAGTGACTCGGAGGGGCAGCAGACTTATAAGTATTACTATATTTTGACCACAATCAATTCTTCATCACGATCCGTAGAATACTTACTGTAAAATATCTACCATGTCCTGATAAGACATCTAAGAATGTTGATTAAATGCTTACCAAAAATGACACCCATTAATTTATGGGAGTCTAACAACCACGCTTGAACCACACTCCAAATTGGGACTCTCGCGTAAGAGAAGGGTGGGAGTAGCCGCGGGAGGGAGCTCATGTGAAGGAAGGGCCACCTGGGTGCATCAAAAACACTGCGTTGTAGGTTGCACGTGTGCGACATTAAGCATGTGCTTCAAATGAACCTTTCCCTAAACTGTGTGAACGTTTTGGTTCCCTGCGCACTCAGGTATGTAAGTATCAATTATATTGGTATTTTTCATCATGATGAGCGCCTTGTGGGCTAGATGTAATGGAGACTGCGTAGTAATCGGATAGCTTGATATGGACTTATTACAGCGTCACTTGATTCTAAGTTACGGAGGTATCCTTTCGAACTCGCTCAGAGAACCTATAATATCAATCTTTGGTGTTGGGGTAACCGTATAATGCTGAAATTCCTTCTGATATTAAACCCTTTTTCTTGATCTGCTTTTCAAATATAATATTTTGTTAATGGACTAGTATACCCCCTCAGGTTCAGTGGGAGAATTACTAGCAGTTTCAACTTGATAAGTGCAAAATGTGGGTTCGATGCGCGCTGTGGCCTGGGGGGATATCAGCGTTTCTGGTTCTATCCAGCTGTAACTATAAATTTGTGTCGAGTCTGTCCAAATTTATGAACCAGATTCAGATGGTTATGTGTCATTACAATCTTGGAGGTGGATTCATAGCTGTATAACTTCTGGCTTAGTCGGGACTCGCATCGAATCATTTCCATAGCTATAGTACTTGAGGGCAGTAGGTTCTGTATGCATATTGTTGAAATAGATTACACTACATCTAGATTTATAGCATTGACACAGTATGACGAAATCATATTATTTGTTGAGATACGTGCTGTATAAAACAGCGATTCTACTGTTGATCTACGTGGAACCGTTCAGATTTAATAGGAGAAACTTCGCCCTGTTTAAGATATTCGGTGTCGAGCTAGTATGGATGCAGTAAAACCGTTTAACCTTCAGGCTGTAATTATCAGACGTACGGATACAACTTTTCGGTACTTGGCAACATACCAAGTAGAGCCCACAATGCTGTATAGTACTATCATGTAAGGTTCATATGTGTCATACATGTGATACTGTGCGTACAGCAGTGACATCATGATGCCAACATGACGGTTGCTCTTTTTGACGAGTTGGTAGTAGAGTCGTAGGGTGGTATGCCACTGGTACCTGCGCAAAGTTGCTGTATATCAAATCGGCCGTTTCAGTCGAGGACGACTAGAATGGATGTCATTTAAGTCAATCCCTTCCGCAAGATTGGTAGGCAACTGGCTGAGACTGATAAGACGTTGACAAGCACAGTTTCGGTACATGCTGTCTACGAACGGAATCTTAGAGGAATGGGGTTGACGTTGAACGGTTTTAATTCGTCCTGGCCTAAGAGGCTGTTGAAAGTTGCATTGCATGCGGAATACCAAGTTGAAAGGAATTCGAGCGGAAGTGACTCCACTGCAAAAAGATTCCGCGTAGCGGTGCCTGTGAGACCACAGCAGTCTCACCCCCTTCGCAGACCAAGTCAAAAGCACCTGGGGAAGAGGCGCAGAACGCCGTCATCATTCGGACAGAGAACGGAACTTCGCAACTTTGCTTCACCCATTGTTCCGAACACGTGAGAAATCCATCGTGACCATGTGACACCATCTGAACCAAGTCACAAACGCGGGTTCCTTCCCAACCACGACGGGAGTCGGACAAAAGAGGCCAGCGCAGGAGACGCAGCGCGTCGAAGCTCTGGCACCAGCTGTAAACCATTGCCAGCTCTTTCGTCTTTCTTCCCCGTACCACCAAATATAAATACCCTGCAAGGGTCCTTTCTTTAGTCTCGCAAACTTTCGTTCATCTTCTCGTTATTCCTGTCGCTGTCAGAACAGATTTGAGCAACCCTGCAGCTTTACGTTCCTTTTTCTCTCGAGATTCTTACTTTCAAGATTACATTTTTCGAATTGATTACACTTATCGAGTATAGAAATGCCTACGGATATTCAATTAAGAATGATACCACCGACGCCGATGGTGGAGAAGGATAGCATCCCTTTCCCGCGTACTGAATCGCAGCCTACCGTTGCGCTCAGCGCAGTGCACGCTCTCGCTGGACCTTCTCATCCTCACGTAGAGTCGGTGAATGACTCGCTTCTTGCAGCTGCAGTACCTCCAGCACCACAATCGACTCCTGGTACGTCTCGCCTTTCCTTACCTCCTACACGCAAACTAACTGCCAACAGAACACTCGCCCCACGCTTCTACAGAAACAACAACCTCAGAAGGCGACCACCTCAGCTCCCTGCCCCAAGCACAAGCGGCGCCTTCCACCCCGCGCAGATTCAACCGCCCCTCAACGCCAAGCTCCAACACGAACTTTCGCAGGAGCCTAGACGCCGTATCAGCCTCTCTCTTCTCACTCTCGTCTTCGCAGAATCGCTCACCGAGGGTGCTGCAGAAGAGTAGCCCGCTGATTCAGAGCTCGAGGGTATGCGCTTCGGAGGGAGGATCGCCTGTTCGTGGGGCTTCGCCTAGGAGTATCTGTGCGTTCTTCTCTTCCTTTTCTCCTCCCCTCCTCTTTCATCTCCCTTTACCCCTGTTTTTCTTCGTTCTCCTTAGTCTTTCCACCTCCCCTTCGACTTTCTTCGTTCTTCGTCTTCGATATATGCTAATAAGTACTACACAGTATCAACCCGCGGAACGCGCCTCTCAGACCCTCACCCCACCTTCTCACCCAAATCACTCGCTTCCTCTCGGTCCCCAAGCAACTCCCGTTCAAGGGCCACCTCGCCCCTCAGAAGGCTACACCAGTGGTCCTCGAACCTTCACCGTCGGCATCACGATAATCCAGTCGAAGAACCATGGGTCCCCATTGACCCATTCAAATTCAAACATACCTCCTTCCCCTCCTTCTCGCTCCCCTTTTCGTTCTCGTGCCCGTGTCCCTGTTTCCCCTCCTCCGCGCAAGAGGACTTGGAAGCAGGACTAGGAGGAGGGAAAGACGCCGAAGGGGAAGAAGGGGAATACTGCCCCGCATGGACAAACATCTACCTCATAATCACAGACACATTCCCAAGACAGATATACTTACACCTTCTCCTCCGTCTTCCGGCGATGTACTTCAGTCGCGTAGCAAGGATATTTGAAGATGCGGAGGTTAGTAAGCCTGATGTTGTGCGTATGATGGGTGCGGAGGGGGACGTGGTTGTGTATCCTTTGCAGCATCAGCATCGACAGCAGCTGCAGCAGCAGGAGAGGGAAAGGGAAAGGGAAGAGCAAGGCTATCCATCCCCTTGGCTTTTTTCGTCGCCTTCTCAAGCTGCGTCGCCTGTTTCTCCGCCGCTGTATCCACCGGGGTTGTATCCCCCTTCCCCTCAAAGGGAGCAGCGGCGGTCGATGGGCGTAGGGATAGGGTTGACGGCGCACGTGGGTGCTGCAGCTGTTGGTGGGCTTGCTGATGGTTGGGGTGCAGGGGCTGGAGCCGGAGGCGTAGGCCCAGGAGGAGGTGGGGTATCGCCTGCACTGGTCCGATTCAAGTACAGCTGGGAAGCATTCGTCGATTCGCTATTGAGAGAATGGAAAACGCTTAATTTGACTAGCGCTTTATTGGCTTCGTACGTCTCTTTCTCTCTCCTTTCTTCCATTAGTTATGTTACTGACGTTACCGAAGAGGAATCCTAACTACCTTCCAAGTCCCTGAAATGTCAGACGACCCACTTACGCGCACTGCGGCATTGCTCTCGCTCATTTGTGCTATTATGAGTTTATCTTATGGGTGTGTTTTTATTGTGCGTTTTGGGGCTATGAGGAGTATGGGGAAGGCGTCGCGGTGGGCTGAGGTTCGTATTAATGCGTTCTTTCTTCTTCGCTCTACCACGACTGACAACCCACACAGGAAGCAAGAAAAGACTACACCCTAATATGGTGGAACGTCTGGGTCATGTTATCAATGCCAGCCGTATGGCTAGCTTGGTCCACCCTTCTCTTTCTCCTCTCTATCCTCTCGTACGTTTGGCGCACTGGCTCGCTTTCGGACCACACGCGTGAGCCGTTAAGTAGCAAGGAGGCGCTGGCGCCAAGGGTGGTGATCACACTTGTGTTGGGGCTTGGGGTTGTGTATTTGGGAATGATTGTGAGGACGCTGAGGAGGTATGGGAGTCGGGAGGGGGTGAGGGGGATTTTGGGTGCGCGGGCGGGGAGTCCGCTGCCTGCTCCTGGGAGTCCGAATGTACCGGGTGGGATTGGCAGGAGGGAGGGGGTTGTGTCCCCTTCTATTCCTGTTGGGAGCATCTCTGCTTTTGGAAGTCCGTCGCTTGGGAGTCCTGCGCCCGTGGGTGTGGGAGCGGGGGAGAGGGGAAGGGAGAGGGAGCGTGGGAGGAGGGAACGTACTGATCGTGGTGGAAGGAGTGGTGTGCGGAGGGAGGTTGAGGTTGGGAGGACTGTTCGAGGGAGTAGGGAGGGTGAGAGGGGAAGTGAGAAGGGTGTTGCACTTGGCGTATGAATTTGTTGTGGTGTTGTGTTGCAGCTTCACGATGATACTTTGACATGCCCTTTCTTGATGATAACTTATTCCATCATGAGATAATGAGCTTTCTTTTTTCTTCTTCAATGTTTTGTATGTTTTAGACAATTGTTTGTAGCTTGGTATTAATGAATTTGTACTGTACTTTTGATAGTTTTTTAGTGTAGGAATTCAGCTTGAATTTGTAATGTGTACTTTGTACTTTGTGTGTTTGGAAGGAACCTCACTAGGGCAATTCAAAATTGACCATATAACAACCATGTTCTCATGGTGTAAAGCAAGCAACAGCAACAGTAATTTACACTCTCCCACAGGTCTATGTGGACTCCACCTGAGCTCCATGTTGAGTCCATAATTTCCATATATACTCTATGTGGAGTCCATGTTATCTTCATGTAAACTCCACATGTAGTCCACATTATTCTCCATGTAAAATCTATGTGGAGTCTATGTAGACATTATATAGATTTCATATAACACTGGATGACTTCCCACAGTGTTTAGAAATCTAGATTAAATTTCTAAACATTGTAAGCAAGATTGGCCATGATGCCATTGTCCAAATCAGCTCACTCTGACAGCTGATCTCAAAACTGACCTCTTTCTAGATAATAATCTGGAAGAGACCCCCCCCCTCTTCTAGTTCTAAACACCCTCCTGTAAACACATTTTCAATCTCTGATGTCAAAATCCCTGCAGGGAGATATCATCTCAAGATTTGTACCACTGATACAGTACTTCCCCTCCCCTCATATGACATAGTCACAGTATAATTGGTGATGTAGTAGGCTCTATGTTATGTTATTTTGTATACTTATTCATCACAATGACTCTCTGTGTGAACAACATATCATTACATACTAGTGGTGTCAGCATTCGGTTGTGAACTGTGGTTTGAATGCGAACCAATACAGAACTGGACTTACATTCGGTTTTAAGTTTGGTCACATGCATTGAACCAAACCTCATGTCCAGTTCTTGGTTCTTTGAGATGCTGTTTTTGCCAAACCTGTTTGAACCTATAAATTTATTGTAGAAAAAATGGAAATATTTGCATGATTTAGATAATAATATAATGCAAAAGTAGTACTTCTGGCATGTGCAGTAGACCTCAATTACAATGGCACTGCCACAAGATTAGTGAGTGATATAGATCAATACCATTGAAGGCTTGATCAATAGAACTAAGTGAGAACTGAAAGCTGCAAGCCCTGCAACCATGCACTTCAAGCACCATTGAATTTATTTCTCATTGTCTTGATGCTTGTAGTGTGCTTTGGTAACTCCAAGGCACCTCTTTGTCTCTTCTGTCAAGACTCAACTCAATAACCCTCTGATTGAACTTTGTGGAAGCTGTGTGCTCCCACTCAGCTCTGTTTGAAAATAAAGGCTCGAAATCTGGAATCCAGAACTTGGAAATGATGAAATGACAAAAATGGAACCACAAACTTTTATGCAATGGAATAGCACTTGAGAATGAAGGGACAAATATTAAGTATGCAATGGCACACCCCACCTTCTAACTGTGCAATTTAACTGCACCAGCATGCAGTATGGTCTGCCTGAAGCCTTGGGACTTGGGAACTTTAACTATATACCACTCTACACTCTGCTTGAAGCCTTGGGACTTGGAACTCGGTGTCAGGACAATGGAACTACAATATCAAGCTTAAGACTTCAAACTTGGCACTTGGGAATGACAAAATCTATGCCAATTCTTGGTCCCTCAGATAGGCATTACTTAACAGGTCAGAATATTGAATGGAATAGATGTCTTGGAGTGTGTGATGGCCTCAGTGGTATATTCATGAAGCTAAGTAATGCCATTCAATTTTCTTGCGGATTTAAGGTGAACTCACTCACTCATTCTAGCAAAATTATTGTATAAATATGCACCATTTGCAATGGTCTATGCTATGGAGATGAAAAAAAGTTGAAAAAAATCTAGGAGGTCCAGTTCAGTGTTCAAAACAAGTTTGAACACTGAACTGGACCTCAATGAACCTGAACCTCAGGTCCAGTTCAAGGTTCAGCAAAAATGCCTGAACCAGACCTGAGGTTAGGTTTGAGGTTCAGAAAAAAAGGTGTCTGAACTGGATGGAACTGGACTACAACACCACTATTACATACTTATTTTTGAGAAAATCAGTCCACAGTACCATTGAACTTCTTGACTATGGGAAAGAATAGCACTTATACCAAAGAAAAGGCTACATCAGACTAGCATGCACATATGTATTGTTTACTTTACAGAGCATCTGAGAGATTCAGTCATAAAAAGACATAGAAAGCAATATTGTGATTACAAAAGCTGTTATGTACTATACCACTCAGAGGGATGATGGGAAAGGTGCTGGGTTTAGCACAGAGAGAGCTACTGGTAGTATTATGTAAGCTCAAGGTCAGAAGCAGAGAAGTCAGAAAGTGCAGAGGTGAACCTTGGCTTCAGCTTGTATGCTGTGCCCCTTGTGATTCTCAGTGGTTCATATTTCAAGGTTGAGGTAGGAACAAGGTTGAGTGTGAAATACAGAAAGGTCAGAATAGAGGAAGGTTGGAATAGGGACCCAGAACTAAGGATGAAACCTTAGAAACAAGAAGACAGAGTATAGTGGTATATTCATAATCATAGTTGATACAAAAACTAAAGTTACTTTACAGAAATGAAGTCTTAAATACTAAGTAACTAGTGGAGTAGTTTACTTTGAGTGAAGTATAAGAGTATAACTAGGGATAGGTAAACATGGAGTCAGCCACCATAGGGGAGTAGTGGCTGAAGAATGGAAGGAAAGGCTATATGCAATATAGTGAAATGGATAGGAGTAGTAATAGAGGAGTAATACAAAATAATGACATAGTGAATGAGCATGAGTAAGTAATTGATAAATCATGATGACATATCTGACGATTGGTCAGAAATGCGGCCAATGCAGAAGTGCAGGAAGTGTAGGAATGTGAGGGGTGTTAGCCATTTGGATCATAAAAAGCCCAGGTTTTATGAAAAAGTGATCACAAAATCCCTGACTTCCATGATCACTGCAAAAATCTAATGGTATTCATTATTATTAATGAATGTATGAGTGATCAAAGGTGATCATTGGATGTTATAATAGTGTATGATGGATATTAAAGGGCATATTGACTACTAATGAATACTAATGAATGTGAAAGTGATCGTAAGTGATCATGATATGATATAATGGTGTATTATAGTGCATGATGACTACTGGTGAATACTAATAGATATGTAAGTGATCATAAGTGATCATGGTATGTTGTAATAGCATATTATAGTGCATAATGACTACTGGTGAATACTAATAGATGTGTAAGTGATCATAAGTGATCATGGTATAGTATAATGGTGTATTATAGTGTGTAATGACTACTAGCTAATACTAATGAATGTGGAAGTGATCATATGTGATCATGATATGTTATAATAGTGTTTTATAGTGCATAATAACTACTGGCAAATACTAATGAATGTAGAAGTGATCATAAGTGATCATGGTATGTTATAATAGCATATTATTGTGTGTAATGCCTACTAGTTAATACTAATAAATGTAAAAGTGATCATAAGTAATCATTGTATAAATAATAGCATATTAATTTATAAATGAATATAGGAATATCACATTTTCCCACATGTCACGCATGTCACGCTCGTCACATTCGTCACATATGTCACGAGTGTTACGAATGTCACGCTCCACATATTTGTCACATATGTCATGTATGTCATGTATGTAGCATTTGTCATACTTGTCACACTTGTTGTGTATGTCACACCTGTCACACCTGTCACGTATGTCATGTATGTTGCATTTGTCATACTTGTCACACATGTCACACCTGTCGTATTTGTCACACTTGTTGTGTATGTCACACATGTCACACATGTTATGCATGTCACATTCGTCACACTTATGTACGTCACATATGTCACATTTATTATGCATGTCACACATCTCATGTATGTCACATTTGTCACATGTGTCACAGCACGAATGTCACACTCCTCATATTTGTCACACCTGTTGTATATGTCATATATGTAGCATTTGTCACACTTGTCACACTTTTTATATGTGTCACGCTTGTCAGATTCGTCACACCTGTCACTCATCACTTATGTCACTTATTTTACTACTTGTCACATATGTTTCACCTTCCCTATATGTTACAAATGTCACATTTTCTGTATTTGCCATTCCTTTCCTGTATGTTACACTTGCACCCATATCACACTTGTTATGCTTTACATTTACACCTTTCCCACATATCATTGTTAGCATATTGATCCCACAAATAAATTTACTTGCCATACAGATTACATCTGTCACAAATTTTACCACTTGTCACATATGTCCCCCTATATTACCACATGCCATGCTTTTTCTTTTCCTGGTACCCATCACACCATTTCTGCCACCAATTGTTGTCTGAAGCAACAAATAATAAAGGGGGGTAGGTTGGGAGAGAGGGGGGTGATAAGAGATGAAAAGCTCAGACACAGACACAGACACAGACACAAATACAAATAGGAGGAAACTTGTGGTCAACTATCAAATTACAGGGGGTTTATATACTAGAGTTATCAACCAAAGTCCTACCAAAGCCTGAAACAGAGGCTGTACAACCCAGAATATCTAACATTGTACCTTTCCTGCCACCTGTTGCAACTTTCCTGACAAGTTGCACATTTCACACTTTCCCTATTCATCACATCCATCACATCTTTTCTCATATATCACATAGTACTAACTGTATACTACCTTCCCACTATCACATCTTTTATCTCTTTGTCTCACTTCATGTTTAGTCCAATTGTGTTGTTTTATTCATGTCACTCATTCTACTATGGTTCCATGTTATTGTTAAAACTTATAACTTTCTAATGTCTCAAGTCTTGATGTCAATATGATACTGTTTTCATGTCCTACTAGTACTTATCTATTCATAAGCAAGAACTGCTACATAACTAGCTGTTGTATGTATCATTCTCACAGATGTCTCAACTGACTCTCAGCTTACTCTCATCTGAGACTTAAATAAAACAAGTAGTTAAATGTAACAATCATGTGAGTGCTTAAAATGTATAATTCCCATAACTCAGTAAAGGCTATCAACCTTGACAATTTCAAACTGATTGCAGATGGCATAGTGTCATATATGTCATATTTGACATGAGATTCTTGAGACAATTATTACACATGTAACTGTATGAATGTCTAAATACTGATGTGAGCTTTGACAAAGATCAGAAACATAAGGATCATTGACTTCAACTTGTATGCTGTGTACAATGCAGTTCTTTGTATTCAGATATATTATAGCAAGTCATATGTTTCTATTTTAATACTTAAGATTGGTACACTAAAGATGTGTTCATCAAAACAGGTTTGAAGTAGGGGAATGAAATAGAATCTTCAATTAGTAATGTATGTAATATTTATAGAAGTATAATGTGTAATATAACTGAAAAATGTGACATGTAAGAAAAGTGTAACAAAATGAGAGAAAATATATGACAGATATAACAGACATGGAAAATGTGACAAATATGTAAAGAATGTGACAAATGTGTAAAATATGAGAAGTGTTATATGAATGATGCTTGAAGAGTGTGACAGGTATAACAGACAGAAAAAGGGTGACAGATGATGAAAAGCATGACATTTGTGACAGATGAGAGTAATAAGTGTGATATATATAACCAGTAGTAAAATGTGTGACGAGTGTGACATGTAAGATAAATGTGATATGTATGACAAGTGTGATGAATCTGACAAGTATGATATGTAAGAATGTGATATGCATGACAAATGTGACATATATGAGATGTGTGACATGCATAATAAATGTGACATATGTGACGTACATAAGTGTGACGAATGTGACATGCATAACATGTGTGACATACGTGACATACGTGACAAATACGACAGGTGTGACATGTGTGACATACACAACAAGTGTGACAAATACGACAGGTGTGACATGTGTGACAAGTATGACAAATGCAACATACATGACATACGTGACAGGTGTGACAGGTGTGACATACACAACAAGTGTGACAAGTATGACAAATGCTACATACATGACATACATGACATATGTGACAAATATGTGGAGCGTGACATTCGTAACACTCGTGACATATGTGACGAATGTGACGAGCGTGACATGCGTGACATGTGGGAAAATGTGATATTCCTATATTCATTTATAAATTAATATGCTATTATTTATACAATGATTACTTATGATCACTTTTACATTTATTAGTATTAACTAGTAGGCATTACACACAATAATATGCTATTATAACATACCATGATCACTTATGATCACTTCTACATTCATTAGTATTTGCCAGTAGTTATTATGCACTATAAAACACTATTATAACATATCATGATCACATATGATCACTTCCACATTCATTAGTATTAGCTAGTAGTCATTACACACTATAATACACCATTATACTATACCATGATCACTTATGATCACTTACACATCTATTAGTATTCACCAGTAGTCATTATGCACTATAATATGCTATTACAACATACCATGATCACTTATGATCACTTACATATCTATTAGTATTCACCAGTAGTCATCATGCACTATAATACACCATTATATCATATCATGATCACTTACGATCACTTTCACATTCATTAGTATTCATTAGTAGTCAATATGCCCTTTAATATCCATCATACACTATTATAACATCCAATGATCACCTTTGATCACTCATACATTCATTAATAATAATGAATACCATTAGATTTTTGCAGTGATCATGGAAGTCAGGGATTTTGTGATCACTTTTTCATAAAACCTGGGCTTTTTATGATCCAAATGGCTAACACCCCTCACATTCCTACACTTCCTGCACTTCTGCATTGGCCGCATTTCTGACCAATCGTCAGATATGTCATCATGATTTATCAATTACTTACTCATGCTCATTCACTATGTCATTATTTTGTATTACTCCTCTATTACTACTCCTATCCATTTCACTATATTGCATATAGCCTTTCCTTCCATTCTTCAGCCACTACTCCCCTATGGTGGCTGACTCCATGTTTACCTATCCCTAGTTATACTCTTATACTTCACTCAAAGTAAACTACTCCACTAGTTACTCATAAAACCTGGGCTTTTTATGATCCAAATTGGCTGACACTTATGGGAATGTTGGGATAGTGTGGAATAACAGATTCCAGACATGGATGTAACACTACTAAATACAACTGATGTATATTATACCATTTGTATGTAGTGCATAGAATATATAAATAATGTTTTTGTAGTAGGTAGAAGTACACTAGGCATATTAGAAGTGTATGAGGATATAATGTAGAAAATTCATGTGGAGTTCATGTAAAATGTGCCTACCTTTCAATGTCAATAACATCTCACTCCATATATGCTCCTGAAAATTTACAAGGAGTCCACATGGAGTCTATGTAAACATGTGGGGGACCATAAAGTGCTCCTATTCCTTCAAGGCAAGTGTCAATATAGATTGATACATCTACCAACTTGGGAGACTACATGATATCTTCAAGAATCAATAGTTCTCACTCAATGTTGAGGTGATCCAGTAGCCATGAAAGATCAGACCAAACCTCATTATTGAGGTAAATTTGAGAGTTAGTATCATCAATACCACCCATTTTGTGATATACAGCACCAAGGCTGGGATGAAGCATTGGGTAAATATTAAGTGCCTAACTGATCTACCTTGCAAGATGTTGATATATTCTTGAAGAGAATGTTTAATAAAATATGATGAGATGAACTACTCAATATAATTTATAAGTTCTTTCTTCTTGCTAGGCATTGTAATCACATGGAGTTGTTTTTCTTTACCATGAGGGATACCTAGTTCATCCTATAAACATAAAAGTCTGTAGAAACAGCAAGGACTCTGCACAGGGCAGTTGCTGATCTGGGTACAGGCTCACCTGAGAGGTAGAGTGTGTAGATAGAGGCTTAGAGCAACTGTAAGAAGAGTAAAGACTTTCTTATTATTATCCAGTAAAACTGGGGGGTTTATATACTGTACAAGAGGTGTATATAAATATCTACTGCTGTAAAAGGAGCTGTTAAGCTGTTATGCTGTTGAGTACAGCAGTACTGTATATAGTGCTACTATAATTATATCTACCTAAGAATAAACATACTAGAAGGTTCTAGTATGTGCTACGGAGTACCATGATTAGATAAGATCCGCTAGATCCGCTTTTGTCGAGATAAGATAATCTCAACAAAGTCTAGCTTGATGTGACAGAATAGACATCTGATAGGGATCATACCACTCTAGGTTCAATTCTAGGTTCACTCAAAAGATGTCATCAGAGTAGATGCAAAGATCAGGAATATATTTAATGAAAGTCCCAATCCAATCAACAAGAGACATGAACAAGATTCACAGTGGTGCCAATTCTCATCCTCCAAACACATTGTTCCTGTCAATGTGCAGTTCTTCATTTGGCATTGTCATGACTTGCATACATTGCCACAGTGGGTGCATAGGGAGGAGATGGTATGCACTTTTGACATCAGATTTGAACAAAATCAAGCTAGCAGAAGATCCATGTTTTTGTTCAAGTCACAAAATGACATTTCCAAACTGTTGAAGGTTGTCCAATGGACATTATCCTTCAATAGCTTCTCAGTGTATGAGACTATTTAATATTATGATCTGAGCTGGTCTCATGATATCTTAATAATGTGATGTCTTGGTCTTGTGATGTTGTAATCACATGACTCATCACTACACTTGTAAGTCATATGACAAAGTCAAAGTCTAAACTGTTGTACTTGTTATATGCACAAATGGACTTGGTAGCATTCTCACAGTAGTCATTTGAGAAACATTCTAGAAGTAGCAATGTTCTGAGAGTGGTGATAGAGAGGAGGGGTACCAACTATATTGGAAGATAGCTAAACTAAGATCAAGCTGAAGAAGCTTGATCAGAATACATGAGCTATTTATACAATACTTCTATGGTCCATGCACTTAAGCAATGCTACCTTGTATAGTAATAGAGTAGTCCATGCACTTGATATGACAAACCAGAGGTGTGGTCATTGGGGTTTGTGTGAGAGGAAAAGTATGAGTAAGGAAAGTCTATGCCCATAGTATGACAAACCAGGGGGGCAGGGATCAGTGATGAGTAATTAAAAAAACTATAAATAGAAAAGGATGAGTAAGAAAGTATATAAATAGAAGTGGATGAGTAAGTGGCATAAGTATAAATAGAATGGGTCACATGAAAGAGAAAGGGTCTGGTGGGGTAAAATGGAAAAAGTGTAACAATTTAAAGCATTTTCCCCTGCACTTCAATTGGTTACCATTTTGAATGAAGTCTCTCCTTTTGGTATTGCATGGATCAGCATAGAAATCATTCCCTGTGGTAATGGTAGTTTGAAGGTCAGAGAAAAAAAAAACAAATTGCTTGAGTTCTACCTCTCAATTATGTTCATAAATAAATGCTTCTTCAGTACCAGTTCATAAAGGATGTTTGTGTGATGTGTCTCATGATGCTGGGTAGCCTTCACACCATTTCTCATCTGGCCAAAAGCCAACATGAAGACATTCACAAACTGAGTAGACAAATGCTCAGTTTGGATGCCCTAAGAGATAATATTCAAATAAATCAACATTTATAGGTGTAATAATTTCAAAAATACAACTATATCTTTTCATAACAGAATGAATGATGGGTTTATGAGAAAAATTTGATAAGGGGCAATGACAGTTACTGGGGAGTAATAGCTATGAAACCATGTAAGTGTCATTACTTACTCTTGCTAACAATTAAGCAAAGGTGAGTCTGGGGGAATACCTGCAGAACACACAAGGTAATTCCAGGCAAAGGAGGGGTGCACACATTACTATATTTGCTTGTAATCTATAATGATTGTAAACATTACTAATAAACTAAACTTCTTTGAGGTCCTGGGAAAGCTTAGAGCACACTGGGGATTTTACACTCAGAAAATGGATAGATTGTCATGGATATATTAAATAGCATTAATAGCAGAAGAACTAATATAGGATTGCTTGATATATATGAGTTAGTTTGTGAGCCTTATATACTACAGAAAAGCAGAGTTCCTAGGTACTATAAAGGTACTGTACAGCTTAACATATATCTGAATAGAGTAATAAACTGTGACACTAGGAGGGATGTACACATTTAGAGAAGAAAGTCTGGATAGGAGAACATTTGGACTAGAGGTGCACTTATTGGCTGATGCACTTCCTGGATGCTCAATCATGTCACAAGCCTAAAGATAGAGCCATCAGCAAGTGCAGCCATTAATCATAGCACATCTTTCTACCTAGGTAGTTCCAAAAAGTACATAAACCTGTTATGTTTTTTCTTTCTATTTACATATCTTTTATTTGCTTTTCATTGACATGTTTGGTATTACCTTTGATACCAAACACATGACTTTCTATTCACATGATCTTGACTCATTATGACTCACTTTTCTTTCTTTCTTCTTACTGTGCTGCAGTAATGCACAGTCAATGTGCAGCATTATAACTCACATCTACTTATTATTAGTATGAACTAGTTTGTATTTAAACAGTAAGAACTTGGGTTGTAGAGCTCAAGCTTCAGCTTAAATTGAATTATCTTTGACTCATGCCTGAGGTTTCTGAGGGTGAGTAGGTATGGATAGTCTATCTGTCAGTAATTTAGCAGTACCATTAAATTGTGCTATCTATTGCTATAATATATTCTAGGTTTTATCTACCTGTTGAAATACTGAAGAGGGGTTAAGTTGCTAGCAGGGTATGGGTGAGGTTGTGCATGAAGTGCACATCTCCCAACTTGGGTCACTTCTGTCCCTGGGGCCAAGACAAGCATCAACACCTGCTTGCTAGTCTTGATGTGTCAAGTGAGTCTTGTCACCCACACATTAGAAAAGGCTTTTACTCACTGTCATTTTCAGATGCTATACTCATGCTGCCCACTGCCTATCACCTCATACATCTGTCACCACAGGGTATCCAACAAATTCTGAGCGGATCTCTCACACTGCTTGGATGTATGGGGCTGCCACTTGCATGTGTTTTTGCAAGTACAGTTGGAAGGAGTTGCTTGACTAGTGCCCTTTTGACTTCATGGCTTTGAACAGCATTCCTCTCAGCAAATATTCCAGCATGGAGCCTATACAGATGCCATGACCTTGCATGGGCTTCTTCCCTGTTGCCTTGGCTACTTCCCCAATCCATTTGAGAAAGGTGGTTCTGGTGAGTGCTCTGTACCTTCCACTCTTGTCTGTGTACATGAACAAATGTCCATCTTGTGGTGATTTGTTCAGCTGCATGTAGTGCTCTAATGCCACCTTGGGATCTGTAGGGCTGTTTTGTCATGTCCAGAACATGTCTTCACTATCAGGTGCTACCTTGGTTCTGGGTATTCTTGAGTTCATCACCTCTCTCCCCTCATGGTCATGCATTTTTGACAAATGGTGTGGTGTTATGTGCCATTGTGAGTCAAACACAACTGAAATCTGATCTACTGTAAATCCCCCCAATATCACCATTGTGTAAAAGCATGTTGTTAAGCATGTGTACACTGCTGCATCCAATGGGTTATCCAAATTCAAGCCCCTCTTCAAGTCTGTGATGTATCCTACTGTGAACAGCTCTTGTTTACTTCTCTTGGAAGTGGCTGGCATCAATTTATCTGCCCTGGTGAGTAGGCTGTCAATCTCTGATTGGTTAACCTCATATTTTACCCCATGTAGGATATGCCAGGCTTTGATGCCTTGGACATAATTACAGATTGTTTTCCCAGAATATACATTGGCCATATGGGCTATGAAGACCACCAACACTTCTTGCTTCACCAGGGCTCTGTCTTCTTCCACAATTTCTCTCTTATCACAGAAGACATGAAATGACAACAAACCACTAGCATATGCTGTATGTGTGGCCACTCTCTTCAAGTCTTCCTCTGCCAAGCTAGTCTCCATATTGAGCCTTGTCCATATTGGCCTCCACCTCACCATTCTCTCTTTCACTAAACATTGCAGTCTAAAAGGGGATGATATCAGTGTTAGAAGAGCTAGGTATGGCATTGGGCATTGCCTTCTTTTCATGTGATCCTAGCACTCTGACAATTCACTCCTTCCAATTCTTCCCCCCTTCCTTTCTGCTGCCCCTTGTTGAGCTCTTTCATTCTGGTGCTGTATGCTTGACTGCCCACATCTCATCTCACCATTGTCCATCCCTCTTCTCTTCTCCCTTTCCTGTCTTTTTATTCTTGCTTTGTTTCTGTAGAGAGGTCCATCTAGGCCAATCCCTGGCTTCTGGGTCATCAAAGTTGACCATGTACACTCATAATATGTCTGGGATTGGTGTCTTTGGTAATAGAAGGGTGATTGGGGGTATATTCCCTTGGATGGGTTGTCTGCTGTGTTTTCTCTGCTGGGAACATACTGGGTATGTATTGTGGTGTCACTTTGCTTGCATATCTTGTGTATCCTTCTGAATACTTTGTTGATCTTCCATCCCCTGCTTCTTCAAGACCACCACCCTTCCATGACTCCTTGATTGTCACCATGGACCCAGTAGTGTCTCCTGTGACGTTGCCTGCCTTTGTTTTGGATAATTGCTTGTACCAGGAGCTTGAATCCAACTGCTTCTGCCCATCCAATATCATGCCCTTCTGTGCTCCATCCTGCTCATAGCCTCCAGGCCCTCCAGCACTCTCCAATCATAATCCCAATTCCTCACCCACAACTGGCATCTGAGTATACTCTGATGTTAATGACCAGCACTGGTATTGAGATATTTCTGGAAAGCATTGGCTGTCTAAGAGCCTGCTGTAAGGCCTGTCAGTGGCCTACATATGAAATTACCTATAATACATAACCCACATCTGAAACTTAATCACAACACAATTAAAACACATACTGGAACCTTGTGCATGTATGCAAAACATGGCAGATTGAAGATGGAGAAAGATGAAGTCAGTAGAATACAAAGATATTCCACCATAGTCAATGCATTCTGAAACCAACAAGTCACATGCCAGACCAACCAACATCCTCAGAACCAAACAAACCCAAAAGCAAACATCCTGATTTGGCTTGAATGACACTCATGGAATCAGACACAGCAATTGACAATGGCAGAAAAGTGACAAACCTCAACATGTGTTGCCACATACACTTATACAAAGGCTATGTCTTTCTTTATACTAGTTTACTATTCAAATTTTATATGACTCACCTAGATACTTACATATATAAACCCCTCTGTAGCTAGCTATTCCTCTTCAATTGAATACATCAGTTCACATCCATTCTATCCTCCATTTTGCTCAACAAAGGTCCAGTAGCTCAAGAAGAGTGCCTTTAGATCAACAATACTCAGTCATTCCCATTCATATTCACTCTTAACATCACTCTTCCATCAACACTCATGGTCTGACACTTATCAGACTATATCTATATATCCTCAAAACCCATACCCTTGATTCAAAGCCACTAGCAACTGACAGATGCAGTCACACTCACTGAAACAGCAGTTTCTCCTTCAACAACACTTTGCATCCCACACTGCTCCCACCAGTGGATGCAGTCTTCTGTCTGCTTTGGTGGATGGTGTGGAGTGAATGGATGACTACTGAATGTTCCCAACATGGCCTCCAGTTTGGTGAGGTACACTCATCCCTTTGGCATGACCAGGGTTGTGTGTAATAACTTTCCATATAGCTTTTGAACCTGCTCAAGGTTGTGTTGTCCTCTTTCTTTCCACTCTTCAATTGCTCATAGGTATTTCTCATGCTTGTCTTCAAGCAGTGATACTGTTTTGTTCTCCAGATCCCAACTGAATCTCAGAAAAGGGACAATTGTCTGAAACAAGACTGTTTTTGACTTCTCTCAGACAATCCCCAACCTGTCTGATAGCTCTTCAATGTCACTATTATTGTAGCAGAAGGGCTCATCTTCCTCAGGTGCTCTTCTTTTCTCCTGTGCCAAATCTCTAAGCCTTGCTGACACATCTTCATCATACTCTTCTGCTCTCCCATCTGGCTTGGTCTTTCCCTTGTACTAAATATGGCATCACTCCTGTATGCATTCTCCATTCACCATGATCTCTTTTCTCCATTGTTCTCTGACAGTTGTATTCTGCCAGGTGTTTTCACAATATGTGCACAAAGAAGTGATCATCCACCCATTTTGATGTGGGTCCCATTCCTTTGTGTCTGACCTCTTCCAATGCTGTGTCTGCAAGTCCTCCAAAAGCTCCCCCTGCTGAGGACATTCCAAAATCATCACTGGTGTTGATTGTGAAGCTGTTCTCTTCCCTAAGTCTGACCACCAGGCCTGGTCACTGGCTGGGATGTGCCAGTATCATTCTGTATGCCTCTGTCACATCTCTGATTGATGCCTGTGACCCCTCTGGTAGCCCTGCCACCAATTGGCATATCATCAAGAATGTTCCCCATGTGCATGGGAAGTCTTCCACCATGATCTGGCTATTGATTGACCTGATTCCTTTGTGTGATCTGTATGGGTGTGAGAAGTTATGTATCACTCTGTATTTTCCACTTTTTTCTGCTTTTGGTATGAGGGACAATAAGGATGATTGGAATGGGCCAATGAGCTCCTCCACCTGCCACTGTGACAGGGGGCCCAAGTATCTGCTTCTTCAAAATTCTTTTTCTGTAATCACTTGGTATGCATCTTTGTGCCAGCTGATGGAGATGTGGTTTGGCAGTGTGTATGTACTGGTGATGGCTGGGATACCCAAATGGAAACCCCACCACAGGCCTTTGACCACCTTCTTATATTTCTTTTCCAACCCATATGCACCCAATTCTTTCTCCCATTCCTTTCTGTTGTATGGTGTGAGTGGTTTATAACTTCTTTCTGCAAGGACAGTCTTGAGCTCCATGGTCTGTGTTTCCAC
This sequence comes from Cyathus striatus, assembly GCA_025738555.1. Classification (NCBI taxonomy): domain Eukaryota; kingdom Fungi; phylum Basidiomycota; class Agaricomycetes; order Agaricales; family Nidulariaceae; genus Cyathus; species Cyathus striatus. Next base: position 1,910,426 of record JAOVFP010000010.1, on the reverse strand, counting down.
ATCCAGAGCAATGGTGTTTCCTTGGGTGCATTGTGCTTTGGCAGCTGCCTGGCAACTGCCATTGAAAGCACAGTCAATCTCTGTCGGGTTTTGTGATTTTTCTGTTCTCACCCCATATTGCCCATGTCTTGTTGCTCCCATCCCATGTCTTTTTCTCATCACACTTTCTGTAGTCATGCTTGTGGTGCCCCAGACATATGGCACATACAGAGTTGCCAGATTTGCCCATTGTGCCTTGCTCAAAAAACTTCCTGTCATTCTTGTGCCCATCCCTACTTGGGGATTGTGATGGGCTCCTTCTCCTTCATTGTTGATTTCCAGAAGCTACCCTTGCCCTTTTGGGGGAGGCTGATCATGATCTTCCTCTTTCCTTCCTCTTCCTGGGGGTCTCCAGCAACATCCATGCCACTCTTGCTGCAATACTATCTATCTGTTTATTCCCAGTCATGTGTGGTGCTGTGTTAGTGTGGTGTGTTTTATTATAACATAAGTCATTTCATCACATTTGCCATGGTGATTTATACCATGTTTTGTTCAAGTGGCTGCATAACCATGTATGTATTGGTGTGTAGTATTATCACCATGTTTGCATTGGTATTGAGTTATATCCATGTTGGTATAGCCCATATTTGAGTTGGCATAGAGTTGTATCTGCATTGACATAGTGCTATATCCACATTGGCATAGTGCTGTTTTTGCATTGCATGTTGGTGTGATATACAATGTATGTTGTGTTGTTGAGTCATGCAACAAGTTTTAAGTAATTCTTATGTACTTAGAATAGAAACTCCAAATACAATAATAATATTCAAATCCCGTGGTGTAAGTTCAGTTAGTTTGAGGGGCGCAATCGATTCTATTCCAATTTTAGAACAAGTGTAAAAATAGACAAGTTAAACTTGGGCTATTTTTGGTATGCATCAAGGTATTCAGATTTCAAAGTGTTCAGATATCAATTCAAACAATAAACTCTGTACATATTTCTCAATGTCTAAATGTCTCATAAATATGTCTGATTCTCATCTGTACACACCCTATCTGCAGGAGGGAAGAATGCCTGGCAGTTCCTGCCTTATTTCTTCCCTCTTCCCCTACTATATACAGTTTTCTATGTACTTAATTACAAATTGTACAGTAATAAAATGTGATATATTTTCCAGACATTTCACTGGCCATGTATAAGCAACCACTGTGTCAGCACCCAGATGGTGGTCAGTCAATCATGCACATAGCCCAACATGCTCCCATTCTGCAGTGCACACTTGTTTGAGCATCCCATCAGTTTCCTTCCTAATCGGTATGGAAAGCCGGACAACCACGCTCAACTAGATCAAAGCAGTTGAACTCCGACATTTGGCAAAATGGCAGTTGCTTAGATATGTTCTTAGGCGCATCTTGTTCGGCCAAAATTTCGGTTAACCACTTAGTCCAAGCTTCAAGTCCTACTGTATTCGGATGCAAATGTAAGACTTGGTATTACAATAGAGTACTATAGCATGTGTCGTTACCAATTATTTTGTACATTCACTTAAGTTCAATAGATACAATTGAGAAATAAGATGTTAAAAAAGTGTCTATGTTGTATAAATCTAGCTTTGAGATGAGACTCGTAACCTGAAAAAGCATACAGAGTGCAGTAGCATATATCTACTGCTATTGTTCTAATGAGTTGTTGGAATAGGGTTGATCATGTCTGCAAGAATAGTCCACTGAATTTGTGTGTAATAGCTTGATGCGCACAGCAGGAGTTGAACTCGAGATCAAATGCATGGGAATTTATCACGTGACTTACTCAAGTGTTGAGCCAGGTGCATTTCTTACAACACTGGCACATTGATTTTCATTCATATTATAAATACATCATTGTTTATGTTCATTTAGAGATTGCATATTTCAATAGATGTACTGTAGATTGTTTCAAGTGGTAATAATACCTATCTACAGAGCTATTCTAATTGAAGTATCTGCAAGTACATATAACCAGCATATCAATTAATTTTTCACCAAGTACCATCTCCGTTGATTGAGTCATCCTCATCTGAAGTGAAATTAACTTCAATTTCTGGAAATTCATGCTCCTCATAAATAACTGGATGGTCTGCATTCATCATAGCATCAAGCTGTGCTGAATGAGATTCATCTGGACACAGCAATTTGTCAGAAAGTGAAGTATATATATTGAATACTTTCATTTACCTATTCCCCTCCCATTGTTCACACCACCCATGTAATACAATCCCTCTGCTGTAGCATTTTCAATCCCTCCTTCTAACTCTGAAAGGCCAGGTAATAAATCCATGGTATCATGATGATCACATAGTGAAGTCCTAATAATTTCAGTCCAGATATCCTGAATGCCAGGTGGAATGTCAATTCCTGACTGAATATCATTAAGGATTAACAAGTAGATATCCCAGACATTGTTCCTAGTAATAACTGGTGAACCATGCTGTGAATATATGTCCTGAGCCAGATTAGAAAATGTTTCTGGTACTAGCTGGAATACAGGATCATTAGGTGGTGAAAACAATGCACGTGCTTCCTGAATAGCCTCCATATTGACTGGTATCTTGCATACTGTTAGCATAAGAAATCATTTATAAAAATGATAACTCACCTTGAAATCTAAGACACCATATTCATTTGGATTTTCAAAAATGTCATTAGGTATACCATGAGGAAGCACTTTGTTACGATCAGCACGCTTTGCTGTATTGTTAACCCGGTCTTTGTAGCCATCAAGCTCGCCCTGTAGCCAAGGAATAAATACCCATCGGAATACCATGCTATTGTGATAACTTGTAAGAATAAATATATTTTATATTATAGAAAATTACGAATGCTTCAATAGTATGGTCTGGGTGATACAAGTCTTCATTAATGCCCCTGTCAAGGATATCTTCAAATCCAGGAGTGAACCTTCGACGAAGCTGTGACCATGTTATCTCAGGTTTAACATTCTTCTTTGATCGCATCCAGCGGTGTTGAAGTGTTCTCTGAAGTGCAGGATCATGAAGGTGACGAAGAAATGTATGTCCATTGGCAAGTCCAAAATTTTCGGAGCCAGGGTCACTCTGAGTAACCAGAGGCATTGCTACATATATTTATTAATAATGGCCAATCTGAACAAAATTTTAAAAGGCTTACCACCAAGATTCTCAATAGTTTCAAGATAATATGCAAGAATAAGTTTAGGGTTACTATTAGTATGCCAAACCTTCAACCAATGAATCTTTCCAGCAAATGGGTCGATGCCAGTATGTAAACCCAGACCAAATTTGTATTTCCACTTGTCGTGCTGATCCACTGCAATTATATCATTCACACCAGCAGCCCACCACCTCTTTCGACGCAGCCTTTGTGCATGCCACTGCTGAACAAGCTCAGGCTCATAGAGAGCAAAGTATGATGTAACAATTCACCTGAAATTCATAATAGTAAGTGAATGAAAAATTTGACATCAATAACATAAACAGACCTAGAGACTGCCATGTTCTCCTCATGAAATAGCAAACTCACCATCTCACAAGCACCAGCTTTTGGATACTGAGTTCATAAGCGAATCATTGCTGGCCGGATGCTCTCAACATCATGATTTTGCTTCCGAGTTCGAAAAAGCCCCATTTTCTCATGCATTTCAATAAGCCTGGTCAAACTATTCATTTAATAAGTGTAAGCTTGATATCTAATGTGAATAATAGTGAACACAAAGTTACACAACTTACCCTAATCCATAACGAGTATTATCCATGTGCTTCATCCTCAAGTAATGAAGTATGTTCTTATCAGTGAGACACATTTTCCAGTACCTAAGTATGTGTGGGGCGATGTCATCAATAGGAGCTATGGCATAGAGAAATTAACAATGGTAAAACAATAAGTACACATGAATCCAAACTTATGGTTAGGATTATATTGATTTTTGCATCCTGTTCTAGCCATAATTTCGATGTTGGTAATGACAGCAAGTAGTGTATACACATGAGTGAATGAAGAAACAGTTGATTCGATTTTTTACTGTACCCCAAAGTATTTATATTGTCAATCTTCTCTAAAAATACTTTGCAAGGCAGCTGTGCATAGCAAATCTACGTAAAATAAATGTGCTACACATTACATAAAACATAAGCACTTTACCAGTCTGTATCTTTACAAATTTAATGATTACTCAGTCTAATAAGCGAAGATCCTACTACCAAGTTCCAATTTCATACTCACACAATGGGAAGTAATTAATATTTAATATTAGCCATTGTTTTAGTTTCCTCATGCCTTACCAGGAGTCTTTTATTGCACTTCATGATAATTACTCTGGCCAACCTGTCAGTATCAAGCACATTGTATTATGTTCAGGTAACCACTAGCTGGTAATTATACTAAATCAAAGTAATTGGAGTTGATCATTCTTGGCTCTTGAGAGTCTTAGTATCACAAATGACATCACAATCAGTCAAAATCTCTTAATATTTGCTGCATTGCCTTCGACTATACTATTTTTATTTCGCTTCACACTCATTCAAAATATACACAATGAGCAAAATTTACGTTTGGGTTATTTAACATCTTACCGTGCTCAACATCAAGCACATTATATTATGGTCAAGTAACTGCTTGCTTGTAATTATATTGAATAAGAGTAATCAGAGTTGATCATTCTCGGCTCTTGAGAGTCTTAGTATGGCAAATGACATAAAAATCGGTCAAATCCTTTTAATATTTGTTGCATTGCCTTCCACTATACTATCTATATTCCACTTCATGATCATTCAAAACATATGCACTGGGTAAAATTTATGTTTGTTTATTTAATATCTTACCATGCGACATCACACATGAGGTATTTGTGAATTGTCATGATTTCAGAATATCTGACTTATGATACAAGACATGATCTCACTAAAAATATAAATACCTTGTGAAATTCATCGTATCTTCTCAGCAGCACCTTTTATCCCACCACTTTCACTCTTTCATTGCTATCAACATGAACTTTGGTAATGCCGAAGCTATTGCTAAATTCACTGAAGATACACATGCAAGTGAACCCATCCCATGTGGTAGAAGTAGCTGCTCAATCATTCTCCAGCCTGGTGACAGCAAGCACTATATTGCAGGTGGTACTCGCGGTAAATTTGTTTGTGATGGGTGCTTTGAATATTATGTAAAGAAACCAGATACACTTCTGAGTAAGTCTGAATTATTATTAGTATATGATGAAAATTTTCTCACACCAGATAGGGCCTGATGTTGCAAGTCGCTTATCCAGTACAAATCGACAACTACCCACAGACTCTATCATAAGTATGTCTTTTATATTTTAATTTAACAATAATATACTAATATACTTGATGTTTAGGCCCTGCAATTGCAGATCAGCTCAGTTCTGAAATTTCTGAACAGAATTCAGTGGCTTCATGATCCAGTACTGTTGATGTACAGTCTATCAGAGCTTCTGTAAACCAGGCTCAAAGAAAAGGTATGTAATTAAATATTTTAACTGTGATGTTTTTTGATATTTTGTTTAGATTCCAGTTTCCTTGCACGAAAGGTTACACATCTTCCAAATAGCCTTCCCTCAGCAGTACTGCAGCGATGGTCACATACACCTGATTCTACTCGTCAACTGCCAGCTGTGGGAATACCAAGTTCATGGTCAGCAAATGGTGGAAGCTATGCAGTGTCTCAACAAATTACTTCCTCAGGGTACTCTGGTTCACATTCACTCTATAAGACAGAGCGGGACAAGTACCAGCAATTTAGTTACCAGGGACGCCAATTTGAAACAATTAGTATTATAGTTCAGGCAGTCCATGAGATTTCTGGTAAAACTAGGCCTGAGTTGATTTTGGTTTGTAACTAAATTATATTTTACTGTGAACACTATTGCTAATATACTTTGAGTAGAATCTACAAGAAGGCCACCAGAATATCCCATCCATGATTACACCTCGGGACTTAATCAAATTGGTAGAGGATACAATGCTACCTCAACTTCGGAAGGCAATGCATTGGTTTCCATTTCAAACCAAGTCACTTACCATTCGTGAGCTTTGTAATTGGACAGATCTTGCACGCATGCAACAAGACCAGCCATATTTCTATAATCGCTGTCTTGGACAAGGACGAGGCAAAGACAAGAAGAATGTATTCAAGATACCTTCAAAGCCATTTATATTAGGGCTTGTTGTTCCAGCATATTTGTGGGAAGAAAGCTTGGACTATGTCGCTGCTCAGGAGGTAGGAAGCACTACTAGTTTGTTTATATTCAAGCTAATCTTATATTGCTTTTATTTAGGATGTTAAAGTATGTCTATTTGTATAGACAAGTTCTATTGATGCTGACATGCATTTCCTAGTTGCAAAATGAGTCCAATGATTTTGGTATATCTGACCAATTTGATTCCATGGTCAATGTAGACTCTGGTAGTACTCTGAACAATGCAAAAACCAGTCATTCAACTAGCTTGAATGGCAGCACTGCAGCTATTACGACACCAAAGAAGTCATTTGATTCAAAGAAACGAACTCGTACAGTATGTATACTCATTAATTATGTATGCAGCAGCACATCTAAACTTATTCCTAGAATACACTAAGCTCCTTGGAGTTATCACCAACATCTGCTCCATTAAAGAAGCGTATACACACTTCAATTCCATATAAATCTCCAGATAGACTTAAGATCCGTGAAGCATTAAAAGTTGGTGGACTATCAGCTAATATACAAGCTAATTCTGGTAAGCAGTTTATTCACATAATAACTATGCATACAAAATCACTAACACTCATATAAGCAAAATACAGAGTGGAGCAAATCCAGTTTTATACAATTCCTGAGATCGGTCTGGCAGAGCTTCTTGCTGAAAATACCAAATAGTCTTTCTCTTTAATGGACCCATGTCCTGGTACACTAACCATCAATCATCTTGAGTCTATTGGTATTGGAGCTTGTAAAACTGCACATAAAGGGCTCCTTACACTCACTCCAATAGCGGAATCTGGCCTTGGAGATACATTAAACCAGCCTGTTGCTGTAAAGCGAGTTTACTTTCGGGATGATAGAAAAAGTACAAGAAGTAGCTCTTCTCAGACAGGACTATCAATTGGACGGTTTGCAATTGATTCAGAGCTGACAAAGACACTAGTCAAGGCCAATGTTACCTACTGGGCAGCATCTCTACTGTCTTATTCATATTCATACATCTCACAGGTGATATCAACCAAAGGAGAGCCTCCTTTCAAAATCCCTGAGATATGCTTTGTGAAGGCTGGTGTTGGCATTGTTCATGACACTGCTGGTAGTAAGCCTGGTGGAAAGTCAGCAACAATGCACAATGTCTACTTGCTAGAAGAGTTCATTGAGAATGAAGGAAATGACTTCATAAAATTCATTCACAATGGTTCTGCTTGTCCTCTTCTAGATGGAAGTGATCCACTTTATGCCATCGCAGAATTTCTCTGTTTCATGCAGCATATTCAGTATGAAAAAACTGATTCCTTGGTATATGTATCAGATCTACAAGGTGTGCAGTTTTACCATTTTATTTTGAGTGTTCTTATATAATTTTTTATAATACAGGGAGTGCCACACTTTTATCTGACCCACAAATAATGACCGCACCATGAGTTTATTTTTCAGCTACTCAAAGAGATAGAGTAACATTTCAATTAAGATCACTTGAAGATGATGCTGCCCTGTTTGGCCAGGGGAATGTGGGTTCTGCATTCAATAATTTTGCATCTGAGCATATTTGCAACAATTACTGTGAATGGTTTAACTTAACAACTCTCAATACAGCATAAAAATCTAGTGTCTTGCATGCTGTTACAAATTTGGAGTTGTGTTAAGGATCTGTATGACCTTTTTATATGAGCTTGTAGGTACTTTGATTAGAATCACTCCATAAATAGGTCAATTATCTACTACTATGTTTGAAACAATCTATAGTACCTTCAGTGAATTGTGCAATTTCTAAACAATGCATTACTGAATGATAATATTAATGGAGATGGTACTTGGTGAAAAATTAATTGTTATAAAGGTCACGAGCGTCATTTCCATGGAGGAAACGATGCTCGTGACTTTTATGTCACGTGATAAATTCCCACGTATTCGATCTCGAGTTCAACTCCTGCTGTGCGCATCAAGCTATTACACACAAATTCAGTGGACTATTCTTGCAGACATGATCAACCCTATTCCAACAACTCATTAGAACAATAGCAGTAGATATATGCTACTGCACTCTGTATGCTTTTTCAGGTTACGAGTCTCATCTCAAAGCTAGATTTATACAACATAGACACTTTTTTAACATCTTATTTCTCAATTGTATCTATTGAACTTAAGTGAATGTACAAAATAATTGGTAATGACACATGCTATAGTACTCTATTGTAATACCAAGTCTTACATTTGCATCCGAATACAGTAGGACTTGAAGCTTGGACTAAGTGGTTAACCGAAATTTTGGCTGAACAAGATGCGCCTAAGAACATATCTAAGCGACTGCCATTTTGCCGAATGTCGGAGTTCAACTGCTTTGATCTAGTTGAGTGTGGTTGTCTGGCTTTCCATAAATTGGGTAATCAGCCAATGCGGCAGTGCCAGCTGCTCACATCAATTTCATTTACTTTAGCCTAATGGATCAGTTCCCTGCTTCTGTGTGAACTCCTGACCATTGGGGTACTGTTGAAATTGGTAAACAATCTTTTCTTAAGCAAAAGTGGGAAGAATCCCTTTGCATTATCTAAATAAGAGGATGTTCTAATACACAATAGACTACTTTAACTAACTTAAACACAAATGCCTTAAAAATCTGAAGTTCTTAAATTTAAATTTATTTCACTCTATACTAAGCTTTCCACACACATATACAAATTTCAATACAAAATACTATTAAGCAAGCCTAAAATAAACAATGAGATAAGATACCTCTTAAAAAATAAAAAATAATAAAAAATCGATTACAATTTATAATTTACATTTACAATACTTACTAAATAATTAACAATTTTTAATTAAAACTAAATATTTAACACTAAATTTAAATAAAAGAATACTAACTAACACAAAATAATTAAACAATAGTAGTGTATAGCTATTATTATTTTATAGGTAATTTTTGATTTTTATACTTTTTTAAATATTTTTCTTTTTTATAAACTTTTTTTATGTGTTTATTAGGATTTGAAGTGCTTAGGAGATATTGGTGTAAGTCTGTGTATTGTCTGTATCCCTTCTGTGCATCTTGTGCTGACTTTTATCACATGTCAGATGCTAGTTCTAGTTTCAGGTACTTGTTGTACAAAATGCAATGTTGTTTTATAAGGTAAAGTCTTTATGTATTTATTTGTTTAAGTGGTTTTGAACCAGTACTAATGCAGAGTATATGTTTTTAATAGTATTATAATGTTTTAATTCCTGGATGAATTATGGGAGGCAGCACAGGAACTCAGCCCCTCCCCACTGTTTCCTTTGCTCAACATGTTTGGTACTGGCATCTTGAAATCAAGACATAAAGAAGATTTTAAAATTGGGTACATTGTATTTTTGTACATGTGTATCAGTATATGTGTAGATTGATAAGAATGACCTGTTAGCTAGTTATATTCTTTTTGATGTGTACAATTTACTGACCTCCTGAATGTGCTTTGCTCCTCTCTTCAATATTAGCTCCTGTTGAATGTTCTTCAACAGCAGGTCATTGATCAGTGCCAGGTTCATGCCCTCCTTTCTCAACTGCATCTCATGTCATTCCTTTCTGGCCCAAGCTTGGTACTCTGCTATTGCCTCATCTCTGTACTCCTCTTCCCTTATTGGGTGTTGATCCAATCCTGAGAAGAAGTCTGAGAATGAGTCCACTACTTCTCTTGACTATACTGCCATACCCACATTTGTCACTGTGCATAGTAATGTGCATCAGGCTTGGCTTATTTCCCCCCATGTTAATTGATTGTCCTATCTGATATTCTACAATGGGTTCACTGCTGCTATAGTCCATAGTGCAATTCATCCATTCTCATTGGTTATGCATACTGTGTCTGTTGTGCTTGATATTGTGCCTTCTGAGGCCTGCATGCACCCTCTTCTCATGAAGTAATCCATCTCCACATATGCCTGTGCTTGTATTTTGTTGATCACATACTGTGATATCCTATAGGCTGGGACTGTCACTATCCCTCTTTTGGGGTTGAATACTATTGGTTTAGTTCTCCTTGATTGTTGGCCTATTGTCTCTTCTTGTTCACTCCCATCATCATCCTGCTGATGTGGCCTTTTGTCATCATTGCTCCACTTCTCTTTGCTGCTGTACTGCCTCCTGTTGCCATTGTTGATCCACTCTTTGTTGTTCCACTTCCTCTTCACATACTTGAGCTTCCCAAATCTCAATTCGGTTCTGCTGCACTTCATGCCACATTCCTTCCATTCTCAGCACTACTTTGTCTTCTGTAGCTCCTTGCTGGCCTGAGCCAGCCATGAGAGCTTCACATGCTACTTGTAATGCATTGTCTTGGTAGTTTGGACATGTGTCAAGTGCTGGGTCTCTTGTGATTCTATTCATTCCTGTTAGCCTGTATGTTCTACTTAACCCTGCATAGTGTAGTTTGTATTTTGTGTAACTTTTCTGAAGAAATTTGACAAAGCCTCTGTGTGAGTGGGCCTTACTGGGATTCCAGCTGAGTGGTGGCATGGAGGAAAAAGGTCACATGCCACCTCACAGCTGGAGTCAAAGACTTTCATCTCTCTCTCAGTTCCCTCCAAGTAAGACTGGCCAGCTTTACTTTGTTCATTCACTTGCTCATACTTAAGTCTAATCAACTTAAGAGCTTGTTAGTCACATGACTATTAGACTTGTACAATAAACATCTTGACCCAAACTTTATCATAACAAAACCCACCTCATGTAGCTACATCTGTCAGTCAATTCTAGTCTGATTTTCACATGGTGTCAGTTTAAGATAATAATTATCTAAGGTGGTCAGCAGGAAGTGACTTTGTTCATGCTTTACACCTGAGTGTTGGGGGATATTATTTGTAGATATTCTCCTTAACTCAAGAGGTTTGATGATGAACACAGATGTATATTTAAGTGTAGAGGCAGGTAGGTAAGTTTAAAAGAGCAGACAAATAGCAAGCACAACAACTAGGATTGTGGCAAGGGCTTGCAGGTGAAGGGTAGGCTGAAGGTATAGGTCACTATTATGGTGAAGGTTGAAGTGAAGTTGAGGTCCCTGACAATTTCTGCTCCTAACTTCACAACTGGGGCACATATATAATTTACAAAGCTATGGTGCCTCACTATCTTAGTGGACACAAATATGGTATGGCAACTGTTGCTATAAGAAGTTATGGTGTCTCACTATCTGAGTGGACACAAATACAATGCTGCTGCTGCTGTTACTTTATGAAGATATGGTGCCTTACTATCTGAGTAGACACAATTAATACAAATCAGTTTCACACTTTACTGTTGATGCTTATATATGTGACTCTGACAATACATGTACTGAGTAGAGGGGAAGTATATAGGTTATATTTAGTAGGTAAGGGTTGTGTGCTACAACTGCAAAGGGATACAAACAAATGTAAACTAGGTATAAGTTGTTAATTCTACAGGCCAAATCCTCTTCCTTATATGCCTTTTACCCTCCTGCTAACTAATCATATCCCACACCTACTTTCCCATTGTTCTCCAACTGGGGAAAGCATGAGTCATCCTTTTACTCCATTGTCCTCCAAATGGGGAAGTATGAGTCATCCTTTTCTCCATTGTTCTCCAATTTAGGATGCATGAGTCAGCATCTTAGACAATAAGTATATTTAGCACAATAGAAATGCTATTAATAGTACTTGAAAGAACAATGGCTATATTTAGCACAATAGATATGCTATTAATAGCACTTGAGAACAATGGTGCTCCTGAAGGCTTTCTTATTTTGTACAGGGTATAATTATTTGTACATAGTATGATTATGTTTATTCTGATTAGTGCTGGTCCAGTAGTATGACTAAGTATTTGTGTGTGTTTATTTTGATTAATCATGAGCTGGTATTGTAGTTACTTGTTTGTGTATAATTGTTCTGATTGAATGGGCTATTAGTATTTATGTAACTTTATTTGTTGGTGTACAGTTTTCCTGATTAATAGTGAAATATGAGTGCATATTAAGTATTGTTTGTTAAAGTATTATTAAGTTTTCTAAGTGCTTGCTTTTCTATCTTTGAGTGATTTAGCTGTATTCATGTCATTATGTGAAATCAACTTTCACCCATGACAACAGCACTAATCTGTTACTCACACTAAGTTTCTAGCTGTATAAACTTAGTATACATCTGTTCCTACCCACTTAATGCTCAATACTGCTATACTTTATTACAGCATAAAGCTCTTGCACAGGCAACAACCTTAACTAGCTATTTTCTCTTTGAACTTACCACTTTCACTACAAAGCCTCAAACTCATGCACACTACTCTTTTTAAATCCTATGCAAGTCTTTCATGAATTCTTTAAGACTTTTATTTTGCCTCCACACATAACAAGAAACTCAACAACTTATTAATAGTAACCCTCCAGTGGCCAACAAATTCAAATAATGCTTACTAAATGGTTATCAGATTTAGCTGTCACACTGGATATTTTTTAGTATGTAATAAATATATAAAATTATGTTATTGTCTGTAAGTACAAGAATATAGTATCTACTATGTGCCACAAATTTTCTTTCTCAAATCCAAAATTTCAATTTCCAGCTTTTCTGCATCTTTATTTTTACCTAGATTCCTGTATGTAGCTGCAAGACAGGCCATACTCTTAAGTGTATCAGGATGCTCATTGCCAAGTATTTGCTTTTTCGAATTCAAAACCTCAGTTTCCAACTTTTCTGCATCCTTATGTTTGCACAGATTCTTGTATGTAATAGCAAGACTGGCCATGCTCCTAAGTGTACTAGGGTGTTTATTGCCAAGAATTTGCTTTCTCAAATCCAAAATTTCAAGTTCCAGCTTTTCTGCATCTTTATATTTCCCCAGATTCTTGTATGTAATTGCAAGACCAGCTATGCTTTTAAGTGTATCAGAATGCTCATTGCCAAGAATTTTCTTTTTCAAGTCCACCACTTCAATTTCCAACTTCTCAGCATCCTTATGTTTACCCAGATTCTTGTATGTAACTGCAAGGCTACTCATGGTCCAAAGTGTAGCAGGATGTTCATTGCCATGGATCTGCTTACTCAAATCCAAAACTTCTGTTTCCAGCTTTTCTGCATCTTTATTTTTACCCAGATTCTTGTATGTAATTGCAAGACTGGCCATGCTCCCAAGTGTATCGGGATGCTCATTGCCAAGAATTTGCTTTCTCATATCCACCACTTCAATTTCCAACTTCTCAGCATTCTTATGTTTACCCAGACTCCTGTATGTGACTGCAAGACTAGTCATTGTCCAAAGTGTACCAGGATGTTTATTGCCAAGAATTTGCTTTCTCATATCCAAAACTTCAATTTCCAGCTGTTCAGCATCTTTATATTTGCCAAGGTTCTTGTATGTAAGAGCAAGATTGGACATGCTCTTAAGTGTATCAGGATGCTCATTGCCAAGAATTTGCTTTCTCATATCCACTACTTCAATTTCTAGCTTTTCTGCATCTTTGTTTTTACCCAGATTCTTGTATATAATTGCAAGGTTGGCCATGCTCCCAAGTGTATCAGGATGCTCATTGCCAAGTATTTGCTTTCTCATATTCACCACTTCAATTTCCAACTTCTCAGCATCCATATGTTTACCCAGATTCCTGTAAGTAGCTGCAAGGCTAGCCATGCTCCTAAGTGTACCAGGATGTTCATTGCCAAGAATTTGCTTTCTCATATTCAAAACTTCAATTTCCAGTTGTTCAGCATCTTTATATTTACCAAGGTTCTTGTATGTAAGAGCAAGATTGGACATGCTCCAAAGTGTGAAGGGATGCTCATTGCCAAGAATTTTCTTTCTCATATCCACCACTTCAATTTCCAGCTTTTCTGCATCTTTATTTTTACCCAGTCTCTTATATGTCACTGCAAGATTGGCCATGCTCCAAATTGTATCAGGATGCTCCTTTCCAAGAATCTGCTTTCTCATGTCGAAAACTTCAATTTCTAGCTTTTCTGCATCATCTTTTTTACCAAGATTCCAGTATGTAACTGCAAGACTAGTCATGCTCTTAAGTGTATCAGGATGCTCATTGCCAAGAATTTGCTTTCTCAAATCCAAAATTTCAATTTCCAGCTTTTCTGCATCTTTGTTTTTACCCAGATTCTTGTATGTAACTGCAAGACTGGCCATGCTTTTAAGTGTATCAGGATGCCCATTGCCAAGTATTTGCTTTTTCAAACCCAATACTTCAATTTCTAACTGCTCAGCATCTTTATGTTTACCCAGATTCTTGTATGTAACTGCAAGATTGGTCATGCTCCAAAGTGTAGAGGGATGCTCCTTGCCAAGCACTTGCTTTCTCATATTCAAAACTTCAATTTCTAGCTGTTCAGCATCCTTATTTTTATTCAGATCTCTGTATATAAGTGCAAGATTGGCCATGCTCCAAAGTGTGGAGGAATGCTCATTGCCAAGAGTTTTCTTTCTCATATTCAAAATTTCAGTTTCTAGTTTCTCTGCATCTTTATGTTGACCCAAATTTTTGTATGTCACTGTAAGATTGGCTATGCTCTGAAGTGTATCAGGGTGCTCATTGCCAAGAATTTGCTTTCTCATATCCAAAACTTCAATTTCCAGCTTTTCTGCATCTTTATGTTGACCCAGATTTTTGTATGTAACTGCAAGGTTGGCCATGCTCTGAAGTGTATCAGGGTGCTCACTGCCTAGAGTTTTCTTTCTCATATTGAGAACTTCAAACTCCAGTTTTTCTACATCTTTATATTGACCCAAATTCTTATATGTAAATGCAAGATTGACCATGCTCTGAAGTGTATCTGGGTGCTCATTGCCTAGAGTTTTCTTTTTCATATTGAAAACTTCAAACTCCAGTTTTTCTACATCTTTATATTGACCCAAATTCTCATATGTACATGCAAGATTGACCATGCTCCGAAGTGTATCTGAGTGCTCATTGCCTAGAGTTTTCTTTCTCATATTGAAAACTTCAAGTTCCAGTTTTTCTGCATCTTTATGTTGACCCAAATTCTCATATGTAACTGCAAGATTGACCATGCTCTGAAGTGTATCTGGGTGCTCATTGCCTAGAGTTTTCTTTCTCATATTGAAAACTTCAAGTTCCAGTTTTTCTGCATCTTTATGTTGACCCAAATTCTCATATGTAAGTGCAAGATTGACCATGCTCTGAAGTGTATCAGGGTGCTCATTGCCTAGAATTTGCTTCCTCATATCCACTACTTCAATTTCCAGTTTTTCTGCATCTCTATATTTACCAAGTTCACTGTAATTAACTGCAAGATTGGCCATACTCCAAAGTGTACTAGGATGTTCATTACCAAGAATTCTCTTTCTCATATCCAAAACTTCAATTTCCAGCTTTTCTGCATCTTTAAGCTTACTGAGACTATTGTATGTAATAGCAAGACTGGCCATGCTCATAAGTGTATCAGGATGCTCATTGCCAAGGATTTTCTTTCTCAAATCCAAAACCTCAATTTCCAGCAGCTCAGCATCTTTATATTTACCCAAATTCTCATATGTAGATGCAAGATTGGCCATGCTTGACAGTGTATCAGGATGCTCATTGCCAAGAATTTTCTTTTTCATATCCAAAACTTCAATTTCCATCTTTTCAGCATCATTATTTTTACCAAGATTACTGTAAGTAACTGCAAGACTGGTCATGCTCTGAAGTGTATCAGGATGCTCATTGCCAAGAATTTGCTTTCTCAAATCCAAAACTTCAAGTTCCAGCTTTTCTGCATCTTTATCTTTATGCAGATTCTTGTATATAACTGCAAGACTGGCCATGCTCTTAAGTGTATCAGGATGCTCATTGCCAAGAATTTGCTTCCTCATATTCAAAACTCCAAAATCTAGTTTTTCTGCCTCTTTATTTTTACCTTGCCTCAAATATGTAATTGATAAGTGATGAAGTTCACTGAGTACCATTTTGCTATATTTAAGATTATCTGTATTAATTTTTTGCCCTATATCTAGCCACATGTCTTCATTGATAATTAAGCTATCAGAAAAAGTTTCATGATGTCCCAGAAGCTTTTCCAAGTACTTTGATACAACCCTTAATCTATACACCCCTTCCATATCATATTTACCACATTTTTTTAGTATATTTGCTAAAATGCTGAAAATATCATTGTAGTACTTGGAACTAATGTCTTTATTATCATGACATAAATTTTGTATAACATGTGGTAGGAGATTATTTATATAGATATATTCTGCAGTTGTATCCTCAATACAGATAGAGCTCACTAATATTGATCTAGCATTTAGTATCCACAATTTTTGTTCTGTCACTGATAATCTATCTTGACAATATGTCTGTACCAGTGGATGTACATTGTACACTGATTTTATCTTAGTTTTATTTATTAATGAAAATGAAAGAAGCAATTCAATGCTTTCTGTAAACATCCACTCATCCCATTCACCACATTCATTCACATTTAAAATTGACACATTCATGGATGGTAGATATGATGGCAAATCAATATCTTCATAATACTTCTTGTGCATTGGAAAGTACTTTGCAGCTCTTTCAAATATTGATTTTGATATCTTCTCATAATGAAGAAATGCACAGATATTTATAATGGTCATTGCATATTGTGCTGTAGCTGCTCTATCTTTATTTCCATTTTCATTTGAAAATTCTAATATTTTTTGAAATGAAATCTCCCATGATTTATATACTGTTCTGTTATATCCTGATGCACCTTTAAATTTGTCATGATTCAATATTTTAGGTCTGAACTTGTCATAGAGTTTAATAAAATCATTAATTTCATAATGTACTTGAGCTATATAAGCTCCAGCCATATCAATAGCCAATGGCAGAAAATGCAATTTTTGAACTACCATTTTTGCTTCATTCAAGTCTTTTGTATTCTTTACAATTCCACTTGCTTTAAAAAGCAGCTCAATAGCTGTTTCTTCACTCATTTCAGATACTTCCATTGAATTTTCATGTGAAGTAATTCTGCTATGTGTAGGATTCCTGCTTGTAATCAATATATTCCCAAGGTTTCCAGGTGGAATATACTTTTCAAGTAGTTCAGGAGAGCCATCAGCATTGTCATAGATTATGAGCCATTCAGATTCAAGATTAGATATCCAGTTAAGAACCACTGCAGAAGAAAATGAAGATGTTGAAGTTCCTGAAATTGATATCTTCTTATATATTTCTTCAAGACTTTGAATGACAGTATTCTCAGATGTTGTGTCAATCCAAAAGGTATTTACATATCTGTTTAATATTATTAATTTTGTACTTAATATATCTAAAGAAATACCTACTGGCCAGCTTTCTCATCTATAAACTTCAAACATATCTGAGTTTTTCCAATTCCACCCATTCCATATAGAAGGAACATCTTTCTCTCAGTGGTATTTCCTCTTGCAAAATGTTGATGAAGTCTCTCCAGATACACCTCTTGCCCAACAAAATTCTGAGAGGTACAAGCAGCAGTGGTCTGAAGCGGAGAAAGCTCTTCATTCTTCAGCTGATTGTATATATTCTGAAAATTGAGTAATATCAGTGAAAAGTGTTTACAATGTAATTTGATAAACTACATTATTTATCTGGGTATCAATTTTTATATCATTCATTTCAGCATTTTTAATTCCAAAGTTGTGCGCATTTTTAAATGACATGTTGAGCAATAGGCTTCGCTGTTGGTGGTAACTATTTGAGGCTAATGGGCCAGAAGTTACCATAAGGTTTAAATGGGCAATGCATATATACCTCAATCTGCGCGCTTTTCTATTCTTATCGCTTTGGAGTTGCATTTGATGTCAATCAATTTGACGTTTCTCTTGGTTAATGATCGCTTTATGAGAGCTTAAAGATGAGTACAGCCGTTTTATTTCCCCCTTTTGCCTCGTCATGCCCGATCTATCAGCGCGGTCAACACATTTTTAGATGAAAACTCACACACAACAAGGTCAACTGATCCACAGAAGTACCCAAGAGATCCCCGCTACATTCCAGTTAGCGTTAAATTAAAACGAATCAAACCTAACAGGTATTATGATTACGGGGTTTCTTGTACTGAGAGCGCTCTATTAAGGCTGTTGTAACGCCATCGCTCACAAATCTGGTTATTGGTATGTTAATGTGTTGGTGAGACCACACTTTCGTTTCTGTTCGTTCCTATCGTTGCGGATGTGCACTGACGAAATGATAAACGATTTGTATAAACGACTTACCTGGCAGTGACAGGCAGTGACTCAGTTGGACATCGCGCATGCTAAACTCTTCGTTGCTCAAATCGATCCTTTCCTACTGGGCTGAAATTGTGAATATGACGAAATAAAGGGCTATGATCAAAATGATCCAACGTATTGCAGCTGGCGGTTGCCTACTAGTACTAATCTCCGCCAAGCGACGTGCTTGCTGATTGCGTTTCTTGAGGATGTATAAAGAGGGTAAAGGTGGTATAGGGACTGATGTACGTGCCGTTTCGTCTTCATCTATCACTCTGGAGGGCGCCTACTGACTAGCCACACGTAGCCCACCAGGTCAAGCAAGCCTACCACTGCAATCTCTATGGATGTAGTCCAGCGTCTCTCTATCTGCCTCCGCCATATCCAGCACACCGCCGCACGAACATTTGTTCTAAGCAACTACCACAATCCCTCTCTCCGTCTCCTGATAACCACCGTTCTACGAATTGTCCCCCACATCCACCACCACGGCGCATACCAAGATTGGCTACGTCACCAAGTGGGCCTACATTGTCCCTCCAACCCCCACTGCCCTACATACGCCTACATTGTCCCTCCAACCCTCATTGCCCTACCTATACCTAATCCTTCATACACTCATACCTCCTGGCGACCTCTTTCGATGCGCTACGTGTACGTCCCGCGGGCTGCCACCAGTCGTACATCGTACCAACCCTACCATTCCCCCGATCGTGGATCGACCACAGCTAAGCGCTCAAACCAATATAGCTAGGGTTATTGATTTGGGGATTCGGGAGCTCGGCAACGACGCCATTGCGCCAGTTGGAGTGGAGTAAACGAGAGGCGGGCAGAAGGGTAATGGTGAAGACTACTTGAAGCTCCAACGCGAGTGCAGGGGCTTAGCTCCTACTACGAGGAACCTCAGTGGACTAGCTCGGGGCATCTTCCCCCTCATCACTCTCATCCACTCACTTCCCCGCTACCCCACAAGGAACTTGAATAAGTGCCACGTCTCGCGTCACCACGCACCTACACCTGGTCTACTCGCGCGACACGCGCCTACGATTTCGTCTCCCAAGCTTCCACTTAATTGAGTACGACGGACTATAAATTTCCATTATCGATGCCCCATTTCCATCCCAGTACCTACCATCACCGGCTGCCACTATTGAATCACCAAATTGCCCATTATCACATGAGCGCACGTTATGCCTTAGTGATGGTCAGAGGGTGTTGCCGTGTTTAGCCAGAAAGCTGCCTGGTGTGCCTTGTGTATTGCACACTCGATAAGGATATCTATTTGCAGGTGTATGAATGTTGTTTCCGATGTGATACAACGGCAGGTGGAGGAAGCGGGAATCATTGTATGGTTCGGAACAGGTCGAATGCTAGACTTTTAGTTGTAGGGCTACTACGACGATTGTGAGACCGGCTGCAGGGAATATGTGCAAGTGGACTTAGCTCTCGATCCAACGAGTGGATCCCGTGCGCACCTCTTACTGCCCAGGACCCCGCTTGGAACACTACCCCAACATTCCTCATACGCGCGCAGAGGAAAGTTTAGAGATTCGATAGTGATTGATGAGGTACGTACTATCGTTTCGATACGTATGTTAAGTATGCCTGAAATCCTGATCGTGCAGATAGATACACTTTCGTCCGGTCGCGTGGATCAAACACTGATCGGGGTATCGATACCCTCCCTATCTTCATCATTACATCATGGCCTTTCCCTCTCTCTCTTAAGTTACCCAGTGAAGTGCTTCCCATGGAACATCAACTTCGGGACCTTCCCTTGTCTAATGGTATTCGTTGACATTTTTTAGCATTTCTTCGTACAAGTCCCACCATTCCCCCTCAAATCGAACCTTATGTCACAGTGCCCAGCCTTCACTATGCCCACTAAGCATCATTCTTATACCTCGTGAACGGCAGCGGAGACGTGTGGAGTTTTAAGTTCCTCGCCTTAGTCTGAGGGTTGCGATAATAGACCTAATAGTGTTACAAGGGATGTTGGCGGCGCTGCGGAGACGTGTTCGTAGACGAATCAGTGGGTACGCAAGGCTGGGAGGGAGGGTGTGTGCTGTGGGAGGTTGGTGGGAGGTGATGTCCGGCGTATAGAAGGTGATGGTGGAGTCAAGGGAAGCCGGACTGTTCAGGTTGTAGGCTAAAGATGGAGAATGCACCTTAGTCGTCTATGTTTGCTAACTGGCGTGTCAGTACTTGGAATTAGACGCGCTGTCGGGCCGCGGGCGGAAAGGAACCCGAATTTGTGACTTGGTGACAGGAGTCAGATAAAGGAGGCCAGCACAGGAGACAAGTAGGAGACGCAGCGCTTCGGGGCTCTGGCACCAGCTGCTGTAAACCTGTAAACCACTGCCGGCTCTTTCGTCTTTCTTCCCCGTACCACCGAAATAGATGAATCTCAGCCTACCGTTGCACTCAGCGCGGTGCATGCTCTGGCCGGACCTTCTCATCTTCACGTGGAGTCCGTGAACGGCTTACTTCTTGGAGTAGCAGTACCGCTGGTACCCCAATCGACCCCTGGTGCGTTCCCCACTTTCTACGCTGTTCTTACCACTAACCAATTCCACAGAACACTCGCCCCAAGCCTCATCAGAAACAACAACATCAGAAGGCGACGACGTGCAGAGGATGCATGGCAATTACATCACCTCTCCTCCCTACCCCAAGCACAAGCAGCACACTCCACGCTGAGCAGATTCCACCGCCTCAACGCCAAGCTCCAACACGAACTTTAGGTGCAGTCTAGACGTTGTATCAGCGTCCCTCCTCCCCCTTTCGTCTTCGCAGAATCGCTCACCGAGGGTGCTGCAGAAGAGCAGTCCGCTGATCCAGAGCTGGAGGGTATGCGCTTCAGAGAGTGGATCACCTGTTTGTGAGGCTTCTCCTAGAAGTATCTGTGCGTCCTTTTCCTTCCTTCTGTTCTACTTCTCTCCCCGCTCTTTCATCTTCTCTACCCCGTTCTCCTCCATTTTAGTCTTTCTACCCCCCCCCTTCGACTTTCTTCGTCTGTTCGCTTTTTTGCTATATGCTGTATGCTAATAAGTGGTACACAGTATCAACCCGCAGAATACGCTTCTCAGACATCCACCCCATCATCTCACCCAAATCCCTCGCTTCCTCTCGGTTTCTGATCAACTCCCGCTGACTGTCGTTCGTCTCCCCCACCTGGAACATCACATGATATTCCAAATTGAGAAATATATTCACGCGCCCATGTGTACATGAACATAAACCGGTTGTACTTCTTATTTTATACAACGCTATATGTAGTGTACTGGAATGCAATACATGATGTTGTCCTGGTGCTACTTGAGGTCGCGTGTTCAATTCCTGATATGTGAGTTTTTATTTTGCACCTCAGGCGCCGGTGTGCCGGTGTAAGGCACTGTAAGCTAGAGACTTGGGCTAAGTACACCGAGGCCGGGGCTGCCGTGCTGAGCTCGCATTTGCATCAGCATAATATAAAATAGCATTATTCATATGTCGGGAAGAGGCAGCATTGGAAACCATGTTGGCAAGAGACCGAATAGGAGGTTGCACTGGAAAGAAGAATTTGAGGAGAATTAAACTTTAGTCCACCCCACACTGTACTACTGTCAGTTAATTATGGAGGATGATGATACATCTCTTCGTCTGTGTTGTAACTCATCGTCATCATGTAAATAACTGACCAATCTACCTTTCAAGTACTGTGATTCTTGTTGTCAACGCGCAAGGGCCAAAAAAAGAGATCAGCATGCAGACACATAAAATAAAGAGACTACACACATAGCTGGAGAAAAACGGTGCAGGGATTTCTGATGTGATAACGTCGGAAAAGTGTACGCACGTGAATATACCTCGGGCTGTAGATATTGAAGCAGAATTTGGATTCAGGAGAGATCGTCGAATTACTGAATGCCTCATTATTATTACTTTATCTACGACATTGGTTCTATCTAATTGGTTTGTACTTTTGCCGTCGCTTGCCACTGCCAAGCTGCTACATCGTCTTTGTCCGCATGTCATAATTCTGTACACATAGCTAGTGTTGCCACGGCTCAGCTCAAAGCCGCTAGCTGAATGAGCCGAGCCGAAAATTAGCTGAGCTGAGCTTCTAATTCGGCTACAGCTATTTTTGAGCGGCTCTCGTTTTAGCCGGCTTAGCTGAGGCTCGAGCCGTTGAGCCGAACAATATTTTCAATATATTATTTACTGACTGTACTACGGTAAACATACACTTTCTCAACACTTTCTTAGAATAAAAATCAAGTAAATGTCTTCTATTAACCTTCTATACAATTCTGTATTTGAAAAAAACTTCTAAGCATTTCTTTAATGTGAAATACACAACTTTAACTTGAAGGTTGCTTGAAAACATGCTGTAGTCATGGATCTAGAATCTTTGATTTGACATAACTGAACAGATAATACACATATATCCTCCAATTTTTTTTATAGACATTTTCTTGCATTAAACTAAAACATTATCTCTGTATTCCAGAGTTATTGAGTACACTGACATTAAATAGAACCCAACTTTTCGAAAAATCCAAAAAACCGACGAGGCAGTGGCGGCGTGCGTGCCTTCGTGACATGTGGACATGTGACAATGATGTGACAGAAGCATATTGTCACATCACTTGGTTGACAGGACCTTGCGTAGTTTGTCTGTGCCACTTTTCTTATAAGAATTAGTGGAAATAAGTAATAATAACACAGCTCAGTGAGCACCTATAATATTATGTACTATATTTGTTATTTTTAAAAAATATAACGAGTGACAGACATAATATTTACAGAGATTACGCAAAAATCTATATTTGAGCCGTTGGCTAGCCGCGAGCCAGCCGAGCCGAGCTACAAATTTCGGCTTTTTAGAGCTCGCAAAGCCGAAAGTAGCCGAGCTGAGGATGAGCTGAGCCGTGGCAACACTACACATAGCAGTAGTTTCAAAGCACATAAGTACTCGCGACGTCGACAAGAGGTCTCCCAGGTAGTGATATTGCCTGTGCCGGGAGTCACATGATGTCCCAGGTGGGGGAGAGCAAGGGGACTTTAATTCAGTGGAAGAACCATGGGTCCCCATCGACCCATTCAAATTCAGACATACCTCGTTCCCCTCCTTCTCGTTCCCCTTTTCGTTCTCGTGTCCATGTCCCTGCTTTCCCTCCTCTGCACAGGGGGACTTGGAATCAGGACTGGGAGTAGGGAAAAACGCGGAAGGAAGAAGGGGAATATTGCCCCGCCTGGACAAACATCTACCTCATCACAGATACATTGCCAAGACAGGTGTACCTACGCCTCCTTCTCCGCCTTCCAGTGATGCACTTCAGCCGCATAGTGAGGATATTTGAAGATGTGGAGGTTAGTAAGCCTGATGTTGTGCGAAGGATGGGTGCGGAGGGGGATGCGGTTATGTATCCTGTGCAGCATCAGCATCGACAGCAGCTACAGCAGCAGGAGAGGGAAAGGGAGAGGGAAGAGCAGGGGTATTTATCCCCTTGGCTTTTTTCGTCACCTTCTCAAGCTGCGTCGCCTGCTTCTCCGCCGGTATATTCACCGGGGCTGTATCCCCCTTCCCCTCAAATGGAGCAGCAGCGTTCGATGGGCGTAAGGATAGTGTTGAAGGCGTATGCAGGTGCTGCGGCTGTTGGTGGACTTGTTGATGATTTGTCGCTCGTTTGCGCTATTATGAGTTTATCCTACGGGTGTATGTTTATTGTGCGTTTGGGACCATGAAGAGTATGGGGAAGGCGTCGCGGTGGCCTGAGGTTCGTGTTTAACATTCTTTCTTCTATCTATCACCGCTGACAATACCCCACCGACACAGGAAGCAAGAAGAGACTACACGCTAAGATGGTGGAACGTCTGGGTAGTGTTATCAGTGCCAGCGGTATGGCTAACCTGGAACCTGAGGTGTGTTTTCCCTGCGATACATGGCAGTGTTTGAAGTACTGACGTTGCGGATAGTTGTATGTTCATGGATCCTTATTTTCGACTCTACATGTGAAAGTACAGCAGTCCGGTGTCTCTCCATCTTCCTCCTACATATCCAGCACGCCACCGCACGAACATTCGTTCTAAGCAACTACCACAATCCCCCTCTTCGTCTCCTGATAACCACTGTTCTGCGAATCGTCCCTCACACCCACCACCACAGCGCATACCAAGATTGGCCACGTCACCCAGTACACCTACCGATTGTCCTTCCAACCTACGCCAGATGCTTCATAGACCCATAATTCCAGGTGGCCTCTTTCGACGCGTTACTTGTGCAACATCCCAACTGGCACTATCATGGTATCATTAACAAGCTCCCGAATCCCCAATTCGAGGTTGGTTTGAGCGTTCAGCGTTCAGCGGGAGGTTCGAGTGTTCGTAGACAGCTGGGGGCTGTGTTCGATCCACAATCGGGGGAATGATAGGGTTGGTACGAGGCCGGTGGGATGTGAGTAGTTGGGGACAGATGGAGTGAACGCGAGATGGGCAGAAGAGTGATGATGAAGACTGCCTGAAGCTCCAACATGAGTACAGGGGCTTAGCCCCCGCTATGTGGACTTCACTTGTCACCTCGTCACCACGCACCCACACCCCCACACCTGGTCTACTTGTGCGACACGCGCCTACGGGTTCGTCTCCCATTGCAAGCTTCCACTCAATTGAGTACGACAGACTATACAACTCCACTATCGATGCCCCTTTTCCATCCTCGAACCTACCATCACCAGTAGCCGTTACTGAATCACCAAATTACCGATTATCATCTGTGCGCATGTGATGCTTCCGTGATGTTCAGAGGGGTGCTGGGGTGCTTAGCAGGAAAGCTGCCGGGTGGATACGACGCCGGTCGAGTAGGCGGGAATTAGTGTGTGGTTTGGACCGTCGGCTGGATTTTGACGCCCGTGTGCACCTCCTGCGGTCTAGGATTTCGCGTGAACCACCACCCCAACATTCTTCATGCGCCTGTAGAGGAAAGTTTAGAGATTCGATCGTGATTGATGCGGTACGTTCTCTCGTTTCGATACGAATCTTATGTCTGAAATTCTGATATTGCAGATAGACACACTTTCGCCCTATTGTCCAATCGTGTAGATCGAACACCGACCTTCAGCGTTACATCGTGGCCTCTCTCTCTCTCTCTTACTCCGTAAAGTGCTTCCCGGGGAACATCAACTTCAGGATCCTTCCTTGTCACTACCCTCTATGTTACTTCGACTTCGCTACACACGCATACCGTGTTCCGCCCGCACCCATTTGTGCTGTGGCCTCATCTTGCAGGCTTATTCACAACCTCTTACGGCATACTACATCCCTATGCCACCCTCGTCGGCACGATGCGATATTGTGGGGGTCTGGACGGCGAGATGGGATATCACAAAGTAGAGTACGATGGGCTTTGTTTTTGCTCCAAGTCAGCTCCGAATGCGACTTCGTCCTCAGACTTGGGCTTCATCCCAACCTGCCTTCAAATCGTAGTCGGGACGCTTCACGGTAGGAAGAAAGTTAGAGATGTGACAACGGTTGAATATTTTATTGTTCATTGAGCGGGTGTCCGGTAGGATGCCGACGATTACGGCGAACAACTTGAAGACTTCTATGAGAGGCTTTGCTTTGATTCCAAGGTGTTCGGTTTCCTAAGCCTAGTATTCTTGCCTACAGGTCTCTCGTGGGCTTCTTTACTTTACATGCCCAATCCCTCCTGCTATAACCATAAGCGCTTGTCGAGTCGGTTTGGTATCATAGGTCACTGTCGTATCTACGAGCTACAAATCCCCAAATTGTAGACCTGAACTACATTCGTCTGATCTCCTGATATACTTTCGTTGCTGCTCATTGGGAGTTCGTGTATTGCAGAGCAATTGGAGGCCGCATGTTGGATTTAGCGAGCGATAAGTGGGGTTGTGGTCCACTTGTGGATGACGTGTCACGGGGGATACAGAGAGACGAGGAGTATTATGTGTGTGTGAGGGATGGGACGACGATGAGTAGAGTGTTCTCGTACACACGTCAATGATGGAGACTTGCTCTTGCACGATAAGTTTATGTATGCTTTGCAGCAACAGCAGCAAGAGAGGGGAGAGGGAAGAGCAGTGATGCCATTCCATGTGGCTCTTTTCCTCGCCTTCTCAAGCTGCGTCGCCTGCTTCTCCGCTGGTATATCCACTGGGGCTGTAAGGACCCTACCCCCATCGTACTGTAGGGATAAGGTTGACGGTGCGCATGGATGCTGCGGCTGTTGGCGGCTTATTGATGACCGGGGGTATATGGTGCGGGGGGTGGAGCCGGGCCCCATCCACCCTGCGCAGATTCAAGTTTTCAACCGCCCCTCAACGTTCAACGCCAAGCTCCATCACGAACTTCCAGCGCAGTCTAGACGCCGTATCTGCCTCCCTCTCCCTCTCTTCTTCGCAGAATTGCTTACCAAGGGTGCTGCAGAAGAGTAGCCTGCTGATTCAGTGCTTGAGGGTATGCACTTCAGAGGGAGGATTGCCTGTTCATAGGGCTTCACCTATGAGTATATGTGTGTTTTTCTTCCTCCTTCTAAAGTACCTAGTTTAGCACAATGTAGTGTAAATGTAAATATTAATAATAAAACTCACACCATGTATGCTCACTAAGAAAGTGCTTGGTAGGTAAGATTTGGATGCAAGGTGCTTCTGGGTGAAGTAAGGTAAAGTAACAGTGTCAAAAACCAATGTTTGAGAGGGAGTGCACAGTTGGCGAATGCTTTGATGTGTGTTTTGATGTGTGTTCCTTAATTTTGGACTTAAGACAGGCTTACAACTTCAACTCTCACTATACTCAGAATCTCAAGCTCACACAAATACTAGTGAGGACTGCTCTATCATATTTCTCAGGGCACAGGAGACTGCCCTTCTACTACTTAACTCTACCTATTAAATATCCTACAAAACTAGGGCTAGAGGAACTATATAGTTAATATAAAAGCAGTAATTGCACATTAGCTAAGCTGTAAAGTAGACATTTAGACTAGCTATGAGTGTCTGGGATGGACTAGAGTCAATCATGAATATCCAAACATACTAGCACCAAGAATGTGTCCATATGGGAAGATAGCAAAAGACAATAACTCATCCTGCAGGAAGAACACTCCATACAGAGGCATGATGCTGTGCACTTTGACATGTGGAATGGGAACTGCTGAATAAGCCTGCCAAGAATGCCAGGTCTCAGGCCTGGCCAGGTGCCTATGGTGTGCTGATGCACAGTGCTGGTACAACATGGTTAGATAGCAGCATTTGCCATGAGTCTAAGTCCTCATGCCTTTTCCTATGACATGATAACATATGACTTTGATATTCTATTATTAGAATAGACATGTGCTTAGCTCAATCTCTGGCCTTACTGGTAATTATTTCCTACCAATGTTGAGAATAAGCTCTGACCTCAGTGTTTCTATTCTTAGACACTTTTCTACTTAAGCTAGTTATGTCCCTTATTAGCTTGAATCATTCCCACACTAGCTAACAGTCTGGGACCTCTACCTTAGCTACTAAATACAACCCATGTATATTATACTGTTTGTAAGTAGTGCTTGGAATATAGAGATCATGTTTTTATAGTAAGTAGAAGTATGCTAAGTGTATTACTTCTTTTCTCCTTCTCTCTTCCCTCTTTCATCTCCATCTACCCATGTTCTCCTTCATTCTCCTTAGTCTTTCCACCTCCCCTTCAACTTTCAAGCCTCTGTGTTGCAGGGTGGTGCACAGGGGGGGTGGCAGACAACCAAAGCACTTACTTAAACACACAACAATAGAGTATTAATCTGGATCATTACTTGAGTGTATGAAAGTAGAGAGCAAGAAACAGTCCAGGCAAATGCAAAAGACTAGACATAACCCTAACCTAGTAAATGTACACTACACCAGACATATTACATAAGTACTGAAGCACTGTGCTTCAACACCCTGCACTCATGTTAGACCTTTATGTAGTCTTTATCATCCCCCTTCTGCCCACCTCTCATTCACTCTATCTGTCCCCAACTACTCACATCCTACAGGCTGCCACCTGCAGTACATCATACCAGTAACCAACCCTATCATTGCCCCAATTGTGGATTGAACACAGCCCCTGTTGGGGATGTTTGAACCTCCTGCTGAATGCTGAGCACTCAAACCAACATGGTTAGGGTTATGGAATTAGGAATTCAGGAGCTCAACAATGATGCCAATGACAGTTCCAGTTGGGATGTTGCACATGTAGCACTTCAAAAGAGGCCATCAGGAGGTATGAGTGTTTGAAGCATTAGGCATAGGTGGGGGTTGGAGGGACAATGTAGGCATACTGGGTGATGTGGCCAATCTTGGTATGTGCTATGGTGGTGGGTGTAGGGGGCTATTTGGAGAGCAGTGAACATTGGGAGATGAAGAGGGGAGCACAGCAGCAAGCAGGGTGTCAGAGTGTGTGCATCAAATAATGAGAGTGCAGAACAATGACAATGACAATGGGGGTTCAGGATGAGGAGGAGGAGGGCAAGGGCACCCAGCATTGCAATGAGCAGGAGGGGGGACAATGCAGGGGGGCATAGTGGCAAACAGGGGAAGTGTGTCACTGGCACTAGTGACACATGTCCCCTCCCTGTCCTCACCATGTGACAGCACATGGCATGTAGAAACAGCAAGGACTGCACAGGGCAGTTGCTGATCCAGGATATAGGCTCACCTGGAGAGGTAGAGTGTATAGAGAGGCTTAGAGTGACTGTAAGAAGAGATAAGACTTTCTTGTTATTTACCAGTGAAACTGGGGGGTTTATATACTGTACAAGAGGTGTATATAAATAACTACCACTGTATGAGTGCTGTAAAGCTGTTAAGCTGTTGAGTACAGCAGTACTGTATATAGTGCTACTATAATTACATCTACTTAAGAATAAACCTACTAGAAGGTTCTAGTATGTACTACGGAGTTCCATGATTAGATAAGATCCTCTAAGATCTGCATGTCAAGATAAGATAATCTCAACATGGCAGAACCATGGGAGCTGGAGGGTGGAGGGCAGAGGGCAGGATATGCATGAGGGCATCACATGATGCCTTGCTACCTCATGTAGAAATATCAAAACATGTGGTAATAGTGAAATAAATTTATTTTTATTCACATGAATTTCATGTGAAATTTCCTAATACTGTATCAATATGACCAAGTGTTCAGTGACACATCACATAGGGTCATGAACAGGAACAGATGTCCTGTTTGTCACACATCACAGAGCATTTTGAACAGAGATACAGCAAAAAAATTGAGGTTAAGGTTGAATTTTCAGCTGCTTGCTTCACTCACATAGATCCCCATGAACACTTACAATGTTTGTTACACCCAGCATGGCCCTTTGAACAGAGGGTCCAAGTGCTCATGGCTGTCATGCTGAAAAGTGGCAAACACTTGGTTATATTGATACAGTATTGTGTGGTTTTTCATATTTTTTCACTTCTTTTTCACTCTTTTTTCACATTTAATTCACCTCAAGTGGTGGTTCTAACATCAAAATAAAATATGTGAGGAGTACATGAATTCACATAATTTCAGGTGAATGACATGTGAAAACTATCTGGTTATGTGGAGTTCATGTGCAATTCACATGAAAAGGGTGGGGGAGAGGTAAGTACTGGGTTTATGTGACCTTGTAGCTATGTGTTGATATGGCTAGTCAGCAGGCATCCTTCAAAGTGAAATATGAATCCAAAACAGCACATATATTAGTTCCTATACCACTTTTACCCCTCCTTGGACTTCCTGTTGTATACATCTCATAGTGTGCCACTGATGGTTTCACATTATGTCACTATATACACTCATTGCTCTGACAATGGTTATTCTACCTACCAGGTAACACTTTGGATAGTCTCTTCTCAGCTTGACTCCAACATCATGAGAGGATACACATGTCATAATGTGTCAATTGTAATTTTATCCTCAAAATTTGAATTAAATTGTGTTCTAAGTGGTGTAGTAGTTTGCTATTGATGCCTATTATTGTTGGTCCCACTGTCAACAGTCATCAAATGTTGACCTTACTATTTAAAATTGGATTTATAAGAACTTGATGAATTATAAGTATATCACTGTCCTTCAAAGCTTTATTTTGTGAAAATGCTGGTACTTATTCTTTTTAATACTTACTTTCTACTATCTGATTTTCTTTATTATTGCCCAGAGTGAATGTAGCTTGCAATAGAAAATGAACAAATTTTCAAGTATGTATGTAATTACTAAGAGAATATTCTGATGTGAGATGCATCAACCTTACATGTAGGTATTTTGATTCAAGTGGTGTACTATATAATGCATGCAGCTTTCTTAAGACTTGCTTGACATTGAAGAGTTTGAGAAAAGGATACCATCTGCTGTTACTATTTGGAAGAGTATGTAAGAGTTAGTGTGTGCTGACTTGTCATATATGCTATTAACCAAATCTGTAGAGTATTCCCCATGTACTCTCTGATATCATGGATGTTCAGAATCAGAAGATCTGACATGCTTTCTCCTGTGGCTAACAAAGAAAGATAATACTTACTAATTGCTCTATAGGTTTAACTTCCACACTAAATATTTATTAGTATGCTATAAAAATGACAATGAATGCTATTGACAGTAACAACTACAATATTGTATCTACTATGTGCCATGAATTTGCTTTCTGATATTCAAAACTTCAATTTCCAGCTTTTTTGAATCTTTATGTTTACCCAGATTCTTATATGTATCTACAAGATTGTCCATGCTTAAAAGTGTATCAGGATGGTCATTGCCAAGAATTTGCCTTCTCATATCCAAAACCTCAATCTCAAGCTTTTCAGCATTCTTATATTTACCCAGATCACTGTATGTAATTGCAAGGGTGGCCATGCTTGAAAGTGTATCAGGATGGTCATTGCCAAGAATTTGCCTTCTCATATCCAAAACTTCAATCTCAAGCTTTTCTGCATTCTTATGTTTACCCAAGTTACTGTACATAGCTGCAAGGTTAGCCATGCTCCAAAGTGTATCAGGATGGTCATTGCCAAGAATTTGCCTTCTCATATCCAAAACTTCAATCTCAAGCTTTTCAGCATTCTTATGTTTACCTAAGTTACTGTATGTAGCTGCAAGGCTGGCCATGCTTGAAAGTGTATCAGGATGGTCATTGCCAAGAATTTGCTTTCTCATATTCAAAACTTTGTTTCCCAGTAGTTGACTATTTGTTTTTTTACCCTGGTTCCAATATGTAATTGATAAATGATAAAGTTCACTGAGTACCAACTTGTTAAAGTGAATATTATTTGTGTTGATCTTTGTCCCTATATTCAACCATATGTCCTCATTCATAATTGAACTTTCAGTTAAAATTTCATGATATCCCAGAAGCTTTTCCAAATAGTTTAATGCAACTATTAATCTATATGCTCCTTCTATATTATATTTACCATATTTTTTTAGTATGTTTGCCAATATGCTGAAAATATCATTGTAATACTTGGAATTAATTATCTCATTGTCATGGCATAGATTTTGTATAACATGTGGCAAGAGATTGTTCACATAGATATATTCTGCAGTTGTATCTTCAGTACAAATAGAGCTTACTAATATTGATCTAGCATTTAGTATCCACTTTTCTTTTTCTGTTACTGATAACCTGTCTTGACAATATGTCTGTACCAATGGATGTACATTATACACTGATTTTATCTTAGTTTTGTTTATTAATGAAAATGAAAGAAGTAGTTCAAAACTTTCCATGAACAGCCATTCATTCACATTGAAAATTGACACATCCATGGATGGTAGATATGAAGGTAAATCAATATCTTCATAATGCTTCTTGTGTATTGGAAAATACATTGCAGCCCTTTCAAATATTGATTTTGATATCTTGTCACAATAAAAAAAATGCACAGATATTTATAAGAGCTATTGCATATTGTGCTGCAGCTGCTCTATCTTTATTTTCACTGTCAACTGAAAATTCCAATATTTTTTGAAATGAAATCTCCCATGTTTTATACACTGTT
Organism: Cyathus striatus; assembly: GCA_025738555.1. NCBI lineage: Eukaryota > Fungi > Basidiomycota > Agaricomycetes > Agaricales > Nidulariaceae > Cyathus > Cyathus striatus. The sequence goes on along the minus strand of JAOVFP010000010.1, from coordinate 1,878,040 downwards.
CTGTTATATCCTGATGCACCCTTAAATTTGTCATGATTCAGTATCTTAGGTCTGAACTTGTCATAGAGTTTAATGAAATCATTAATTTCATAATTTAATTGAGCTATATAAGCTCCAGCTATATCAATGGCCAATGGCAGGTAATGCAATTTTTGAACTACTATTTTTGCTTCATTCAGATCTTTTGTATTCTTAGCAATTCCACTTGCTTTAAAAAGCAGCTCAATGGATGTTTCTTCACTCATTTCAGATATTTCCATTGAATTTTCATGTGAAGTAATTCTGCTAAGTGTATAATTTCTGCTTGTAATCAAAATATTCCCCAGGTTTCCAGGTGGGATATACTTTTCCACTAGTTCAGGAGAGCCATTCAGATTCAAGGTTAGAAATCCAATTAAGAACCACTGCAGATGACAATGAAGATACTGAAGTTCCTGAAGTTGATATCATCTTATATATTTCTTTGAGACTTTGAATGACTGTATCCTCAGATGTTGTGTCAATCCAAAAGGTGTTTACATATCTGTTTCATATTTTTTATTTTGTGCTTAAGATAACTGAAGATATACCTACTGGCCAGCCTTCTCATCTATAAACCTCAAATAAATTTGAGTTTTTCCAATGCCACCCATTCCATATAAAAGGAACTTCTTTCTCTCAGTAGTATTTCCTCTTGCAAAATGTTGATGAAGTCTCTCCAGATACACCTCTTGACCAACAAAATTCTGAGAGGTACAAGCAGCAGTGGTCTGAAGTGGAGAAAGTGCTTCATCCTTTGGCTGATTGTATATATTCTGAAAATTGGGTAATGTCAGTAAAAATGTTTACAATGTGATTTGCTAAAATCCATTATTTACCTGGGTATCAATTTTTATGTCATTCATTTCAGCACGTTGAATTCCAATGTTGTGCACATTTTTGAATGACATGTTCAGTAATAGGCTTCGCTGTTGAAGGCAACTGTTCGAGGCTGATGGGCCAGGCATCATCATATGGCGTAAACTTATATACCTCAATCCGTGTGGTTTTCTATTCTTATCAATTTAGGGTTCCATTTGATGTTTCTCATGGTTAATGATCGCCTGATGAGAGTTGATGAGTACAGCCTTGCTCTTATCTTTGTTTTGTGCAATATCGTTCTGTTTCTGGAACCGTCATGTCCAATCTATCAGCATGGTCAACACATTTTTAGATGAAAACTCACACACAGCAAGATCAACTGACCCCTCGAAGTACCCACGAGATCAAAGGAATATTCTGGGGTTCCATGTATTGAGAGCTTTAATGTTGTACTAATCGCTCACAAATCTGGTTATTTGGTTTTTAATACAGCTGAGTGGGGTGCAAGCAATGTGCTTGCAAGATGGTCGAATGGTTGATGTGTTGATTTGGGGTCGACAGCAAATTGATCATCAATGCATGTGTGATTAGTGTTTACTTACTGCCGTCGGTCTCAGTCTGTCTCAGTCTGTGAAATTGTCACAGCCACATGTCATTTTTTTGTTAACCACAACTCCAGACCTGCTGTTCCCATGGGTACTACTACTACCTGTAATACAAAGCCTGATATATTCTCAAAAGCATACTCGCCATATTGTTTTCGAGGAATGCACAGGACACTTTCATTTAGACCCAAATGATCCAACTACCATGCACAAGGTGTATCAGGCAGGAATTTGAGTCAGACTGTGTTCGCTTCAGCAAAATTTCCAGTACATCTGTGATACTACTGGCGATTGATTACCCAATGTTTCCCTTCTGATCACTTCTGAAGTTCTGTCGATTCCCACAGTACATAACTTACTGGCATGTAGCCATTTTCTAGGTAGTTCTTTCCGTGTACAATAGACTACTTAATGTTCCAGCAGACTGAGAGTTCTAAATGCATTGCATGAATTCAATTCCTTATGCTAATGGTTTCTTATAAGTTCAAGTGTAGCATTCGGTGTAGGACAACTTTGGACAAGTTGGCGGACTTGATAAACTTGTACATAGCATTACTGGTTCAGGAAAGATGACAGCAACTCAACTCTCACACTTTAATTCAAAGATGATCATGTTCAACCTTCATTGATTTTCTGTTTGGAAGTCCTACTAAGTATCCTTCCATTTATCATGAATATATAATCCTGATTCAGAACAGGCAGTGACCAGTGGCCACTAAGGCATCCATCACGCACCTCTAAATTTTCAAGAACACAGTAATACTCAACTCGCTACATCCTCTCACCATGACTTCTGATAGTGGTGACCTGGATGACGACTCAGGTTCCATTTCTGAGGATGCTGGGGGGGCTCCCATTGCAACTAACAACAACCCAACTGGGATTAATGGTCACAAGCATTGTCATGCATTGTTCAATTTGACTTTTATGTTTTCATTTGACTTACATATATTTTTTAAACAAGCACCCAAGAATGATGAACATTCGAATGAGCTACTCAGGGAGTACAACCAATGAGGTATCACGAACCAAGAACTTATCAGAAAGCATTTGCTTATTGAACATAATATTGAAATGAGGTATGTTTCAAGTCAAATATATGATGTACATTTTTGAATATGTATTATATCTTCTTTGTAGCACTGCAACAATTTCATGTCGGCACGCGGCAATAGGTCTTACTGGATCTGGAAAGACAACGAAGCTCCTGACAGCACCTGTCAAACGTCAACTTGTGCTCGACCAACTTGCTAAAAATCCTACTGCCCTTCAAGGTCCATCAACTATAAAAGAAGGTATCCTATACAACACAGGTGTAAACCTGACTTGGTAACTTCTCAGTTACTTATTAATTGAGAAATATTTTCTGACAAACAGTATTGTATTTTTGAAGGGACTATATTCACTCTGAAATGTGTTTGCATGATCCTGATGGTTTTGCAATTTGTGAACCAAGTGCAAAAAGAGTTAAACAGAAGCCACTTGTTGCAGTTGGACCACATGATGAATGGAGTGGTGATGGTCATGATAAATTGTCTGAAATCAGATTTCCCATTTGGGGAATGAAAGACAAATGGTCGAGGCAGTGGCTTGGGTTGTGGGTCATACCTAACAATCGCTTGAAGGAGGCAATTGCCTACCTCTATCTGTCACTTATCAAGAAATATGGTGGTACATTGTTGAGCTAGTATCTTTATAATGCTACATTTACCAGCACCAATAGGTATGCCAGAACAATCAACCACCGACTGTGGCAGTGAAACTACTATGGTGTTTGTGCTAGCAACTGCTCTTCGGTTTGTCTTCTTTACTATATTTATTCTGTATATTTAGCCTAATACTTGATTTAGCCAAATTTTTTCGGATTTACCCATTGAGCAGTTTCCGGCTCATCGATTTTTAAAGAGTGTACACAACATTACCATAGAAAGAGGGTGGTTGCATTTTCGTTTGCAATTTGGTGAAGATGTAAAAGTATTTTGGGCAGGTGGGGATGGCATTTATGATGAAACAAATGAAGATGAAAGGTAAGAATTATTTTCTTATCTTGTTACTTGCTCCTCACTGTTCTCACCAAGAAATCTCATTCAATGGCTATGGCCAACTTTAATTCAAGCCAAACTTGACAAGCTTGTTGATCAACTCAAAAGTCATGTTATTAAGAACAAGGACACATTGCTGCCTAGCGGTGTAGCACCTATCACTGCTATGGCAATGCCAGAGATGTATGGCAGGGAGAATTGTCTCAAACCAGTGGATATTGATATCATCGATAGTCTTATGGAAGTAATAGGAGATGAAACACTTTGGTTTGTTACACCAGAATATGCAGAGTACACAAAGGAAATTTTCGATGGTCTTAATGTGGAGCTTACATTTCATAATGTTTGGTGTGTTTTTCAGGCAATGCATAATCTCATGTAGGGAGTACAAAATGTATAAGTTGACACCCTGCATCGTGTTCCATTGGTAGTGAAAATGCATATGAATCCAATATGAACAAGTTCACTATTCATGAGACAACTGCCAATATATCATATCTGCCCCCCATCCAGCATCATGTTTCACAACTCCATAAAACTGGAGGTAGAAAACCATGACCAGACAAACTCTCCAATGATGGGTGTATTTCAAGCAGTCCTATTTGATGCAAAAAGATAATCTAGGTCAAGTAAGATTTCAATGGTGATGAATGAAGTGTATAGCTGGTGCAGATCCAGGGATAACCACAAGCAAGGTACTTCAATAGCCATAATATGCACACTGGAGGATAAGATCATCAACATGGGTGGGGCCGAAGCATAAGAACCAAAGCTTCATGAACCATTCTATCACTAAGATTTAAGATAGTAATTCAGTTGGATTGATTGTCTTTTCAGGAACAATGCTCAACTTACAATAACCAAATGACTTTAGAACCAGCCTTGCAGCCCTGCAAGGTAACAATATGTCCTTTGATGCAGCTGTAAAGTAGGCCTCTCTGATCTTTATCTGCCTACAGGAAAAAACATAATCAGTAAAGTCAAAATTTCCCCATATGAAAAATTGCATGTACTGTCAGTAACACACTTGCTAGGCTGGCTCGCACATACACTTTACAACTTTATCTAGCATGTCTTTGCTGCCTTCCTTCAATGCCTTCATCACAGACTTGGACCCTTGCTTGTTGGTAGCGAACTTGAGGAGACCTTCTAGAAGATGGTCAAGTGTCATGCACCTATGCTTCTCAGAACCATAGGTAACATATTAGTACCAAGGCATGCCAGGTGGAAACCATTCATGTTACTTTACAAGTAACTGAGAGGAAGAACATACTGTGCTGGATGCAGTATGCTTCCCACTGGTTCTTTGTTACCTCACCAAAGATGGCATGGCCTTGATTGACCAACTCATCAACAATGCCATCCTTAGCTTCCTCCTCCATATTCTCGAATGCATGCTATGGAGTAATTGTTTATGAGACCTGGTATAGTGGGGACAAGATGTCAACAGGATGGCGCTCGTGCTCATTGAGACAAGATGACAGCAGTGGGGATAGTAGGGAAGCTGGTTCAGTGCTGAGTGGGACTGGAAGAACAGAGTGAGGCAAAAGAAAGCGAGAAAAGGAACATACCATCACTATAATCTGATCCCACTGCTCCTTCTCAAATCAACTTTACTTATCTGCACAGTGGACATAGTGCAGTGCCTCCTCCATCCCTTCTGGATTTAGGCCTAGGCTCCAAGATGGCCTGTGAGGATGTGAGCAGGTTGTTCAGAGATCACAGAATCATTCTTGGTGTATGTGCTCTCAGGTCGTAGGCAGGTTGACAGACTGGGAATGATAGATTGTATGTGCTGGCTGAAGAGCAGGAGTAGGGGGGCTCAGAAAAGGCTCAAAGGTGCCAGAAGAAGCTGGAGTGGTAGTTGGAGTAGCATTTAGCTGGGAAAAAGAAGCAGTGGAGATGAATGAAGATGAACATTGAATGTTGAATGTTGAAGAAGCAGCTCCTATTGCCTTTGAGCATTGGAAGTATAGTTTTGGTCAAATAACAAGGAGGATTGATGCTGTTGTCAGTAAAACCCTGTTCCAACCCTGTTCTGTGCCATACATTCTTCATTTCTTCTCTTCTGCAATGCAGCTACATGGGTAATAAAAAACTTGGATTGTATTTTTTATGTCCTTAAGAGTGAAAGCTATGTCACTATGGACATTTACAAAAAATTGAATTAAGTGCTGTTATGTCAGGCTTAGGAGTCAAAGCCATGTCACAATGGTCATTTACTGATTGTAATGCTTGTTGTTGTTGAAGGAAGCTGAAGACCCTTGCAATATGGATTACATTTATGCCCTTCTTTCCAGCAGTTAATTTCCACTTCTCCACTGTCCCAGATGCCTGTTTGCTGGTTTGAGCTAAAAAAAATAAGTAGTCCAGAAAATAAGTCTGACTAAACATGAGTTTCAAGGATTAACATGAAGACTTACAAGTGGGCTTGCAGGTCAAATAAGATAATAGATTTGTCTGGTTGAACTAAACCTATGGAACAGATTCAGATTAGCTTAAAAGTATATTGGTAATCACATACCCTGTAGGTCACTGAATACTATTTGCTCCTGAGATTCAACCAGGGTATGATGTGCAAATGTGTCCATTGCCTGGCCACCCATGTCAAAACTTTGGCCAATGTCCATACTCCCACTGAATTTCCTCTCCTTGTGAAGCTGTGAAGTCTTCAGGCACTTGGTAGCAAGAAATGTGGAAAATGGAAGATGCTCTCCAGCATCATCATTTGTAGGCCCTGGCGAAACAATAGTCCCCAGAAAAGATCCCTCAGCATTCCAAGAAATTTCTGATATTATCAAATTATATTCTTGTAAGTATTCAAAGTTGACTTGTCAGAATAATAGGTAATGTATATACTCACTTGGTATTTCAATGTTGTACATACGTGCACAATTGCAAAATGAATCTGCAAAGCAATTACCAAGCTGGAGTAGACATAATTCATCCTCTAGATCCTTCTTATTATCTGCCTTGCTGATATTGGCATTGCCAGGCTTTAAGAATAGGATTGCATATTCTTTATTATCAACATGGCCCTACAAAAACATGAGAATAAAGTTGCAAGATAATTTCTCATGAAAGAGATGCATACTAAAATCGCATATTTTGAGGCACCTTGTCCTAGGAATCCATGGCTGTGTGAATCACTACCATTGTCAACATGACTTTGCCAGTCATGCAATACCTGGATTTCTTCATTTTCTTTACTGATCACAATCTCAACTTCTCCACTTTCATTAACAGAGTATACTGTTTGTGTGATCATATATGAATCAACTGGAATTGTTGGTGTCGCTGGTGGTCCCATAAATGCATGTGGTCAAAAGGTGCTTTGAAATTCCAGATCATTGGCAGTATCTATTGTTTTAATTGTGCATTAGTTCTGAATGATACAACTACATTTACATTAGTTAAACTTACTCGAAGCCTTTCTTTTTCTAGATGTACTACTTGATATGTTTAACTTGTCTGAATTTCGAGCTGTAGATTTACCACAGCGACGAGTTGACAATGTTTGGGAGATGAAGTCATCATCATTGTCAGTAATATTCTGTTTAAAAATCAGTGTTTGGTTGTAGAACAGAAATGTATTCACACACAAGTCTGGTTTCATATGCACAGAGGCAGAGCAATAATCTATTTTCCTTGCAATCCACTGCAGTAACAGTGCAGTATACATGTCATCAACACTTGTTTCAGCATAATCACTAGGCTTGATATTTATAGTTCCATTTTTTTGATTTACACCAAAGGTTGCACTTGACAAAAAATGTCAGAATAAGCTACCTATTGTATCATAATGAATTGTAGCACCTACTCTTCAAAATTAAAAGGATTAACTTCTTGAAATCCTGGTGAGCTTATCCAGCTTTTCTTCAAGTCTTCAAGGACCCATGAAAAAACCTCCACAGCTGGTTGGTGTCCCCAGAACTGTTTTGATATAGGAAGCATTTGTGCCTAACATTAAAAGTTAGTAAGTATATTTATTGTTTTAAGAAAGAGCAACTTTCCAGCTTCAAAGTAAAACAGTGATGTGAGGACGTTGATATTGTTTGTCCTGTTCTGTTTTTGTATATTTCGAATTTTTTCCTTCTTTGCATTTGCAGCTTTCAAACCTGGATTCAAATCTTTGCTCTGGCCCAGCCGGTACTCAGATGCAGAAGAAGCATGAACTTGAGCAGCACTCATGACCTCTTGAGCATCCAATGGGGCACATAGAAAATTCCGGGCACACACAAAAGTGAGTGTGATTGAGCATGCCATGCTCAAGGCCAAATTTTCATGCACAAAAGTGAGTGTGATTGAGCGTGTCACACTCAAGGTATTTATTTTAGCTCTAAATGGCCCATTTGTGGGTCAAAAAGAGTGTAAATCAAATGTACATACTAGTGTTGCATGGCTGTGTCATATTGTGAATGTGAGTGATGTTTCTAATCAAGATATAAAGTCAAATCTTGAAGAATAATATTTATACTTCATGCTCAAACATGTGCATGCATGCTCATGTTCACACTCAAGGTGTGAGTGTGGATTGAGCATGCATGCACACATCACACTCAAGATTTTACTTCATGCTCAGGGTCAACATCTCATGCACAGGGTCCATACATTCACGCACAGGGTCTGAGTTTTCACGCTCAAGGTCATCAACTCATGCTCAAGGTCTGTCAACTCACACTCAAGGTTTTTACTTCATGCTCACAAAAAATTATATGTTACATTTATATTTTGGCTTCACTTACATGTGGGAGGAAAAGTAAGTTGCAAGTGTAATATATGTGAGTATGAATGGGGGTGCCAATCACACTCAGACATTGAGCATGAGTTTATTACTTGTGAGTGTGAATAGGAATACCAATTATGCTCACACTCAAGTTAAAGGACATTGAGCATGAGTGTAATACTTGTGAGCGTGAATAGGAATACCACACTCATGCTCAAGTTAAAGGACATTGAGTGTGAGTGTAATACTCACGAGTGTGAATAGAAATACCATACTCATGCTCAAGTTAAAAGACATTGAGCATGAGTGTAATACTAGTGAGCATGAATAGGAATACCAATTATGCTCATGCTCAAGTTAAAGGACATTGAGCATGAATAGGAATACCACACTCACACTCAAGTTAAAAGACATTGAGTGTGAGTGTAATACTTGTGAGTGTGAATAGGAATACCACACTCACACTCAAGTTACTTTAACTTGAGCATGAGTGTAATACTAGTGAGCATGAATAGGAATACCAATTATACTCACACTCAAGTTAAAAGACATTGAGCATGAGTGTAATACTTGTGAGCGTGAATAGGAATACCACACTCATGCTCAAGTTAAAAGACATTGAGCATGAGGGTAATACTTGTGAGCATGAATAGGAATACCACACTCATGCTCAAGTTAAAAAACATTGAGCGTGAGTGTAATATTAGTGAGCATGAATAGGAATACCAATTATGCTCACACTCAAGTTAAAAGACATTGAGCATGAGTGTAATACTTGTGAGTGTGAATAGGAATACCACACTCATGCTCAAGTTAAAGGACATTGAGTGTGAGTTTAATACTTGTGAGTGTGAATAGGAATACCACACTCACACTCAAGTTAAAGGACATTGAGCATGAGTGTAATACTTGTGAGCATGAATAGGAATGCCAATTATACTCACGCTCAAGTTAAAGGGCATTGAGTGTGAGTGTAATATTCATGAGCATGAACAGGAATACCAATCATGCTCATGCTCAAGTGAAATATAAGTGTAATATTTGTGAGCATGAGTAAAAATGCCAATCACACTCACACTCAAGTTAAAGGACATTGATTGCAAGTGTAAATAAGTATTATAAATGTTACGATAAAGTTCTGGTTGGGACGTTTATCGTACAAGTCCGATAATCACGTGATTTACAAGTTCAAAGAATGAGTAAATCAGTATCGAGTTCGAGTCTCTATTCACAAGCTCTTAAGTTGTTTAGGCTTAAGTACGAGCGAAGTGAATGAATCAAAGTAAAGCTAGTTTGATTTAAGCTGAAGCTTGAGCTCTACAGCCCAAGTTACTACTGTTTAAATACAAATGAGTCTGTACTAATAATAAGTAAGAATGTAACTAAATAAGTTGAGATGCTGTGCATCAACTGCGCATTACTGTGGCGCAGCAGGAAGAAAGAACAACAGACTAAGTAAAGTAATATGACTCAAGATGAGTCAGAAAGAAATGACAATTGTGTAGAATAAGAAGTCTTGTGTTTGGTATCAAAGGTGATACCAAACAAGCCATCGAAATGTAAAGAAAACATATGTAAATAGAAGAGAGTAAAGAAAATCATAACATTATCCCTGAATTAAAGCGTGAAGTTCACCGTAACTTCACTAATATCCGTCGCCTGGATAGAAGTCCCTGAGGACATCATAGTCATCTGGATTCTCTGTCTTGAGGAGGTGTTCCTCCCATGCCTGTTCCCCTGATTTACCATTGGGTCGAATTCCGCAGAAGTAGAACTTCTCTGATTTGACCTTTCTGCCTCTCTCTCTCTCCCATCGTTCCTCCCTATGGGAACGGAACCCCTTCCCATCCTTTGACTCCCCCTGCCCCGTGATCTTGCTCCGCCATTCTGTATAGCAAAATCCCTTGTAGTGCGAGGCGCATCCATCCTTTCCACAGGGATCCGGGCTGACAGACCTAGTATCTGTCTCCATGTGCTCCTTCGTTTGGGAGTATATGGTGGTAAGGGGGTGTCTCTTTGTGGGGGGGTATGGTCATTGTGGAGCAAAGTGATTGGGACAAGAAGGGGCAGTGTGTCCAGAGGCGTTTCGATAACAGTGGTTGCACCTATAGTCTGGGCAGTCCTTCTTAATGTGTGTTGTGCTGCTGCAGAGGAAACAATGTTGATTGGGGTTGGAGATGGACTTCTGGATGGGAGGGCACTCGTCGGGTAGAGTGTTGCCGGTGGTGGCGAGATAGGGCGCCAGGGAGTTGCTGGTTGAGATGGAGCCTCATGTTTGGATGTCCTTGTACTGTTTGGGAGTGGTACGTTCTTGGAGAGTGTGAGATTGTGGATGGAGGTAGAAACTGCCTCCAATATGACGGACTCCAAGTTTGCTGTTCGGCTTATTGTCCTTGGTTCCCTTACTGCTGCTATTATTAAGGGAGTTGCTTCGACGAATTAGTGCTAGTCATTGGTGAGCAAGGGAGGGAGTAGAGGTACCCGGCGCATCTAGAAATTGCGCTACCTCTGTAGTGCGATATAATCCTGCATTGAACATCCCTTGTATAGCATTGACCTGATTCCTTCTGCAGGTGTTCTCCATCTCCATGGCTTCTCGGAAGATGTCAAACTGGGTAACCAGAGCATTCCCATTTGGCAAATCGGAGAGGAAGTTTCGAGTCAAGGTTAATTGGTGGTCAGGTATGTTTTGCAAGGCGTCATGATATTCGTTAATGAGTTCGAGGGGTGCGGTAGGTCATTCAAGTAGGGAGCGTCGGTAATTGATGTTAGCAATGATGGGGGGGAGCATGAGTTGTTCAGCAGAATGGATGAAAGTGGGGCGAGTGTTCTCAGTAGAAGGAAGAGAGCCAGTGGAAGAAGAGACGTTGTTGGAAGACGTTTGAAAAGTTTGGTATGACTGGTGAATCATTGGCAGTTTGTAGTAAACTGTCAATTCAGTTTAGACCAGCCTTCTTCTTATAGTCTTTCAGTAGTTCCTGAGCATTATTCAGGTATTCCTCATGTACCCATTTGTCTTTTGCTGAAGAATACCCCTTCCATTGGATTCTGTAATGCATAACTGGTTCAGTATGTTGGTTTTTTTGTTTTTTAGGCATCTTGTGTCCCATGATTGCTTCGATCTCCCACTCTGGTTTGGCTTCAATCAGGTCCGGAGGTGGTTCCAGGAAGTTTTCCCCATGAACAGAGGTTTCGACATATGGCATGAGAAGGACAGTATTGAAGACAGGGTGAATGGTCCACTGTTCTGGAAGTTCCAATTTGTATGTATAAGGTGCTAGTTTCTCAATGATCTTAAAAGGTCCTTCTCGTCATGGTGCCATTTTTCTGGAGGGGTAGGAGATGGATAGGTTTTTGGTGTCAAGCCACACCATGTCTCCAACTTCATATTTTGTAAATCCTCATTTTTGTGCTTCACGAGTCTTTTGTTGAGCAATTTGAATAAGGGCCTGTGCTTCTTTTCTTGCTTCCGCCATGTCATCTATTCTGATTTCTGCTTCTTTGACAAGAGTGGTATCTCTCACAGTAGGAGTGATGACTGGTTCATATCCATGTAATAAATAGAAAGGGGATCTTTGTGTGACAGTGTTGACTTGAGCATTTCGTGATATTTCTGCTTCTGGGATGTGGTTTGCCCATTCATGTTGTCTGGTGCTGCAGAAGCATCATAGGTAGGTTTCAATTTCTTGGTTCATCCTTTCTGTTTGTCCATCAGTTTGGGGATGATAAGCAGTGGATCCTTTCCATTTGATTTTGTGGAAGTGAAGTATAGCTTGAAATATTTCTGCTACAAATCGTGGGTCTTGATCAGAGATGATTGCATTAGGGTGGCTGTATCATCTGTAAAGTGTTTTTCGGATAAGGGTTGCTGTTCTTTCCGCATTGAGTCCCTTCATGATGCAAGGTTTGAAAATTACCCCCTTAGTAGACCCATGGTCGACCACGACCATGATTGTGTCAAATCCCTCGGATTTAGGTAGATCTTTAATAAAATCCATGGATACTTGTGAAAATGGTTGTGTAGTTTTGGGGATAGGTATGGGATTAATCAGTGGTTTTGGTCTCCGATCATAGGCCATTTGTTGACAGGTGGCACATCCTGTAACATATTGTTTGATGAAGACTCCCATTCCAGGCCACCAGTATTCCTTTTTGACTTCTTTTTCTGTAGAACTGTGTCCATGGTGTCCAGCAGGTAGGCTGTCGTGTTTCAAGGCTACAATGCTTCATCGTAATTCTTTGTCTTCAGGGACATAAACTCAATCTCTAAAAAGGATTAGTCCACTTTCGATTCGCCAGTCGTCTAAAGAGGAGTGAATAGGAGGTATGTCTTTCACTTCGATAGCTGTGACTATCTTTTGGGCTAGAATGTCCTTTTCGGTCTGGTTGACCACCAAATCTCGGAGTTCTGTCAATATAAAATTGATATGTAAGTCTGCTTCTAGAACATTGGCAAACCAATTGTCTTTTCCCATATCTAAAGTGTTAATGAACCAATGGTCTGGTAGAACTATCAGACCATTGTTTTCGTGTTCCTTATCAGGGGTTAAGTCAGGGCATCGTGAGATCATGTCAGCTTCAAGGTTCTTTTTTCCTTGTATGTGTTGCATGTTAATGTCAAATTCTGAAAGGAAAAGGGACCATTGTGCTTGTTGTCTGGTGACTTTTTGGGGTTCCCAGTAGTATTTCAGATTCTCATGATTGGAGAATACAACTATTTTATTTGGGTGTCCTTCAAGTAGATGTCACCATGCTTTGAAGCTGTGAACTATTGCATAAAGTTCTTTATCGTAAATTTGGTAATTATGTTCAGTTGCCGTGAACATGTGGGATATGTATCCACACAGTTTCCAGAATCCGTCTTCGTCTTCTTGTTTAAGTACAGCCCCGGTGGCATAGTCTGATGCATCGACCAACATAGTAAAAGGTTTCTCAGGATCTGGTATCCTGAGAATTGGTTCTTTTAAGAAAGCTTGCTTTAGATCTTCAAAGGCAATTTGTTGCTCGTCTCCCCAGTTCCAAGTAGTAGTGTTCCTGGTCAGCCTGAGAATTGGTTCTATTATCTTGCTGTAGCATGGAATAAATTGATGGTAAAAGTTACAAAATCCTGCAAAGGATTGGATTTCTTTTACTTTCATGGGGGCTGGCCAGTCAGCAATTCCAATAAGTTTCTTGGGATCCATAGCAATGTTGTCTGGTCGAATGATCATACCGAGGTAATCGACCTCTGTTACTTCAAAGGAACATTTTTCGGGTTTCACAAATAGACCATTGTCCCGTAGTATTTGTAGAATTTCCCATGTAATCCGTCTGTGAAGTTTAAGGTCATTCTTTGTGAAAATAAGAATGTCATCCAGATATACTCGGACCAGTCCTTGTGCAATATAGTCCTTGAGTAAATGATTAATCATTCGCATAAAGGTTGCCGGTGAATTGCATAGTCCAAAGAACATGACAGTGGGTCTAAAGATGCCTCTTTTAGTGATAAAGGCAGCTTTTGACCTATCTTCTGGAACGATTTGAACTTTATTATATGCTCCTCGAAGGTCCATTTTTGTAAAAAGATCAGCACCTTTAAGATCCTTAATTAGTTGTTTGATATGAGGTGAAGGATATCAGTCTTTAATGGTTCCATTGTTTAAGTAGCAATAGTCCTGGCATGGTCTCATGTCATCTGTGTCCTTTTTTCCTACAAAGAAGAATCCTGCAGTGTTTTCGGCGTCCATTGAATCTGGTAGTACTTCTTCGATGTATCCCTTTTTAAGGTTGTCATCCACGAATTCGTTCATTGCCTCTTCTTCTTGAATGCTGAGGGGGTACACCCTGCTTTCTCGAGGTAAGAAATCCTCTTTCATTCGAATGTGGTGGTCCCATGGTCGTGAGGGTGGAAACTCTTCTGAGGTGTCCTTATCGAATATGTCCTTATAGTCCCGAAGATGTTCTGGTACCATTTGTTTGAAGGTTTTCTTGATCTTTTCGGGTTCGTAGGATAGCTGTTGCAAGACAGTCTGTTTTATTCTGATAGGAATCCCATATTTTTCAAATAGTGGTTCTTCTTTTTCAAAAGACATGCCTAGTCCATGTTCCATAAGAAGAGGATCTTCGATTTCTGTTAAGAAAGTTCGTAAATGAATGCTTTCAGTAGTTATTTCTTCGAGTTCTTCATCTTTGGCATTGTTTATTTGCATCCAATATATTTCAATTGGATTCCAATTGTCCTGTAATGGTAAGTCCAGGATTTCTATCATCTTCTCATCAGGAATTCTTGCATTCTCGAGAGAATACCTGTAATCTTGAGGGAGCATTTCCATTTGCTCATTCTCCGATTCGTCGGGTATTTCTTCTATAGAGGCCGGTGGTCCTGATTGTTTAATTTCTGGGATGGGCTTTATCATTTTCATTTGAGCAATTGACATGGATTGCGCGAATCTTTGGTTAAATTGCCTGTCTAGCCATACTTGATTGATTTTTAAGGTTCCTTCCTTCCAGTTTATTTGAGGGTTGGTTTGTTCTAGAAAGGGGTAGCCCATGATAATTGATTCGTTCCCTAGTCCAGAAAGGTAAAATCGAGTAGGAATAGTGGCTGTTCCTACTTTTACTTTGTTGTCGACATAGTGTGAAATGTATCCCTTTTTGTTGAGAGTCCCATCAGCATTGTACACTGGTGTTAGTCTTTCCAAGGGTTGTGGAGTAAGGTTAAATTTTTTTTGCGGTTGCTTGGCTCATGAAGTTTCCTCCAGCCCCTGAGTTGATCAAGGCTGGAACTGATCCCACATTTCCTAATGTAACAGGAACTCGCATGGTATTTTGTTCAACATCAGCTATTATTACATTGGAAAGTAGAATAGGAGGTCCTACAGTGGGGTTAATAGTCCTCCTTATTGAAAACCCATTTTGTTGATACTTTCGAAGTATTCAACTTGTTTGGCCCCTGGGAGTTCTGCAACTCAAAGCCTCATTTCTTCAGCAAGGTCTTTTCCCGTTATTTTCTTGATGAAAGGGTTATTGTTCTTGGTGTTAGTGCGGGGAGTTGTTTCTCCCTTGTTTCATTGTGGACATTGCCGGGCCATGTGTCCTCTGACTCCACAGTTGAAACATTTCCCAGCTTGTAAATATTCCCCCTGTGTTTTCACATCAAGTCAGTTTATCTCCATGTGGTCTACATCCATGGCATTCGGGTCTTGGGTCGTAGTCTTGGGTCAGGGTGCAAAATATCCCCTTCATCCTGTTTTATTGTATTGCTGTATCTGTTGGTAGTTTCAATCGAATTTTCTGGCATCATCTTGCCATTTTGCAATCGTATCAGGGATGTCTTTCTGAGTGTGGATACTTTGAAGGAGAGGTTGGTTAAGACCTGCCTTAAAGAGATCCATCTTTGTGTAGTCATCAAGTCCATCTACATGGCTGACGAGTATTTCGAATTCTGTAATGTATTCATCAGCTGTTCCTTTTCCTTGAGTTAGGTTTTGAAGTTTGTGGAAGGCTTCGTCTTTTTCATCAATGGGGTCAAAGTTCTTCTTGAAGTCTTCTTTGAAGGCCTTCCAAGTCCCTGTTTTGGGTGTGTCTTCCTTGAACATTTTGTTCTGTTTCTTTTCCTTCCAGTTTCCAGCAATTCCTCCTCCTATATACGACATAGCATACATTATCTTTTTGGCATCTGTGTCATAGATCTTGTCGTTTATAAGGAAATAAGATTTGACATCTCAGAGCCATTTCTTGGATTTTTTCTTGTCTCCTTCAAAGATGGATGGAGGGTTTAGCCTCAATTCTTTGTTGTTGACTTTGGGTGTTTCTTGGCTAGACATGCTAATGTCTGATTCGTGTTCTGATGCTTCGGAGGGTGTAGTTGAGATAGGAAGTGGAGGATATCCTTCGTCTGCCATGACGTATTCATCGTTATCAGGTGGTTGGTTCCTTTTTAGGTGTTCAACTAATTCTTGAGCCAAAAAGGCTTCTGGGATCTGTTGGGTAGGGTTTCTTTGCGTCGGGGTCAGTTCTTTAGAAAGAACTGTCTGGGTGTGGGAATCTGTGATCTAGGTCATATGGGTTTCGAAGTTGTATCTGCTACTCGTTTCCTGATGGGTTTGCTCGAGCTAGCGATGGACACAAATGGGTTTAAGCTTCCTCCCTCTGGTGGCAAGGTCCATACAAGTCCTTCTGTTTGGGACTTTGGTTTCTCCTCGCCTTCTGAGTCGGAACTCTCTGGAGCTTTGAATCTCCAAGGAGTTGTCGTTGTTTTGGTTTGATGTGTCAGGGTGCTGCACTGGATAGTGCAAGCAGTCAGCAAGCTTCAGCTTTTGTTACGATAAAGTTCTGGTTGGGATGTTTATTGTACAAGTCCGATAATCACATGATTTACAAGTTCAAAGAACGAGTAAATCAGTATTGAGTTCGAGTCTCTATTCACAAGCTCTTAAGTTGTTTAGGCTTAAGTACAAGCGAAGTGAATGAATCAAAGTAAAGCTAGTTTGATTTAAGCTGAAGCTTGAGCTCTACAGCCCAAGTTACTACTGTTTAAATACAAATGAGTCTGTACTAATAATAAGTAAGAATGTAACTAAATAAGTCAAGATGCTGTGCATCAACTGCACATTACTGCAGTGCAGCAGGAAGAAAGAACAACAGACTAAGTAAAGTAATATGACTCAAGATGAGTCAGAAAGAAATGACAATTGTGTAGAATAAGAAGTCTTGTGTTTGGTATCAAAGGTGATACCAAACAAGCCATCGAAATGTAAAGAAAACATATGTAAATAGAAGAGAGTAAAGAAAATTGTAACAATAAATGTGATAGAATACCTATCATGCTCATGCTCAAATCAAAGGGCATTGAGCATGAATGTAAATATGATACTGACATGCAGTTATACTATGCAAATATGTGTGATAGGTAGTAATCTATCCTGTATTGCTCCCTGCTTCATTGTGAATTTCCCTGCTTCATTATTAAGCCCCCTACCTTGTTCTGAAGTTCCCTACTTTGCTGTAAAGCCCCATCCTTTGTTTTGAATTTCCCAAGGTCTCTGCTTCACTGTGAATCCCCCTGCCTTGTTCTGAATTTTCCTGCTTCATTGTAAAGCTTCCTGTAATTTTCTGAGCCCCCTGCTTCATTATAAACTTCCCCTGTTTCTACTGTTCAATATATACCATTCTCTAGCTCTATAAATTATTGACTGTTAGTCTGAATTACTGCTACACTCTCTGAGTCATTTTTTCAACTTATAGATCATATGTACCCTCTCTGAATCATTTATATACACTCTAAGTCATATCTAAACACTCTGGATCATTGGTATACATTTTAAATCAATATACACTCATAAAGAAGACAATAACAATGAAATATATATAAAACCCATTGGTGTTCTTCAATTATTACATTACAGTGCTTAGTATATACCAAATTGTATTAAAAACATGCTTTACTATGCCAATTATTCAGTATGTAGTTGATATAAGACAGCCAGTTGGCTCACGCTCATATAAGGATTATTCACGCTCATGTATAGAATATTCACATTCACATCACGCACAGGGTCGAATTTTCACACTCAATAGGTGAGCGTGCACGCTCAACTCACGCTCACTTTTGTGCGTGCCCGGAATTTTCTTGCTGCCTGCATCCAATGTACCTCATGCAGCTGCTTCTAAAACATCGAAGTCAGATGGAAAGAGAGCTCGGAATAAACAACAATAAGTTACCTGGTATAGTGAGACACCTTGCCAGGTTAGCATGCGAGGCTAGAAATAAAAATGAGCCACTGTATCTTAGACATAAGTTTACGAGCTCACAAGAACAAGCTTGGCATAGTCCATTTGAACTAATTTTTAAGTATGGATATGTACATGAGTACCCCATACACTGAGGATATTCCTATTGCCACTCGGTAAGCTACCAACTACAGGCTATCGTTATAAAGAGATTAAAATCTGATTGCGTACCATGATCATTGGGCGGTCAAATTCTGACGCTGTGTCGAGCCTCCCGCACCTGAGGCAAAGCTTTCGAGTGTAGTTTATAAACGTACATCCACAGCCTTTGCACAGGCCCATAGTTATCACGAAAATTTGAACTGGGGTGACTGCAGTACACCGGCGACCAGAGAGGCTGTTTATATTGACTCTTTCCTTCATAAAGCTTGGATAATCCTTTAGGTCAATTTTTTTTTGTCTTTCTACAGAACAATCCTGTAACCGATAGAACACCTTAAAGCTAAGGCACTACCGCACTGGTAGGTACACCATGCGGATATTACGTCTTAGCACAGAAGAACAATGGTAATTGCTTTAACCCATGGTAGAAATGCTTCGCGCTGAAAACAGGATTCAAATATATGTACTATTGATTATAAGAACAATTTGGAAGTTGGAAAGGCTACAGGAAACATACATGAAGTAAGAATACTCATGGTTCATGAGCATAGTTTGTGTAACCACCAGTGCATCAGGTAAGTAAGCGACAACAGATTTTGAAAGTCATAGACGCTGGTAGTCATGACACAGAGAACTCCATGATGGAACCTAGAAACTTTAATCATCATGAATCACCGGCCTGGACTTCCCCTGGCTTCTGTCTAACTTCCCTCGTCCAAATTCCAAATTCCTGCCTGATACACCTCGTGCACGGTATCCAACGTGTTGTAGCTGGCGGTTTGCCTACTAATCCCCGCCAAGCGACGTGCTTGCTGAGTGCGCTTCTCGAGGATGTGTAAGGAAGGGTAGAAGTGGTATAGTGACTAATGTACGTGCCGTTTCGTCTTCGTCTAATGCTTTGCAGGATGCCTGCTGACTAGCCCCATCGACACGTAGTCCACCAGGTCAAGTAAACTCACCACTTCCATCTCTATGGATACAGTCCAACGTACCTAGCTGATCCAGGGACATGGTGCTATAGTCACAGCTTCTCATCATACCGGGCTGAATGTGGTGGAAGGCGAGAAGCGCTGTGCGCTGGGAGTTTACTAACCTGAGGTATGTTTTCCCTGCGACACATGGATGTGTTTGAAGTACTGACGTTGCGGATAGTTATAAGTTCGTCCGCTCTCATTTTCGAATGTATACGTGAAATACAGCAGTCCAGTGTCTCGCCATCTGCCTTCGCCATACCCAGCACACCGCTGCAAGAACATTCGTTCTGAGGAACGATGGAAATACTACAATCCCCCTCTTAGTCCCCCTCTTCGTCTCCCGATGTTCACTGCTCTCCGAATCGTCTCCCACACCCACCACCACAGCGCATGCCAAGATTGGACACATCACACAATACGCCTACAGTGTCCCTCCAGCCCCCACCTACGCGTAATGCTTCGTCCGCTCATACTTCCTGGCGGCCTCTTTCGACGTGCTACGTGCGCAACATCCCAACTGGCACCGCAATTAGCATCATCACCGAGCTTCAGAATCTCCCAATCTATCATCATAACTGCATTGGTTTGAGCGCTCAGCGTTCAGCGGGAGGCTCGAGTGTTCGTAGACAGCTATGGCCTGTGTTCGATCACCAATCACAGGAATGGTAGAGTTGGTACATCGTACGACGGGTGGCGGCCCATGGGATGTTAGTTGGGGGCAGACAGATGGATTGAACGAGAGGTGGGCAGAAGGGTGACGATGAGACCACCTGAAGCTCCAACACGAGTACAGGGGCTTAGATCTTACCAAGATGAGCGCGTACAGTGCTGGACGTCACACTAACGGCTACCAGTGTTCCTTGAAAACTTGCTGGGTGGCCCGTGGGGGAAGACCCGGAAAATGGACGGAGATGCGAGGGTGGTTGATGAGGTATGTGTCCTCATTCAACACGTACAACTATACCAGAAGTTCTTACTACAGTTGCAGCTATACGTTCGTCCATTCGTGTGCGGCGAAACGATGCAAGGTATCTTACATTCGACTGAACACGGCATCTCCTCGTATTTATCCCACCCCCCACAAAGCACCACAGGGTGAACTAGCTCGAGTATCTTCACCATCATCACTCTCGTCCACTCGCCTCCCCGCTGCCCCACGAGCAACTTGAATAAGTGCCACGTTTCGCGTCACCACGCACCCACACCTGGTCTACTCGCGCGACACGCGCCTACGGTTTCGTCTCCTAAGCTTCCACTCAATTGAGTACGACGGACTATACACCTCCATTATCGATGCCCATTTCCATCCCCGAACCTACCATCACCGTCGGCTGATATTGAGTCACCAAATTACCAATTATTATTTGAGCCTACGCCATGCCTCTATGATGTTCAGAGGGGCATTGGCGTATTTAGCTGGAAAGCTGCTCTGTGTGCCAGGTGTGTTGCACACTCGATAAGGAGAGCGATTTGACGTTTTAGGTGTGATACGGCAGGTCGAGTAAGCGGGAATCAGTGTGCGGTTCGGGACAGATCCTATGCCCGCTAAACACCCTTCTTATACTTTGTGAACGGCAGCGGAGACGTGTCGAGTTTAACGTAGTTCTCATTTATACTACACCCAATAGTGTTAAAAGCGATGGTTGCGGACCAATTGCGGATGCGAGGTGAAGAGCACGACGCTGCGGAGTTCGTGGATGACTCAGTGGGTACGCATGGCTAGGAGGGAGGATGTGTGGCCATGTTCGTAATACCCTGGTGGATTCGGGGCTGCTTTAAATACCGCTTCAAGTTGGCTTCAAGCTTCAAAGCTTCGGGCCTTCAGGCTGTAGGCCAAAGATGGAGAATACAGCTTGGTCGTCTGTGTTTGCGAATTGGCGGGCCGCGGGTGCAAAAGGAACCCGAATTTGTGACTTGGTGTCACTTTGTCACGCCTTCCGATCACGCGAGAAAGGTATTGTGACTGTGTGACTGTGACACCATCCGAACCATGTCACAGACGCCGGTTCCTTCCCAACCACGACGGGAGCCGGGCAAAAGAGGTAAGCGCAGGAGACGCAGCGCGTCGAAGCTATGGTACCAACTGTTGTAAACCACCGCCAGCTCTATCATCTTTGTTCCTCGTACCGCCGAAATAGATGAATCTCAGCCTACCGTTGCACTCAGCGCGGTGCATGCTCTGGCCGGACCTTCTCATCCTCATATAAAGTCGGTGAATGACTCACTTACCCCTGGTACGTTCCGCCTTTCCTTACCTTCTACATACAAACTAACTCCCAACGGAACACTCGCCCCACGCCTCATCAGAAACAACAACATCAGAAGGCGAAGACATGCAGAGGATGGATGGCAGTTACATCACCTCTCCTTCCTACCCCAAGGACAAGCAGCACACTCCACCCCGCGAACGTTCGACCGACCCTCGGCACCGTGCTCCAACACGAACTTCCGGCGCAGCCTGGAGGCCGTATCAACTTCTCTCCTCTCCCTCTCTTCAGCGAATAGGTCTCCGAGGGTGCTGATCCAGAGTTCGAGGGTATGCGCTTCGGAGGGTAGATCGCCTGTTCGTGGGGCCTCGCCTAAGAGTATATGTGCGTTTTCCTTCCTTGTCGACTTTTCCCCTCCCTCTTTCTTCTCTCTTCATCTATGCGCTATATGCTAATAAGTGATACACAGGATCAGCCCGCAGAACGCGCCTCTCAGACCCCCACCCCGTCTTACCCAAATCACTCGCGTCTTCTCGATCACCTAGCAACTCCCGCTCGAGAGTTGCATCTCCACTTAGAAGACTACACCAATGGTCCTCGACCCTCCACCATCGGCATCACGATAATCCAGTCGATGAACCATGGGTCCTCATTGACCCGTTCAAATTCAAACATACCTCGTTCCCCTCCTTCTCGCTCCCCTTTTCGTTCTCGTGTCCGTATCTCGCTTCCCCTCCTCTGCGCAGGGGGACCTGGAATCAGGACAGGGAGGAGGGAAGGAAGGAGAAGCCGAGGAAGGGGAATACTGTCCCGCATGGACAAACATCTACCTTATCGTCACAGATACATTCCCAAGACAGATATACCTACACCTCCTCTGTCTTCCAGCGATGTACTTAAGCCGCGTAGCGAGGATATTTGAAGATGCAGAGGTTAGTAAGCCTGATGTTGTGCGTATGATGGGTGCGGAGGGGGATGCGGTTATGTATCCTTTGCCGCAGCTGCAGCAGGAAAGGGAGAGGGAATAGCAGAGGTATCCGCCCCTGTGGCTTTTTTCTTCACCTTCTCAATCTGTGTCGGCTGCTTCTCCACCGGTTTAACGGCCGGCGCTGTATCCCTCTTGCCCTCAAAGGGAGCAGCAGCGGTCGATGAGAGTAGGGATAGGGTTGACAACGCATGTGGTTTCTGCGGCTGTTGGTGGACTTGTTGATGATTTGTCGCTCGTTTGTGCTATTATGAGTTTATCCTATGGGTGTGTGTTTATTGTGCGTTTGGGGCCATGGGGAGTATGGGGAAGGCATCGCAGTGGGCTAAGGTTCATGTTTAACATTCTTTCTTCTATCTATCACCGCTGACAACACCCCACCGACACAGGAAGCAAGAAAAGACTACACGCTAATATGGTGGAACGTCTGGGTAGTGTTATCAATGCCAGCGGTATGGCTAGCCTGGAGCCTGAGGTGTGTTTCCCATGCGATACATAGTAGTGTTTGAAGTACTGACGTTGCGGATAGTTGTATGTTCATAGATCCTCATTTTCGACTCTAGCCTAGTGTTTCTCCATCTTCCTCTTACATATCCAGCACGCCACCGCACGAACATTCGTTCTAAGCAACTACCACAGTCCCCCTCTTCGTCCCCCGATAAGTTCTGCGAATCGTCCCCCACTCCCACCGCCACAGCGCATACCAAGATTAGCCACGTCACCCAGTACACCTACCGATTGCCCCTCCAACCTACGCCAGATGCTTCATACACCCATAATTCCAGGTGGCCTCTTTCGACGCGTTACTTGTGCAACATCCCAACTGGAACTATCATGGTGTCATTAACAAGTTCCCGAATCCCCAATTCGATGGCCTAACTACGTTGGTTTGAATGCTCAGCGTTCAGCAGGAGGTTCGAGTGTTCGTAGACAGCTAGGGGCTGTGTTCGATCCACAATCGGGGGAACGGTAGGGTTGGTACGAGGCCGGTGCATGTGAGTAATTGGGGACAGATGGAGTGAACGCGGGATGGGCAGAAGAGTGATGATGAAGACTGCCTAAAGCTCCAACATGAGTACAGGGGCTTAGCCCCCGCTACGAGGAGCCTGTACAGTGCTGGACGTCACGCTAGCGGCTATCAGTGTTCCCCCCTAGTCACTCTCGTCCACTCACTTCCCTGCTACCCCACGAAGAACTTGAATAAGTGCCACGTCACTCGTCATCGCGTCACCACGCACCCACACCTGGTCTACTCATGCGACACGCGCCTATGGTTTCTCTCCCATTGCAAGCTTCCACTCAATTGAGTACGACAGACTATACACCTCCACTATCGATGCCCCATTTCCATACTCGAACCTACCATCATCAGCAGCCGTTACTGAATCACTAAATGACCGATTATCATTTGTGCGCACGTTATGCTTTCGTGATATTCAGAGGGGTGCTGGGGTGCTTAGCAGGAAAGCTGCTGGGTGGATACGACGCAGGTCGAGGAGGCGGGAATTAGTATGCGGTTTGGACTGTTGGCTGGATTCCGACGTCCGTGTGCACCTCCTGCGGTCTAGGATTTCGCGTGAACCACCACCCCAACATTCTTCATGTGCCTGCAGAGGAAAGTTTAGAGATTCGATTGTGATTGATGTGGTATGTACTCTCGTTTCGATATGTATGTTATGCCTGAAATTCTGATCCTGCAGATAGATACACTTTCGTCCAATCGTCCAATCGCGTAGGTCGAACACCGACCAGGATACCTACCCTATCTTCAGCATTACATCGTGGCTTCTCTTTCTCTCTTACTCCGTGAAGTGCTTCCCGGGGAACATCAACTATGGGGTCCTCCCTTGTCACCACCCTCCATGTTCCTTCGACTTCGCTACACGCGCATACCGCGTTCCACCCGCAGCCATTCGCGCTGTGGCTTCGTCCTGGAGGCTTATTGACAGCCTCTTACGGCATACTATATCCCTATGCCACCCTCGTTCGCACGATAAGGTATTGTGGGGGTCTGGACGGCGAGATGGGATATCACAAAGTAGAGTACGATGGGCTTCGTTTTTGCTCCAAGTCAGCTCCGAATGCGACTTTGTCCTCAGATTGGGGCTTCATCCCAACCAGCCTTCAAATCGTAGCTGGGACGCTTCACGGCGGGAAGAAAGTTAGAGATGTGACCACGGTTGAATATTTTACTGTTCATTAAGGAGGGTGTCGGGTAGGATGCCGACGATTACGGCGTAGAACTTGAAGACTTCTATGAGAAGCTTTGCTTTAATTCTAAAGTGTTCGGTTTCCTAAGCCTAGTATTCTTGCCAACAGGTCTCTCGTGGGCTTCTTTACTTTACATGCCCAATGCCTCCTGCTATAACCATAGGCGCTTGTCGAGTCGGTTTTGTATCATATGTCACTGTCGTATCTAGGAGCTACAAACCCCAAAATTGTAGACCTGAATTACATTCGTTTGATCTCCTGATATGCTTTCTTCGCTGCTCATTGGGAGTTCGTGTATTGCGGAGCAATTGGAGGCCGCGTGTCGGATTTAGCGAGTGATAAGTGGGGTTGTGGTCCACTTGTGGATGACATGTCACGGGGATGCAGAGAGACGAGGAGTATTATGTGTGTGAATGAGGGATGGGATGACGATGAGCAGAGTGTTCCCGTACACACCTCAATGATGGAGACTTGCTCTTGCACGATAAGTTTATGTATGCTTTGCAGCAACAGCAGCAGGAGAGGGGGAAGGAGAGAGAGGGGGAAGAGCAGTGATACCATTCCATGTGGCTCTTTTCCTCGCCTTCTCAAGCTGCGTCGCCTGCTTCTCCGCCGGTATATCCACTGGGGCTGTAAGGACCTTACCCCCATCGTACCGTAGGGATAAGGTTGACGGCGCGCATGGGTGCTGCGGCCGTTGGCGGGCTTATTGATGACCGGGGGGTTTATGGTACGGGGGGTGGAGCCACCCGTTCACCCCGCGTAGATTCATGGGCCCCTCAACGCCAAGCTCCAACACGAACTTCCGGCGCAGTCTAGACGCCGTATCAGCGTCCCTCCTCCCTCTCGTCTTCCGCAGAATTGCTCACCGAGGGTGCGTATGCGCTTCGGAGGGTGGATCGCCTGTTCGTGGGGCTCCGCCTAGGAGTATATGTGCGTTTTTCCCTCCTTGTCGACTTTTCCCCTCCCTCATTCCCCTCTCTCTACCTCTATTCTCCTTCGTTTTCCTTAGTCTTTTCACCCTCCTTCGACTTTCTTCGTTCTTTATCTATGCGCTATACGCTAATAAGTGGTACACAGTATCAACCGGCGGAACACGTCTCTCAGACCCCCACCCCACCTTCTCAGCCAAATCCCTCGCTTCCTCGATCACCCAGCAACTCCCGCTCTAGAGCCACATCTCCACTTAGAAGACCACCAGATACTGGGAATCTGATGTATCCTTTACAGCAATTACTGCTATGGCAAGATGTATAAACGTCAGTAATTGTAGTACATCGTGATGTATCTTTTGCTATAATTATAAGTAGAGATGTGCATGCTATATCCCCCCTTTCACATTAATTATTTACGTCACAACCGAGTCCCGACACACCTGCACAGATTCGAACAGCTGTATATTGTTCATATTTGTGTTTCAGGCCATTGTGGATTAATTAGATTTAATACAGTCATCAACCGGGACACGTGACACCGAAAACAAAAACTCGATCTCCATTGTCAGATATACATGAAATAAATATAAAAATTGCACAAATGATTGAAGATATACCGCATATATAACATAGTAAAATTTTGAGAATTTTGAGTGGTGGGAAGTGGGTGAAATTCTTGAAAAGGTTGAGGAGGCTAGAAATCAGCCATCACCGCGTGGCGTGACAGCGAACCCTGAGCTTGATCGTTCTCACCATTGAGGCATCGCTCTGTCCCTGCTATGATTCAGAAGGTCCATATTTGCTCTCGCAGTAACACTGAAGACTGAATGTAATATATTTACCAGCTGACTGTAAGAATGTCTGCTCAAAGTCCCCAGTAATTGTGCATGCACCCTTCCCATTTGGCTTCCTTCAAGATAAGCAGCAGCTCTATGATGTCCACTCTTTTACAAATATCCTCTCCTTTCCTACCTTAAATAATATGTAGATTTATTCTCGCTAGCATCTGTAAAGGTGAAAAAACAGGGAGAAGATGGTTGGTGCGAAGTAGAACAGTTGTTGTGTATTATCCATTCTAATAGCATGGAATCCATACTGCACACTGATTCTCATAAATATCATGTGTAATGAGTCTGACTGGAAAAGTGATGCTTTAAACAGCTACTTCTATGTGAAATAGTGTTGTCTATACATAGTTCTATGTCATTTAATTTTGAAAGTCTCAAATTCTGACAAACCTATCAAGTTTTGTGAGTATTATTTATATCAGTTTACAGTGCTGTGCAATATCATGATATTCCTAAATGTTAACTACATGCACAGCTGTAATTTACAAAAAATTTGATGGAAATTGGTGATGATTTGGAAGTAGGAGAGCGTAGACAAACCAGAAGTGTCACGTGACAAGGTGGTGCCTCGTTAGGCGGTTGATGACTGTATAACTCTAGACTATTTGATTTTTAATTTTTCAGCACTTCTTTTGAACAATTATTGTTTAATTTGTGAGACCTTATTCACATTGATGTATCTTTAGTGCTACATATACATTTTCCCAAAGTGTTTGGTGCAACTTTGATGTAAGTATGTTTTCCGAGAATCCCAATAAATTCTCAAATTCATTTATTTTTACCATCGTGTACTTATCTTACATTCCGAGACAATGTGCATCATTTTCATGGAACAAAATGCCACATTAACGTGAGTAACATAGAAAAAAGTACATGGCTGGGGGATGATCCGCTGCACTGTGCATCAACCATGCATCACCGATCAGCGATACCACATCCCGCGATTAAGTATTTGAGTAGATCACATGATACAATTGATGCCGGATGCATGCGGCATTCCTGTGCCGGTTTAACCGTATTATATGGAAGCTCATGCTATGGAAAAACATTCAATTATAACATGTTTCACAAGAAATATCTGGTTAAAAAATGAAGAATATGTGGATAGAAAGTCTATTTTACCCACTCCAGATACTAGCTAACCCTCGAAGCC
The DNA here is from genome assembly GCA_025738555.1 of Cyathus striatus. Classification (NCBI taxonomy): domain Eukaryota; kingdom Fungi; phylum Basidiomycota; class Agaricomycetes; order Agaricales; family Nidulariaceae; genus Cyathus; species Cyathus striatus. The sequence goes on along the minus strand of JAOVFP010000010.1, from coordinate 1,850,641 downwards.
GCATTTTAACATTGTAGTTTTGGTCAGACAAAAAAGTACAACTCTTATTATCTCGTGCTGAAGTGTATAGAGTTGAATTCTTGATAACAGTGTATCTAAATAGAATAGAAGGCACTGATGTGTAAAACCTGAAGATAGAAGTCAACAAAATGAAACAATTGCTATTATTCATTGCCATGAAGAATAATAACCAGAACTAAGACATGACAAACCATTTCTACAATGTCTTCCAGGAATAAATTTATAAATAAAATCGATTTCATTTGTATGACACATATTACAGAAAGCATTTCTATACAAGTCAAATACAAGTTGGTAAGATATGGATTGTTCTGCCATACAATTAGCATAAATTATGGATTATTATATGTACAGATATTCTATGTTTTCTAATTTACAGTGGGTTATAATGAGCCAAAGCTTTAAAGAAGCACAATTTAGGGAATACACATTAATGAAAGGGAATCATCCTATTTTTAGCTCTGTCAAAATGAGAAAGAGGTGCGCGAGGCAAGTGCAAGGGTGGGAGGGGGTGATGAGTAATCTGCATCAGCTTCTTTGAGGGATCTTGCCTATCCAGGAAGCCTCAGCAATTGCTGCAAATATACATCCCAGATGTACAGTAATTACTGCAGATGATATATCAAAACCATGGTATTGCCTGAGAAGACTACATCAATGGTCCTCGCACCTCCACTGTTGGTATCATGATAAACCAGTAGAAGAACCATGGGTCCCCATTGGCCTGTTCAAATTCAAACATATGTCCTTCTCACCATTCTCATTCCCCTTTTCATTCTCATGTCTGTGTCCTTACTTCTCCTCCTCTGCCCAGAAGGACTTGGAATTGGGACTGGGAGTTGGTAAAGATGCAGAAGGGGAAGAAGGGGACACTGTCCCACATGGACAAACATCTACCTCATAATCAGACACATTTCCAAGACAGACATACCTACACCTCCTCTGTCTTCCAGCAATGTATTTCAGCTGCATAGTGAAGATATTTGAAGATGCAGAGGTTAGTAAACCTGATGTTGTACATATCATGGGTGGGGAGGGGGATATTTTTATGTATCCTTCACAATATCAGCATCAGCATCAGCAGCTGCAGCTGCAGCAGGAGAGGGAGAGGGAGGAGCAGTGATATCCTTCCCCATGGCTCTTTTCTTCACCTCTCAAGCTGCATCACCTGCTTCTCCACTTGGGCTGTATCCCCCTTCTCCTTTGCTGCAAAAGGGGCAGCAGCAGTCAATGGGAATTGGGATAGGGCTGATGGCACATGTGGGTGCTGTGGCTGTTGGTAGGCTTGTTGATAATTGGGGTGTGAGAGGTGGAGCCAGAGTTGGCGGTTCTAGGGGAGGAATGTCATCTGCACTAATATGATTCAAGTACAGCTGGGAAACATTTGTCAATTCACTGCTGAGAGAATGGAAAATGCTTAATTTGACTAGTGTGTTATTGGTTTCATACATCTTGATATGGCAGTTAGAAATTTGATAAGGAAATACTAGATTAGATATAAAAACTCATATGTTATAATAAAAACTTACCTTGCTGATCTTGGGTTTGAGAGCTGGGGCTAAGTCCCATGCTGCCAGCTAAATGTATGGTAAACACATACACTTAAAACAAGGGAATAATAAATATAAAACAATATAAAAAGATCAGGAGGAGTTAAATAAACACATACCTTGATAGGGGGAAACTTGAGTTGGAATATTAACATTTAGCCTTGTTAAATGAAAGGTGCATATATCTCTTGCCAGAGAGTATATGATTAACAATGTTGAGGATTTAGACACAATGTAAAAGGAAGCATTTATTAGGACTAACAAAGGAAGCTGCAGAGAGAGGGATAACATACCAAAGATAGATGTTGTCTGATGATTACTTGGCACATGGCACCAGGCATTAGGAGTTAGAGGCAATACAAGACTAACACATGGGGAGTAAACAGTGGGTGCTCATCAGGAAAAGTAGAGCATCCAGTGTGGAGCATGTCCATATGCACTTGGCACAGCATAGCACAGTCATGCATGATGCACATCATTTGGAATATAGTGCATATGCTATTTTTAGGACACTGAACATTCTAATTTTACTGCCTCAGCTGGCTGTGAACTAATATGGTATGCATATTTGGAACTTTAAAAATGTATTATTAGAATTCTGTAGTATATAAAAAGGTGAAGAATAACACAAGGAAACACTAAGAACCACACAGCATGTAGTACTTCTGTTCCCCACAGACAGGGCAATGCATAGGCAGGCAATATACTTGATTTTTGGAGTATTTTTGAGTTCCTAAGTACATATCATACCTACAGTGCTCTGAGTCACAACAATCTCATTTTTTTAGTTTACTATTTGAATATACTTTACTTTTTGAGCTGTTAACACCTCAAACTTATAAGACTATTGTTAAAAACACAAGTACTACTGCTAGGAGTAAAGTATTATTACATTAGATAGTACTACTAGTCTCAAATTTTACTTGTTATTACACAGTAGCAACATCAGTCTCTTTCTCTTTCCTTTCCTTGCATTAGTTATGTTACTGACATTATGTTACCTCAGAGGAATCCCAACCACCCTTCAAGTCCCAGAAATGTCAGATGACCCACTTACCTGCACTGCAGCTTTGCTTCCACTCATTTGTGCTATTATGAGTTTATCCTATGGGTGTGTTTTTATTGTGCATTTTGGGGCTATGAGGAATATGGGGAAGGCATCTAGGTGGGCTGAGGTTTGTGCTTTTCATTCTTTGTTTCATTCTTCTGTTCTGGGGTGCTATCTTTCAGGTTTTCACACACTCCTACCCCTGCCTCTTTTGGTTTCTAGCCTTGATGTGTTGTCCATTCTTTCCTCTTGCTTTATAATGCCAATTTGTCACTCCCTTTTGCTCTCTTCCTTTCTAATGCTGATGTATTCTCCCTTCCTCTCTTACCACCAATGCTGACAACACCCCCACAGGAAGCAAGAAAAGAGTACACCCTGATATGGGGGAACATCTAGGTCATGCTCTCAATGCCAGCTGTATGGCTTGCCTGGTCAACCCTCCTCTTCCTCATCTCCATCCTCCCCCACATATAGTGCACCAGCTCACTTTCAGACCATGCACATATCCTGTTAAGTAGCAAAGAGCCATTGGCTCTGAGGGTGGTGATCACACTTGTGTTCAGGCTTGGGGTTGTGTATTTGGGTATGATTGTGAGGACTCTGAGGAGGTATGGGAGTTGGGAGGGTGTGAGGGGGATTTTGAGTACTAGGGCAGGGAGTTAGCTACCTGCTCCTAGGAGTCCAATTGTGCTGTAGAGCAGGCATTCCACCTGCATGGTGGAATTGACATATTGACGAGTTCTATAGACATGTCCTAGTCATGTGACTAACTACATAATTGAACCTCAAATGTGTACACATCGCCAACCATTGTTCACCTCCATCTGCATAATACCCCCCTCAATGTTCTTGATATTGGACCAACCTCTCCTCAACACCAGACAAACTATCATACAAACAAGCAACTAAAGCACTCGGTTATGGACATGCAAAGCTAGGGACAGCAGAACTCACTCACAAACTGAAGATCTTGACATCAGCATCTCAACATCCAGTCTTTCAGTACCCACCATCACTACATTTCTCACTTCTCCTCATTTCACACCCTCTATCCCTTCACATTTGACATACAAATCCTTCTCTCTATCTCCTTGAAACACTCATCTTTTGCTATCACATTCTTGGCTTCAAAAAGTTTTTATTTGCTCTTTTAGGTATAGCTTTCTACTATTTTTCATATATAAACAGTGGGAGGAGTGGTGTGTGGAAGGAGGTTAAGGTTGGGAAGAGTGTTTGAGGGAGTAGGGAGGGTGAGAAGGGGAGTGAGAAAGGTGTTGGACTCAGTGGATGATTTTGGTTTGTGCTGTGGTTTGGTGTTGGTGTTGCAACTTTGTGATGATACTTTGACATGCTCTTTCTTGATAACAATTTATTCCATCATGAGATAATGAGCTTTCTTTTTTTTCTCCAACATTTTGTATGTTTTAGACAGTTGTTTGTAGCTTAGAATTATTGAATTTGTACTGTACTTTTGATGGCTTTCTAGTGTAGCAATTCAGCTTGAATATGTGGTGTAATTTGTACTTTGTGTGTTTGGAAGAAACCTCACACTGGGGGAACCCATAATTGACCATATAACAATCATGTTCTTATGGTGTGAAGCAAGTAACAGTGATGTGTTGTACTTGCTGAGTTTTGATCAATTTGATACCCACATTTTTGCAACCTCACAATGATACATGCTTTTATCCCTTGTTTAATTATGGTACACAGCACAGAAACTCAGCCCCTCCCTGCTGTTTCCTTACTCAATATGTTTGGTGCTGGTGTCTTGAAATTGAGACTTGAATAATTTAAAACTAGGTATGTTGTTTCTTTTTATATGTGTATCATCTCCCTGTCACTAATAAATGACTGCCCTTGGTCATGAGTTCACATGGCTTACTTATCTGGATGAATGACCTTTTTCCTGGCCTTTGTTCCACTGGTTTCAAGATCCAGTATCTCAAGCCAAACTGTTGGTTGACTTTAGGGACATATTCTGTATGTGCCATCATTCTTGTTCCTGAAGTATTAGTATTGCACTTGCTGGACCAGTAAGTTCTTGTCTTTGTCTTTGTCATAATTTATCTCATTCAAGAGTTCAAGCCAGGCAACACTATAGGTAACCCATGGGTATCCTGGGCTTGACCCATACCCATACCTGTGGGAATGGGTATGGGTTTGCATGGGTAATCAAAACCCATGGAAACCCATGGGTTTAGCTGTTTCTTACTTATTCAATAATATATTCAGACCAATACAAGAGGTCAATTTAAACATTCATAGGCTCGTTTTAAACCTATAGTTGAGGGCCATTTCCATACAAAACCCAGTACCAATCCAGAATGATTTGAAAGAGTTACAATAGCTTAAGTAGAAATTATATGTGTAATCAAATAAAAGAGAAAGTTGGATAATATATTCAGACCAATTCATGTGGTTGATTTGAATGTTTGTGGGCTTGTTTTAACCATATTGTGGAGTGTTCTTACCATAAAAAAATTGATATGAATTTGGATGGATTTGAAAGAGTTACCAAAGCTTGAATCAAAATTATACATAAAATGGAAAGGTTAAATAACACATTCAGACCAATCCATGGGGTATATTTGAATGTTTGTAGGCTTGTTGTAACCACATTGTGGAGGGCCTGTACTGTAAAAAAACTGATATGAACTTGGATGGATTTAAAAGAGTTATAACAGCTTGAATAGAAATTATAAATGTATTCAAATAATAGAGAAAGGTTAAATAATATATTCAGACCAATTCATGAAGTCAATTTTAACATTTGTGAAGTAGTTGTAACCACATTGTGGAGGGTCCTTGCCATATAAATACTGATACAAATTCAAATGGGTTTGAAAGAGTTACAATGGCATGAATAGAAATTATAAATACATGGGAAAGGTTAAATAGTACATTTAGACCAATCTATAGGCTCATTTTAAACATATCATGGAGGGCCTTTACCATACAAAAACCAATACAAATTCAAAGTAATTTGAAAGAGTTACAAGAGGCTTAAATTTGCTATGCCATCCTGATTTCATTATTCAACCTCAGTCCAACCCCACAGACTGAACAAAGTTCAAAACTTGCTCACTGACATCAAAACACTTACATAAGTAATGTAAGGTCTTGTTAACATATATATAACTTTAGTAATGATGTTGGTATGATTGTTGAATGAATGTATTGTACACATGAGTACCTATGGGTTACAGGTGCCTTGATGATGACCTGTACCTGTACCTGCTAGTACTGGATAATTTCAACCAAGTGTTTGGACCCTTTTAGGTGTGACAGTCCAAACCTCTGTTCACAGCCCTATAGAATGTGTGACACCTGAAGTGAACTGTTTGCAGCCTAAGCCATTGGGTGAGTGAAATTTAAGCTGGAATAGATTTGAATGGCTTTCAACTGTAATTATTATACTCATTACACACTTCAGAAGGTATATATTGGTATCAATACTGTTTTAAATATTACTAGTCATTTTACTTTATTTTTAACAATTTTTCACAATTTTTTTGTTTTCCTTGTACCTATGTTCATGAGTCTTTGTGATGTGTGAACAACAGCTAAATCTGTTCTGTTCATGGCCCTGTGTGATGCATGACCAAACAGTTGGTCGAAATTATCCAGTACCCATACCCATGCCATTGCCTAGTTCAAGCCCTGAATTTTGAACTTACAGAGCTAATGTGCTACTATTGGCAGTAACTACTACAACATCATATCTACTATGTATCAAGAATAGCCTTCGTCAAAGTTGAGCTGCAACTTTTGTAGCTGCAGCTGCAGGTGGCTGTGCACTGCCTAAAGTGGTCAATGTGCCTGATTTTTGAAGTCCAACACATTGGAAGTCACACTGCTCATACTCACCTGACCTTAAGAGCAACACATAAGCCATACCTTTACATATGCTTATACATGTCTTACAATTTATTATAACCTATAGAAACTTACTGTATTGTTCTTTTTTTGATATTTTTTGTGTAAGAATTGCATAAGATATGATTGAAATAATAAATATATGATGTGATGTAGTATTTCTGCCACAGTGCTATCTACTGTGAGCTATTTCATTATAATAAATAATCTTGGTTGAAATATTAACATAGAATAAGATACAAAATAATATGTGTTTTGCAGATTGTAACATCTGAACTTCATTTGAGTTGATACAATTCAAATAGTATCTTGCCAGTCTCAGACCATTTGTTTCACTGATATTTTTCTAAAATATATCTAATATGTTTCACAATTTACTCATTAAGTATGTGCCATGAATTTAGGCCTGTAAAATACATTTGATTCCTGTATATTTAACACTGTGCTACCAAAACTTCTTGTTGCCCAGTTTCTATTGGAATAAAACAGCTATAAGAAATATAATTGAATTAATATTGAAATTACCATAACTTCTATGTTAATTTAAAGTACAATACATGAAATTATGGTCTACAGAGTCAGAATAACATCATTAACAAGTGAGTGAAGAGAAGAATGGTCCATTTGCAGAGGGTGTCACAGTGGGTCACAATCAGAGTCTCAAAAATCAGGCACATCAACTGCTTTTAGCAACACACAGCCACCTGCAGCTGCAAATGTTGCAGCTCAACTTTGACCAAGGCTAATATTCTTCCTCATATTCAAAATTTCAATATTCAGTTTTTTTGCATCTTTATGTTTACCCAGAATAGTGTATATCCATGAAAGATTGGCCATGCTCTGAAGTGTATTAGGATGCTCATTGCCAAGAATTTGCTTTCTCATATCCAAAACTTCAATTTCTAGCATTTCTGCATCTTCATATTTACCTAGATTACCAAATGTAATTGCAAGATTGGCCATGCTCTGAAGTGTATCAGGATGCTCACTGCCAAGAATTTGCTTTCTCACATCCAAAACTTCGATTCCCAGCTTTTCTGCATCTTTATGTTTACCCAGATGACTGTATGTAACTGCAAGATTGGCCATGCTCCAAAGTGTATCTGGATGATCATTGCCAAGAATTTGCTTTCTCATATTCAAAACTTCAATTTCCATTATTTCTGCATCCTTATGTTTACCCAGATTATTGTGTGTAACTGCAAGATTGGCCATGCTCCAAAGTGTATCAGGATGTTCATTGCCAAGAATTTGCTTTCTCAAATTCAAAACTTCAATTTCCAGCTTTTCTGCATCTTTGTCTTTACCCAGATTACTATATGTAACTGCAAGATTGGCCATGCTTGAAAGTGTATCAGGATGGTCATTGCCAAGAATTTGCTTTCTCATATTAAAAACTTCAATTTCCATCTGTTCAGCATCTTCATGTTTACCCAGATTCTTGTATATAACTGCAAGACTGGCTATGCTCCAAAGTGTATCAGGATGGTCATTGCCTAGAATTTTCTTTCTCATATTCAAAACCTCAATTTTCATTTTTTCTGCATCTTTATGTTTACCTAGATTCTTGTATGTAACTGCAAGACTGGCCATGCTCTGAAGTGTATTAGGGTGCTCATTGCCTAGAATTTTCTTTCTCATCTTCAAAACTTTGTTCTCTAGAAGTTGACTATTTATGTCTTTACCCTGGTTCCAATATGTAACTGATAAGTGATAAAGTTCACTGAGTACCATCTCATTATAGTGAAGATTACCTGTATTAATCTTTTGTTCTATACTCAACCACATGTCTTCCTTGTTAATTAAGCTATCAATCAAAGTTTCATGATATCCCAGAAGCTTTTCCAAATATTTTAATGCAACTCTTAATCTATACACTCCTTCCATATTATATTTACCACAATCTCTAAGTATGTTTGCTAAAATGCTGAAAATATCATTGTAGTACTTGGAATTAATTATTTTATCATCATGACAAAGATTTTGTATAATATGTGGCAGGAGATTATTCATATAGATATATTCTGCAGTTGTATCCTCAGTACAAACAGAGCTCACTAATAATGATCTAGCATTTAGTATCCACAATTTTCTGTCTGTCATTGATAATCTATCTTGACAATATGTCTGTACCAGTGGATGTACATTGTACACTGATTTTATCTTAGTTTTATTTATTAATGAGAATGAAAGAAGCAATTCAATGCTCTCTGTAAACAACCATTCATCCCATTCACCACATTCATTCACATTTAAAATTGTCACATCCATGTATGGTAGATATGAAGGCAAATCAATATCTTCATAATACTTCTTGTGTATTGGAAAATACATTGCAGCTCTTTCAAATATTGATTTTGATATCTTTTCATAATGAAAAAATGCACAGATATTTATAAGAGTTATTGCATATTGTGCTGTAGCTGCTCTATATTCATTTATATTGTCAACTGAATCTTCCAATATTTTTTGAAATGAAATCTCCCATGTTTTATACACTGTTTTGTTATACCCTGATGCACCTTTAAATTTGTCATGATTCAATATTTTACATCTGAACTTGTCATAGAGTTTAATAAAGTCATTAATTCCATAATGTACTTGAGCTACATAAGCTCCAGCCATATCAATGGCCAATGGAAGATAATGCAATTTTTGAACTACTATTTTTGCATCATTCAAGTTTTTTATATGCTTAACAATTCCACTTGCTTTAAAAAGAAGCTTGATAGCTGTTTCTTCACTCATTTCAGATACTTCCATTGAATTTCTATGTGAAGTAATTCTGCTAAGTGCAGGATTTCTGCTTGTAATCAATATGTTCCCTAGGTTTCCAGGTGGGATATACTTCTCAACTAGTTCAGGAGAGCCATCAGCATTGTCATAGATTATGAGCCATTCAGATTCAAGGTTAGAAATCTGATTTAGAACCACTGCAGGAGAGAATGAAGCTGCTGAAGTTCCTGCAGTTGATATCTTCTTATATATTTCTTTGAGGCTTTGAATGGCTGTATCCTCAGATGTTATGTCAATCCAAAATATGTTTACATATCTGTTCTATATTATTAATTCTGTACTCAAAAGAACTGAAGAAATACCTACTGTCCAGCCTTCTCATCTATAAACTTTAAACAAATCTGAGTTTTTCCAATTCCACCCATTCCATATAGAAGGAACATCTTTCTCTCAGTGGTATTTCCTCTAGCAAAATGTTGATGAATTCTCTCCAGATACACCTCTTGCCCAACAAAATTCTGAGAGGTACAAGCAGCAGTGGTCCGAAGTGGAGAAAGTTCTTCATCCTTTGGCTGATTATATATATTCTAACAATTCAGTTATATTAGTAAAAATTGTTAATAATGTGATTTAATAAACTACATTATTTATCTGGGTATCGATTTTTATATCATTCATTTCAGCACGTTGCATTCTAATGTTATGCGCATTTTTAAATGACATGATGAGTAATAGGCTTCACTGTTAACGGTAACTGTTCGATGCTGATGGCCAAAAAGTCACCACAAGGTCTAAATGGGCAATGCTTATATACCTCTATATGCGTGATTTTCTATTGTAATTGCACATCAATCAATTTGTTGGTTAATGACTGTTAATGATCGCTTGATGAGAGTTGTTATCTTCCTTTCGTGCGATATCGTTCTGTTTCTGGAACCGTCGTGTCCAATATATCAGTGCAGTCAACACATTCTTAGACGAGAACTCTCACACGACAAAGTCACCTGACCCCTCGAAGTACCCATGAGATCCCGGGAAAATTCTGGGGTTCCTTGTAGTGAAAGCGCTTTTTTTAACATCGTACCAATCGCTCACAAATCTGGTTATTGGGATTTTAATGCAGCTGAGAGTGGGGTGCAAGCAATAGGGGAATTCAATTTAGAAGATACGGGATACGATACAGGTGATTTGTAACGCGTCCTAGCAACGACACTCGGCGATCATCGCGTCCACTTAAAAATTAAATATAGTAGATAGAAACAAATCCTAGCTCAATAGTAACTCAATTCTGAAATTTGTAGCGATATCTGTAAGTAAAAAAAAAAGAAAATGCGAAGAGTGTGAAAGTTTTAACACTCCGTTTGAAGTTTCAACGACTTTTTCGGCAGGGTTATAGCGACTGATCCGTATCGACGCTACAAAACAGTCATATTTGAATTCCCCTAATGCGCTTGCAAGATGGTCGATGGGTCGATTTGGGGTCCATAGCAGATCGATGCACGTGTGATTAGCACATGTGAGATCGTCACAGCCGCATGCCATCTTCGTCAACCACGTTTACAACTCCAGGCCCCCGCTCCCACTGCTCAGTACTACTACCTGCAATATGAAGCCTGCTGTAACGTCAAAGCATACTCGTCACCTTGTTGTCCAGGAATTCCCCGGATACTTTCCCACCTAGTAGCGTGCTTGCTGCGTGCATTTCTCGAGGATGTATAAGGAGGGGTAGAAGTTGTATAGGGGCTGATGTACGTGACGTTTCGTCTTCATCTATCACTTTGGAAGACGCCTGAAAACCTACCACTGTAATCCATTGTACTTAGTTGATCCAGGGACATGGTGCTGTAGTCACTTCTTCTCAACATACCGGGCTGAATGTGGTGGAAGGCGAGACGTGCTGTGCTCTGGGAATTTACCAGCTTGAGGTGTGTTTTCCCTGCGATAATGGCAGTGTTTGGCGTACTAACGCTGCGGGTAGTTATAGGCCCATCTATTCTCATTTTCCACTGTACATATGAAAGTACAGCAGACTAGCGTCTCTCCATCTTCCTATGCCATACCCAGCACACCGCCGCAGGAACATTCGTTCTAAGCAACGATGCAACTCCTACAACCCCCCTCTTCGTTTCCCGATGTTCACTGTTCTCCGAATAGTTCCCCATACCCACCACCACAGCGTATACCAACATAGGCAACGTCACCCATTACGCCCGCATGGTCCCTCCAATCCCCACCTACGTCTAATGCTTCATACACCCATACCTCCTGGAGGCCTCTTTCGACGTGCTACGTGTGCAATATCCCAACTGGCACCGTCATGGACATCACCACCGAGCTCCGGAATCCCCAATTCGATGACACTAACTACGTTATTGGGCGCTCAGCGCTCAGCGGGAGGTTCAACTTGAACCAAGTGTTCGTAGCCAGCTGGGGGTTGTGTTCGATCCACAATCGGGGGAATGGTAGGGGTGGCGCGACGTACGATGGGTGACGGCCCGTGGGATGTGAGTAGTTGGGGACAGATGGAGTGAATGACAGGTGGGCGGAGGGTGATGATGAAGACTACCTGAAGCTCCAACACGAGTACACAGGCTTAGTTCTTGCTACCAGGAACCTATAAAATCTTGGACGTCACACTAAGGCTATTAGTGTTCCTCGAAAACTTGCTGGGTAGGGGAAGGCCCGGAAAATGGACGAGGTGGTTGATGAGGTGGGTGATTTCATTTCGACACGTAAACTATGCCAGAAGTTCTTACCATAATTACAGCCATATGTTTGTCCCTTTGCGTGCGACGAAACGACGCAAGGTAACTTACCTTCGACTGAACATGGCATATCCATACATCTATCCTACTCCCTACAAAGCACCCAGGGTGAACTAGCTCGAGGCATCTCTTCCACTCACTTCCTCGCTGCCCGTCTCTCCATCTGCCTCCGCCATATCCAGCACACCGCCGAACAAACATTCGTTCTGAGCAACGATGCAACTAATACAACCCCCCCTCGTCTCCCGATGTTCACTATTCTCCGAATCGTCCCCCCACACACCACCGCAGCGCATACCAAGATTGACTACATCACCCAGTACGCCTACATTGTCCTCCAACCCCCACTTATGCGTAATGCTTCGTACACTTATATCGCCTGGTGGCCTCTTTGGACGCGCTACGTATGCAACATCTCAACTGGCCCGTCATTGGCATCATCACAGAGCTCCGGGATCCCCAATTCGATGACTTTAATTACGTTGGTTTGAGCGCTCAGCGCTCAGCGTTCAGCGGGAGGCTGGAGTGTTCGTAGGCAGCTAGGGGTTGTCTTTGATCCATAATTGGGGGAATGGCAGGGTTAATACGACGTACGATGGATAGCGGCCGGTGGGATGTGGGTAGTTGGAGACAGATGGAGTGGATGGGAGGTGGATAGGAGGGTGACGGTGAAGACTACTTAAAGCTCCATCGCGAGTACAGGGCTTCGCCCCCGCTGCGAAGAGCCTGTACAGTGCTGGACATCGCGCTGAAAAGGGACGGGGGTGCGAGAGTGGTTGATGAGGTAGATGTCTTCGTTTCGACACGTACAGCTATTCCAGAAGTTCTTACTATAATTACAGCCATACGTTCGTCCGTTACGTGCTGCGAAACGGTGGATAATATCTTACCTTCCACCGAACACGGCATCTCCCCATATCTATCCTTCTCCCTGCAAAGCACCAAAGAGTGGACTAGCTCGGAGTGTCTTCGCCCTCATCGTTCTCGTTCACTCACTTTCCCGCTACCCCACGAGGAACTTGAATAAGTGCCATGTCATGCGTTACCACGAACCCTACTCACGCAATACCCACCTACGGTTTCGTCTCCCAAGCTTCCACTGAATTGAGTACGACAGACTATACACCTCCACTATAGGCGCTCCATTTCCATCCCCGAACGTACCACCACCGGTACCGACGGCCGTTACTGAATCACCAAATTACCGATGGTCATTTGTGCGCACGTCATGCCCTGGTGACGTTCAGAGGAGTGTTGGAATATTTAGCAGAAAAGCCGCTGGGTGGATACGACGCAGGTCGAGGAGGCGGGGATCAGTGTGCGGTTCGGGACAGGTCGGGTGGTGGAGTGTTGGCTGTAGGGGCTACATGCAAGTGCACTTAGCTCTTGATCCAAAGAGTGGATTCCGTGTGCACCTCCTACCGTCTAGGATTTCGCGTGAACCACCACCCCGACATTTCTCATACGCGCGCAGAGTAAAGTTTAGAGATTCGATAGTAATTGATGAGGTATGTACTATCGTTTCGATACGTATGTTATGCCTGAAATCCTGATCCTGCAGATAGATACGTTTTCGTCTAATCGTGTAGGTCGAACACTGATCAGGATACCGGGGAACATCAACTTTGAGATCCTCTCTTGTCTGATAGTATTCGTCGACATTTTCCAACATTTCTTACGAATCCCAACATTCCCCCCCAAATCGTCCCTTATGTCGCGGTGCCCAGCCTTCACTATGCCCGCTAAGCATCACTCTTATACCTCGTGAACGGCAGTAGAGACATGTCGATTTGACGTAGTTCGCCTTAGTCTGAGGGTTGCGATACTACACCCAATAGTCTTGCAAGGGACGTTGGCGACGCTGCGGATACGCGTTCGTGGACGAATCAGTGGATACACAAGGCTGGGAGGGAGGGTGTGTGCAGTGGGAGGTGGGTGGGAGGTGGTGTCCGGCGTATGAAAGGTGATGGTGGAGTCAAGGAAAGCCGGATTGTTCAGGCTGTAGGCCAAAGATGGAGAATACAGCTTGATCGTCTGCGTTTGCGAATTCAAGGCGTGTCAGTACCTTGAATTAGACGCGCTGGCGGGCCTCGGACGGGCCGCGAGTGGAAAGGAACCCGAATTTGTGACTTGGTGTCACTTTGTCACGCGTTCCGATAACGCGAGAAAGGCAATGTGACTGTGACTGTGACACCATCTGAACCAAGTCGCAGATGCGGGTTCCTTCCCAACGACGACGAGAGTCAGATAAAAGAGGCCAGCGCAGGAGACGCAGCGCTTCGAAGCTCTGGCTCCAGCTGCTGTAAACCTGTAAACCACTGCCGGCTCTTTCGTCTTTCTCCCCCGCACCGCCGAAATAGATGAATCTCAGCCTACTGCACTCAGCGCGGTGGATGCTCTGGCCGGACCTTCTCATCTTCACGTAGAGTCCGTGAATGGCTCGCTTCTCGGAGTAGCAGTACCACTGGTGCCCCAATCAACCCCGGGTACGTCCCGCCTTTCCTTACCTCCTACACACAAACTAACTACCAACAGAACACTCGCCCCACGCCTCATCAGAACAACAGCATCAGAAGGCGACGACGAGCAGAGGATGAATGGCAGTTACATCACGTCTCTCTACCCCAAGGACAAGTACCACCCTCCACCCCACGCCGATTTAACCGCCCCTCAACGCCAAGCTCCGACACGAACTTCCAGCTCAGCCTAGACGCAGTATCGACTTTCCTCCTCTCCCTCATCTTCGCCAAATCGCTCACCGAGGGTACTACAGAAGAGCAGCCTGCTGATCTACTAGAGCTCGAAGGTATGGACTTCGGAGGGTGGATCCCCTGTTCGTGGGGCTTCGCCTAGGAGTATATGTGCGTTTTTTTTTCCTCTTCTCTTCAACTTCTACCCTCTTCCATCTTCTCTATCCCCTCGTTCTTCTTCATTTTCCTTAGTCTTTCCACCTCCCCTTCAACTTTCTCCGTTCTTGCTTTTTGATATATGCTAATAAGTAGTACACAGTATCAACCCGCGGAACACGCCTCTCAGACCCCCACCCCGTCTTCTCACTCAAATCCCTCGCTTCGTCTCGATCATTTAGCAACTCCCGCTCGAGAGCCACGTCTCCCCTTAGGAAGCTACACCAATGATCCTCGCACCTCCACCGACGGCATCATGATAATCCAGTAGAAGAACTATGGGTCCCCATCGACCCATCCAAATCCAAACATACCTTTTTTCCCTCTTTCTCATTCCCCCTTTTGTTCTCACATCCGTGTCCCTGCTTCCCCTCCTCCGCGCAGGGGGATCCGGAATCAGGACAGGGAGGGGGGAAGGAAGGAGAAGCCGAGGAAGGGGACACTGTCCCGCATGGACAACATCTACCTCATAATCACAGACACATTCCCCAGACAGGTGTACCTACACCTCTTACTCCGTCTTCCCGCTATGTACTTTAGCCGCGTAGCGGGGATATTTGAAGATGTGGAGATTAGTAAGCCTGATGTTGTGCGTATGATGGGTGCGGAGGGGGATGCGATTATGTATCCTTTGCAGCAGGAAAGGGAGAGGGAATAGCAGAGGTATCCGCCCCTGTGGCTTTTTTCTTCACCTTCTCAATCTGTGTCGGCTGCTTCTCCACCGGTTTAACGGCCGGCGCTGTATCCCCCTTGCCCTCAAAGGGAGCAGCAGCGGTCGATGAGAGTAGGGATAGGGTTGACAACGCATGTGGTTTCTGCGGTTGTTGGTGGACTTGTTGATGATTTGTTGCTCGTTTGTGCTATTATGAGTTTATCCTATGGGTGTGTGTTTATTGTGCGTTTGGGGCCATGAAGAGTATGGGGAAGGCATCGCAGTGGGCTAAGGTTCATGTTTAACATTCTTTCTTCTATCTATCACCGCTGACAACACCCCACCGACACAGGAAGCAAGAAGAGACTACATGCTAATATGGTGGAACGTCTGGGTAGTGTTATCAATGCCAGCGGTATGGCTAGCCTGGAACCTGAGGTGTGTTTTCCCTGCGATACATGGCAGTGTTTGAAGTAATGACGTTGCGGACAGTTGTATGTTCATAGATCCTCATTTTCGACTCTACATGTGAAAGTACAGCAGTCTAGTGTTTCTCCATCTTCCTCCTACATATCCAGCACGCCACCACACGAACATTCGTTCTAAGCAACTACCACAATCCCCCTCTTCGTCTCCTGATAACCGCTGTTCTGCGATCGTCCCCCACCCACCACCACAGCGCATACCAAGATTAGCCACGTCACCCAGTACACCTACCGATTGCCCCTCCAACCTACGCCAGATGCTTCATACACCCATAATTCCAGGTGGCCTCTTTCGACGCATTACGTGTACAACATCCCAACTGGCACTATCATGGTATCATTAACAAGCTCCCGAATCCCCAATTCGATGGCCTAAGTACGTTGGTTTGAGCGCTCCGCGTTCAGCGGGAGGTTCGAGTGTTCGTAGACAGCTAGGGGGTGTGTTCGATCCACAATCGAGGGAATGGTAGGGTTGGTACGAGGCCGGTGGGATGTGAGTAGTTGGGGACGGGTGGAGTGAACGCGAGGTGGGCAGAAGAGTGATGATGAAGACTGCCTGAAGCTCCAACATGAGTACAGGGGCCTAGCCCCCGCTACGAGGAGCCTGTACAGTGCTGGACGTCACGCTAGCGGCTATCAGTGTTCCCGCCTCGTCACTCTCGTCCACTCACTTCCCTGCTACCCCACGAGGAACTTGAATAAGTGCCACGTCACTCGTCACCACGCACCCACACCTGGTCTACTCGCGCGACACGCGCCTACGGTTTCGTCTCCCATTGCAAGCCCCCACCCAACCGAGTACGACAGACTATACACCTCCACTATCGATGCCCCATTTCCATCCTCGAACCTACCATCACCAGTAGCTGTTACTGAATCACCAAATTACCGATTATCATCTGTGCGCACGTTATGCTTTCGTGATGTTCAGAGGGGTGCTGGGGTACTTAGCAGGAAAGCTGCTGGCTGCTGGGTGGATATGACGCAGGTTGAGGAGGCGGGAATTAGTATGCGGTTTGGGCTGTTGGCTGGATTCCGACGTCCGTGTGCACCTCTTATCGTCTAGGATTTCGCCTGATCCACCACCCCAATGTTTTTCATACGCTCGCAGAGGAAAGTTTAGAGATTAGATAGTGATTGATGAGGTATGTACTCTCGTTTCGATATGTATGTTATGCCTGAAATTCCGATCCTGCAGATAGATACACTTTCGTCCAATCGTCCAATCGTGTAGGTCGAACACCAACCAGGATACCTACCCTATCTTCAGCATTACATCGTGGCCTCTCTTTCTCTCTTACTCCGTGAAGTGCTTCCCGGGGAACATCAACTATGGGGTCCTCCCTTGTCACCACCCTCCATGTTCCTTCGACTTCGCTACACGCGCATACCGCGTTCCGCCCGCAGCCATTCGCGCTGTGGCTTCGTCCTGCAGGCTTATTGACAGCCTCTTACGACATACTACATCCCTATGCCACCCTCGTCGGCACGATAAGGTATTGTGGGGGTCTGGACGGCGAGATGGGATATCACAAAGTAGAATATCACAAAGTAGAGTACGATGGGCTTCGTTTTTGCTCCAAGTCAGCTCCGAATGCGACTTCGTCCTCAGACTGGGGCTTCATCCCAACCAGCCTTCAAATCGTAGCCGGGACGCTTCACGGCGGGAAGAAAGTTAGAGATGTGACAACGGTTGAATATTTTACTGTTCATTAAGGAGGGTGTCGGGTATGATGCCGACAATTACGGCGTAGAACTTGAAGACTTCTATGAGAGGCTTTGCTTTGATTCCAAGGTGTTCGGTTTCCTAAGCCTAGTATTCTTGCCAACAGGTCTCTCGTGGGCTTCTTTACCTTACATGCCCAATCCCTCCTGCTATAACCATAGGCACTTGTTGAGTTGGTTTGGTATCATATGTCACAGTCGTATCTAGGAGCTACAATGTTACGTTTTTTCTTTCTTTAATCTGTTTTCTTTACATTTTATTGAAACACATGACTTCTTATTTACATGGTTTCATCTCATTCTGACTCATACTTAGTTTTACTTTCTTTCTCCTTGCTGTGCTGCAGTAATGCAGTCAATGTGCAGTATTCTGACTCATAGGTACTTATTATTAAATATATTAAAGTGATCAGTTCAATGATGCTGATCCTTACAGGCTGGGTATACCCATGCACATCTCTAAGAATGTCTATTGTCAAGAATTTGCTTTCCCATATCCAAAACTTCAATTTCCAGTGTTTTCCTGCATTTTATATTACCATAGGTGATTGTTTGTAACTGCAAAATTAGCTATGCTCTGAAGTGTATCAGAATGCTTATTGCCAAGAATTCACATCCTCACATCCAAAACTTCAATTTCTAGCTTTTCTGTATTCTTATATATACCCAGATAACTGTTATGATAGAGTTCTGGTCAAGACATTTATTGTACAAGTCTGATAGTCATGTGATCAATGAGTTCAAAGAATAAGTTAATCAGTATTGAAGATGAGTCTCAATTCATGAGCTCTTAAGTTGTTTAGACTTAAGTTTGAGCAGTGAATGAAAGTAAAGCTAATTCAATTTAAGCTGAAGCTTGAGCTCTATAGCCCAAGTTCCTACTGTTTAAATACAAACTAGTTTGTACTAATAACAAATAGTTATTAGTCATAATACTGCACATTACTGTGGCACAGTAGGAAGAAAGAAAAGTAAATTTGATATAGAAGAATGACTCAAAGTGAGTCATTCTGAGTCAGAACTGTGTAAGTAAAGAGTCATGTGTTTGGTATCAAAGGTGATACCAAACAAGTCAATGAAATGTAAAGAAAATGTATGTAAATAGAAGAAAAAAACATAACAGATAACTGTATGCAACTGCAAGATTGGCCATACTGGAAAGTGTATTAGGATGCTAATTGCCAAGAATTTGTTTTCTCATATCCAAAACTTCAATTTGGAGTTTTTTTGCATTTTTATATTTACTCAGGTGATTGTATGTAGCTGCAAGATTAACCATGCTCTGAAGTGTACCAGGATGCTCATTGCCAAGAATTTGCTTTCTCATATCCAAAACTTCAATTTCCAGCTTTTCTGCATCTTTATATTTACCCAAATGACTGTATGTAACAGCAAGATTGGCCATACTAGACAGTGTATCAGGATGCTCATTGCCAAGAATATCCTTTCTCATATCCAAAACTTCAATTTCCAGTTTTTCTGCATCCTTATATTTACCCAGATCATTGTATGTAACTGCAAGATTAGCCATGCTAGAAAGTGTATCAGGATGCTCATTGCCAAGAATTTGTTTTCTCATATCCAAAACTTCAATTTGGAGTTTTTTTGCATTTTTATATTTACTCAGGTGATTGTATGTAGCTGCAAGATTAGCCATGCTCTGAAGTGTATCAGGATGCTCATAGCCAAGAATTTGCTTTCTCATATCCAAAACTTCAATTTGTAGCTTCTCTGCATCCTTATGTTTACACATATAACTGTATGTAGCTGCAAGATTGGCCATGCTAGAAAGTGTATCAGGATGCTCATTGCCAAGAATTTGTTTTCTCATATTCCAAACTTCAATTTTGAGCTTTTCTGCATCCTTATGTTTACCCAGATCATTGTATGTAGCTGCAAGATTAGCCATGCTAAAAAGTGTATCAGGATGTTCATTGCCAAGAATTTGTTTTCTCATATCCAAAACTTCAATTTCCAGCTTTTCTGCATCCTTATGTTTACCCAGATTACTGTATGTAATTGCAAGATTGGACATGCTATAAAGTGTATCAGGATGCTCATAGCCAAGAATTTGTTTTGTCATGTCCAAAACTTCAATTTTGAGCTTTTCTGCATCCTTATGTTTACCCAGATGGCTGTATGTAACTGCAAGATTAGCCATGCTCTGAAGTGTATCAGGATGCTCATTGCCAAGAATTTGTTTTCTCATATCCCAAACTTCAATTTGGAGCTTTTCTGCATCCTCATGTTTTCCTAATTTACTGTATGTATTTGCAAGACTGGCCATGCTGCAAAGTGTTTCAGAATGCTCATTGCCAAGAATTTTCTTTCTCATATCTAGTACTTTGTTCCCCAGCACTTGACTACTTGTCATTTTACCCTGTTTCAGATATGTAATTGATAAGTAATAAAGTTCAGTAAGTACCATTTTACTATAATGAAGGTTATCTGTATTAATATTTTGATCTATATTCAGCCACATGTTTTCATTGATGATTAAGCTATCAGTGAAATTTTCATGATATCCCACAAGCTTTTCCAAATACTTTAAAGCAACTTTTAATCTATACACTTGTTCCATATTAAATTTACCACATTTATTTAGTATGTTTGCTAAAATACTGAAGATATCATTGTAGTACATGGAATTAATTGTTTTATTGTCATGACATAGATTTTGTATAACATGTGGTAGGAGATTGTTCATATAGATATATTCTGCAGTTGTATCTTCAGTACAAACAGAGCTCACTAATATTGATCTTGCATTTAGTATCCACAGTTTTTGTTTGGTCACTGATAATCTATCTTGACAATATGTTTGTACTAGTGGATGTACATTGTATGTTGATTTTATCTTGGTTTTATTTATTAATGAGAATGAAAGAAGCAACTCAATGCTCTCTGTAAACAGCCATTCATTCCATTCACCACATTCATTTACATTTAAAATTGTTACATCCATAGATGGAAGATATGAAGGCAAATCAATATCTTCATAATGCTTCTTGTGTAATGGAAAATACCTTGCAGCTCTTTCAAATATTGATTTTGATATCTTTTCATAATGAAAAAATGCACAGATATTTATAAGAGTTATTGCATATTGTGCTGTAGCTGCTCTATCTTTATTTACATTGTCAATTGAATCTTCCAATATATTTTGAAATGAAATCTCCCATGTTTTATACACTGTTCTGTTATATCCTGATGCACCTTTAAATTTGTCATGATTCAATATCTTTGGTCTGAACTTGTCATAGAGTTTAATGAAATCATTAATTTCATAATGTACTTGAGCTATATATGCTCCAGCCATATCAATGGCCAATGGCAGATAATGCAATTTTTTAACTACTATTTTTATCTCATTCAAGTCTTTTGTATTCTTAACAATTCCACTTGCTTTAAATAGTAGCTCAATTGCAGTTTCTTCACTCATTACTGATACTTCTATTGAATTTCCATGTGAAGTAATTCTGCTAAGTGCAGGATTTCTGCTTGTAATCAAAATATTTCCCATGTTTCCAGGTGGAATATACTTTTCAACCAGTTCAGGAGAGCCATCAGCATTGTCATAGATTATGAGCCATTCAGATTTAAGGCTAGAAATCCAATTAAGAACCACTGCAGAAGAGAATGAAGATGCTGAAGTTCCTGAAATTGATATCTTCTTATATATTTCTTTGAGACTTTGAATGATTGTTTCCTCAGATGTTGTATCAATCCAGAAGATGTTTAAATATCTGTTCCATATTATTATTTTTGTACTTAAGATAAGTAGAGA
Source organism: Cyathus striatus (assembly GCA_025738555.1). NCBI lineage: Eukaryota > Fungi > Basidiomycota > Agaricomycetes > Agaricales > Nidulariaceae > Cyathus > Cyathus striatus. Next base: position 1,829,087 of record JAOVFP010000010.1, on the reverse strand, counting down.
AATTCTTACTGGCCAACCTTCTCATCTACAAACCTCAAGCAAATCTGTGTTTTTCCAATGCCACCCATTCCATGTAGAAGGAACATCTTTCTCTCAGTGGTATTTCCTGTTGCAAAATGTTGACGAAGTCTTTCCAGATACACCTCTTGTCCAACAAAATTCTGAGAGGTACAAGCAGCAGTGGTCCGAAGTGGAGAAAGTGCTTCATCCTTTGGCTCATTGTATATATTCTAAAAATTTAGTAATATCAGCAAAAAAATGTTTAAAATGTGATTTGGTAAACTCTATTATTTACCTGGGTATCAATTCTTATATCACTCATTTCAGCACGTTGAATTCCAATGTTGTGTGCATTTTTGAATGACATGATCGATAATAGGCTTCGCTGTTCAAGGCAACTGTTGGAGGCTGATGGGTCAGAAGTCACCATAAGACGTAGTAAACAGGCATTGCTTATATGCCTCAATCTGCCTACTTTTCTATTCTTATTAATTTGGGGTTCCATTTGATGTTTCTCATAGCTAATGATTGCTTGATGAGAGCTGATAAGTACAGCCTCGCTCTTATCTTCCTTTCCTGCAATACCTTTCTGTTTCTGGAACCAACAACCATCATGTCCGATCTATCAGCGTGGTCAACATATTTTTAGATAAGAACTCACAGAGCACACATGGCAAGGTCAACTGACCCGTGGAAGGACCCATGAGATCTAACGAAAATTCTGTTGGAATACCAAAGACAGCCATTTTCAAATGTCTCAATGATCTCCACTCATGCTACTATATGTTTCAAGTATGTTCTCCATTTTATTTTATGCCTATGCTATCCCTTTTATGTACTACATATTCTGTATTTAAATGTGTACACTACATCATGTACTGTGTGTGCTTACTCCCACAATATATGCCGTCATTTGATTATATTAAAGCCTTCAACATATTCTGGGGTTCCTTGTACTGAAAGCGCTTTGTTAATGTCGTACTAATTGCTCACAAATCTGGTCATTGAGATTTTAATACAGCTGAGAGTGGGGTGCAAGCAATGCGCTCGCAAGATGGTCTATGGGTCGATTTGGGGTCGATGGCAAATCGATGCACGTGTGATTAGTATCTGTGAAATGTCACAGCCACATGTCATCTTTTTGTTAACCGCAAATGCAGACTCGCTGCTCCCAGTACTACTATCACCTGCAATACGAAGCCCGCTGTAACCTCAAAGTATACGTGCCATCCTGTTGTCCAGGAACGCGCAGGACGCTTTCATTTGGAATAACAAGATTCGACGTGCTGCACCTGGCAGTTTACCTAACTTTCGACGCGATGCAGGACGATAATCTGCTAAGAGACGTGCGAGTGCGTTTCTTGAGGATGCGTAAGGAGGGGGAGAAGCGGTATAGGGCCTGATGTACGTGCCATTTTGTCTTCATCTATCACTCTGGAGGGCGCCTACTGACTAACCGTATCGACACATAGCCCACCAGGTCAAGTAAACCTTCCTCTGCAAGCTCTGTGGATGTAGTCTATCGTACCTAGTTGATACAGGGAAATGGTGCTGTAGTCACAGATTCTCAACGTACCAGGCTGAATGTGGTGGAAGGAGAGAACCGCTGTGCTCTGCGAATTTACCAACCTGAGGTGTGTTTTCCCTGCGATGCATGGCAGTGTTTGAAGTACTGACGTTACGGATAGTTATAACTTCATTCACTCTTATTTTCGACTATACATGTGAAAGTACAGCAGTCCAGCGTCTTTCCATATACCTCTGCCATATCCAGCACACCGCTGCACGAACATTCATTCTGAGCAACTCTGCAACTATTAAAACCCCCTCTTCGCCTCCCGATGTTCACTGTTCTCCGAATCGTCCCCTACACCAACCACCACAGCGTATGCAAATATCGGCCACGTAACCCAGTACACCTACAATGTCCCTCCAACCCCCACCCACGCCTAATGCTTCGTACACTCATACTTCCTGGCGGCCTCTTTCGACGTGCTACGTGTGCAACATCCCAACTGGCACCGTCATTGGCATCATCACCAAGCTTCAGAATCCCCAATTCGACGACTCTAACTACGTTGGTTTGAACGATTAGCGTCCAGCAGGAGGTTCAAGTGCTCGTGGACAGAGTTTGAGCGCTCAGTGGTCAGCGGGAGGCTGGAGTGTTCGTAGGCAGCTAGGGACTGTCTTTGATCTATAATTGAGGGAATAGCAGGGTTGGTATGACGTACGATGGGTGGCGGCCGATAGGATGTGAGTAGTTGGGGACAGATGGGGTGAACTGGAGATGGGTAGAAGGGCAACGAAGACCACTTGAAGCTCCAACACGAGTACAGGGGATTAGCTCTTGCTACGATAAGCCTGTACAGTGCTGGACGTCACACTAACGGCTACCAGCGTTCCTTGAAAACTTGCTGGGTGGCCTGTGAGGGAAGACCCGGAAAAGGGACGGAGACGCGAGGGTGGTTGATGAAGTAGGTGTCCTCATTCAACACGTACAACTATACTAGAAGTTCTTACTATAGTTACAGCCATACGTTCGTCCATTCGTGTGCGGCGAAACGATGCAAGGTATCTTACCTTCGACTGAACACGGCATATCCCCACATCTATCCTACTCCCTGCAAAGCATCACAGGCTGAACTAGCTCGGGGCATCTTCCCCCTCACCACTCTCCTCCACTCACTTCCCCGCTACCCCACGAGCAACTTGAATAAGTGCCATGTTACGCGTCACCGCGAACCCTACTCACGCAACACGAGCCTACGGTTTCGTCTCCCAAGCTTCCACTCAATTGAGTACGACAGACTACATCTCCAGTATCGATGCCCCATTTCCATCCCCGAACGTACCACTGGTACCGACGGCCGTTATTGAGTCACCAAATTACCGATAGTCATTTGAGTGCACGTCATACCTTCGTGATGTTCAGAGGAGTGTTGGGGTGTTTAGCAGGAAAGCTGCCGGGTGGATACGACGCAGGTCGAGAAGGCTGGAATCAGTGCGGGGTTGGACTGTTGGCTGTAGGGGCTACGTGCAAGTGTACTTAGCTCTTGGTCTAAAGAGTGGATTCCAATCTCCGTGTGCTTACCGTCTAGGATTTCGCGTGAACCATCACCCTAACATTCCTCATACGCGCGCAGAGGGGGGTTTAGAGATTCGTTAGTGATTGATAAGGTACGTACTCTCGTTTCGATACGTATGTTATGCCTGAAATCCTGATCGTGCAGATAGATACACTTTTGTCCGGTCGCGTGGGTCAAACACTGATCGGGATACTCTATCTTCAGCATTACATCATGGCCTTCCCTCTCTCTTACTCGGTGAAGTGCTTCCCGGGGAACATCAACTTTGGGATCCTCCCTTGTCTGATGGTATTCGTCGACATGTCCCAACATTTCTTCGTACGAGTCCCACCATTCCCCCTCAAATCGTTCCTTATGTCACAGTACCCAGCCTTCACTATGCCCGCTAAGTATCATTCTTATACCTCGTGAACGACAGCGGAGACGTGTCAAGTTTGACGTAGTTCGCCTTTTTTCTGAGGGTTGCGATACTACACCCAATAGTGTTACAAGGGATGTTGGCGACACTGCGGAGACATGTTCGTGGACGAATCAGTGGGTATGCAAGGCTGGGAGGGTGTGTCCTGTGGGAGGTTGGTGGGAGGTGATGCCCGGCGTATGGAAGGTGATGGTGGAGCCAAGAGAAACTGGACTGTTCAGGTTGTAGGCCAAAGATGGAGAATACAGCTTGGTCGTCTATGTTTGTGAATCGGCATGTCAGTACCTCGAATTAGACGCGCTGGCGGGCCGCGGGTGGAAAGAAACCCGAATTTGTGACTTGGTGTCGCGTTCCAAGTAGTGTTGCCGCGGCTCGGCTAAGTTCAGCTAGGCTCGGCTCTTCCTCGGCTCAGCTAATTTTGGCTTTATGAGCTGCGAAAAGCCGAAATTTACGGTTCAGCTCGGCTGGCTCGCGGCTAACTGACGGCTCAGATATAGATTTTTGCTTAATTTCTACAAATATTATGTTTATCACTCTGTGGATCTTTTTTTTAAAAAAAATAGCATACAATCTTATAGTTACTGACTGAGCTGTGTTATTGCTACTGGTTTCTATTGATTCCTATAAGAAAAGAGGCACGTACAAATTACACAAGGTCTTGTCAACCGAGTGATGTGATGACATGCTTCCGTCACATTAGTGTCACACAGGTGTCACATATCACGAAGTGTGCGCACGCCACTGTCTCGTCAATTTAATAATTTATTTGGGATTTATCGAGAAGTTAGGTTCTAGTTAGCCTCAATGTACTCCCTAGCACTCAAGTACAGAGATATTGTGTTTATTATAATACAAGAAAATGTCTATAAAATAAATTCGTATAATGTACATATAATATTTGTTCAGCTATATCAAATCAAGGGTTCTAGAGCCACAACAACAGCATGCTTTAAAGTTAAATTGTTTGTTTCGCAATAAAGAAATGATGTACTGTATTTTTTTCAAATGCAGTATTCTATAGGAGGCTTATAGAAGTCATTTATTTGACTTTTATTCTAAGACAGTTTATGTTTACCCAGTATTATACCAAAATACATGTCAGTAAACCATACATTGAAAATATTGCTCGGCTCAGGGGCTCGAGCCTCAGCTAAGCCGGCTAGAGTGAGAGCCGCTCAAAATTTAGCCGCAGCAGATTTAGAGGCTCGGCTCAGCTAATTTTCGGCTGGCTTATCCGGCTAGCGGCTTTGAGCTGAGCCTGCGGCAACACTAGTTCCAAGCACATGAGAAAGGCAATGTGTGGGGGTCACCAATCCCTATATGGCGCGGAGCGTGACGTCACACAGTGTGACACAAAGCGTCCTAAATCTTGTCCCAAGTAGAAATTGACATAGCAAACCCAAATCTTGGTCGTTTTTCATCATTTTTTTTGTGCTATAATACTATATTACATCTAAAAAATGCATACAACTATGTATTATAGGTACAACATATAAATTAATTAGGAAATACACTGCTCATTGCTCATCATCCCATTCACTATTGTTATCCTCATCAAACAACTTATCAAACTCTTCCCCAGAGTCTTGGTCACTATTTGTGTTGTTTATAGTGATGTTCCAATCTCCTGATGTATGAAGGTCAATATCTGCTTGAAGGGCAACTCTCAGTTCAGGCAAATTTGCACTTAATTTTACTGCAAGTGCATGTTTACCCTTCAAACTTCTGTACTTTCTCACTTGATCCTTTACATCATCTTTCTTCATCTTCATTATTTTATTTTTATCCAAAATAAGTTGAAGAGAAGCAACTCTTTCAGCCTCCTTAGCACCATTTATATCTTTTTCTATCTTCTTTCTTATATTTTCTTCTTTTCTCTTTTCAGAATACTGTATAATAGCTTGTTCCAATTTTCTCTCCTCTCCAGATGTTTTTTGAGCTTTCTTTCTTATATGTTTGTAGTCTTTCTCCTTAAAGTATTTTGTCATAAATGCATGTGTATCATTGTGATGGTACATGGCTTGTGCATTGTATTGAAGCAGAGTTAATTGTGGTTGCCGGCACATAAGAATTCTAAATGCACCCAGTGCCCCCTCATTCACATCATTTGTGGGTGATAGCCATGCCAGATCCCTCTCTTCTTCACTTGCTTCATCAATCAGCCCTCCTGGTGCAAATTCTGATATAAATTGGTTCCATGTTTTTAATGCACCTTTCAGAAATTCAACTAAATATGGGTGTAGATGAGGTAACTCTGATTTTATTTTTAAGATAGCATTTATAGCTTCAGGAGATTTCCATGGTTTTCTATCAAATGCTCCTGTTTCATATGTTGCATTATCACCAATAACAAACTCAGGATCTTCAATGAGTCTATTAATGAAATGAGAGACATCTTTATGAAGTGGACCAAGATTAAGCATATTCTCCTTATTAGCTGCAGCAGCTCATACAGCTTGAACATATGGCTGGCTGACTGCTTGTCCATAGATTGCTAATGCTGCAAGCTCTGCTTTGGTGACAGAACACTGAAGGGCCTTATGCAAATTATACTCCATATGACTGAAACACATGTTATTTTTATTGTCACATGAAAACTCAAGGAACTCAATAAATTTTTCCAAATGGATAATGAGAACTGCTGCAGCTTCACAATATGATCCAAATCAATTATTGGATGTATCTGGAAATGTAAAACTTCCAGGCTTCACATTTTCATTCCACCACCAACTGAATTTCTTATGATAACCTTTTTTATCATCTTTATTGTTAAAAATAGCTCCAGCAAGTGCAGCTGCTTTTATAGCACCTCCTACAGTAGTTGAAATTGCATCCTTCTGTGGCTTTGTTGGATTTTGATTATCAAATTGTATATCTTGAATGACTGAATCATTTGCTTGGTTTGGTAGTAATACAGGAGGTTGAACATTATTATCTTTCCAGTATGATGAAGCATGAGTATAACCACCATGAACACTATTCATATCCTTATGGCAGCCACATCCTACCCAGATGAATAACTTCATTATAGATTTTTCACAATCTGGTAATTTTTCATATAAATCTTTTCCAAGAGACTTTGTAAGTTCCTCCATCATTATAGCTTCTAATTCATTTCTTTCACTATTATCTAAGCTGTTCCATTTTGTTATTCCACCTGCAGATTTTATCATTTTCTTGTGTGCTTTTAAATATTCAGGTTCAAGTTCAATATTTGAAATGTCCTCCATTGCTTTAGTTCCCAATGTTTTATCAGCTGCATCACTTTTTTGCTGTTTAAATATCTCTGCATCTCTTTTCTCTTTTGCACAGTGATCACTATGCATACCTACAAGCTTGTGATTTAGATTAATAAGTACCAGAAGCTCTCCAGTTTCTTCTCCAAGTGGACTATCATTGTAGGCAAGTGCAAGACTTTCAAGAATTACTTCCCAGTCTTTAATAGCCTCTGAGCTAGAACCATTCAGTGATGGTCTAATTCCAACAGACCATGTTGCAATATTAGTTTTTTCAGAGCTTTCACTATTGTAATCTTCAACTTTGTAGTTAAGATGTCTTGAATTATAGTTAATACCCTTATGTCCAGTTGAATCAGCTGAAATAGTAAAGCCTGTACACATACATAACTATATTTTATTCATATGAATTTAGGATCAAAAGTGCTTACCTTGAGTTTGTAGTAGCTCATAACCTAGCTGAATTTGTGCAGCATGAAATCCTTCTGCAATTATCCTTGATACTGTGGATTCACTAACATCTCCAACTACTTCAATACCTGCAGTTTTGAAGACCTCTTTTATAATGTCACCTATATGTCCTCTTTTACAGCCTGCTTTAACAAGTACATGTATTAAATGGCGGGTATCTTCTGTGTACACCCCTTTATATAACAGTGAATGAGTTAATTTCTTCCTAAGTGCAATTTCTTGAGCTTTATTTTGTGTCTTTAATTGTGATATTAACTCCTGTGTTTGTTTTTCAGCATTGAGTTTATTCTTGAGTAATAACACATTTTGTTCAAATGCTTTAAGATTTTGCCAGTTCTTGTTCTAATTTCTTTTTATCATTTTCTAACACCATCATTGAATCCATGGTTGCAGAAATTCGAGCTACCAGCACTTTTATATCAGCTTTCAATTTTTTTTCTGCAAGCTCTGAGATTTTAAGATTATCTTTCAATTTTTCTCTTGTGGTAATAAGCCTTTGTTTTGTATGCCTTTCATTTCTAAGGCTTTTGTACAATTCAGATGCTTTATTTGCTGCAGAGTCTTTAGCCATTTTTAGTTCTTCAATAGTTTTATCCTTTCTATTGCATATTTTAATTTGTTCTTTAAGTTTAGACTCAAGAGTAACAATCTGGCCCTGAGCAACAGCTAGCAAGTTCTTGATATTGACTAATTCTTGTTCTTGTGACTCCAGTTCCAGATTCTGGCTGGGCCCATCAGATTTATAAATCTTCTTAGAGTTTTGAAGCCTTTCTACACGAGCTAATATTGCTTTTGTTTTTACCATTTTTACTATGTCCTGTAATTTGCTAAAATAAGTAATAGATTCAGTGATACACATAAATACTTGCTCAATAATGAAGATTATGCTGAAGAAATGGCTTTGAATCAATAGTTGGTGTGTTTAGAATCACTTATTGGGGTGGTGGTTTGAGCTAGAGGTGTGTAGTCGATGAAAGATTAATAAATGAACACCTGGAAGCCATATGTGTGCCACACCTGAAGTGCATTGGCTGATTTCCCACGCTTTTTGGCAGAGCAAAACTTGAAACTGCGGCCGTGCAATGGGAACTCAATTTCACAACTCGTGTTAGTGATGAAATGTGATCAGTTCCATTAGGAGAATAAAACTGTTGAGCCCGAATTTTTAATTTGTGATTGTTACCCCAAAATAATGACATATGACATACCAGATATCATGGTCAGAGATTATTTTTCAAAATTCTGGCTCAACAACATTGTTCTATTATGTTTACTGTACAATATTTGTTATTGAAGAAAGTTGAAATATTATGATTCTGACAGCTGGGGACAGAAATACTGATTTGATGCCTATTTTGGTGGAGAGATTGCACTAATTTGTGATTTTATTATGATATAACTAAATACACAAATATCCGTTCAGTAATAGTAATGATAATATTCGACCGTATATAATGCAAGTTATTTGAAGGTAATTAGAGGTTTGTAGCCCGAGATATTTGACTGGGACAATGGAAAAGGGCGTGTGATGGCTGTCACGCTAGTGTGACATGCGTGATTGGTGACCCCCACAATGTGACTGTGACACTATCTGAACCAGGCACAGGCATGGGTTTCTTCCCTACCATGACAGGAGTCAGGCAAAAGAGGCCAATGCAGAGGAGACTCAGTGCGCCGAAACTCTTGCTCCAGCTGTAAACCACTCCCAGCTCTTCTGTCTTTCTCCCCCGCACCGCCGAAATAGATGAATCTCAGCTTACCGCACTCAGCGCAGTGCATGCTCTGGCCAGACCTTCTCATCTTCACGTAGAGTCCGTGAATGGCTCGCTTCTTGGAGTAGCAGTACCACTGGTAGACAATCAACCCCTGGTGCGTTCCCCACTTTCTATGCTGTTCTTACCATTAACCAATTCCACAGAACACTCACCCCACGCCTCATCAGAAACAACATCAGAACGCGACGACGAGCAGAGGATGGATCGCAGTTACATCACCTCTCCTCCCTACCCCAAGCACAAGCAGCACCCTCCACCTCAAGCAGATTCGATTGCCCCTCAATGCCAAGTTCCAACACGAACCCCCGGCGCAGTCTAGACGCCATATTAACTTCTCTCCTCTCCCTCTCTTCAGTGAATAGGTCTCCAAGGGTGCTGCAGAGGAGCATCTTGCTAATTCAGAGCTCGAGGGTATGTGCTTCGGAGGGTGGATCCCTTGTTCATGAGGCTTCACCTAGGATATATGTGCGTTTTTCTTCCTCCTTTTCTCTTTCATCCTTCCCTCTTTTATCTCCCTCTCCCTCTATTCTCCTTCGTTCTCCTTAGTCTTTTCACCCTCCTTCGACTTTCTTCATTCTTGCCTTTCGCTATATGCTAATAAGTAGTACACAGTATCAACCCGCAGAACACGCCTCTCAGACCCCACCCCATCTTCTCACCCAAATCCCTTGCTTTCTCTCGATAACCTGGCAACTGCCGCTTGAGGGCCACATCGCCCTTTAGAAGATTATATTGATGGTCCTCGCACCTCCACCGTCGGCATCATGATAATCCCGCAGAAGAACCATGGGTCCCCATTGACCCGTTCAAATTCAAACATGCGCCCTTCCCTTCCTTCTCATTCGCCCTTTCGTTCTCGTGTCCGTGTCCCTGCTTCCCCTCCTCTGTGCAGGGGGACCTGGAATCAGGACAGGGAGGGAAGGAAGGAGAAGCCGAGGAAGGGGAATACTGTCCCGTGTGGACAAACATCTACCTCATCACATATACATTCCCAAGACAGATATACCTACACCTCTTTCTCCATCTTCCAGAGATGTACTTCAGCCACGTAGCGAGGATATTTGAAGATGTGGAGGTTATTAAGCCTGATGTCGTGCGTGTGATGGGTGCGGAGGGGGATGTGGTTATATATCTTGTGCAGCATCAGCATCGACAGTGGCAGCAACAGGAGAGGGAGAGGGAAGAGCAGGGTATCCTTTTCCTTGGCTTTTTTATTCGACATCTCAAGCTGCGTGGCCTGCTTCTCGACCGGTGTATCCACTGGGGTTGTATCCCCCTTCTCTTCAAAGGGAGCAGCAGTGGTCGATGGGCATAGGGATAGGGTTGACGGCGCATGTGGGTGCTGCGGCTGTTGGTGGGCTCGTTGATGATTGGGGTGCGGGGAGTGGAGTCGGAGCCGGAGGCTCGGGAGGAGGAGGAATGTCGCCTGCTCTGGTCCGATTCGAGTACAGCTGGGAAGCATTTGTTGATTCATTGCTCAGAGAATGGAAAACGCTTAATTTGACTAGTGCTTTATTTGCTTCGTACGTCTCTTTCTCTTTCCCTTCCTTGCATTGATTATGTTACTGACATTATCGTAGAGAAATCTTAACGACATTTCAAGTCCCTGAAAGTTTATCGTATGAGTGTTTTTTTATTGTGCGTTTTGGGGCTATGAGGAGTATGGGGAAGGCGTCGCGGTGAGCTGAGCTTCGTGTTGTTCTTTTTGCTTGTGTAGTTCGTCTCTTTTTTCTTTTGTTCTAGAGTGTTCTCTTTCGGGTTTTAACACTGACGCGCCACTACCTATGCCCTTTTTTGATTTCTAACCTTGACGTGTTCTTCCTCCTGCTACCTTAACGTTGATACGTTCTCCATTCTTCCCCTTTGCTTGATGCATCGCTCCTTTTCACTCCCTTCTTTTCTAATGCTGACATATTGTTTCTTCTTCCTTGCCCCTTCCTCTCTTTACACCAACACTGACAACACCTCACAGGAAGCAAGGAAAGACTACACCCTAATATGGTGGAATGTATGGGGTATGGGTATTGCTCTCAATGCCAGTGGTATGGCTAGCCTGGTCTACCCTCTTCTTTCTTCTCCCCATCCTCTTGTATGTATGGTGTACTGGCTTGCTTTCTGACCATTTGCATGCCCCATTAAGTAGCAGAGAGGTGTTAGCACCAAGGGTGGTAATTACTCTCATGCTTGGGCTTGGGCTTGTGTATTTGGAGATGATTGTGAGGACATTGAGGAGGTATGGGAGTTGGGAGGGTGTGAGGGGGATTTTGGGTGCATGAGTGGGGAGTCCTCTGCCTGCTTCTGCTTCAAATGTGGGGGGTTGAAGGGAGGGGGTTGTATTGCCTTCTATTCCTGTTGGGAATTCTGCTTTTGGGAGTCTGCTACTTGGGGGTCCTTCTGTGCCTGTAGGTGTGGGTGTGGCTGAGAGGAGGAGGGAGAGAGAATGTGGGAGGAGGGAATGTACTAATTGGGATGGGAGGAGTGGTGTGTGGAAAGAGGTTGAGGTTGGGAGGACTGTTAGAGGGAGTAGGGAGGGTGAGAAGGGGAGTGAGAAGGGTGTTGGTCAAGTTTTGATACCCAGATTCTTGTAACCTCACAAAGTGATTAGGATAGGGTTGAATCTATGTACAGCATGTTCTCATGCTAAGTTGAGTGTATTTGACTGATAATGAACTGAGTGCAAGTGTGATCATTACCTGAGCTTGTGAATAGCTGTGGAGGGATCTGAACATCAGATAACAAGCTTACAAATGCATTAATCGCTTCACTTCCCAAATCACCCTCAGATTGACTATCATCTCCAGCACTGATTATGCATACCATGTACCAAGTACCTCCTCAACGACAGTCACTAAAGCACCCAGAAGGTATTTCATCACATTAATCAATGGAAATTGTGTGATTTATGTTATATGTGAAGTCTGGAGCACTGTTGCACCAAAAAATGATCACAATGATAAGATATGGGTATGTGGGGTTTGTCCCTTTAAACCAATGCCAGAAAGGCATCATATTTGACATGAAGACACTATGAAACATTTAGAAAACTATGAGAAATGGACAATGGATCATATTTGTAATGAACATTCTCCATTAACTAGGTCCTATAATGTGGCCAATGCACAAAGCAGCACCAGTGGGGTGCTTACTGCAGTTTTGCATGAGCTTGGCTATAGACAAAATATGTTGGAAGGTTCATCCACACCTGAGCAAGATAATGACTATGGTCCTATGAGTTTTGGTTTATCTGGTAGTGATGATAGCATTGGATTTGAAGATAACAACATGATTGATGCTGTTATATCCATGTCCAGATATACCTTGCCGACATTACTGAAGGTTCCCACGTGACTGTTGAACATACCCAGTCCATTTCCAGAATGTACCCACTACAGGTTTACACTTTCTGATGTTCCCACCCAAGAACATACCCGGAACCTGTTGGGTTTTCTATCAGGTATCCTGGATACATAGTTTCTCTTATGACGGCCTCACCACGTCATCATTATATTACTCCTCTCTTCCATTCCTACTTGTACGTTTCATTATGGCCTTTGTAGATTAGTTCCTTATTCTTCATTCTGAGTGCATCATTTGTGCCCTACTCCGCTTTGCCCAGACTTCATTTCCTACTTACTCCTTTGACTTGTCCTTTGTATTATACTTCTACATTCATATCTACAGGTTACTACTTAGTATAAGTAGTCTTCCAGATGTACTAGTTAGTCTTCAGTATTTGTATCATCTTCATAGACTTCTTCCTACTTCTAAGTTCTGAAACCCACTCTGGGTTTTCCTTCAGGTTTCTCTCCTGCTACCTAGTGTAGTAGCGAAGCCTCATCTTATACTCTGGAATGTTTCCTTTGTCTTATATTATCTTCCTTGAAATACAAACCATTCCCTGGGGATATCCAGGCAGTGCAGCACACAAGCTGAAGCCACGGTTCTTTCCACACTCCTGCTCTACATTTCCGTACCCATACTCACTTCAGGTTTCCATTATAGTTCTCCCACACCCTCCAGGTGTCTTCACATTCATTTCCCAGTAGGAAGGGAATTGGTATGTAACAGATGCATTTGATATTCAAGAATCTCTTAGTGATTTGAATGCTGCACCAGTGGATGATCAAGTCAATCAGATTGCAAATAGTTTAGATTCATGGCTTGAAGATTCTTCTCAAATTTGGTATGAAATGCACTCTGATGAGGAATCAGCAGAATGGTCAGGTGATAACTGTGAGGAAAATGAGGAAAATATAGATGAATCAGGTATGTTTCATGGATTGTATTTCATATATTTTATTCAATAATCCACAAAGTAATTGTTAATCCTTTTCATTTGGAGACAAATCCAAGATGGACCAATATAGAACTAGAGCTGAATGAGGATGAAGAATGGTTTCCTTGGCCAAACAATGCTGTATGTTTGAGGATTTCAACCAGTAGGTGCACAACCAGATTTAACTTGACTGTAGACTTGCATTCTTGATGTTTTACATCACCTACCACACTCAGCATTTTCAGAAGCACAGATGTCACTTATTACATGGTCCCATCAGTTTCTAGGAAATGAAGGTGTCCCAAATAGATCAACAATGAAATCTGTAGAGTGCTTTCTACAAGAAATGTGTGGAATCAAAACTATTTGGTATAATGGTGCATTTGGTCACATATATTATGTCAATGATTTACATGCAACTGTGGCCCAGGTATGCATTTATGTATTCTAGTTACTCAGTTTAAATTCATTTGCTAATATATGCAAAGGAAATGGCAAACCCTATTGTGCACCAATACCTTGAATTTTTTCCTGAGGACAGTACAGGATATTTCTGTAATGCAAATCAATTTCAGCAGTGGAGACATGAGCTTGATGCAGATTTGACAATACCAATGATTTGCTCTCATAATCATGATTTTTACATTTATGAACCAGCTTTACTTACAACTGGTCAACTATGTGTTCCACATTGTTGGTTTAAAAGAAATGGAAATTTCTTTGGAGATACTTGGGCAATGTCTCAAAATATACAAGGCCAAACAGTTGGGTGGTTTGTTCATGAATATGAAACAATAGAGGTTGCACTTTTAGAATTCTTAGTCTCTTTTCCATATCTTTGTGATAGCTATGTTCAATGAGACATACATAATCCACAAAATATTCTTGGTTTGTTTTTAAATATTACTGCACTGTGTATATTCTAATGATTTTTTAGGCAGTTATAAAACAAAATCTAATGCTATTTATCATATATATAGCCCTTGGACATACACTGACCCTATAGAGGGTAATCATTGGCAAAAGAAAGCAAAAGGACATAGGGTTTTAGCATTCCCTATATGGTTGTATTGTGATGATACCTCTGGAAACACTTCCAAGCATTGGAACAAGCATAACAGTTTTCTGTTTACTGCAGCTGGGCTCTCTTATGATCAAGCACATCTTGAATATCATGTTCATTTTCTATGTACATCAAATACAGCACCTCCACTAGAGATGCTAGATGGAATTGCTGAACAGGTATATTTTTAAATTTAAACAAAGTCAGTATTTATTATTGGGTGATTTATAATATAAAAAGGTACAAGATGGGCAGAAAAATGGTATATGGGCATGGGATTGCATTTTACATGAGGTGGTATTGATTATTATCTCTATTCTTGCTGTTCTTGGTGATAATCCCATGCAGAGTGAGCTCTCCTGCCACATTGGACTTCATGGAAAGTTCTTCTGTTGATGCTGCTTTGTTCAGGGACAAACAATTTCAAAGGAACAAAACAATGAACAAGAATTAGGTACCACAACTCACTCAGATAGTGATGCAAGTCAAAGCAGCATGGTATCTGAGTCTTCTTCTGTAGTGGAGGTGATTAGTAAAAGGCATGGGGGAAAGAAATTGGAAACTGCAATGGAAATGAAAGATTGTGTTGTGTGATTCGTGAAGGTATATATGATGTAATATTGATTTACTTTGTTGAAAACTTCACATATGCTCCTTCCACCAGACAGGAAAGTTCAGAAGTCATCAAGACACACTAGATAATCTCCATACAATATTTACAACAGCCAGCAAAGTTGGTGGAAAGACAAACTCCAAGAAATTGAAGACCCAGTTTGGAATTAAGGATATGTATGATGTATCAAGGTCATTTTACTGACATGATATTCAGCATGGCTCATAAATTATCTGGTTCATTTCAGCAAAAGCAAGAAAAGATTAATAAATTCATATCAACATTACCAGAACATCTTACAAGTCCAATATGGCGAATACAAGATGATCTTGATCCACATAGAGATACTCCAGTTGAGATACTTCATGTAATCTTGCTTGGGTTTGTGAAGTATCTTTGATGTGATGCTGTGGCCCGAATTTCAAATAATGAAAAGGAATTGCTCACAACAAGACTCTCTTCAATCAATGTAAATGGACTTAATATACCCTGACTTGCTGGTCAAACACTTGTAAAATATGCAAGATCTCTAACTGGATGAGATTTTTGCATAATTGCACAAGTAGCTCCATTCACCCTTTATGATCTTGTGCCAAAACCTTGCTTTGATACTTGGATCTCACTCTCAGGACTGATTCCATTGGTGTGGCAGCCTGTAATTGATGATATTGATACTCATGTGGTATAAATTATATCTAATAATAAGTATAGATGTACACTGATATATGATTATAGAATGAAGTTACATTGGCAATCAATAATTTTCTACTGTGTACTGCTCATTGGACCCCCTGGTGGTTTAACAAGTCCAAATTTCATATTGTCCTACATCTTCCTGAACATATCAAGCACTTTGGACCACCAATTCTATTTGCCACTGAATCATTTGAGTCTTATAATGCACTTATACATGCACTCAGTGTTAATAGCAACCACCAAGCTCCTTCAAGGGATATAGGTCATGGATTTGCTGCAGCTAATCACATTCGGCACCTTCTAAGTGGAGGCAGATTTGTTAAAAAATGCACTTGCATGAATACACCTGTACCTGAACTATGTGAAATTTCTCAAGATAATGTTCAAAAACCTGGACCTGGACCAGTAAATCTCATAAAGAAAGATGTTATTCTTCACAATGCATTGGGATTTCCAATGGGCAAACTCTCAATTCATATGTATTCTTAATTATTTATTGTAAGGGATGAAGACAACTAAATAATTACTTAATAGACAACTTTAGTCTATGAGTTACCAAGCCACATCCATGGAATAAAACTCAAGCTTCTCAACAACTACCTTCTGATATAATAGAAGATAGTTCTGCAATAAACAATATGTATGGATTTTGTGAAAGTTATATCACAAAAAATGGGGACAAGTACAAAGCTGGTTCATTTGTTATTGTGAAAATCAACACCATAGCAATAATAGGAAAGGTTGTTGAAATTTTGCATGTCTCTTCATCCACTGATAATTCACTGATGTTGTTTAAGATTAAGATAATCTAAGGTGCTAACAGGAATCGACTTTGTTCGTGTTACAACACCTGAGTGTCAAGAAATATTTAGCAAGGATATTCTTGGAAATTTGGTAATTGGCCCTGTACAGCAAGAGCTGTATGATTTGTATGAAACTGAGTGTGAAGGAAATTGTACAGCAAAGGCTGTATACAATGTCAAGTATAATGAAAGAGGTATAGTACACACTATAGACCTAATGCTATTTATAATGTGTATGTTGTATAGATCAATGTTCAACTTGCTTAGAACTTGACCTATGATCTGCTTCTTATTCTGTTACTGTTACTCTGACTGTGACTGTGACTTCTGACTAATACTGTGACTATTACTGATCTGTTTACTGTTGCTGATACTGATACTATTTCTGACTAGACTGGCTGTGCTAATAAAACTGTACTAATAACTGATGACTAATGACAAATGGGTGAGACTACTGGGGGGTGGGTAGCTATCTATCTACTGCCAAACTGCCCTCCTTATATACCTTTTCCTAACCTGCTTAGTAATCCAATTCCCGCTCTACCAATCTACATTGTTCTCCAAAATGAGTAATGTGCAAGTGTAGATTTTAGATCTGAGGCTGTACAGGACAATGGTATTTGAGGGTTAGTCAGCAGAGAACAATAGCATATGTTAGAACAATGTGTAATGAATTGCATTGTTCTAAATAAAGAGCTACATTGTTCTGGGCAAGAACAATAGGAATCCATTTTTATAACAATGGAGTAGTGAACAATGGTGGTGAAAAACAATGGAGTTATATATAAATAGTTTCACATTGTCTTCAGATAATGGATGAATAGTACAATGTAGTTCATTTGTGATGAACAATAGGAGTGAAAACAATGGAGTTGTATATAAATAGTTTTCTCATTGTCTTCAAGCAATGGGTGAATAGGACAATGGAAGAGTGCCATATTATCCTTTGTTAGTGCATTGTTTGTGCAAGTGATTAATTATTGGTATGTGTATTATGTTTAATGGTGATTTAGAGTTGTTTGTTCATGTAAGGTATTGATTTGTTCATGTATGGTATTGGGTATATTTGATTAGTAGTGTGTTGTATCATGTGATTGTGTGAGCTATTCAGTCATGTGACATGACTGTGTAATTCCTTTTATTGTGGTATACAGTGCATTTGCATGCATTATATATAATCAATAATCAAGCCTGACACCAAGCCATATTAATGTGGAGATGTACTCAACAGGTGCTATGTCAAGCACTTACAATATGCCAAAGCTAACATCTCAGAACATACATAATATGCTGGAGCCTGATGTAAGTTTTATGATTTTATATTTCTGTTGTGAATGACAAGTACATGGAAAATTATAGGATATTATATGCACAGTCAATGTTCAGCACAATTGTGCAGCAAATAGATGTTGTACAAGTCAAACTCAACCTCAGTGGCAAGAATGCAAAATGACTACAACATATTCTAATGAGATAAAACATTTACCATCAAATGACACAGACTTGATTCTTAATACTGCACAAATGCAAAACTCCATTCATTTGCATAATTTCTGTGCAAAAATTGTGAACAATTCAGATGAAGACCAGCTTTTGCAATTGATCAAGGAATTGCTGCTGAAATTGTATCACAGAAGCAAACAAAAAAACAAAAAAGCAGCATGGACAATCAGCAAGCAGTCCTGCACAGCAGATACACTCCAACTTGGTCCATGGAACTTCAAATCTATGAAATATTTTGAGGAGGTCAAATGTCAAGTTGCACTGGCTCATCAGAGCCAAGTGCTTGATCTTGGCACTGGAAGCAACCAAACAATCATCACACAATTCACCATTGACCACACCACAACTCTCAGTCCACTTGTTTCACCATTGACCTTGCTGTTCAAATTCATTCCTCTTGCCCCCCACCCAAAAAAATTTCTGAACCAAGATTTTGCAACTCAAAGTTATTGAACCATGCAGTTTTTGTATTTAAATACCACTGGCTCAGGTGAGTAATTTCTGTTCACAATACACTCACATGGATGCTGGTTCCTCTTGCCATCATTGCTCTTGATCAGATTTGCCTCACAGCTCCAACCATGATAGCCATACAGCAGGAAGTTTACCAGAACCACAGCTCTTTGTAGATACCCTTGCAAATTGATATGGGCTGGAGTCTGGCCAGGTATCAGACCTTCATTCAATGATTTCTGTGCATACATGACTGGCTTGCTTCATTGCTTTTACTAACTAATATATATTTCAGCTTGGGAGCTCCTTGGATAGAGGCGATCTGTTGCTTTGTCTTGCCAATCAAGCAGCAGCCTACCATAATATGAACACCAACACCAAATTACTAAAGCTAGCAAAAGAAACAGTTGAACAACTGGAGGCTGTTGAATAAGAAACACTTATTGACTGGAAACCTATGTGGATACAGAAGGTAATGTCTTGGGTTGATCCATAAAGTGCACATTTTGCTGATATTTTATGAAGGATAAAATTCTTGCTTGCACAAAGGATAAACTCAGACCCAAGTCTAGGCTCATATGTACAGCTCTCAATAGTAGTCCTGGTATGTTTATAGGTTGTCAGTATAGCCCTCGCTGATGATGGATTATAGAAAGCACTGCAAATGGATTCTGAAAAAAAGTTTCAGTTATCAGACATATTTTCAAGGATTGAAGCATTGCAAGTACTTGAGAAGCTTGTTCATACCAACACATGGAGTGTGTTGAATCAAATGAGAGCCCATGTATGTTGCAGGTGCCTGCTTTTACTGATCACTCACACTCCTTTGTTGCAGATCTGAGAAAGCATCAAAGATAAATCAGTCAAACTTGAGTCCCTGGCCCAGGAACTCTGGAATAAATTCAAATCAAGCAAGTTTGAAGGCCAAGTCGACATAGATGTCCAATATTTCCACTCAACAGTGTGAATGCCAGGTGTGGTGGATATTGGGAAGATGATACCACAAGTGCACCAGAGTCCATTGCACTCACCTCCTCACCAGAGCCCCATTCCTTGCCTGCACCTGCACATATACACCTTCACAGTAATACCCAGCCTATGAATTCATCATCAGTTATTTGTCATTCAGCTACCCCCTCATTGACAGCAGCACCAGATAGTTTGGGGGCCTGACATCAAACATTGTTTTCAGCACAGGTTTCTTGTTGAGCTGGCATACAGCTTCCTCCTGTGGAGTCATTCATCAGTCAGCCAAGTACACATCATTCACTGGCTGAACCATACTCTATGAATACATAATGCAAGAAGTGTATCAAGTCCTTCTCAAAGGCCATCATCAGCTGCAGATAGGACAAACCAGTGCAATGAGCCTGTCTTCTCATTTGCTTCTTCTGACCAGTATAACCACAGGGACTGTGAACTTTGGAACTAGAGTTCAAGGTACCTACTTCATCAGTATTTACAAGCTTCTTTATTCACTCATAGTATACATCTTGTATTTCACTATAATACCCTTAAATGCTTTCTATTGCTTTCTATTTATTGATCTGCTTGAGTGAGGACCAGAAGAGTGACTATCAATTTCTCAAAAAGGCAGCAAGAGGGGCCTCCTTTCCCATCAGACCCTGAGCAGACTATGTGTTGAACACCTCTGGAACCCTATCCTTGGTTCATAATTGCTCAATAGTATTCAGGATCCAAACATCAAACAGATGCACGATACATGCATATTGTTTACTTGGTACATAGGAGCTAAATGCATAATCCAAACATGCCTTAGTGTCCCCCATGTAGAGCTTTTGATAATATGGTTCAGAAAAACTACATTCTTCAAGGTTTCAAGCACACACTTGATTGTTGTGTCACAATTTGTTGGAACTCAGACTTCACCTGTCTGAGTTCTCATTTAAATTTTCAGAGGGAGATTCAGAAAATTACTGCCATAACTGAATATAAGTTAAAAGCTTATCATCTTAGTGACAGGCAGTGGGACATGGTTGAGAATTGGGTTGATGTGCTCAATGTATGTGCATTTCTAATAGTTAAACTTATTACTTAAATTTGTTGTAGATTTTTAAGGAAGCAACAGACTTATTCTCTCAGGATAAAGTTCCCTTAATCATGGAAACACTACCCATTTTTCATGATTTAAAACTTTCACTTGAATGTGTTTGAGATTCATGCCCAGAAGAAGATGAAGGTGAGCTTAGTGATGAAGTTCCAAAACTTCCAGCTGTCATGAGAGTTGCAGCACATGCATCACTCCTAGTACTTGAGAAGTATATGACTCTCACTAGAGAATCAGAAATATATTACATTGCGATTGGTATATATATATTATTATTAGTTTTATTTTTATTATTGATTGATAATATTTAGTAATGTGTCCTGACAGAAAGCTTGAGTGGTTCAAAGTCCATGGTTATACCACTCAACAGGTACAGTATATTACAAACATTGTCATAAAGAGGTGGGAAACATCCTATAAGAGTTCAGAGGCAATAGTTGTTCCTTCAGTGGCACAAGTTTGTTTTAGTTGACAATATTTTCACAAGCTTGGAGAAAGGGGGATATCAAAATTGAGTTGCTACAACAAGCTGATTGTATGATATGGTAGCAGGTCTTGGCACTATGTTTTGATTGGCTTTGAATGCCTGTATTTTTGCAACTGTACAATGATACATGCTCTAGATACAACCTCAGCAGGCTTTGGAGTTGGAGATAGAAATATACAAGAGGCTAATGCTCACTTATTGGATAGATGCTGTGCTACAGCCAGTATGTGACTCAAAGATTATATCTCTGATATAATGGCCTCTTTTTAGAGTTTTATATTTACTATACAGCTCTACTAACTTCTCCTGTAGCTGGTGATGTCAGATAATGCTTGTTAAGTTTGCTAAGTGTTCATCAGATTTAACTTCCACACTAAACACCCACCAGTATGTTAGATGTACTGGGTTGCACAGCTCTCTTAGGCTATGTTGGGCTGTGTATGTAGCAGTGCTTTGCACTGCTCTGCTGTGTAGCACTGACTTGTACAGCATTGCTATGCTCCACAGGTATTCTGTGCACTTACTTGTATATAATCACTCTGTATCTTGGTAGTTGACAACAAGTTTCCTCCCTTTTGTGTTTGTGTCTGTGTCAGTGCCTGAGTCTTTGCTCTCTGTCATCCTCTTATCTCTCAATCTACCCCCTTCCTCATTTGTTGCTTCTGACACAGTATGTAATAAACATAAATAATTATGTTATTGACAGTAACTACTACAATATTGTATCTATTATGTGCCAAGAAGCTGCTTTCTCATATCCAAAATTTCAATTTTGAGCCTTTCTGCATCTTTATCTTTACCCAGATTATTGTATGTAGCTGCAAGATTAACCATGCTTGAAAGTGTATCAGGATGATCATTGTCAAGAATTTGCTTCCTCAAATCCAAAACTTCAGTTTCCAGCTTTTCTGCATCTTTATATTTGCCTTGGTTTCTGTATGTAACTGCAAGACTAGCCATGCTCTGAAGTGTATCAGGATGCTCATTGCCAAGAATTTTCTTTCTCAAATCCAAAGCTTCAATTTTGAGCCTTTCTGCATCTTTATGTTTACCCAGATTCTTGTATGTAACTGCAAGACTGGCCATGCTCTGAAGTGTATCAGGATGCTCATTGCCAAGAATTGTCTTTCTCAAACCCAAAACTTCAATTTCCAGCTGCTCAGCATCTTTATGTTTACTCAGATTTCTGTATGTAACTGCAAGACTGGCCATGCTCCAAAGTGTATCAGGGTGCTCATTGCCAAGAATTTGCTTTCTCATATACAAAGCTTCAATTTTCAGCTTCTCTGCATCTTTATTTTTACCAAGATTACTGTATGTAACTGCAAGACTGGCCATGCTCCAAAGTGTATCAGGATGCTCACTGCCAAGAATTTTCTTTCTCAAATCCAAAGCTTTAATTTCGAGCTTTTCTGCATCTTTATTTTTACCAAGATTACTGTATGTAGCTGCAAGACTGGCCATGCTCCAAAGTGTTTCAGGATGTTCATTGCCAAGAATTTGCTTTCTCATATACAAAGCCTCAATTTCCAGCTGTTCAGCATTTTTATGTTTACCCATATTCCTGTATGTATCTGCAAGGTTGGTCATGCTCCGAAGTGTATCAGGATGCTCATTGCCAAGAATTTTCTTTCTCATATACAAAGCTTCAATTTCCAGCTGTTCAGCATCTTTATATTTACCAAGATTTCCATATGTTACTGCAAGATTGTCCATATTCCAAAGTGTATGAGGATGCTCATTGCCAAGAATTTGCTTTCTCAAATCCAAAACTTCAGTTTCCAGCTTTTCTGCATCTTTATATTTACCATAATTCCTGTATGTAACTGCAAGATTGCCCATGCTCTTAAGTGTATCAGGATGCTCATTGCCAAGAATTTCCTTTCTCATATCTGAAACTTCAATTTCCAGCTTCTCTGCATCATTATATTTACCCTGATTACTGTATGTAGCTGCAATACTGGCCATGCTCTGAAGTGTATCAGGATGCTCATTGCCAAGAATTTTCTTCCTCATATTCAAAACTTCAATTTTCAGCTTTTCTGCATCTTTATTTTTACCTTGGTTACAATAAGTAACTGATAAGTGATACAGTTCACTGAGTACTATCTTGCTATAGTCAAGATTATCTGTACTAATCTTTTGCCTTATATTCAACCACATGTCTTCCTTGATAATTGAGCTTCCAGTGAAATTTTCATGATATCCCAGAAGCTTTTCCAAGTATTTTAATGCAACTCTTAATCTATACTCTCCTTCCATATTATATTTACCACATTTTTTTAGTATGTTTGCTAAAATGCTGAAGATATCATTGTAGTACTTGGAATTAATTATTTTATTGTCATAACATAAATTTTGTATGACATGTGGCAGGAGATTATTCATATAGATATATTCTGCAGTTGTATCCTCAGTACAAGTAGAGCTCACTAATATTGATCTTGCATTTAGTATCCATAATTTTCTTTCTGTTAGTGATAACCTATCTTGACAATATGTCTGTACCAGTGGATGTACATTGTAAAGTGTTTTTATCTTAGTTTTATTTATTAATGAGAATGAAAGTAGCAATTCAATGCTTTCTGTAAATAGCCATTCATCCCATTTACCACATTCATTCAAATTCAAAATTGACACATTCATGGATGATAGATATGAAGGTAAATCAATATTTTCATAATGCTTCTTGTGTATTGGAAAATACATTGCAGCTCTTTCAAATATTGATTTTGATATCTTCTCATAATGAAAAAATGAACAGATATTTATAAGAGTTATTGCATATTGTGCTGTAGCTGCTCTATCTTTATTTCCATTGTCAATTGAATCTTCCAATATTTTTTGAAATGAAATCTCCCATGTTTTATACACTGTTCTATTATATCCTGATGCACCTTTAAATTTGTCATGATTCAATATCTTAGGTCTGAACTTGTCATAGAGTTTAATAAAATCATTAATATCATAATGTACTTGAGCTATATATGCTCCAGCCATATCAATAGCCAATGGCAGATAATGCAATTTTTGAACTACTATTTTTGCATCATTCAAGTCTTTTGTATTCTTAACAACTCCACTTGCTTTTAAAAGCAGGTCAATGGCTGTTTCTTCACTCATTACAGATACTTCCAGTGAATTTTCATGTGAAGTAATTCTGCTAAGTGCAGGATTTCTGCTTGTAATCAAAATATTTCCCAGGTTTCCAGGTGGAATATACTTTTCAACTAGTTCAGGAGAGCCATCAGCATTGTCATATATTATGAGCCATTCAGATTCAAGATTAGAAATCCAATTAAGAATCACTGCAGAAGAGAATGAAGATGCTGAAGTCCCTGGAGTTGATATCTTCTTGTATATTTCTTTCAGACTTTGAATGACTGTATCATCAGATGTTGTGTCAATCCAGAAGATGTTTACATATCTGATCCATATTATTAATTCTGTAATTAGGAGAACTGGAGAAACACCTACTGGCCAGTCTTCTCATCTATAAACCTCAAACAAATCTGAGTTTTTCCAATTCCACCCATTCCATATAGAAGGAACATTTTTCTCTCAGTGGTATATGCTCTTGCAAAATGTTGATAAAGTCTCTTCAGATACACCTCTTGCCCAACAAAGTTCTGAGAGGTACAAGCAGCTGTGGTCCGAAGTGGAGATAGTTCTTCATCCTTTGGCTGATTGTATGTATTCTGAAATTTGAGTAATATCAGTAAAAAGTGTTTAAAAAGTGATTTGGTAAACTACGTTATTTATCTGGGTATCAATTTTTATGTCATTCATTTCAACACGTTTAATTTTAAAGTTGTGCGCATTTTTGAATGGCATGTTGAGTAATAGGCTTCGCTATTTACGGTAACTGTTCGATGCTGATGGGCCAGAAGGCTCAAGCAGGTCTATATGGACAACACTTATATACCTCAATTGGCGCACCTTTCTATTCTTAACACTCCGGAATTACATTTGACGTTTCTCACGGGTAACGATCACTTGATGAGTATCGCGGTACCGCCTCGCTCTTCTTTTTATTCTGTCCTTTTATTCATTTTCGTTTTCGTTTCGGGAATTAACTTCATTCAGATATATGTATATTCCCTACGTAAATATTCACGTTATCATGTTCCATCTATCAGCACGGGGAACATGTTTAGAACGAGAACTCCAAGAGAGCTCCTAACTCGGCAAGGTCAGTTAATCTTTTGAAGTAAGTAGTATAAGTACTGTACAAATCAAGCCGAATTGATTTGATTCAAATTTGACTGGCACAGTACTTTCTGGGATGTATTTCGAGAATGATTGAGACTCGAGAGTGAGGCTATGGTTAGAATTAGGTCAGCTGTTATATCGGCTACATGTGGGTATTAGTATATGGTTTCAAAACAAGGAGGGGGGGAGGGTAGAAAGAGGAAGAGGGAGAAAGTGGGAGACAGATTACATAGTAGGGCCACATAACAACTCCATCTCGAAAAAGCATCTCAGTTCCAATAATACAGTGATAAAAACTGCCATCAGCCAACTCAACTTTGATCGTGGCTAATGTGCACTGACGAGTTGCTGACAAGATCGTAAACTATTTGTTAGGACGATACACAAACGATACACCTGGTAGTGCCAGGATCGAAGCACGTATAGAATTAGCGCTCTATTAGCGCTTATCCCCGGCAGCCTGTGAATTTTGTATCGCCACACATATCGCTGTCGCTTCGACAACTTTCAAACCATCTGCATCCATGATGCTTACACTCTGTCCCCTTCTGTCCCTTCAGAGCAGCCGGTTGTTATCTGTGTTAACCACAACTCTAGGCCTCTTCTTCCCAGTACTACCTGCGATACAAAGTCCGCTGTAGCCTCAACACATACTCGCCCTCTCGTTGCCCACGAACGTGCAGGACGCTTTCATTTAGACCAACAAGATTCAACGTGCTGAAGCTGGTAGTTTGCTTAACTTTTGAAGCGATGCAGGACGATAATCTGCTAAGAGATGTGCCAGTGCGTTTCTTGAGGATGCGTAAGGAGGGGGAGAAGCGGTATAGGGACTGGTGTACGTGCCGTTTCGTCTTCATCTATCACTCTGGAGGGCGCCTACGGACTAACCGTATCGACACATAGCCCACCAGTCAAGCCTTAAACCTACCACTGCAATCTCTATAGACGTAGTCCATCGTGCCTAGTTGATCCAGGGACATGGTGCTGTAATCACAGCTTCTCAACGTACTGGACTGGATGTGGTGGAAGGCGAGAACTGCCGTGCCCCAGGAATTTACCAACCTGAGGTGAGTTTTCCCTGCGATACATGGCAGTGTTAGAAGTATTGACATTGTGGATAGTTATAACTTCATTCATTCTCATTTTCGACTATACATGTGAAAGTACAGCAATCCAGCGTCTTTCCATATACCTCCGGCATATCCAGCACAACGCTGCATGAACATTCGTTCTGAGCAACTCTGCAACTCCTATAACCCCCCTCTTCGTCTCCCGATGTTCGCTGCTCTCCGAATAGTCCCCCACACCCACCACCATAGCGCACACCAAGATTGGCCACGTCACCCAGTACGCCTATATTGTCCCTCCAACCCCCACCTACGCCTAATGCTTCGTACACTCATACCTCCTGGCGGCCTCTTTCGACGCGCTACGTGTGCAATATCCCAACTGGAACCGTCATTGGCATCATCGCCGAGCTCCCGAATTCCTAATTCAATAACCCCAACCATGTTGGTTTGATCGGGGCAATGATAGGGTTGGTTACTGGTACGACGTACCGCAGGTGACGGCCCGTAGGGTATGAGTGGTTGTGGATAGATAGAGTGAATGAGAGGTGGGCAGAAGGGGGGTGATAAAGACTACATAAAGGTCTAACACGAGTGCAGGGGCTTATCTCTTGGTACGAGGAGCTTGTACAGTGCTGGATGTCACGCTAACGGCTATCGGTGTTCCTCGAAAACTTTCTGGGTAGGGGAAGGCCCAGAGATGCGAGGGTGGTTGATGAGGTAGGTGTCCTCATTTCGACACGTACAGCTATGCCAAAAGTTTTTACTATAGTTACAGCCATATGTTCGTCCCTTCGTGTGCAACGAAACGACGCAACATATCTTACCTTCAATCTCCTCATATCTATTCTACTCCCTGCAGAGCACCACAGGGTGAACTACCTCGGGGTATCTTCCCCCTCATCACTCCCGTCCACTCACTTCCGCGCTACCCTACGAGCAACTTCAATAACTGCCACGCGTCACTGCGCACCCTACTCACGCAGCACGAGCCTACGGTTTCGTCTCCCAAGGATGCTGCGGCTGTTGCTGGTCTCGTCGATGATCGGGGGGGGTTATGGTGCGAGGGCAGGAGCCGGAGGCTCGGGAGGAGGAATGTCACCTGCACTGATCCGATTCAACTACAACCGGGAAGCATTCGTTGATTCGCTACTGAGTGAATGGAAAACGCTTAATTTGACTAGTGCATTATTGGCTTTGTACATCGCTTTTCCTTTCCTCGCGTTAGTTATCTTATTGACATTACGGTACCCCTCAGGAATCTTAATGTCATTCCAAGTTCCTGAAATGTCAGATGACCCACTTACGCTCAAGGCGGCTTTGCTCTCGCTCATTTGTGCTACTATGAGTTTATCCTATAGGTGTGTTTTTATTGTGCGGTTTAGGGCTATGAGGAGTATGGGGAAGGCGTCTAGGTGGGCTGAGGTTTGTGTTTAACATTCTTTCTTCTTCCCTACCAACAACACTGACAACCCACACTGGAAGCAAGAAAAGACTTACACCCTAATATGGTGGAACGTTTGGGTAATGCTCTCAATGCCAGTCGTATGGCTAGTCTGGTTCACCCTCCTCTTCCTCCTCTCCATCCTCTCATACGTATGCCGCACCGGAGCCCTTTCGGACCACATACGTGCGCCGTTAAGTAGCAGAGAGGCTTTAGCACCGAGGGTGGTGATCACACTTGTGTTGGGGCTTGGGGTTGTGTATTTGGGTATGATTGTGAGGACTCTGAGGAGGTATAGGAGTTGGGAGGGTGTGAGGGGGATTTTGGGTGCTAGGGCGGGGAGTCCGATTGGGAGTAAGGAAGGGGCGGGGGTTGTGTCACCTTTTATTCCTGTTAGGGCTTCTGCTTTTGGGAGTAATCCGCCGCTTGATGGGAGTCCTTTGCCTGTACTAGATGTGGGGGAGAGGGGGAGGGAGCGCGTGAGGAAGGAGGAGGGAATGTACTGATCAGACTGGGAGGAGTGCTGTGCGAAGAGAGGTTGGGAGGACCATTAGAGGGAGTAGGGAGGGTGAGAAGAGTGAGAAGGGTTTTAGTGGATAACTCAGGACAGTTTGGTGATTAGGGGATGGGTGGTGAGATGGTATGGTATGGTATCGCAGCTTCATGATGATACTTTGACATGCCCTTTCTTGATGATAATTTATTCTGTCATAATAACGAGCTTTTTTTATGTTCTTTTTTTGTTTTGATGTTTTGTATATTTTAGACGATCGTTTGTAGCTTAAGATAATAGGATTTGCACTGTACTTTTGTTAGTTTTTTAGTGTAGGGATTCAGCTTGAATTTTTAATGTGCAATGTCACAGTGTGCTTTGTGAGTTTGGAAGAAGCATCACACTGTCGCAACTGCCCAGGCCCAGCACTCCACCGATACCTCCCACATCCCGGGGGCGTAACATCAATCTTTCTCCTTACTTCCTGTCAACACAGTCACTACCTCCCTCTTTCCTGATTAATTCTCCGTTCTAGAATCTCTTGACCTTCATCTCAACTTGAAATTCCCGTTATGTATATAATTCCTATCTAACTTTTCACCGAACGAGTTTTGACCAGTTAAAGTCTGTCGCTGCTTGGTACTAGTCTATTTTCTCCTTTTGCGCTGTCCCCCAATGTTCTACGTTTCTTCGCTATAGAACAGCCTGAGTCAATTGTTTAGGTTCTCGTAACTGGTACCTCACCTTTATAATGGTGATGGTACCTGCACGTTTAAAACTTTTTACCCAATCTGCTTGGGCAGGTTCTGCGAAATCGGTCAGAGCACTTCTGTAATCCGTTGGAAGACTATTGTTGAAGATTATATTCAAGCCTTGTATTTCGTTATTGATGTAATTAATTTAAATCTGTCAGTGTTCCATGGCACGGCGGTTTTATTGCTTAACCATCTAGAGGTATTCAATGATGTTGACGTCGGGAAAATGGCTTTATTGTGCTGGCTTGTACAAGTCGACGGCCGTGGGAGATTATCAGCCTGCTCCAATCGAGCGCTCCCGCAGTGATAGAAAGGGATAGAAATAGCTATAGGGGGGCACCTTCCCTGGCTGTCTCCGCGGAGGGACAGGGCCCCGGCACCCGCCAAAGAGAGTGAACATTCCACAATTTGATCGGAAAGAGTCTCAAGGAAGCTGATGCAGATTACTCTCCCGCTCTTATGTACCTATTTCTCATTTTGACAGGGTTCATATAGTATGATTCTCGTTCATTAATGTACCTTCCGTACACTACGCATCCTTATAGTTTTTTCTCGCGATCCACTGCAAATTGGAAAGCATGTTAATGTGAAGGAAGACACAAAAATTAAATGTAGCAAGTAGATCTCACAAAAGAAACAATGAAAATTTAAAAATCAAATATCAACAATAATATACGGCTGCTCGAATACGAATGTGTCGATATTCAGGGGTGATGTACATACCTAATGCGAAACTTTGAAGATACCACGTACACATGCCTACCTATAATTGTAGCGACTGATACATCACAACGTACTATAATTACTGTAGCTGGTACATCATGGCATAGCTGTAATTACAGCAAATGATATGTCAAGGTCCCAATATCTGGTGAAAAAAGCTACTTGATTCTCGGTGTGCTGTAGCCTACAACTGATGGTCCCTTTATTCTATTCTATAGTGTATCACATGAAAGTTTTAACTTATAAACACCTACAAAGATGTTCTTCGCACGACTTACGAATAAAGTATCTAGATTATACAGGAAATGTTCAAATTTAAGTTAAACAATGAGGTATTCTACATGCTATGAGTATTGAGTGTATGTGGATGTAAAGCAAGTATAAATGGCATTACAGTAAACGGGTTGTGATTGCAAAGATCGACGAGGGCGTGCGTTTGATAGGCGTTTGACAGACGTTTGACCGAAGGGATTTACTCACGTCCGTGAATTGTGGCACTGGCACCGCAAATAAGTACAGGCAAAGTGACCAACGTTAGCTGGAGCGCATTTTCTCTCTGAGTATGTTCTAATTCAATATTTATACTAATTACATACAAAATCTCAATCGAAACCAGTGAATAGTCACTCAGATTGCCATGGAATAAAGGAAGAGTAAGTTGAAATAACCGCATAAATTCAATTTATTAAGTAAATATCATTCTAGTATGTTATATAATACGTAGATACATACTGTATGTAGTTTCTATTATATAAGCGTTATACGAGATACATTAGTGTTAAATATAACAACATTTCTCAACGTCACTACCTTTCGCTACCGGTTCAGCTGGGATCCTCCAGCCTCTTCCTTTCAGATAAACTAATAGAATAAGTAATTCACAGACCACCATCAAACCCGCCCAAATAGAATATGTGATGCCTAAAATTTAGTAACGGTCAGTGATATCGGCCACTACTCGAGAAAACAAAACGAAATTCTTACCATCTCCGAGTCCGTTCTATTAATAGATATGGGAAGTAAGCATACTTTGTAAGACGCCACGAAACAAAAATCTTACCTGAAGAGGAACCGCTGTTTCTAACGCTATGAAAGAAAGCAGTCCTCGGAAAGCGCTGTTGGTCGCAGTAGCACCTGATGAACACCCAACATTAGCATCGACAATGTATGCTAATGTACTGGTGTACATCCATCTACAATAGTCTTTGTGAGAAAGCGTTATACATATTGATTCAATGAGAAAATTACGTTGTAAAGAAACCACACGCAAATAGCATGATCGCTATAGCTGCAACATTGACTTTCTCTTCGGAAACCCATCCAAGGCCAAGAATAAATGCGGGAAGAAATGTTCCCCCGATTACCGATGTCCTAAGGCGTATTTCAGAATACATTTCTCCATTCAACTCCCTTATTCTTTTGAGCTCCAAGTCAGACCACCAACCACTCGTGAGGCTGCTGATCACACATCCTGTTGTACATTCAATTCAGTTCTCATTATCACACGCTTTAAGCAGATATTAGCGCACCAACTCCATATGAAATATTAACAAGCCCAATGTAGAGAGGACCGAGATCGTATTTTGAGCCTAGCGTTCGTGAAGAGGTATATGTAGCTAAATATCCGAAGGCAGCAAGAAGACCTATGAAAATAATTTGCACGAGCATTAAAATTTCTTAATCAAAGAGTCTTAAAGTATGCTTACCAGAGGCAAACAAAATGACTATGTTATGTCTTTGCTTCACAACTCGAAAGATTGGTTTGATAGGATCCATGTCTCGGAACGAAAGTTTGACATCGACGAATGTGGACGAGGTTGTTTTCTTTTCTACATCTCCGGCTTGTTCGATGCTCTCTTTTTCCGTTGTTTGTTTCGCCGAATCTATGTTTCCGGAAATCTGAGATAGCCTCTTTGTGACAACGTCACGATAGACTAAACTACGCTCCTTCCTAAACGTATCCCGGAAAAGTAGTACAAACGCAAAAACAGAGATGCCACCCAGTATGCTTAAAAACCAATAAATTGAACACCATCCAAGGGCAGACGTCAATATTCCACCAAATATAGGCCCTAAGGCCTGTTGTAGATATCATTTAGATGCTCGCTATATATATTGTTATTATCAAACTCACAGGGCCGAGCAAAGGCGCAGTATAATATATACCCATCTTGACAGCGATTAGTAAGTTTTGGTCAAATAATGGTATCGGCCATCCAGAACGAGGATATTCACCTTTGAGCCACGTTCTACCGGGTCAAATATATCAGCAAGCGTTGCTGACCCTAGTGAGCTAACTGCGCTTGACCTATAAACGTGTCAATATTGATGACACGCGACCGCAACAGTTAAGTCATACGTACCCAACTGCCTGAAGGCAGCAGAATGCAATAATCCTGAACAAGGAATAAATGCTTAGAGCTAAGATCTGCCACGATGCTTGAAACTTACAGTTTCATACTCTTGCTCAAAGCAACTATGATGGATCCTACGGTAAATATGGCTAGTGTAATCAAGTACACAAACTTTAAGCTATGTTTTAGAAAAGATACATCCTTTAATTAATAAGACACTTACCCTTCTTCCTTGGAATTCGCTGATGACACTCCAAATTAATGGTACCAATCCTTGGAGTAATAGGAACAATGAAATGCTCAAGCTAAGTTGAGCGCTAGTTGCATTCAGATCATGTTTTATCTCCTCGATGGCGGCTATTTCATGGAAATCAGGGAAGTAGATCTACGATATACAGCAGAAACTCACGGTTCAGAATGTTAGCTGCAAGCTGCGCAATCATAGCAGCGCAGGAAATAAGAACAAGACAAGTGTTCTATAACCCAAGAAGTTAATCAAGTAGTAAAATCATAACAATAATATCAAAGTACCTTCCGCAGCCTGGACCACTTTCGTGGATCATCCGAGACTGGGTAGTGCTCAAGGTCGAGCTTAAAGACTTCGACCACGGTTGCTTCAGTCTTTTCATCGACTTCAGCTAAATTAACCGCATTTTCGCAAGCAACAACGCGATCCGTTGCCGCGACTGAAGATGAAGACACAACAGCAATGGAGGTATTCATGGCGGCGGGCCGAAGTAAGATACGAGCCTAGTAGCTAGGGATTTCAGGCAATGCTGTGGCTTTGATATGTATATCATTTGCAATAATTATTATAGGTTCATGATGTATCAATTGAGGTAATCACCGTGCATCTGTGATATATCAACGGCATTAATTACAGTACATCTATGATGTATCAACGGCATTAATCACAGTACATCTGTAATCTATCAACGCTGCAATTACTGCAGCCTCCTAGAATTTGAAAGGAAAGAGAAGCTGATACAGATTACCCACCCGGCGTCCCCCGCCCTCGCGTACCTGCTTCTCATTTTAAATCTCACAGGGTTAAAAATAGCATGATTCTCTGATTTCCCCGTTTTAAGTTCCTTTGTACTTCTCCTTGCGCTAACATCATATTCCTAGGTTTCCGAGAGGCTACTAGCACCTACTAGCACCCTTGCAGATATCATATTCGATTTAATAACTAAGCCACATTGAATGTGATGGATCATCGGCAAGAAATTTTCCGTTGTTGGGATGAGAGTGCAGACATGGAGCACGTCGGTATCATGATGTGGTATAGTTTATAGTAAGTTATAGGAGGATTTTAACGCCATCGTTTCAGCCGTATGCAAAATAGAGTGCATTTACTTAGTCGTGGCAACTAAGGAGACACAACAGGATACAGCCCACTAAATCAAAGCAAACCTTTGCTTCATTAAGATCACAACCATTCCTTTACGTATTCACGTATGTCAATATTTTTTTTTAAAAGCTCGGGCGCATAGAGATATGATGCATGTACTACCCCAGATAGTAGTACTATAGTAGTATTTCTCACATGACGACATATTTACCCAAATGTCACTTCTGTTAATGAGCAATTTATCCAAAACACATATCGATATATTGTCCACTTCATATACAAATCATAAGCAATCACAATATTTATCCTCCCCTCTTACGAACAAATCTTTCAAACAAGGTTACCCATTTAGGACGAAGGAGCAACACAGAGAACCTGTAAGATATGTACTCAGAAAATTGCCTCCAGCACAAACAGAAAATTACACACCTCGCCAGGATAAATGTTAGTGCAGTCACTAGCAATGTTGGGGTTGTTGCTCAGCAAAGTGGCAACACTAATCCCAGCAGCGCTGGCAATAGCAGGGCAAGAGTCTCCAGATTGGACAACGGAGACTTGGTTGCAATCTTGTCCTTGAATCCCCAAGCAAAGAGTCTGAATGACGATGAGTATCGTCGAACGACTTTATATTGAAAGGGTCATTTACCTCGCCCTCAGAGAGGTTAGAACAGTCAGAGTTGATAATACCAGCGTTTACAGTCGCCAACTGGTAGCTGTTGAAATGGACAATTAACGAAGCAGCTCAGAAGGTTTTTAATAAATAGTACTAGACTTACGTGGAAACATTCTGAGCTGCAGAAATGGCATCACAGACATCTCCAAGGCGAACAACGTATTCCCTATCGCAATTGGCTGGAAGGGCCAGGGACTCGACAGTGGCCACTAAAATGAAGCATACATATTAGCGGCGACATCCAGAGATGTTAATATCTGCAGCGTACCGAGGACGGCACTCAAAAGGAGAGCAGTAACTTGAGCAAAGCAGAACATAGTGAATATGGGAGTTAACGCGAGAGATAGACAGATGAGAAGTGCTGGTTGTCAGAAGAGATATCTGGACAATGAAGTAGAAGAGAGAAACACTGCTCCCTTTTATACCTCTCCTTCCTCCCCAATAAGCTATACCCATCGCTAAAACTCAAGGTCTTATGACTCGCGTGAGAGCAGCTTTAGGAACGCATGATATCGTTCCTCGTCGAGTCAAAGATATAGAGGTAATGCACATGCAGAACGGAGGATCAAACGTAAAAGCGCACCTTGTTTCATGCCGAGTGCACTCTTATTGCCTAATTAGGGCATCAGGGCGGGATCCATACGGCGCACGTCCCTTATTTGGCTGGGGACCGCTTGACAAACTTAGCAGCGGCCCGTACATACGAAGCGCGGTAAACTATAAATAGTACACCCGAGACTCGACCTTGAATGAGTCATTCTACGCGAGGTAAAGCATTCGTTCTTGGAATGTCATTGGCATAAAGCCTGTGTAGACTGGGACGTCAAGGTTCTTTGAGATTTCAGAAAGGTTTCGGCATGTACGGAATTAGCCATCACAAGAGAACGAGACAATGAAAAAGATATGTACCTTCCCCGCCTCTCCAAAATATGATGGTTTCATTAAAGTACGGGAGTCTTTCACTTCGTAATATCAGAGCTACTCGTAGCTACTAATGTATAAACATTCGGATTGTATATTTCTAGGTAAGTGCATACTATAATATGCACCAAAATGTTGTGGAGATTGTGGCGTCTAGTAATTCTTGGTGAATAGTCGTTCTGGAGGAGATGATAAGGATTGCCTAGTCATGTACGAAAATGTCGTACTAATGTTTCTGACTAGCTGAATTAGCCGACCCCTTGGATAAAATCCTACCTTGTGTTTCGTTTGAGCTACAACGTGTACAAGAAGAAAATAATCTTTTGAGACAAAACACCCCTGCTGAGAAATGCAGTGAAAAGTCAACGATGGTATGTGTCTATCAACACGTAGAATTTTGTGACATCGACCCGGAAGTGCCTGGTTCTATCCTACCGTGCCGGAACGCAGTTCTCCATCCGTGGATAAATTAGCAAAATAGGAAAGATATAATATTTAGAGAATAAACTGACTGAAGGTCGGTTGAATGTTATATTCGTGTCAAGCAAGAGGGGACACGCTGGTGCTGTAAAGCAAGGTATCGTGAAAGATTCAAGAAGCCAACAAGAAGCACCTATGTACTCGAAAAATAAAAGTCCGGAATCCCGATTGACTAAGAAGAATTTGAAAGAGCGGCAGGAGATACTTAGAGAAGAGACTGTGGCTCTCTGACCGTTTATGAATTTAGCACAAATTGCGTTAGACAGTTCAACCAGTAAACTCTATATTGACTTTCCTCTGGAGTACATATCAGACTTCATGAAACGTCTAATTCTTCATCGGGGGGCGTCTTAACGGTAGTGCTAGAAGAGCATTCGCACAATAACCGCAATATGTGTTTATAAAGGCACTGAATTCAAAGGTCAATAGGTACTTCACTACAGCTACTTATTAGTATACCTATGCGTTTCGAAAGCAACCCCATAGCAAAAACTGTCGCAGACGACATTCATACATATTTCCTTGAGTCTCGGGTAGGTTATTTATAGTTTACCGCGCTCGTGCGTGTTATCGAACTTCGGGGATTTAAGCCCGCTTCTAATTTTGTCTAGCGGCAGCTAGAGGCCCTACCGAAATAAGCGACTTGCGCCATACGGATCCCGCCATGATACCCTAATTAGGCAGCAAGAGGCTGAGAGCGCACTCGGCATGAAACAAAGTGCGCTTTTACGTTTGATCCTCCGTTTGCGTTACCTCTATATCCTTGACTCGACGAGGGAACAATATCATGCGTTCCTAAAGCTGCTCTCACGCGAGTCATGAAGATCTTGAGTTTTAGCGATGGGTATAGCTTATTGGGGAGGAAGGAGAGGTATAAAAGGGAGCAGCGCCCCTCTCTTCTACTTCATTGTCCAGATATCTCTTCTGACAACTAGCACTTCTCATCTATCTACCTCGATTTACTATTCGTAACCATGTTTCGCTTTGCTCAAATCACTGCTCTCGTCCTGAGTGCTGTCCTCGGTACGCTTCAGACATCACACCTCTCAACGTCGCCGCTAACGTGTATGTTCCGTTTTAGTGGTCACCGTCAAGTCCCTTGCCATTCCAGCAAATTGCGATAGGCAATACACCGTTCACCTTGGAGATACCTGCGATGGAATTTCTGCAGCTCAGAATGTTTCCACGTAAGCTCTACTATTAATAAATCTTCAGATTCGCTCAATTTATTATATATATTAACAGTTACCAGTTGGCAACTGTAAACGCTGGTACCATCAATTCTGACTGCTCCAACCTTTCCGTGGGTGAGGTAAGCAAGCTTTTCAATATAAAGGAGTCGTTCGACGATATTCATCTTTCACAGCCTCTTTGCTTGGGGATTACTGGACAAGATTGCACCCGAGTCTCCGTTGTTCAATCCGGAGATTCTTGTCCTGCTATTGCTAGCGCTGCTGGGATTAGTGTTGCCACTCTGCTCAGCAACAACCCGAATATTGCTAGTGATTGTACTAACATTTATCCTGGCGAGGTGTGTGATTTTCTGTTTGTGCTGAAGGCGTTCTGATTACATATTTTGTAGGTTCTCTGTGTCGCTCCTTCGACGTAAATTTTTACGATTCTTGAATGATTTCGTAGCATGTGATGAAGAATATAAATTTGATTGTTAGCGGTGATTGGTAGTATTAAGTATGGTTTGTATGCGAAGTGGACAATATGTCAATATGTTTTTTTGGTTAAATTGCTAGTAACATTTGTATGGAAGAGATAAGTGACTGCCTGATGGCAAAAACAAACACAATTACACAGTAATACTAAATATATAAAGGATCATTCAGAACAGCTATCCACATCAAAATTGAAAAAATACACTGTATAGTACGTATTTACTACAGTAATGTAAAGTCCTCAGATGTGATAACAACGGTGATGATCTACATGACTAAATATACAATAAGGAAAGCTGCATAAAGTGCAACGACCTACCAAACTCATGGCGCCGCTGGCATTCTTTGCGCCAGAACTAGAATATGCACCGCTATTGTTACTTTCTCCAGAACCGTTTACATTGTCTGCGCGAACGCTAGCGGGCAGTTCAACATCAGCAGATATTGGCTGGTCGCCAATCGATAATAACGCAGGTCCCATTTCAGGGATCATGCCAATGGTGTCGGTGAGTGATCCAGAACCCAGGTTGGAATCTGTTAGACATGCCTTACACTACATCTGGGTGCTTCTTGAAAGCTTGTCAGCGAAACAGATATACCAGTAATCATCCAGCGATGGATAAGTTCATATCATAAATCTGGTAACGTACTCGATCACCGTGTTTAGGCCATATACACCTACTAGTAACTCCTCCCAGTCCACCAGCCTTCCCACGAGCACACATCTGATCCAACTTCGTAATTGCATTCA
This sequence comes from Cyathus striatus, assembly GCA_025738555.1. NCBI lineage: Eukaryota > Fungi > Basidiomycota > Agaricomycetes > Agaricales > Nidulariaceae > Cyathus > Cyathus striatus. The sequence continues at coordinate 1,791,248 of JAOVFP010000010.1, read as the reverse complement.
TCTGCTCTCCCCGCTACCATCCCTCTTAGCTCAAATGACCGAGATAAATTTGAAATATTCAGCTCACCAATTCTGTTATCCGATACGTCATTCTTGAGTCTGCTTGGTTTATAACCTATGGGCGGTAAGTATGATCGTTACAGTAGTGCGTGTAGTAACTTTTCAGCGTCTAGGTAACTTTAGCACACGAGCTTCATGCTTTCATCGTGCCATGGACGAAAATACCTTTGGGGATTAAACGCGTTTACAGTAAGCACTTTGAGTACTTGTAGTGCTTGTTGACGTCAGTTGTCTGAGTTAATCCTGGAAGTTGCACAGGAGGCAGGAGGCATAAGGTTAGTTCTACTTTTAGCCGCTTATAGCATTATAGCCTATGAACGTATTTATAGTCTTATGAATCATGAATCATGATGGATACCAAAGTATAACTTTAGACGGTAGGATGGTTAATTTTCTCCTTTTCGAGTGTGATGGTTGCGTTGAGCAGGTGCCATGACTCAGATGACACAACTTGGAAGAATTTGAATAGCGTTAACGTATTCTGTTTCATAGGACATCGAGAATAGAAGAAATTATATCCAAAGTACTTACTCAATGTTACGGTCAAATGTGACCGGACATTCAATCCGGTTGGAATCGGCGCTAGTACGAAGTATGTAAGGGTAAAGGGTAAGATTCAGAAGCAGCATCATGGTATCCTCATGGCACGGGCGCAGAGCACGGACGGATGGGTGAAGTGCTGAATAATAATCAACAATTGATATTTTTCATAAGCTATAGATATCACAGTGGTTCCGATATAGATGCATATCGAGTGGAAGTGTAGAAGGCGGTTGCAATTTGGTCAAGAAAAGGGATTAAGAACAAGAGGTAAGAATCGAATCATATGCCAAGGCGTGGCGCCGGACACCGCACACTGCATGCCGGGTTACAAATATTTACGATTCGTACCCCAGCCAAACAAGCACGACGTCACGAAGCGGATGAAAAGTTCATGTTTTTTGCTCCTCACCTTCACTCCACGTCTGAAACATGGCCAGCGAGCGTGACGGAACAGCATAAGCATGGTCTCAGATACGGATTGGAATGTACCGCATTGGCAGCTGGGAGCTACCGTGGGCCGTGGCTGACAGGTGGGATTGGATCACGGGCACTACTTGGCACGCTAGCTAATATGCAATTCAGTGTCCCCCGAAACATTGAACTAAGTAAAACCACATCGCCCACTTCGTCAACTTCATTCTCCTTTCCTCCTCCTCCTCTCTCCACCACCTTCTCCCCCTCCTCCTTCCCTTTCCCTTTCTCCAGATGTCGCGCGTCGAAGCTCCACCACCCCTTTTCCGCGTACAGAGTCTCAGCCTCAACTCAGCTTACAGTTGCGCTCAGTGAAGTGCATACTCTCGCTGGACCTTCTCATCCTCATGTAGAGTCGATGAGTGAATCACATCTTGGTGTAGCCAGTACCAATGGCACCACAATCGGCTCCAAGTACATTCCCCACCCTCCGTCCTATTCTTACCACTAACCAATCCTGTAGAGCATTCACCTTCAGAAAGTGACTACCTCAGCTCCCTCCCCCTTGCCCCAAGCACAAGCGGCACTCTCTACTCCGCGCAGATTCTACCGCCCTCTACCAAGCCCCAACACAAACCCCCGGCGCAGTCTAGACGCCATATCAGCGCCCCTCCTCTCCTTCTCGTCTTCGCAGAATCCTTTGCTGGGGGTGCTGCAGAAGAGCAGTCCGCTGATCCAGAGCTCGAGGGTATGCGCTTCGGAGGGTGGATCGCCTGTTCGTGGGGCTTCGCCTAGGAGTATATGTGCGTTTTTTCTCTTCTTCTCTTCTGGTTCTCCCCTCATTCTTTCATCTCCCTCCACCTCTATTCTCCTTCGTTCTCCTTAGTCTTTTCACCCTCCTTTGACTTTCTTCATTCTTGGCTTTCGATATATGCTAATAAGAGGTACACAGTATCAACCCGCGGAACCCGCCTCTCAGACCCCTACCCCGTCTTCTCACTGAAATCCCTCGCTTCCTCTCGATCACCTAGTAACTCCCGCTCGAGAGCCACGTCTCCCCATAGAAAGCTATACCAATGACCATACACCTCCACTGTCGGCATCACGATAATCCAGTCGAAGAACCATGGGCCCCCATCGACCCATTCAAATTCAAACATACCTCCTTCCCCCCTTCTCTTTCCCATTTTCATTCTCGTGTCCGCGTCCCTGCTTCCCCTCCTCTGCACAGGGGGACTTGGAATCACGACTGGGAGTTGAGAAAGACGTAGAAGGAGAAGAAGAAGAGCACTGTTCCGCATGGACATACATCTACCTCATTGTCACAGACACATTCCCAAGACAGATATACCACACCTCCTTCCCCGTCTTCCAGCGATGTACTTCAATCGAGTAGCGAGGATATTTGAAAATGCAGAGGCTAGTAAGCCTGACGTTGTGCGTATGATGGGTGCGGAGGGGGATGCTATGTATCCTTTGCAGCGGCTGCAGCAGGAAAAGGAGAGGGAAAGGGAAATGGAGAGGGAAGAGCAGGGGTATCCTCCCCCTTGGCTCTTTTCCTCGCCTTCCCAAGCTGCGTCGCCTGCTTCTCCGCCGGTGTATCCACAGGGGCTGTACCCTCCTTCCCCTCCGCAGCAGCGGTCGATGGGGGCTGGGATAGGCTTGTCGGCGCATGCGGGTGCTGCGGCTATTGATGGGCTTGCTGATGATTGGGGTGCGAGGGGTGGAGCCGGAGGCGTAGGCCCAGGAGGAGGAATGGCGCCTGCTCTGGTCCGATTCAAGTACAGCTGGGAAGCATTCGTGGATTCGCTATTGAGAGAATGGAAAACACTGAATTTGACTAGTGTTTTATTGGCTTCGTACGTCTCTTTCTCTTTCCTTTCTTTGCATTAGTTATGTTACTGATGTTTACTTAACAGGGATCTTAACGACATTCCAAGTTCCTGAAATGTCTGACGATCTACTTACGCGCACTGCGGCTTTACTCTCGCTCATTTGTGCTATTATGAGTTATCATATGGGTGTGTTTATTGTGCGTTTTGGGGCTATGAGGGGTATGGGGAGGGCGTCGCGGTGAGCCGAGGTTCGTGTTTTTCTTTTTGCTTGTTTGCTTTGTTTGCTTTCTTACCTTTGCTCTGCAGTGTTCTTTTTCGGGTTTTGACGCTGACGTGTTCCTACCCGTGCCCTTTTTGCTTTCTAACCTTGACGCATTCTCGGTTCTTTCCCTTTGCTTTATAACGTCGACACGTCGCTCCCTTTCATTCTCTTTCTTCTAACGCCGACATATTCTCTCTTCTTCCTTACTCCTTGCTCTCTTACCACCGATGATGACAACACCCTAATATGGTGGAATGTCTGCGTCATGCTCTCAATGCCAGCTGTATTGCTAGCCTGGCCCACCCTCCTCTTTCTCCTCTCTATCCTCTTGTACATTTAGCGCACTGACTGGCTTTCGGACCACACACGTGAGCCGTTAAGTAGCAGAGAGGTGTTAGCACCGAGGGTGGTGATTACACTTGTGCTGGGGCTTGGTGTAGTGTATTTGGGGATGATTGGAAGGATGCTGAGGTACGGGAGTCGGGAGGGGGTGAGGGGGATTTTGGGTGCTAGGGCGGGGAGTCCGCTTCCGGGCGGTTCGACTGTAGCGGTTGGCGGGAGGAGGGAAGGGACAGAGGCGGAGGCTGTTTCGCCTTCTATTCCTGTTGGGAGTTTTTCTGCTTTGGGAGTCCTTCTACGTCTGTGGGTGTGGGTGCGGGTGGGTAGGACGACATGTGACACTTTACAGGTCAAGAAACAGCCATACACATTCAAAATTTACACATACTCTTCCGAAATTTATACATTACTCACATTTTTATTCTACACACTGTGTTAAGTCTCATGGTATATTTCAATATTAAGTTAAGAGAAACTTAAGTAAAACATAACAATTTAATTTAGTTTAACTAGCTCACCAGTTTGGGAACATGACGAAGGGATAGACCATAGGTTAGGTAAGAGATACATAAGCGCAATAATCGTTGCCTCAATGCCAGACAGTGGGTCACTACACTGAGTCTCGCAGCAGGAGTAACAGCTGCTGGTGATGGTAGGTTCGAGGATGGAAATGGGGCATTGATAATGGAAGTGTATAGTCTGTCGCACTCAGTTGAGTGGAAGCTTGCAATGGGAGACGAAACTGTAGGCGTGTGTCGCGCGAGTAGACCAGATGTGGGTGCGTGGTGACGCGGTGATGGGTGACGTGGCACTTATTCAAGTTCCTCGTGGGGTAGCGGAGAAGTGAGTGGACGAGAGTGACGAGGGGGGAACACTGATAGCAGCTAGCGTGACGTCCAGCACTGTACAGGCTCCTCGTAGCGGGGGCTAAGCCTCTGTACTCATGTTGGAGCTTTAGGCAGTCCTCATCTGCCCACCTCGCGTTCACTCCATGTCCCCAACTACTCACATCCCACCGGCCTCGTACCAACCCTGCCATTCCTCCGATTGTGGATCAAACACAGCCCCTAGCTGTCTACGAACGCTCGAACCTCCCGCTGAACGCTGAGCGCTCAAACCAACGTACTTAGGCCATCGAATTCGGGATTCGGGAGCTTGTTAATGATACCATGATAGTGCCAGTTGGGATGTTGCACACGTAATGCGTCGAAAGAGGCCACCTGGAATTATGGGTGTATGAAGCATCTGGCGTAGGCTGGAGGGACAATCGGTAGGTGTACTGGGTGACGTGGCTAATCCTGGTATGCGCTGTGGTGATGAATGGCGGGACGATTCGCAGAACAGTGGTTATCAGGAGACGAAGAGGGGGATTGTGATAGTTGCTTAGAACGAATGTTCGTGCGGCGACGTGCTAGATATGTAGGAGGAAGATGGAGAGACACTGGACTACTGTACTTTCACATGTAGAATCGAAAATGAGGATCTATGAACATACAACTATCCGCAACGTCAGTACTTCAAACACTGCCATCTATCGCAGGGAAAACACACCTCAGGTTCCAGGCTAGCCATACCGCTGGCATTGATAACACTACCCAGACGTTCTACCATATAGCGTGTAGTCTCTTCTTGCTTCCTGTGTCGGTGGGGTGTTGTCAGCGGTGATAGATAGAAGAAAGAATGTTAAACACGAACCTCAGCCCACCGCGGTGCCTTCCCATACTCCTCATGGCCCCAAACGCACAATAAACACACATCCATAGGATAAACTCATAATAACACAAACGAGCGACAAATCATCAACAAGTCCACCAACAGCCGCAGAAAATACATGCGCCGTCAACTCTATCCATACTCCCATCGACCGCTGCTGCTTCCTTTGACGGGAAGGGAGATACAAGGATACACAGGTCGAGAAGCAGGCCACGCAGCTTGAGAAGGCGAAGAAAAAAGCCACGGGGAAGGATACCCCTGCTCCTCCCTCTCCCTTTCCTGCTGCAGCTGCTGTCGATGCTGATGCCGCAAAGGAAACATAACCACATCCCCCTCCGCACCAGTCATACGCACAACATCAGGTTTACTAACCTCCGCATCTTCAAATATCCTCGCTAGGCGGCTGAAGTACATCGCTGGAAGACGGAGGAAGTGCAGATATATCTCTGCCTTAGAAATGTATCTGTGGTGATGAGGTAGATGTTTGTCCATGCGGGACAGTATTCCCCTTCTTCCCCCTTTACGTCTTTCCCAACTCCCGGTCCTGATTCCAAGTCCTCTTGCGCAGAGGGGGGAGAGCAGGAACACGTACACGTAACACGAGAACGAAAATGGGAATGAGAAGGAGGGGAAAGATGTATGTTTGGATTTGGATGGGTCGATGGGGACCCATAGTTCTTCTACTGGATTATCGTGATGCCGACAGTGGAAGTGCGAGGACCATTGGTGTAGCTTTCTAAGGTGCGATGTGGCCCTCGAGCGGGAGTTGATCGGGGATCAGGAGGAAGCGAGGGATTTGGGTGAGTAGACGGGGTGGGGTCTGAGGCGTGTTCCCCGGGTTGATACTGTGTACTACTTATTAGCATATATCGAAAGGCAAGAACGAAAAAGTCGAAGAGGGATGTGGAAAGGCTAAGGAGAACGAAGGAGAACAAGAAGGTAGAGGTAGATAAAAGAGAGAGGAGAGAAGTAGAAGAGAAGGATGGAAAAAAACGCACATATACTCCTAGGAGAAGCCCCACGAACAGGCTATCCACCCTCCGGAGCGCATACCCTCGAGCTCCGGATCAGCAGGCTGCTCTTCTGCAGCACCCTCGGTGAGCCATTCTGCGAAGACGAGAGGGTGAGGAAGGACACTGATATGGCGTCTAGACTGCGCCGGGGGTTCGTGTTGGGGCTTGGCGTGGAGGGTGCCGCTTGTGCTTGGGGCAGGGGGAGGGTGCTGAGGTAGTCGTCTTCTGAGGGTGAATGTTCTGCGGGATTGGTTAGTGGTAAGAATAGGATAGAGGTGGGGAACGAACCTGGAGTCGATTGTGGTGCCAGTAGTACTGGCTACTCCAAGATGTAATTCATTCATCGACTCTACGGGAGGATGAGAAGGTCCAGCGAGGGTATGCACTGCACTGAGCGCAACTGTAGGCTGAGCTGAGGCTGAGCGCTGAGACTCTGTACACGGAAAAGGGATGGTATCATTGTCAATTGAGCTCGAAAGCTTGAAGGGTGGGAAGAAAGACAAAAGAGCTAGCGGTTGGATGGTGTCACGGCTACTGCACAGCTGGTGCTAGAGCCAGAGCTTCGAGGCGCTGCGTCTCCTGCGCTGGCTTCTTTTGTCTGACTCCCGGCGTCGTTGGGAAGGAACCTGCGTCTGTGACTTGGTTCAGATGGTGTCACAGTCACATTGCCTTTCTCACGTGCTTGGAACGCGACACCAAGTCACAAATTCGGGTTCCTTTCCACCCGCGGCCCGCCAGCGCGTCTAATTCGAGGTACTGATACACCAGCTCGCAAACATAGACGACCAAGCTGCATTCTCCATCTTTGGCCTACAACCTAAAGCTTGAGCTTGAAGCTGTAAAGCAGTCCGGTTTCCCTTGACTCCACCATCACCATCCATACGCCGGACATCACCTCCTACCAACCTCCCACAGCACACACCCTCCCTCCAAGCCTTGCGTACCCACTGATTCGTCCACGAACACGTCTCCGCAGCGTCGCCAACATCCCTTATGAGACTATTGGTTCTAGTATCGCCACCCTCAGACAAAAGGCGAACTACGTCGAACTCGACACGTCTCCGCTGCCGCTCATGAGGTATAAGAATGATGCTTAGCGGGCATAGTGAAGGCTGGGTATTGTGACATCAGGGACGATTTGGGGGGGGGGGGGAATGTTGGGACTCGTATGAAGAAATGTTGGAAAATGCCGACGGATACAATCAGACAAGAGAGTCCCAAAGTTGATGTTCCCTGAGAACCACTTCACAGAGTAAGAGAGGGAGAGGCTACGATGTAAGACTGAAGATAGGGTATTCCGAATCCCGATTAGTATTCGATCTACACGATTGGACGAAGGTGTATATATCTGCAAGATCAGAATTTCAGACATAACATACATATCGAAACGAAAGTATATACCTCGTCAATCACTATTAAATCTCTAAACTTTCCTCTGCGTGCGTATGAGGAATGTTGGGGTGGTGGTTCACGCGAAATCATCGCTGGTAAGAGATGCACATGGAACCCACTCTTTGGATCAAGAACTAAGTGCACTTGCACGTATTCCCTGCAACCTGTCTCGTGATCGTCGTAGTAGCCCCTACGTAGTACAACTGACAGTCCACCATCCGACCTGTCCCGAACCGCACACTGATTCCCGCTTACTCGACCTGCCGTATCAAACCTAAAACGTCATTCATACGCCTGCAAATCACTCTCCTTCACTTGATGGGGCATGTCTTACGGTGTTCCAGAACCGCATGCTTTTATGTTTTTTTTACTTTCATCAAACCAGTAAGCGAAGAGCCATTGATGGATTACCTAATGGCTTATCGTCGACCTGCACGTTCACTATGTCGTTAAACGTTGGACCTCAGTTGGGACAAGATGAACAGAATATTCGAAGTACGTACGAGTTAGCTTGTAAAATCAGCACATGGCACATAAATTAATATTATTCCCAAGCATGTCCTCACTTAGCTGACGCCATCGTTTCGTGCTCGCCGGGCTCCACCACCGCGCTATCTATCACTCTCGACGTGAGCAACACAAAGGGACTCAAAAGCGCCGTGGCACCACACGACCTCGTCATCTCCCTCATTTCATGCTACCACGCGCAACCACAAGAACGAAAACCCAGAACAGAAAACTTGCAGAAAACCAATGGAAACACTAATCCGTCGAGAGAGCTGTCGCTTTCAACGCACAAAGCTGGAACACCGCACCCGGGGTAAGAACAAAACCAGCATCCTTGTGCAGGTGTAAACATCTGTCGCTTGCTAGGCATTTTAGCAAGCAGAAACAACAATATCGACGAAATCGCGTAGCACCATAGGAGTTCGGAGTAGGACAGCAAAGAAGGGTCACCTCTCGAGGCTGGCACTGACTCTGACTTAACACGTGCGGGGGCACACCCTTAGATGTCTATTTGTAGATTGTCGCTCGCTCACAGGTGGGGCTTTGAGGAGGATTGTGTCGCTGTGTGGGCATTGGGCATTAGTTAGAAGAGAAGAAGGTGTGGGAAAGGTGTGAAGACGTACCATGAATATACGACCTCGTTTTGGAAGACTTGGCAGGTTGCTGTGCAAAGTAGAAGGTAGTAGACCCTTGCTAACGCAATGCAGAGTGTTCATACGTTGAAGACGCGAAACGGGATGTTACTAAGGAAAACGTGGACGTACACTGACAACCAGTTCGCAAGACAGCGCCCACACCCTACGTAGTATCACAGCATCAGCTTCCTTACAATTCCAAAGGAAGTAGGAATCTTCGAACCTAAGGCCTAATGCCCAACCCCCCCAAATGAAACGACGCAAACTCCTTCGTTTGTCTACTGAGAGGACGAGGTCAACACGGAACTTCCGAGTGCCTTTGCGTTGTTCACGTCGAGGGAGATGGCGACGGTGGAGGGCAGCCTATTATCGCGTGTTGATCATGATTGGCATAGAAATGATGAATTAAGACCTGTCACGACATATGCTCCGTAGATTTGACGATGGAGACTGGCCCGTGCCATGCGCGTGAGGTCGTCGTTGACGTTGAACGTTGACGTGACTCTAGGCTAGCGTAACGGAACAGTAACTCGTCACACAGCCATATTTGCGCTTAACACTTGAGCGAGTGCTGAGCAAATTTGAAAAAGCTTGCGGTTCTGGAACACCGTACTGGACTCTTTCGACCAAGTGTTCAGTCACGCGTCACGCAGGGCGTTTGAACTGAACACTTGAGCACATTCGTCACGCGTCGCAGGCTGCCATGAACATAAGTTTTGAGGCAAATATGACGCTCAATTAGCCGATTTTTCCGCCCGTACCGGGCGGCTGTAGGGCATGAACAGAACTACCAGGTGTCACGCATCAACTCAGAGTTTGAACACTTGGTCAAACCAATTTTTCGCGTCACGCACCAGAAGCCGTGAACAAGTGGTCGAAAGTCTCCAGTAATGTCTGATATATCAGCCCTTGTAGTTACAGTACAAGCCTGATGTATGGATCGTTGTAAACTACAGGTGGATGTATCAAATGTACAGTATCGCCTGCAATAGACCTAGCACACAGAACAGCTTTCCGGCTAAATACCCCAACACTCCTCTGAACGTCACAGGGGCATAACGTGCACACAAATGACAATCGGTAATTTGGTGGTTCAATAACGCTCGCTGGTGTTGGTATGTTCAGGGATGGAAATGGGGCATTGATACCGGAGAGCATAGTCTGTCGTACTCAATCGAGCGGAAGCTTAGGAGACGAAACTATATGCGCGTGTCGCGTGATGTGGGTGCGAGTGAACCGGTGACGCGTGACGTGGTACTTATTCAAGTTCTCCGTGGGGTAGCGGGGGAGTGAGTGGACGAGAGTGAAGAGGGTGAAGACACTCCGAGCTAGTCCACTCTTTGGTGCTTTGCAGGGAGTAGGATAGATATGAGGAGATGCCGTGTTCGGTCGAAGGTAAGATACCTTGCATTGTTTCGCCGCACGCGAGTGGACAAACGTATGGCTGTAACTTCAGTAAGAACTTCTGGAATAGCTGTACGTGTCGAAATGAAGACACCTACCTCATCAACCACTCTCGCATCTCAGTCCCTTTTCCAGGCCTTCCCCCACGGGTCACCCAGCAAGTTTTCGAGGAACACTGATAGCCGTTAGCGTGATGTCCAGCTCTGTATAGGCCAAGTACTGGCTCCTCGCAGCAAGAGCTAAAGCCCATGTACTCGTGTTGGAGCTTTAGGTAGTCGTCATCATCGCCCTTCTTCCCACCTCCTGTTCATTCCATCCGTCCCCAACACTCACATCCTACCGGCCGCTACCCATCGTACGCCGTACCAACCCTAACATTCCACCGATTTGGATTGAACACAGCCCCTAGCTGTCAATGAACACTCGAGCCTCCCGCTGCACACTGAGCACTCAAACCAACGTAGTTAGAGTGATCGAATTGGAGATTCTGAAGCTTGGTGATGATGCCAATGACGGTGCCAGTTGGGATCTTGCACACGTAGCGCGCAAAAAGAGGCTGCCAGAAGGTATGAGTGTACGGAGCATTAGGCGTAGGTGGGGGTTGGAGGGACAATGTAAGCGTACTGGGTAACGTGGCCAATCTTAGTATACGCTGCGATGGCGGGTGTGGGGGACTATTCGGAGAACAGTGAACATCGGGAGACGAAGAGGGCATTGTAGTAGTTGCAGAGTTCCCCAGAACGAATGTTCGTTTAGCGGTGTGCGGTATATGGCGGAGGCAGATGCGGAGACGGTGGACAGTACTCTCACATGTGCAGTCGAAAATGACGATAGATGAACCTATAACTATTGTCAACGTCAGCACTTCAAATACTGCCATAATTATCGCAAGGAGGACACACCACGGGTTAGTAAATTCCCAGAGGGTAGCGGTTCTCGCTTTCCACCACATTCAGTTCGTACGTTGAGAAGCTGTGACTACAGCACCATGTCCGCTGGATCAACTAGGCACGATGGACTACGTCTATAGATATTGTAGTGGTAGGTTTAAGGCTTGACCGGGGGCTATGTGTCGATACGGCGGGCATCAGATAAAAAGCGCGCCACATACATTGGCGTAAAAATAGAATAGAATAGTTAAAAATATGTTGTAAACCTCAAAAATATGATGTATTGATAAAAAGTATTGTGAACTACTAGTATGGAACCTCAGAAATACCAACCCAGCAATAGTTGTCAACATTGTATAATATCGTTCCCACAGAATCCAGTACAATACTTATGAACCTTACAAGGCTCATAAGGCAATACAAGTTGGCGCAATCCAATACAATCCGTTACAATCTAATACAATGCCCTTACATTGGAATCTTGGAAAATAAGTGAATATAAGGCGAGTGGAAGGAGTGCTTCTAATCGGTACTAGCTCTACTGCTCACTTAATGCAAACCAATAACGATTAAAAGCAATTATATTGTTCAATATACATAGTACAGCTTGGTAGTTACAAAATGAGGGAATAAATGAAGACAAACGCGGCAAAATTGGTGATATGAGCGGTGTGCGTGCCCCAGAGAAAGTCCAAAACTCGAGTCATGACGACATTAATCAAATGTGCGGGAGATAATTGGGTGTGTAATAGGTGGTAGTGGCAATAGGCGAAGGGGACGATGGAAGAGCAGCGTTGAATTGAGCAGAAAAGCCCCCTAGAAACAACTCAGGAGGATAAGACAATCAAAACACTGAGACTGAACAAATAATACAGTTAGCGTATAACAGACTTCATCAGGGCCATGTTCTACGTACCGTCAATTGATAATCGATGTGCACCCAGGTACCTGATCACTCTTCACTCTCGCTACGTCAGCCAGCAGTCGTGGTGAACCCTAGAACTAGAACAAAGGTAGGCGCAAAAAATAGACCAGGTCAGAAAGCACCGTCCTACATTAACACGATTAGTGAAATGTATTGCAAACTGGAATCAAGGCGATCGTGACTCTACCAAAGGAAACTTAATTCCAACCCCATTCTGTGTACTTTGTACTCCCTAACTCGCACCAAAACGGAAAAGGGAAGCAGGGAAGAAAAAGAAAAGATATATATGATGAAGACGCCCTCGAATCCAAAACGAACCTGACGAAAGCCCGTAACATGTAGACGATGCGGTACAGAGCCACAACCATGCCCTATCTGAACGCTTAACCGCACACAGATCATTGTACCTTATCCACCCCACATCGTCCACATACCCATGGTACAAAAGCATACAACGAAGAGCCAAAAAACGAAAATTGCATGCAAAAGTGCTAGAACACGTACCAAAGCACTGTGACGAGGTGCTGGCGATTTGGGGCCACATATATGCGCACATGTAATGGTGCAGTCTTGGGAATACCTTAAATCTGAGGAAAGAGAAGGGTTAGCGCAAAAGGTGAGGATGGGCAAATGGGGAGGTGGAAGTACTGTGCAGCAAACTGGTCAAGCCGATCGTATACATACGTGGCGGACCAAATCTCGGTATGAATGTTCTACAAAGCCATTCATGTCAACTCGAGTCAAATGTCCATAGATGGCATAGACTTACACTTACATGCAACGCAACGGCGTCCCAGCCAATGTCAACCTCCCAGCACTTGAAGGTACTTGCCGAACTCCTGCATAAGCTCACACACCACGTTCCCCCAGCTTATACACCCAAGGGCTCATGTTGAGGGGAGTAAGGTAGTTTAAACACTGTATGGCTGCTTGAAGATAGCCGAAAGGGGTGTGAAGACGTTCACTTCTGAGTAAAGAGAGGGATTAACGAGAGAAAGTGAAGGAGCAGGAGGTAAATTGCATAGGTGTATCTATAAACTAGGTCTTGATATGCAGATGCAAGAGAGGGTTAGTCAATACGACACCTAAAAAGCTAAAGAATGACCTTCAATATCAAACTGAAGCAGAACATTGCCTAGGGAGTAACACAGCATTTCAACGGGATGATGACATTGGTGGTCACTCGGAGGGGATAGAAAGGAAGAAGAGTTGAGAGGGAGGGAGGAAGGGAGGAAGGGAGGAAGGGAAGACGGTGGGGAGGGAAGAATAGGATGGTGGGGGGAAGGAAGCAACAGTCGGGCAAGAGATGCTCGACTCCCGCAGAACTGTTCATGGTGCACGGGCCAAGCGCAATCGTTGAACGCGTCGCGTTCAAGTACACATAATCATTACGTAATTTAAACACTGCACGCGTCACGGTCAAACCACTGCTCTCACCTCACGGCACCCAGCTCCGAGCGCCCTCCTTACACATCTCTCTTCTCTCCATCCCCTCGCTATTGACCACCTCAAAATGCTTCAATTGTGCATTAATAATACACAATCGATAATACTCATGCTAAAGTAGTGAAAGTATTGCACTAAGTTGGTATTCATGCAGCATCCAGCTCAGTCCTGACCAGATCCCAACCCCCTGACCCTAAATCTCTTTATAAATTTTATTCTATGACTCAAAAGTCTGTTCAGTCTCTCTAAAATATTATGTCTATAGTAAGGTTTGTTAAGTGATATACTCGATCTTTTATTTTATAAAAATGAGTGTTATCCCCCACTAAACAACAGATTATAACCACCATCCCAGTCTAATTTCTATTTCTATTCACTCCTCCCCAATATTCCACCGTCTGAAAACATCTCATTGTCATCTCACTCTCAAAAATTGGTCAAATTCAACATACTGGAACCTCATTTACTGATTTTCTATCATCCTCGATGCTATTCCATTTGGATTCATATTTGTTTCGCTTTCTACACTCACCCCCACTGCTCATTCCAAAATAGTTTCGTACTTTCCTTAAATTATGCTACTATTCAGAAACTATGAAGATCTCCGAGGAATTATTTTGTGTTTTAAGACTTTCTGAAATCTGACATTGCCAACAACACTGTAATCGGACATTAATAACTCGTCTGAGGCAACCCCTCCGGCCCCCCTTCCTTCATGATGCCCCCTCACCTCTTTTCGAGGCCTCAGGCAAATTGTTAATGAGCGCAAATGAGTATGTGTGTTGGAGATGTGCCACCTAGTGGCTCATACTTGGATGATTTTGAAGGGCAACGGTTCAAATATATTATATAGGTATACTAATAGCTGTATTTTCTCAAAATACAGTTGAATGTAGCCTTCAACAAACAATACTTCGCTGAAGCCTTTTTGCACTATACCAGTGGCGATGGTAGCTATATCCTATACAGTTTGTATGGTGTGAAGTACTTCGATTCATGAACGGCCTACACTATCTAGATCATGAATTATGAGTCGTCTCGAATCACTGTGACTCATATCATCAAGTATATAGCATCTCTCTCCTTAATTGATTTATGAAGTTAAGCTTCAGATTGTATAGAAAGCTAGCAATACGAATTTATATGCCAAATTACACAAGGAGATGAAAGGAATTTAAGTTCACCTCCCGCACCAGTTAATATCACATGCATAATTCTTTAAATACTAACAATTCCTCCTATCTCATGCACCAGTCCCTCGATGTCTTACTTTCACCACATATTTCGCTACGAATTATTCATTACCCCATTCCCATTCCCTATCGAGCTATTTTAAAATGCTTACATTATGTCTTAATCACTGCTCCACCTCATTTTGTTGATTTTAATGGCTTCGTTCTTTTGTTGACATAATTACTTTTCCTCTTCATATCTTGCATCGCGCATCATGTTACACATCACAATCTAGTCGTGAAGCGGTTTGGCAGGGATATCATAGGTAAAAAGCGTATCACGCTGTACGCTACCTTGCGATTGCCTATTTCAAATGCGAATGATCATCTTTATAAGTAAAAAGTAAGTACTATCAGCCAAATGTGCGACTGTGTGTTCCTCAAGCCCTATGAAGCTCTATAAACGTGTCTTGTTACTCATAGAAACCTTATCACAATGTCCACATTTTATTTATTTTTATTCAACCTGGTAAAAATTTGTAGAAGTGAAATTGAAGCTGCACATGCAATGTTTGTTCATGTTTTCACACATTGTGCTTTCAACTAAATGTGCTATACTGTGTTCCTCAGGCCCTACAACGCCGCAGAAACTTGTCCAGTGACTCATTAACACATTATAATCATGTTAATTTTATTAATCTATTTAAATAATTTGTAGAAATGACCTTGGAGTTGCTTTGAGGCCTGCAGTTGTGAGTCACGGCATTTGTTCGTGTTTTTGTGCACAGTGACCAATGGTGCAACAACGGTGCGTCAACATATTCACGGTCAAGACTCTATAGGCCCGTTATAGCCTATAATTCACATAGTCAGAATTAACCATCATATATGATGTTTCTTGCTAAGTGTCACATATTGTGATTGGATTACAATGATTGTACACTCATTATATAATACAAAGATAATTGCTGAATAATTTATTGCTTAATATTTATTCCAGATATCTTGTATGGGATTGTGGAACTATTGTATGGGGATTGAAATAATTGTGAGTACATTGTATGACTGAATAATAATTGTATAGAATTGTATGACTGAATAATAATTGTATAGAATTGTAATGGTCAGTAACTATTGTGCTGATATTGCATGAGCGCACAAGTATTGTAACACATTGCGTGCAAAATGCAATGATTTCGGCTGATTCCGTGACCAGCAATCGAATGCGCGTCATCTGCTTTTTTTCTGATGACGGTTAGTCAGTAGGCGCCCTCCAGAGTGATAGATGAAGACAAAATGGCATGTACATCAGTCCCTATATCACTTCTCCCCCTCCTTACGTATCCTCAAGAAACGCACTCGCACGTCTATTAGCAGATTATCGTCCTGCATCGCATCGAAAGTTAGGCAAACTGCCAGCTGCAGCACGTCGAATCTTGTTATTCCAAATGAAAGCGTCCTGCACGTTCCCGGACAACAGGATAGCGAGTATACTTTGAGGTTACAGCGGGCTTCGTATTGCAAGTGGTAGTAGTACTGGGAGCGGCGAGGCTGCAGTTGTGGTTAACAAAAAGATGACATGTGACTGTGACGACTTCACAGACCGACTCGGAGACCGATGGCGATAAGCACTAAACAGATGTGCATCGATTTGCCATCGGCCATCTTGCAAGCGCGTCTGCTTGCACCCCACTATCAGCTGAATTAAAATCCAAATAACCAGATTCGTGAGCGATTAGTACGACTTTAAAAAAACGCTTTAAGCACACGGAACCCCAGAAATTTCGTTTGATCTCATGGGTACTTCGAGGGGTCAGTTGACCTTGCCGTGTGTGAGTTCTCGTCTAAAAATGTGTTGACCGCGCTGATAGATCGGACACGACGGGTCCAGAAACAGAACAATATTGCAAGAAAGGAAAATAAGAACGAGGCTGTACTCATCAACTCTCATCAAGCGATCATTAAACCCCAAATTAATAAGAATAGAAAAGTAGGCGGATTGAGGTATATAAGCATTGCCTGTTTACGCCTTATTGTAACTTTTGGCCCATCAGCCTCAAACAGTTGCCTTCAACAGCGAAGCCTATTACTGAATATGTCATTCAAAAATGCACATAATATTGGAATTCAACGTGCTGAAATGAATGATATAAGAATTGATACCCAGGTAAATAATGGAGTTTACCAAATCACTTTTTAAACACTTTTACTGATATTACTAAATTTTCAGAATATATACAATCAGTCAAAGGATGAAGCACTTTCTCCACTTCAGACCATTGCTGCTTGTACCTCTCAGAATTTTGTTGGTCAAGAGGTGTATCTGGAAAGACTTCATCAACATTTTGCAAGAGGAAATACCACTGAGAGAAAGTTGTTCCTTCTATATGGAATGGGTGGAATTGGAAAAACTCAGATTTGTTTGAGGTTTATAGATGAGAAGGCTGGCCAGTAAGTATTTCTCCAGTTCTGTTCAGTACAGAATTAATGATATGGAACAGATATGTAAACATCTTTTGGATTGACACGACATCTGAGGATACAGTCATTCAAAGTCTCAAAGAAATATATAAGAAGGCCTCAACTTCAGGAACTTCAGCATCTTCATTCTCTACTGCAGAGGTTCTTAATTGGATTTCTAATATTACATCTGAATGGCTCATAATCTATGACAATGCTGATGGCTCCCCTGAACTTGTTGAAAAGCATATTCCAACTGGAAACATGCTAAATATTCTAATTACAAGCAGAAATCCTGCACTTAGCAGAATTACTTCACATGAAAATTCAATGGAAGTATCTGTAATGAGTGAAGAAACAGCCATTGAGCTGCTTTTTAAAGCAAGTGGAATTGTTAAGAATATAAAAGACTTGAATGATGCAAAAATAGTAGTTAAAAAATTGCATTATCTTCCATTGGCTATTGATATAGCAGGAGCTTATATAGCTCAAGTACATTATGAAATTAATGACTTTATTAAATTCTATGACAAGTTCAGACCAAAAATATTGAATCATGACAAATTTAAAGGTGCATCAGGATATAATAAAACAGTATATAAAACATGGGAGATCTCATTTCAAAAGATATTGGAAGATTCAACTGACAATGTAAATAAAGACAGAGCAGCTACAGCACAATATGCAATAACTCTTATAAATATTTGTGCATTTTTTCATTATGAAAAGATATCAAAATCAATATTTGAAAGAGCTGCAACATATTTTCCAAAACACAAGAAGCAATATGAGGATATTGATTTACCTTCATATCTACCATCCATAAATGTTTCAATTTTAAATGTGAATGAATGTGGTGAATGGAATGAATGGCTATTTACAGAAAGCATTGAATTGCTTCTTTCATTCTCATTAATAAATAAAAGTAAGATAAAATCACTGTACAATGTACATCCATTGGTACAGATATATTGTCAAGATAGGTTATCTGTGACAGAAAAACAATTATGGATACTAAATGCAAGATCCATATTAGTTAGCTCACTTTGTATGGAGAATACAACTGCAGAATATATCTATATGAACAATCTCCTACCACATGTTTTACAAAATTTATTTCATGATAATAAAATAATTAATTCCAAGTACTACAATGATATTTTCAGCATTTTAGCAAACATACTTAGAGATTGTGGTAAATATAATATGGAAGGAGTGTATAGATTAAGAGTTGTATTAAAGTATTTGGAAAAGCTTGTGGGATATCATGAAACTTCAATTGATAGCTTAATAATCAATGATAATATGTGGTTGGAAATGGGTCAAAAGATTAGCACAGATAATATTCACTATAGCAAAATGGTACTCAGTGAACTTTTTAACTTATCAATTTCACAACAGAACCAGGGTAACATTACAAATAGTCAACTGCTGGGAAACAAAGTTTTTGATATGAGAAAGCAAATTCTTGGCAATGAGCACCCTCATACACTTTCTAGCATGGCCAATCTTGCAACTACATACAGTCAACTGGGTAAACATAAGGAAGCTGAAAAGCTGAAAATTGAAGTTTTAGATTTGAGAAAGCAAATTCTTGGCAGTGAGCATTCTAATACAATTTGCAGCATAACCAATCTTGCAGCTACATACAGTCATCTGGGTAAACATAAGGAAGCTGAAAAGCTGGAAATTGAAGTGTTAGATTTGAGAAAGAAAATTCTTGGCAATGAGCACCCTGATACACTTTGGAGTGTGGCCAATCTTGCAACTACATACAGTAATCTGGGTAAACATAAGGAAGCTGAAAAGCTGGAAATTGAAGTGTTGAATTTGAGAAAGCATATTCTTGGCAATGAGCACCCTGATACACTTTCTAGCATGGCCAATCTTGCAGCTACATACAGTAATCTGGGTAAACATAAGGAAGCTGAAAAGCTGAAAATTGAAGTTTTAGACTTGAGAAAGCAAATTCTTGGCAATGAGCACCCCCATACACTTTCTAGCATGGCCAATCTTGCAACTACATACAGTCAACTGGGTAAACATAAGGAAGCTGAAAAGCTGAAAATTGAAGTGTTGGATTTGAGAAAGCATATTCTTGGCAATGAGCACCCTCATACACTTTCTGCCATGGCCAATCTTGCAGCTACATACAGTAATCTGGGTAAACATAAGGAGGCTGAAAAGCTGGAAATTGAAGTGTTGGGTTTGAGAAAGCAAATTCTTGGCAATGAGCACCCTGATACACTTTGGAGTGTGGCCAATCTTGCAACTACATATAGTAATCTGGGTAAACATAAGGAAGCTGAAAAGCTGGAAATTGAAGTGTTGGATTTGAGAAAGCATATTCTTAGCAATGAGCACCCAGATACACTTTCTAGCATGGCCAATCTTGGAGCTACATACAGTCATCTGGGTAAACATAAGGAAGCTGAAAAGCTGGAAATTGAAGTGTTGAATTTGAGAAAGCATATTCTTGGCAATGAGCACCCTGATACACTTTCTAGCATGGCTAATCTTGCAGCTACATACAGTAATCTGGGTAAACATAAGGAAGCTGAAAAGCTGAAAATTGAAGTTTTAGACTTGAGAAAGCAAATTCTTGGCAATGAGCACCCCCATACACTTTCTAGCATGGCCAATCTTGCAACTACATACAGTAATCTGGGTAAACATAAGGAAGCTGAAAAGCTGAAAATTGAAGTGTTGGATTTGAGAAAGCATATTCTTGGCAATGAGCACCCTGATACACTTTCTAGTATGGCCAATCTTGCAGCTACATACAGTAATCTGGGTAAACATAAGGAGGCTGAAAAGCTGGAAATTGAAGTGTTGAATTTGAGAAAGCATATTCTTGGCAATGAGCACCCTGATACACTTTGGAGTGTGGCCAATCTTGCAACTACATACAGTAATCTGGGTAAACATAAGAAAGCCGAAAAGCTGGAAATTGAAGTGTTAGACTTGAGAAAGCATATTCTTGGCAATGAGCACCCTGATACACTTTCTAGCATGGCCAATATTGCAGCTACATACAGTCATCTGGGTAAACATAAGGAAGCTGAAAAGCTGAAAACTGAAGTTTTAGACTTGAGAAAGCAAATTCTTGGCAATGAGCACCCTCATACACTTTCTAGCATGGCCAATCTTGCAACTACATACAGTAATCTGGGTAAACATAAGGAGGCTGAAAAGCTGAAAATTGAAGTGTTGGATTTGAGAAAGCATATTCTTGGCAATGAGCACCCTCATACACTTTCTAGTATGGCCAATCTTGCAGCTACATACAGTTATCTTGGTAAACATAAGAAAAGCTGGAAATTGAAGTTTTGGATATGAGAGAGCAAATTCTTGGCAATGAACACTGTGATACACTTTCTAGCATGGCCAATCTTGCAGTTACATACAAGTATGTAAACAAATATAAAGATGCAGAAAAACTAGAAAATGATGTTTTGGATAAGAGAAAGCATATTTTTGGTATATAGTAGATACAATATTGTAGTAGTTTACTGCTAATAGCAAATACAGTAAGAAAGCCAGCAAGCAACAAAGCCTACTACCTTCTCAGTTTTAATTTTCTCAGATTTCAGGAAGTGCACAGATAGCCCCAAAGTGTGTTAGTATTGCTTACTAATGGTAACAATAAATATAAATAGTTAATAATAACCCCAGTCAGAATTGAACCAACAGCCTCAGAGTGATCACAAATAATTTTCCCACAGTACAGTACTTCACTACTACACCATAAACACTTGTGTAGAAAATATATTTCCTACACTGTATACTCCCATCAACCCTCTGCTTTCTAATAATTTGTCACATAATTGAAATATCACATGACAAAAACATATCACACTGTTATTGATCCTTGCTTCTTGCAACATTACTATCACTCACTTTCTTCTCCCCTCCCCCACCCTCTCCCCCCTTGTCATGACTATGATCATAGCCTGACTTGGCAGTGGAGTATGAGAGGGTGACTGGAGAAACAAAAAATATGTGTGGGAAAGAGACAAAGTACTGGAACTTAGGGGTTGGGACTTTGGCTTCAGCTTATGTACTGTGCTCCTGGGATTCCCAGTCCTGGAATTTGAAGTGAGGGCAAGCCCTTCAGAGAAGACAGGAAATGAGAGGAGATGAGAGGTGTAACAAGTCAGACAAGATGTGAGGACATAGTAAATATGAACTTGAGGTCTAAGTACAGTTGTTGTGCTACTTAAATACTGTAGAGGTGGAGTAAGTAAAGGGAGCTGGCCAAGGCTAGCAGAGAAGTACAGTCAGAGTAGACATGTGTAGAATGATGTCATATCCCATATCACCTACCTCTGGACTCCTATGCCCTTACTCTGCCTTTTCCTTTTATTACTCCAGGTTTTGATTATGCTCTCAATATTACATATTGCTTACTGTACATAGACATAAGTGCCAGCCATTCTGATCATATAACAGCAGTGTTATATGATTGCCCCAATCAAATAAGCCATGCCATTTTATGATTGGGATCATAAACAATCATTGAGGTTCTAATTCAATACTACTATTGTATGAATGTATTAAATGATCATAAGCAATCATTGATTGTTTCTAATTGGATATTACTATTGTATGGATGGCTAGGTGATCATAAACAATCACTGATTGTTTTTAATTGAATACTACTATTGTATGAATGTATTAGGTGATCATAGACAATCATTGATTTATCTAATTGAATATTAGTATGAATGGAGAGGCAATCATAAACAATCATTGATTTCTTCTAATTGAATATTATTATTGTATGAATGGTGAGGTGATCATAAACAATCACTGATTGTTTTTAATTGAATACTACTATTGTATGAATGTATTAGGTGATCATAGACAATCATTGATTTCTTCTAATTGAATATTATTATTGTATGAATGTGATCATAAACAATCATTGATTTTTTCTAATTGAATATTATTATTGTATGAATGGTGAGGTGATCATAAACAATCATTAATCCTTACTAATTGAATATTAGTATGAATGGAGAGACAATCATAAACAATCATTGATTTTTTCTAATTGAATATTATTATTGTATGAATGGTGAGGTGATCATAAACAATCATTGATCCTTACTAATTGAATATTAGTATGAATGGAGAGACAGTCATAAACAATCATTGATTTTCTCTAATTGAATATTATTATTGTATGGATGGTGAGGTGATCATAAACAATCATTGATTTTTACTAGTTGAATATTAGTATGGATGGTTAGGCAATCATAAACAATCATTGATCTTCACTAATTGAATATTAGTATGGATGGTTAGGCAATCATAAGCAATCAATAATAACTACTAATTGGATATTACTATTGTATGGATTTGTCACATTTCCTCACATGTCACAATTGTGACACATCTTCCCGCGCGTCACATATTTCCCGCACGTCACGTTAGTCACATATATTCCCGCGTATCACGTTCGTCTCGCGCGTCACAATTGTCACATATATTCCCGCGCTTCATGTTAGTCACGTGCGTTACATTTTCCTCACGCGTCACGATCGTCACACATATTCCCGCGCCTCACATATTTCCCGCGCTTCACACATTTTCTCGCGCATCACATATTTCCCGCGCATCACACATTTCCCACGCATCACATATTTCACCCATGTCACGTTTGTCACATACATTCTCGCATGTCACAATTGTTACATATATTCCCACGCTTCATGTTTGTCACACGCGTCACAATTGTTACATATATTCCCGCGCTTCATGTGTCACATGCGTCACAATTGTTACATATATTCCCGCGTGTCACAATTGTCACATATATTCCCGCGCTTCATGTTTGTCACACGCGTCACAATTGTTACATATATTCCCGCGTGTCACGTTCGTCTCGCGCGTCACAGTTGTCACATGTATTCCCGCGCTTCATGTTAGTCATGCGCGTCACGCTTTTCACGCGCGTCACAGTTGTCACATGTATTCCCGCGCTTCATGTTAGTCACGCGCGTCACGCTTTTCATGTGTGTCATGCTTTTCATGTGTGTCACGCGCGTCACATTCGTCACACTTTTAGCGCTCGTCACACTTTTCACATTCTTACATTTGTCATGCTTTGAAATCTTGCCTTTCTTGGGTATTAATCTTTTGATTCACATTACATGTCCTATGTGTGTCATTACATTTCTCACAGCATTACATTTGTTATGCTTTGTAAGTATAACACTTGTCATGCTCTTAGTATAGGTGGCAAATTGAAAACTATATTAATAGATGGATACTCAGCAATAGTATGTGCATGGACCACTTCCTAATGCTGTCTGAGTAGTTACCTGATTCATTCTGTCAGTAGTCATATGCTTATCACAAAGATTAAGCCATGTATGTACAAGGATAAGCAACATTTATCAGAGACATCAACACATACAGCAGTATAGAAGTGAACCTGATTTTCATGGAAGAAGTTTCTGAGTTGAAGGAAATTCTAAGACACAGAACTTGTGAGTTGATAGCACATCCTTATATCCACAGGTACTAGTAAGGGAAAGTCACCTATATTTAATGAATGTAATGTACTGTACTAAAATAGGTACAGAACAATGGTAGTGAGCTGAGTATCAAAAAGAGAAATAAGCCCAATTCTATGGTACAGGCAATTTGCCTGCTGTACATTGTGTCACAATATCAGTAAGAGTGGAGATAGTTTACATTATCTCTCTGTATCAATAAAGCAAACTGTCATGTAGTTATATAGAGTAAGCAGATATGTGACTCAATAATGTGTATTGAAGATATCAGTATAACCAATAGTGATACAAGAATCATGATCATCTAATGTTTGAGATGTGTAAGTTTGATGTGATGTAGAGTTACATAGTTCAATACCATTATATCATATCTCTAGTCTTGATTGTAAAATGTCAATGAACTTACATACACACTCTACATTTTTCATTCTAGTTGCTTCTTACTGTTAGACTTCCATAATTTATTAATTGTAATATCCCATGTCATAACCTTCAATTTAGCAAGAACATATATGTTTCCTTGCTTTAATAATTTATTCTGCAGTTTAGAATACTTCTGTTCTGTAATGTGAACAATGATATAGATATACAGGTAACCAGACACACATAACTGGCTCAAGTTGTTATATCTTATGACAGACAAACAAAGTCGAAATGTTCTACATGTCATAATAAGTTCCAAAAATCTTGTGATCTTATGAAATATGCACAAAATGTGACAAATGAGATGCATATTGAGAACATAACAAACTTGACATGTGACTTGCATCAAAAACATAATGCAAATGAATACCATGATAGGATAATAGTGGATAACAAGTGATATGCTGAGTATTCCCCAGTTCACATAGTTTCAAATTTAGATATATTGTCAATATCAAAGGCCAAATTAGATTACTGAGCTGTGAAAATTGTGGCAAATGTAACATGTGAAAAGAGCATGATGAGTGACACACATAGGACATGTAATGTGAATCAAAAGATTAATACCCAAGAAAGGCAAGATTTCAAAGCATGACAAATGTAAGAATGTGAAAAGTGTGACGAGCGCTAAAAGTGTGACGAATGTGACGCGCGTGACACACATGAAAAGCATGACACACATGAAAAGCGTGACGCGCGTGACTAACATGAAGCGCGGGAATACATGTGACAACTGTGACGCGCGTGAAAAGCGTGACGCGCATGACTAACATGAAGCGCGGGAATACATGTGACAACTGTGACGCGCGAGACGAACGTGACACGCGGGAATATATGTAACAATTGTGACGCGTGTGACAAACATGAAGCGCGGGAATATATGTGACAATTGTGACACGCGGGAATATATGTAACAATTGTGACGCATGTGACACATGAAGCGCGGGAATATATGTAACAATTGTGACGCGTGTGACAAACATGAAGCGTGGGAATATATGTAACAATTGTGACATGCGAGAATGTATGTGACAAACGTGACATGGGTGAAATATGTGATGCGTGGGAAATGTGTGATGCGCGGGAAATATGTGATGCGCGAGAAAATGTGTGAAGCGCGGGAAATATGTGAGGCGCGGGAATATGTGTGACGATCGTGACGCGTGAGGAAAATGTAACGCACGTGACTAACATGAAGCGCGGGAATATATGTGACAATTGTGACGCGCGAGACGAACGTGATACGCGGGAATATATGTGACTAACGTGACGTGCGGGAAATATGTGACGCGCGGGAAGATGTGTCACAATTGTGACATGTGAGGAAATGTGACAAATCCATACAATAGTAATATCCAATTAGTAGTTATTATTGATTGCTTATGATTGCCTAACCATCCATACTAATATTCAATTAGTGAAGATCAATGATTGTTTATGATTGCCTAACCATCCATACTAATATTCAACTAGTAAAAATCAATGATTGTTTATGATCACCTCACCATCCATACAATAATAATATTCAATTAGAGAAAATCAATGATTGTTTATGACTGTCTCTCCATTCATACTAATATTCAATTAGTAAGGATCAATGATTGTTTATGATCACCTCACCATTCATACAATAATAATATTCAATTAGAAAAAATCAATGATTGTTTATGATTGTCTCTCCATTCATACTAATATTCAATTAGTAAGGATTAATGATTGTTTATGATCACCTCACCATTCATACAATAATAATATTCAATTAGAAAAAATCAATGATTGTTTATGATCACATTCATACAATAATAATATTCAATTAGAAAAAATTAATGATTGTTTATGATCACCTCACCATTCGTACAATAATAATATTCAATTAGAAGAAATCAATGATTGTCTATGATCACCTAATACATTCATACAATAGTAGTATTCAATTAAAAACAATCAGTGATTGTTTATGATCACCTCACCATTCATACAATAATAATATTCAATTAGAAGAAATCAATGATTGTTTATGATTGCCTCTCCATTCATACTAATATTCAATTAGATAAATCAATGATTGTCTATGATCACCTAATACATTCATACAATAGTAGTATTCAATTAAAAACAATCAGTGATTGTTTATGATCACCTAGCCATCCATACAATAGTAATATCCAATTAGAAACAATCAATGATTGCTTATGATCATTTAATACATTCATACAATAGTAGTATTGAATTAGAACCTCAATGATTGTTTATGATCCCAATCATAAAATGGCATGGCTTATTTGATTGGGGCAATCATATAACACTGCTGTTATATGATCAAAATGGCTGGCACCCCTCACATAGATTACTTCTGCTTCCTTTCTTCTGTTCTACTGAGCTATCCCCTCAGCAATGTAGTATATATCTCATAGTGAGTCACTTATCATTCTTAAGTGTGCCACTATCTGTTTCACTTTACACTGCCATATGTGCTCACTTCTCTGACACATTTATGTTTAATTAGTTTTAGTCTTCATTCTACATATGCCTACCCTGATCATACTTCTCCACTGGCCTTTACTTACTCCAAGTCTCTAGTATTTAAGTAGCACTCAATTTGTACTTAGTCTTTAGTTTCATATTGAACTATGTCCTCACCCTTTAGTTTGACTTGAGTTACACCTCTTGTCTTCTTGTCTCTTGTCTTCTCTGAAGGGCTTGCCCTTACTCTGAAATCCAGGACCAGGAATCCCAGGGGCACAGCACATAAGCTGAAGCCAAAGTCCTACCCCCTGAGTTATCTTCTCTGCTCTTGTCTCATACTCACCCTTCACTTCTCCACAGTCACCCCCTTGTACTCTGCTGCCAAGTCAGGCTAGGGGCATGGTCATGATAAATGAAGACTATAACTAATTAAACATAATATAATGCACCAGAGGAGTGGGCATGTATGGTGGTGTAATTTGAAACTGACACTGGCACACTTATGAATAATATGTGACTCACTATGACAGTATGTTGCACTCTTCCACAGTTATCACTGGACTCTCACTGGACTCTCACCTGACTATCAAGAATCCAGTGAGAGTCTCACTACACTATCAGTAGTCTCAGTGAGACCACTCTCACTGTATTCTCACTGTACTCTCACTGTACTCTCACTGTTAAAACTGTTGTCAACCTCAAATTTGTATAATCTCACTGTACTCTCACTGTACTTTCAGTTTCTAAATGCTTTTCAACCTCAAATATGCATATTCTCACTGTACTCTCACTGTACTCTCACTGTATTATTAGTTTTGAAGCTGCTGTCAACATCAGATATGCATATAAAGTGAAATATATACATCTTGTTGAAGGGTTTCTAAAGTGATCTTATAACTTATCACTACAATACAACAAATAGTTATCACATTCAGCTATATAGTTGTGATATAAGTCCATGCACTTGATATAACCCATCAGAGGTGCAATAAAAATTTAAAACAAGATAATAAATGTGAATATGTCCATGCTCTTGATATAACAAGTCAGTGGAGCAGATAAAGTTTGTGTTTAAAGATGGGAAGTGAGGGAAGTGAGTCATATCAAAGGTGGAAATGACATAATAGAAGGAAAGAACTACATAGAGGTGGGAGAACATAACTGAAGGGGCTGAAATACAAAAATCAAAAAATACAAAGTACTTAGACATCAATATCCAATCCATAATCTACTATTCCTTCATCTTCTTCTCTGTCATATTCATCTGCTGCTTCCTCTCTGTCATATATATCTTCTGCTTCCTCTTCCTCTTCCACATCAGAATTATCAGATTCATCTTCTATAATATCTTCATTATCTTGAGTACTATTGTTCCTTTCAAGTTGTTTCTTAATCACCTTTTGTATATGAATAAATAGAAGTGCATGTATAGTCCAGTTGAAGTTAATAACAGTCATTCTGTTAAGCATGTTCTGAAACCCTCCAAGCCATGCATTTAATTGCTCACAAGCCTGTATGGAAGTATTAAATAAAGCTATACATATACTAATATGAAATTCTTCTTACCTGAGTATTGAAGGCTCTTTTATAATGTGGTCCTCCATGAATATCATTCTCCACTATAACCAAGTTGGGTGCAGGCCTGTTTAGAGGTGCTGGGTTGCACCATTTATGACATGTATAATCAGTTGTTCTATGGTTAACATAATGATATGAATCAACAATAAATCTAGTTGTTAGACTCCAAATTCTCCATGCACCATTTAGCACAGCATTTTTTAGCACTACACATGCTTTATCAATACAGACATAGCTTGGACAAGATTCAAGAGTTGGATAGACATGATCTAAAAATCTCATAATATTTCCAGGTCCCTCAGATTTTGTAAACTTGGTCCATGCAATAACTGCTCCACATGGTGCATATAATGTCTTAACACAGTAAAATCAAGGAGCAGTAAAGTAATGATTTTGCTCCTCATGTGGTGCAGGAGCATCATCATGAGGCATCACTTGCCAGTTTATATGAGGAAGCCAATCTACTTATTCCTAAAAGTGTTTGCTAACCAAATCTTACAAGATGGTTGCACCATCATAACTGATGATTAATACATGTTTTAGAGTTTTGTTCTTTGGGGTTGTTACATAATTTTATATGACATAAGTGACCATGCATAGCTTGATGATACATACAGAATACACCTGTTCTTTCATTTTCTAAACTATTATCACAGTTCTCATATGCACAATGTCTTGGGCCCATAATTATGCCATTTATAACAACTATATTTACTATTGGTTTCTCAGCTTGATTTGATTGACTGTGTTTGGTACATTATTGAATGATTCATTGGATGATTCACTAGACAGTTCATTATCCATATCCATATCAATGGTTGTACTGCTGATTTGTTGAATTTGTAGTTGAGAAAGTGCTCTAGCTTCAATTTCCTCTCTCATTGATTGTTCAGCATCTTCACTCTGTAAAATTGGAACTGTTTGATTTTCATCAATTCCAGCTACTGCAGCTGGAGTATCATCAGTTATTCTGTCTGGAGTACTTTTATAGTCATGTGTACATTCACTACATGAATAATATTTAGCACATGCAATAATTCCTTCCTGTCCAAGTATTTCAAATGCTTTTCTAGTTAACTCTTGTATGTCACGCTCATCAGATGATATAACAAGTATTTTATCATTATATGTTGCTACCTTTCTTACACTTTCAGAAATAAATGCCTGCCAAGTTTGTCTACAAGACAGTAAAGTACCTAGTTTAGTACAACATAGTGTAAATGTAAATATTAATAATAAAACTCACACCATGTATGCTCACTAAGAAAGTGCTTGGTGGGTAAGACTCAGATGCAAGGTGCATCTGGGCAAAGTAAGGTGTAGAAATGATGTTGAAGACCGATGTTCAAGAAGAGAAATGGCTTAGTGAATGCTTTGATGTGTGTTTTGATGTGTGTTCCTTGATCTCGGACTTAGCATGGGCTTATGACTTCACACTTCTCATTGCACTTAGAATCTCAATCACTCACACAAATACTAATGCACAATGCTAGCTGGTATTTCTTGGGGCACAGGAGACTGCCCTTCTACTACACAAAGCTACCTATTAAATATCTTACAGAACACAGCTAAGAGAAACTATATAGTTAATACAAAAGCAGTAATTGCACATTAGCTAAGTGGTAAATTAGACTTTTAGACTGGATACAGGCATCTGGGATGGACCAGAGTAAATCATGGATATACAAACATATGAGTGCCAAGAATGTGTCCATATGGGAAGATAACAAAAGACAATAACTCATCTTGCAGGAAGAACACTCCATATGAAGGCATGATGCAACACACTTTGATGCATGGACTGGGAACTGCTGAATAAGCCTGCCAGGAATGCTGGGTCTCAGGCCAGGCTAAGTGCCTATGGCATGCTGATACACAGTGCTGGTACAGCATGGTTAGATAGTGGCAACTGCCATAGGTCTAGTGCTCATGCCTTTTCCTATGATGCAATAACATAGTTTTGATATCCTATTATTAGAATAGATACATGCTTAGCTCAATTTCCAGCTTTACTGGTAACTATTTCCCACCAATGTCGAGAATAAGCTCTTGACCTTGATATTTCTATTCTTAGGCACTTTCCTACTCAGGCTAGACATGTCCCTTATTAGCATGAATAGTTCCCACACTAGCTAATGGTCCAGGACCTCTACCTTAGCTACTAAATACAACCCATATATATAATACCATTTGTAAGTAGTGCTTTAGAATATAGAAATAAATGTTTTATAGTAGGTAGAAGTACACTAGGCATATTAACAGTTTAAATACTGATTCTCTAAAGCATTCATTCCAAAATTCTGTAAATGCAGCTGTAGATGCATGAAAATGATAAATTGCTTGAAGGACTGCATTTGTATAGCATTTGTCTGCCCAGACTTGCTGTCCAAGCTTTACATATTTTGCAGAGTTCTTTAATCCTTTTACCTGTGTGCCATTTGTATGTTTTACACTTTTATGATCTGCATAGTAAAATGAATTACAATGTTTGCATTTCCCTTTCAGAACATAGGCACTACTGTAAGGATGTATTCTTTTTATAAGTGTTACACATGAAACATCTCATTTGTGGACTTCTTGGTAAGGTGGTGCCCCATCACATAATGGTGTTGAGCAAGTATAACAGCTTGGACAAATAGTAAAGACCAGTTCAATTTCCATAGTTTTTACAGCATTTAAAGGATGACCTTTTATAATTGGATCTAGTGCTAAAATTGCTGCAAATAAATAAAGTTTTGAGCCCAATAAATTTATTTTCTGTATATTGGTTAAATTCTCAGCAGCAGCAGATTCATCTTCAGTAAATAGATAATTAATTTTATTATTTATATCTCTTTGTAGAACACTAATAAGAGCATTAATCCAACTTGTTGTAGGTTTTTTATATGCTTGTTTTTGACATCCATGGAGATTCAATAGATCTGTGTTATTTATTAATGTGAATAACAGTTTGAGTACCACTGCTAGTGTAATGTCTGTATGGAAGTTGCTGGTGATAAATTTGGAAAAATCTGAAATTTTTATTTCTGGAAATGGATCTTGCACTGGAGAAGATGCCCATGCTTTTGGAATGCATGATATAAGGGCATAAAATGTGAAAATAAAAATAAAAGAGTGCCAGAAACTAAATAATTTTAAGTTAGCTTATTATTCTTGGAGAATTAAATAAACACATCAAGAGATATGTATTTGAATTATAGTACGAGGAAAAACTGTTCAAGTTTATAATGTACATATTGAATACTTGTTGAAAGTATGACTAAATCATAATACAAATTGCTCTATGTTGTACTTGTTGAAAATACAACATTGAGATAAATAGTAATGAAAGTAAAACAGGTATACAATGGAAAAATTCAAGTCCATACTGTTGAAGTAAAATGTAGTACATATCTTGCATACTTGTTGAAAGAATGTAAGATAAATAGCAATTAATACAGAACTTACAGTCCATACTGTTGAAAGTAGGTGTCACGACTGTGCCCCTAGCCTGACTTGGCGGTGGAGTACGAGAGGGTGACTATGGAGAAGCAAGGGTGAGTATGAGACAAAAGCAGAGAACGAGAACTCAGGGGGTAGGACTTCGGCTTCAGCTTATGTGCTGCGCCCCTGGGATTCCTGGTCCTGGATTTCGGAGTAAGGGCAAGCCCTTCAGAGAAGACAAGAGATGGAAGATGAGAGGTGTAACTCAAGTCAGATGAAAGGGTGAGGACGTAGTTCAATATGAAACTAAAGTCTAAGTACAAATCGAGTACTACTTAAATACTAGAGACTCAGAGTAAGTAAAGGCCGCTGGCCAAGGCCAGCAGAGAAATATGGTCAGGGTAGGCATACGTAGAATGAAGACTAAAACTAATTAAACATAATAAAACGCTTCGGAGAAGTGAGCACATATGGCAGTGTAAAGTAAAACAGATAGTGGCACACTTAAGAATGATAAGTGACTCACTATGAGATGTATACTACATTACTGAGGGGATAGCTCAGTAGAATGGAAGAAAGGAAATGAGAGTAATCTATGTACAGTAATCAATATGTAATATTAAGAACGTAATCAAAGTCTGGAGTAAACAAAGATGAAGGTGGAGTAAAGGCATAGGAGTTCAGAGGTAGGTGATACGGGATATGACAGTAGGACCTAAGTTGAAAAAGAAATATTGTACAAGTGCTACATACTTGTTGAAAGTATGTATACACATAATGGATAAAATATTGATGCTAAATGTAAACAAAGGGAAAGTTAAATGAAAATCTTACAGATCTCTGTTCTTCTTTCTCTTTCCATCCTTCCATTTCTCCTTCTCCTTCTCTTTTCCTTTAGTTCATTCTCTTGCTCTTTCTTTTCCCTTTCCCTCCCCCTTGTCTTTGCTTTTCACATTGTCAGAAATCTCCTCATCTTCTGAAGTCTCTTCTGCATCTTTCTTAGTAGCCTTCTACTATTTCTCAATCTTATTAAGAATTGCCTTTAACATGTCTTGAGTTTGTGACTTTCCTCTCCAAACCTCATAATCAGAAATGCCTTCTTTTCCCTGAAGCCAAAGCTCCATTTGAGGATAAAAATGAAGTCTCACAAATACACTCTTCCACCTGTAGTATGCTGGTACTGACATAAATATTGGTGCAATGGCATATATACCAGGCAATTTTCCTTTCCATTTTCCACCAGAAATTAATGATGGAAGTTGCTTAATAATATTTTCAATGAACAGCCATTTGGCATAGTTCACATGTATATTCACAATACCATAATCACATAAAGCACTGGGAATCTTAAATAGATCAATTAACTTTTGCTGATCTGAGCTTGTTTCCCTTAACTTAGAGGTGGAAGGTGTTGAAGTATCAACATTGGAACCTAATGGAACACTAGATATATTTAATGTTTTTGTTGTACCAAAACCATCCTAAATTCTAGTTAAGTTATGTACTAGTTCTGAAATGAATTGTGACTTACAAGTAAAATCTTGCAATATGTATTTTTATTTATATCTAAGTTCCATTCTACTTGCTGGTTTGTATCATTTAATAATTCTGAATATTGACCAGTAAAATTCCATCCATCACTTTCCCACAAAAATATATATGAATTGGATGCTTCAATCAACTTATACTTCTGCCCAATATATTTCAAAATATTAGATAGAACTTGAATTTCAATTTTTTGAAATGAAAATAATGGATCAGAAGCTGAGAAATAATTGTAAATATATAGTGTTCCCATAGATAAAATTGCATTAAATGCAATCTCTAATGTTGTATCACTATCTTCAATATTATAGTTGTTTCCAATAGCATTCTGGCAACTGTGTCCACCAGTAATCTTTGAAGCACCTTGAAGATCCAAAGATATATCATCTTCTTCAGAAATGTACTCAAATTGTCTCATAAAGTTTTCAAATTGCATAGGATCATGAAGCAATTCATTTTGGACTAGTTTATCAGGTTCTGGAATAGAACTTCTAGATCAAGTTCTGGATTCAGAATGGTGTGAAAGTGATCTTCCACTAACCTTTGATAAAGAACTCATTGTAGGTGAATCAGGGGACTCAGATCTTCCCCTCTTATCAGCAGATTTATGAGGAGTAGTTTCCACTATATCATAATTCTCAAAGTCCATCTCTTCTTCTTGAATTTCAAGAGGATATTTTGATTGTGAAAATACAGCTGAGCTCTCATTGTCATTAAACAAATTGTCCATATCTCTGGACAGAGTATTAAATGAGTCTTGAGGAATAGATCTGTGAACCAGAGTTGCTGGTGTCACTGTTCCTGAGTGCTCACAGTAGTGGGGTGGAGGAGCAACTGAAATGTTGCTGTGTTCTAGAATTCTTTCCGCACTGAAAGTCAAATAAAATGTTAGAAATACCAAATAAGAACTTGACAACACAGGTGCTTCTATATAATAGATACAGTGAGACATCACAAGATTCAATTTATAAATAGCATGTGGCAAAAGATCATTCAACTTTCCATATAGGTCCTGCTGTTCTTATCAACTGACAACTGTCAGGGCAAAAATACCACAGGACCTAAAGAAAGGTCTCCACCAAAGCAGAGAAGACAAAAAATTTACCCACATACAAAAGTGTAAGTGGGACTAATATATCTCATGCACTGAAGTGCATGTCACACAGCACAACAAGAATACAGCAAGGGGGCATAAACACAGACAGGAGGGGAGGATATACAATGAGGGAGTGTATATATGGTGCAATGAGAACAGTGAGGGGGGGAGTATGTGCCAACAAGGGGGGAGTATGGGAGGGGAGAACAGTGCACAGCATAACAAGAATATAGCAAGGGTGGGTACAAGCAGATGAGGAGAGATGGTGATGGCATAACAAGAACATAGCAAGGGGGTTATGTGCAGATGAAGGGGGGTGGTGCATGACATAATGAGAACACAGCAAAGAGAGGTATGTGCCAATGAGGGGGGAGAACTGTGCACAATGTAATGAGACCACAGTGAGGGTGGGTATGCACAGATGAGGGGGTGGTGCATGATGTAATGAGAACATGGTGAGGTGGGTATGTGCAGGTGAGGGGGGATAGTAACAGTGTAATGAGAACACAGTGAGGGGGTTACACACAGATGAGGGGGGGTGGTGCATGACATAATGAGAACATGGTGAGGAGGGGTATGTGCCAACAAGGGGGGAGAACCATGCACAGTGTAATGAGACCACAGTGAGGTGGGTACATGCAGGCAAGGGGGTATGGTGATGGCATAATGAGAACATAGTGAGGGGGTTACACACAGATGAGGGGGGGTGGTGCACAACATAACAAGAACACAGCAAGGGGGGATGTGCCAACAAGGGGGGAGAACCATGCACAGTGTAATGAGACCACAGTGAGGTGGGTACATGCAGGCAAGGGGGTATGGTGATGGCATAATGAGAACATAGTGAGGGGGTTACACACAGATGAGGGGGGGTGTGCCAACAAGGGGGGAGAACTGTGCACAGCATAATGAGACCACAGCAAGGGTGGGTATGCACAGACAAGGGGGATGGTGCATGGCATAACAAGAAAACAGTGAGGCAGGGTGCATGCAGACCAGAGGTGGGGAGGACATTGCATGGCACAACAAGAACATAGACACATGAAATGTGCAGTGTTTGTGCTACATGACAGATTTGCACATGCATATACTGGCATATGCTGTGCCAGCAAAGATACACCCCTGCTGTTGTATGACAGAATCGCCCTCGCATCTACCAGCACATGGTATCCCATCAAAGACATACATCTGATAAAAAAAAACAGCATGAGAGAGTGAATGAAACAAAAAAAAAAACATGCATTGTCACTCTATCACACAAACCTTAACCCTCCAACCTCCACCCTCCATCATGCTTGTAGTGTATGATGCTGCAGGATGGTGGAGTGAACAGAACAAAAAAGCAAACAGCAGGGACAGGGAAAAAGGCAGGAAAGGACAAAAGGGGGAAGAGAGGGGAGGAGCAAGTAACAAGTCCAAATAATTCCACCAAACCTGAATACCACACACAGACCATTTGCACATGGACCATGTCATGTGCTTTTTCTGCTAAAAGCCGAAATGATATATTGAAATGCACACAGGCCAGGTCATGTGATCATTGCACACAGACTATTCATGCAGTCATGTGACCGCTTCAGTGCAGAGAGATCTTATCATATGTTGTGTGGGAATTTGTGACAACAGAGGTAAATGTCAGAGACTGTACTGAGAGTCCAGTGACTTACTCTCTGTAGATTCTCATTGGACTCTATGAGACTCTCACCCAATGAGAATTTACTGAGATTTTAGTGAGATGAAAATTGTTCATTTTCTCAGTGTAGTCTCACCAATGTCTCACTAATATCTCTCCACACTCTCAGCAATACCACTAAAATTAACCTGGATTCTCACTGGAGTATCAGAGAATCTCATGAGAATCTCACTAGATTCTACTGAGACTGTGGGTTAGTGACATGACCTCCACTCATCATGCACTTTGCATATGTTACATTTGTCACAATTTTCACAGCTCAGTGATGTAATTTGGCTTTGACATTGACAACATATCTAAATTTAAAAACTATGTTAAGTGGGGGATACTCAGCATAACACCGGTCATGGTCTACTAGCCCATCATGGTTTTCAATGTATATCACATATAAAGTTTGTCATGTTCTCAATTTGAATTTCATTTGCTTCTGATATTTACTCACACTTGTGGAGCCTGAAGGCACAGTAGGAAGGAGAATCATGATGTACTGAACACTTAACACCCAGGGAGAGAAGCTGATTACATGTGTCTGATTACCTGTATGTCTATACCATTGTTCAAATTGTTACAGAAACAGAAGTATCCAAAATTGCAGAGTAAATTATTAAAGCAAAGGAAACAAATATATTCTTGCTAAACTGAAGATTATAACAAGGAATGTGACAATTAGTAGATTATGGAAGTGTAACAATAATAAGGAACTAGAATGAAACATGTAGAGTGTGTATGTATGTAAGTCCACTGACATTTTACAAGACCCACACATGAACAAAAAATGGGGGTCTTTATGCTTGCCCCCCCATTCTGTTCAGACTCTGTTCAGACTCTGTGGATTCCACAAACTATCTGGACAGACTTCAATGATTTTCTGAATAGTCCTTGGAATCCAGCCAGACTTCAGCTGGACTCATTTTGTTTGCAAGTCCAGCCAATTTGTTCAAATCCAGTCCTGTTCCAGTCCACCTGGAGTCTGGCAAGTTTAGCAGGAATTATGGCAGACTAAATCTGTTCAGAACTCACCTGGACTCTGGTTGGAACTAGGCAGACATGGACTCTCCATTAGTCACTATTAGTATTACTAGTTGTTATTAGTATTAGCTATCTTTTATTAATTTATAGTAAAAATATGTGATGAGCAAGAATCAAACCCAGATCAAACAGACAAGTCACATGAACAACACAAACATATGCAATACCAACACACCAAAGGGTCATATATTCCATAGAGACAATATGCTACATAATCACCATATATTTCACTTTCCTAAAATGGTATGTCATTTTTCCCACCTTGTTTTTTCTTTCTCTCCCATGTCAAGCTCACATTGTTGCCTCAAACCCCCTTCCCACATTGTTGCCTCAAGCCCTCTTCTCATGTTGTCACCTCACACTCTCTCCCACATCATCGCCCCAAGCCCCCTTCACACATCAGCACCTCAAGACTTCTTCACATGTCATCACCTTAGGACCCCTTCCAACATCATTGCCCCATGCCCACTTCCCATGTTGTCACTCAAATTGACTCTCAAGCACAAGATCAATAGCACAGCAAGATCAATAATATAGGGTATAGGCACTGTGGTGTGGATGGTTGTGCATGGGTGAGCACATACAAAACTACAGGTATTTATTTTCCCTCCTTTCTCCCTCTTCCCTTCTCACTAAAATGACAATGAGCACTGTTTATAGGTGTGCCTCTCATCATCCCCCCTCTTCTTGTCCTCATCTCACAACTGATGAGGATAAGCACTCTTTGTGCTTGCACTGCCACCTTGTCTGGCAAGTGACAAGCATGTGCACATCCCCCTCCTCTCCCCCACTTCGTCTCACAAGTGACAAGTGTTTGTCCCCTGTCCTTCCCATCCCCACCTAGTCTGGCAAGTGATGAACATGTGTGCATCTATGCACACATCCCCCTCCTTTCCACCTCAAGTGTCCTCTGTCCCCCCATTGTTCTCCCCCACCTTATCTGGCTAGTGATGAGTGTGCATGCGTCCCCATGCATGTCCCCCTCCTCTTCACCTCAAGTTTCCTCCATCCCTCCATTGTTCTCCCCCACCTTGTCTGGCAAGTGATGAGTGTGCATGCATCCCCACACATGTCCCCCTCCTCTTCACCTCATACATCCTCTGCCCCCCATCATTCTCTCCCCACATGTCCCCTTCCTCTTCCCCTCCTCCCACATCCTTCATCCCTCTGTCATCCTGTCCCCCACCTCATCTGGCAAGTGACAAGTGTGCATGCATCCCTGTGCACATCAGAGTGGCCATCCCCTCTCTTCGACTGCCTCTTGTCTCACAAATGACAAGCTTGCTGTCTCTCCCTACTCTGCTGCCTCCTCATCTCACAAGTGACAAGGAGGAGCTCTGAACTTCATCTTGCAAATGACAAGGATGAGCATATCAGCATATTGTCCCCCCCCCTCCTCCTTGTCCTCTTTCCCTCTTCTTGTCTTGCAAGTGATGAGGACAAGTGCTCATCTCCCCCTCCTTGTCCTTGTCCTCATCTTGCAAGTGACATGGACAAGTGCTCATTCCCCCTCCTCCTTGTCCCCCCCCTCCTTGTTCCTCCCCCTCCTCATCCTCATTTCCCCTTCTCCTTGTCTTGCAAGTGACATGGACAAGTGCTCATTCCCCCTCCTCATCCCCCCTCCTCCTCATCCCCCCTCCTCCTCATCCCCCCTCCTCCTCATCCCCCCTCCTCCTCATCCCCCCCCTCTTCCTCATCCTCATCTTGCAAGTGATGTGGACAAGCACTTGTTCCCCCTTCTTATTCCCCCTCCTTCTTGTCCCCCCTCCTTCTTGTCCCCCCTCTTCCCCTTCCTCCTTGTCTCACAAGTGACAAGGACAAGTGTCCATCCCCCTCCCTCCTTCTCATCCCCCCTCCTCCTTGTCCCCCCTTCTTCCCCTTCCTCTTCATCTCATAAGTGATGAGGACAAGCATCCATCCCCCTCCCCTCCACTCCTCCACCTCTGCCTTGTGCATGTGTCCCCTCCTCTTCACCACCTCATGTCCTCCTTCCCCCTGTCCTCTTGTTCATTCTCTTCTCATGCCAATGGGCCAAAGGCAGAAGGCTGTGTGTTTCTTAAAATAGTTTAGATGATCATGTATTGTAGCCAATTAAATTTAACATATATTTATCCATGTTCAACATAGCCTATGAAAGGCTGTATATTTTTAGGTTTTTTGATCATGAGAAATTGCTGTGCAGCTTGTGGCTTGTAAGGTGTTGGTTTGTATCAACTCCCCCTTGCTCCTTCTCAACCACCACCACTATCTTGCTATCTCAAAGCATTTTAACACATTTACACACAATGGCTCATTGTTCCACTCACTCTGCTACAACTCAGGCTTCTAGTGTCACTTCTACTGAGTCTGCTTCACTTTCAGTTGCTACACATGAAACTTGCAGTAAGTCTCACAAGTGTGAAATTTCCACTGCCAATCTTACAGCCCAACCACCAACAAAGAAGCAGGCCACAACCAACAAACCTATTACAGATAATAAGGAGACTGAAAATGTGCAGGAAAAACAGGGTAAAAAAATTGTAGAAGGCAAGAAAGGCAAAAAAACTTGGTATGGTGTCCTAACTTTCTTTCACTGCCTCACTAATACATTTTAGAAAAACTTCAGAAATGAAATGTGCTGAGGATGCTGCTGCAGATGAAGAGGGTATACCTAACCTTACCACTGCATGTGTCACTCCCACACATATCTCAACTGACTATTAACTGACTCTCACCTGGCTCTCATATATGTATGAATAGTCTCACCTGACTCTCATCTGACTCTCATCTGACTATCATTTGACTCTCAACTAAGTTTCAGAAGTCACCTGAAAGTCTCATTAGAGTCAGTTGAGAGTCAGTTGAGACTTCCTGAACTGGTATTGAGCTTAGCTTGGATTCTTACCTGACTCTCATCCAACTCTCACATTACTCTCATCTGACTCTTACCTGACTCTCATTCAACTCTCACCTGATTCTCATCCTGCTCTCATCTGACTCTCATTTGTGCAATTAGTTATAAAACTCTCAACAAGAAATTTATATTACAATAATTAAATAAACAGATCAATCTATGAATGGGAGCTATTTGATATTACATTATCTGATCATCAGGTATATCTTCTTCCTCTTCCTCCCTATCATATTCATCACCAGCTTGCTCCTCTTCCTCTTCCTCAGGATTATTTGAAGCTCTGTTAAGCTGATGTTGAATAACTTTCTGAGTATGAATAAATAGTAGAGCATGAATGGTCCACTCAAAGTTTGCCAGTCATTCTATTAAGAATACTTTGATATCCTCCTAGCCAAGCATTGAATTGTTCACATGTCTATTAAACTATTAATTGTTAATATAAATCTGCAATAAAAGAACTTACTTGTGTATTAAATGCTCTCTTATAATGGGGTCTACCATTTATATCATATTCTACTACTACCAGATTTGGTGCAGAACCATTCAAGGGTGCAGGGTTACACCATTTCCTGCAAATGCAATTGGTTGTACAATGATTGATATAGTGGTAAGAGTCTACAATCAATCTAGATGTACGACTCCATATTTCCCATGCTCCATTTAAAATAGCCACTTGTAAAACTACACAGGCTTTATCAATGCAAATATAACTTGGTCTGGATTCCTCAGTAGGATATACTTTATTAAGAAAATCCAAAATTTGAACTGGACCTTCAGACTTGGTAAATTTAGTCCATGCTTTAACAATACCACATGGAGCATAAATAGTTTCTACACAATAATATCTTGGTGCCACAAAATAGTTTTCTTGTTTGTTGCAACATATAGTAGCTGCAGGAGGATTGTCATGAGCTGGGGCTACTTGGCAATTAACTCTGGGAAGCCAATCCAATCTTTCATTATCAGTTCTATGAAGAATTCTCCTAATACCTAATAAAGATTGACACCCAAATCTGATTAAATGACTGTGCCATCTATTGTCATGCTCAATACAAGTCTTAGTATTGGGTTCTTTATAATTATCATAATCTGCAATATGGCATAAATACTCATGTAATATTCTGTGTTCTGTGCAAAATACCCCATTCTTTTCATTTTCTAGTTTTTGGTCACAGTCTTCAAATGCACAATGTCTGGGTCCTATAATAATTCCATCTATAACAATCATATTTGTAATAGCTATATTCTCAGATTCATTGGAAGTTTGTTCAGACCTTAAACTAGGAGAATCAAGTTCACTTGAATTACTATTAGAATTACTATCAGTGTCCATTTCATGCTCAGATTCATATTGTACTTGACAGGCATTGCATGCATTCTGTCTAGCTTCAATAGCATCCTGTCTAGCCAAATCTGCACCTTCTCCCATTAGATTTGGAACAGCATGATTTTCATCAATTCCAATTATAGCTGCTGGATCATCTTCAGTTAATACATCAGCAGTAGCTTTATATTCATGTGTACATTCACTGCATGAATGACCATCAGCAGACTGAATTATTCCATTTTGACCAAGTGAATCAAATGCACACTTTGATATTTTGTTAATTGCATATTGCTCAAAAGTTACAGTTAAAGTAGTATTCTCTGAACTTGCTACTTGTTGAATAGTTTCATACACAAATGCTTGCCATGTTTGACAGTGAGATAACTTGAATGGTATTTCTGTTGAACTTATAAAGCATTCATTCCA
This sequence comes from Cyathus striatus, assembly GCA_025738555.1. Classification (NCBI taxonomy): domain Eukaryota; kingdom Fungi; phylum Basidiomycota; class Agaricomycetes; order Agaricales; family Nidulariaceae; genus Cyathus; species Cyathus striatus. The sequence continues at coordinate 1,749,818 of JAOVFP010000010.1, read as the reverse complement.
AAATATAGTAAAAGCAGAGCTAGATGCATGAAAGTGGTATATTGCCTGTACAACTGAATTTGTGAAAGATTGGTCAGCCCAAACTTTCTGGCCTTACTAAACTTCTGACTCTATAATTTTGAATTTTTGTATGCTTGGAGTCAGCATAATAAAATGATTGGCAGTTATTACATTTTCCTTTCAAGATATATGCATTTTTATATGCATGCATTCCCTTTATAAGTGTTATACAAGGATAGTCTCTTTCACAAGTATCTTGATGAAGTGCTGCACTATTACAGTCTCCTGCTGAACACTGTACACGTGCTGGACAAATAGCAAATACAGGCTCAATATTAGCAGTTGAAATGGGATTAAGACTATCCCCATTTCTAACTGGATCCAGACTGAGAAACTTGGCAAACATATCTAGTTTTTCACCTAGCATATTAAAGTATACTGCATCAGTTTCTATATTGGCAATGGATATTTCATCTTCATTGAATAAATGGTTAATATCATCATTTATATGCTTTTGGAGTATTTGTGCAAGTGCAGTAATCCAACCAGTAACAATTTGTCTATTCTCTCCTGGTACAAGAACTGAAGATTTATTAAATCTGTATTATTTGTTAAGGTGAATAATACTGTAAGCACTGAAGTTCAATGAAATAGATCTGGGGAAGTCATTAAATTTAATGTTTGGAAATGGATCTTGAGCTGGAGAGGAGGCATATGCTTTGGGAAGGCATGTTATAAATCCATACAATATTACAGTCCAACAAATATATTCCCAAATACTGTAAAAAATATTGTCAGTATATGATAATCAGCTTAGGATATGAGTAAATAGCAAGATGACAAATGTCATGCATTTCACATCATTAAACAACAAAATAATACAACTGATCTTTACTGTTGAAGTATAATGTACAATCTACATACTTGTTGAAAGTATGAAGAAATCAATAAAGGAATCTATACTGTTGAAAGTACAGATTTACAACTGAAGCTATACTTGTTGAAAGTATAACATCATTAAAAAGAATAGAATAGATAACAAAGCTTTTATGAAAAATCTATACTGTTGAAGTATTGATAAAAAAACTTTAAGTTATACTTGTTGAAAGTATAACTTTGTTGAAAATAGCAAAGAAAAATATTCTTACAAGGCTCACTCCTTTCCTTTTCTACTCTCCTTTCTCTTACCCCCACCCCTACCCTTATTCTTGTCCTTTTCCTTCTCTTTCTCCTTCTCTCTCTCTTCCTTTTCTTCTTCTTTCTTCTCAATGAACCAGCACCAAAGAGGAGGAGAGGAAGGGAAAGGAAGGGAACACTCTAAAGAGAGGGGCAAGAAAAATACTTGTGTGCATCAGAATGTTGACATGGGAAAAATGATGATATAAATAGATTTTGTGAGAATGAGAAAGAGTGGATACACTCAAGGAGGGGGGGAGAGCTACAGTGGCATCCAAAAGTATTGCATGCACATTATGTGACTCATTCACCTGCAATGTGTTTCACCACAATGTGATTTCCTTGCTTCAAATCATGTATGTTGTGTAATGTAGGGTGTTAGTTATTCATTTTTGTTGCATAGTAATGTAATTAATGTCTAATTAATATATAATTCATGTTTTACTTCAAACTTTGCTGTGCATTACTTTTGAGAACAGGGATCTTCTGAAATAAAAGGACATTTATTCCATGAGTACTCTATCATTCACCCCCAAAATTTCTACATTGTCTTCTACTAGCTATGGTCTACACATCTCCCAGCAAGGTTGCTTGTGTTGTCCAAATAAAGGATTTGGAACAGTGTGATCAAGATGTTGCTGATCAGCTTGAGGTACACAGGACAACAGTGCTTCATATAATGAAGCAGTACAATGCATCTGATGATGTTTACTATCGAGGACCCAAGCCTGATCGCCCTTGAAAGCTTGGAGAGAGAGATGTTCGATTGGCAGGCTGGAAACTTGCTGAAATGAAGGCTTCCAATGCTACAGAATTGGTAAAACATGACTTTCCTAATGTATCACACCAAACCATGGCACATGCTCTTCAGGGCCTCAGACTTGTATGCCGTGTTCATAAGGCTAGACCCTACATTTCTGCAACCAATCAGAGAAAGTGAGTGACACCTGTGGGCCAAGGAGCATGCAGCATGGACTCAGGAGGACTGGGATCAGGTGGGATTTTCAGATGGAGTGGTGTCAGCCAAAATTATCATTAAACCTAGATGTTTAATGATAATGGTAATCATTAAACCTCTGGCTTATATGAGTGCAGTATTTATTATATGTATGAACAGGATTATTCATAAGTAATCATTGTCTATAATACTATTATGTGTACTATTGTTACACATACTCATATGTACTCATTACTTCATGTTTCTCATTATTAGTGTACTACTATTACTATTATGAGTACTCATAAGTACTCATTACTGGAAGTTTTTTATTGTTATATTGAATATTAGTATGGATGGTTAGGTGATCATAAACAATCATTAATCTGTACTAATTGAATATTGGTATTGTATGAATGGCTAGGTGATCATAAACAATCATTAATCTGTACTAATTGAATATTATATGAATAGCTAGGTGATCATAAACAATCATTAATCTGTACTAATTGAATATTGCTATTATATGAATGGCTAGATGATCATAAACAATCATTAATTTGTACTAATTGAATATGGCTATTGTATGAATGGCTAGGTGATCATAAACAATCATTAATCTGTACTAATTGAATATGGCTATTGTATGAATGGTTAGATGATCATAAACAATCATTGATTTTTCTAATTGAATATAGTGATTATTAGTGATCATTGAGGGTTTCAAGAGTATATTCACCTACTATTACTAGTTGTATGGTGATCATAAGTGATCATTAAGCATTTGAAAAGTATATTTATCTACTATTACTAATCTAATAGTGATCATAAGTGATCATTGAATATTGCAAGGGTATATTAGTATATTATTAATACTAGTAAATCCACAGCATCACATTTGTCACGTTCCTACTGCGCGTCACATACGTCACGCTTATTCCCGCGCATGGGGATTGTCACGTTCTTACGCGCGTCACACCTGTCACACATATTCCCGCGCATGGGGATTGTCACGTTCTTACGCGCGTCACATCTGTCACACATATTCCCGCGCATGGGGATTGTCACACTCTTACCGCGCGTCACACCTGTCACACATATTCCCGCGCATGGGGATTGTCACGTTCCTCCCGTGCGTCACACATGTCACATATATTCCCGCGCATCGCATTTGTCACGTTCTTACACGCGTCACATCTGTCACACATATTCCCGCGCATGAGAATTGTCACACTCTTACCGCGCGTCACACCTGTCACACATATTCCCGCGCATGGGGATTGTCACACTCTTACCGCGCATCACACCTGTCACACATATTCCCGCGCATGGGGATTGTCACGTTCCTCCCGCGCGTCACACATGTCACATATATTCCCGCGCATCGCATTTGTCACGTTCTTACGCGCGTCACATCTGTCACACATATTCCTGCGCATGGGGATTGTCACGCTCTTACCGCGCGTCACATCTGTCACACATATTCCCGCGCATGGGGATTGTCACGTTCTTCTCGCGCGTCACATATGTCACGCATATTCCCGCGCTTCACATTTGTCCCGCGCATCACCTCTGTCACACTTATTCCCGCGCATCGCATTTGTCACGTTACTCTCGCGTGTCACATATGTCACGCTCATTCCCACGCATCGCATTTGTCACCCCTCCCCGCGTGTCACATATGTCACACATATTCCCGCGCATCGCATTTGTCACATTCTTCTCACACATCACATATATCACACATATTCCCGCGCTTTACATTTGTCACGCTATTCATGCGCGTCACGCTTTTGTCACATTCTACCCACACATCACATATGCCACGCTTTTCACACATGTGACACATTTGTCACGATTGTCACGCTATTCACGCGCGTCACGTTTTTGATGGATGTCACGAGTCACATATGTCACATTCTTCACATGCATCAGGTATGTGATGTCTTTGATATGTGTCACATGTCGCATTTGTCATACCTTTCATATCTGAAGAATCAGAGCACCCAGTGACAGTGTTGAAAGGTCAGTCAATGGAGGTCAATGTTTTCCACATCTTGTGTATGACCCAAGAATTATAAGGCTGAGGTGTTTCACCTTTTCCATTGACAATTAGTGGCTGACCAGCTGACTGTTAATAACTGACTTAGACTCTTTTGAATGATACAGTCTGACTCAGTCATTGGCAATGCTGCACAGTGATACCACAGTTAACTGTTAGTTCATTACTTAGTGATGTAATTTGGCCTTTGATATTAACAACTTATTTATATTTGAAAATCATGTCAATAGAAGGAAATTCAACAATAGCAGTTGTATGGACCATGTCCTGATACTAGATTGGGCAAGAACATTGTGAAATGCTTGCTGAGTGTTAATTCTAGATGGTGTCTGACTGTTGAAAAGCAAGAAAGCAATGACCACTGAGCAAGAATGAGTAGAGAGGTACCAGAGGTGTTCTCATACTTAAAAATGGATACAAATACTAAAAGAACTATATAACATATGTCAGAAATGTGAACACATATGGCAGTGTAGAAGTGAATTGTGACACAATATTGCTGGGAGTAAAGATAGTTTCCATTATCTCTTTGTATTGCTAAAACAAAGAAACTGTGAAGTAGTCATGTAGAGTAAACAGATATGTGACTCAATAATGTTTCTTAAAGACTTTTGTTTAACCAATGCTTAATGCAAGATTCATAATCATCTAATGACTGAGATGTGTAAGTTTGATGTGGAATCACACATTTTGCTAATCTTTCACATATTTTATTCATCTGTGGCTCTATCACTGTTCTCTTCAATAGGAAAATATTCACTGCCACCATATCACATCTCAAGTTCTGATTGAAAGATATCTCATACTATCTAATTTCTAAATTTCTCATACTTTTTCAATGGTACTTACATATACATGCTACATTTCAATTCTACTTTCTTATTATTGTTACACTTCCACAATTTTCTAATTGTCATATCCCATGTGATGACCATCAATTCTACAAAAACATATTTGTTTTCTTTGTTTTCTTTGTTTTAATAAATTACTACTTTGCTTCTGTAACAACTTGAACAATAGAATGGATATATAGGTAACCACACACACATGATCAACTTCTCTCCCTTTAGCTGTTAAGTGTTCAGTACCTCATAATTCACCTTCTCACTGTGCATTCAGACTCCACAAGTGTGAGCAATTGTAAAAGCAAAAATAAGTACACATACTTACTCTTGTTATGTCCTGTATCTGATGAATAAAACTTGACATATTTTAGTTGTGATTACAGGTCTAAAAAGTGATGGAAAATATGACATTTGCAAAAATCTTGTGTTGCATCTGAAATATGTGACAAGTGTTAAAACATGTGAAACACCTCAAAAACATGATAAGTGTGACATTATCAAGAATGTGATATGCATAAAAACCATGACACATTAGTAAAGTGTGACAATTGTGACACATGTGTTATGCATGTGAAAAGCATGGTATATGTGATGTGTGGGTAGAATGTGACAAAAGCGTGACGCGCATGAATAGCGTGACAAATGTAAAGCGCGGGAATATGTGTGATATATGTGATGTGTGAGAGTAACATGACAAATGCGATGCGCGGGAATATGTGTGACAGGTGTGACATACGGGGAGGCGTGACAAATGCGATGCGCGGGAATAAGCGTGACATATGTGACACGCGGGAGAAATGTAACAAATGCGATGCGCGGGAATAAGCGTGACATATGTGACACGCGAGAGCAATCCCCATGCGCGGGAATATGTGTGACAGATGTGACGCGCGTAAGAACGTGACAAATGCGATGCGCGGGAATATATGTGACATGTGTGACGCGCGGGAGGAACGTGACAATCCCCATGCGCGGGAATATGTGTGACAGGTGTGACGCGCGGTAAGAGTGTGACAATTCTCATGCGCGGGAATATGTGTGACAGATGTGACGCGTGTAAGAACGTGACAAATGCGATGCGCGGGAATATATGTGACATGTGTGACGCACGGGAGGAACGTGACAATCCCCATGCGCGGGAATATGTGTGACAGGTGTGACGCGCGGTAAGAGTGTGACAATCCCCATGCGCGGGAATATGTGTGACAGATGTGACGCGCGTAAGAACGTGACAATCCCCATGCGCGGGAATATGTGTGACAGGTGTGACGCGCGTAAGAACGTGACAATCCCCATGCGCGGGAATAAGCGTGACGTATGTGACGCGCAGTAGGAACGTGACAAATGTGATGCTGTGGATTTACTAGTATTAATAATATACTAATATACCCTTGCAATATTCAATGATCACTTATGATCACTATTAGATTAGTAATAGTAGATAAATATACTTTTCAAATGCTTAATGATCACTTATGATCACCATACAACTAGTAATAGTAGGTGAATATACTCTTGAAACCCTCAATGATCACTAATAATCACTATATTCAATTAGAAAAATCAATGATTGTTTATGATCATCTAACCATTCATACAATAGCCATATTCAATTAGTACAGATTAATGATTGTTTATGATCACCTAGCCATTCATACAATAGCCATATTCAATTAGTACAAATTAATGATTGTTTATGATCATCTAGCCATTCATATAATAGCAATATTCAATTAGTACAGATTAATGATTGTTTATGATCACCTAGCTATTCATATAATATTCAATTAGTACAGATTAATGATTGTTTATGATCACCTAGCCATTCATACAATACCAATATTCAATTAGTACAGATTAATGATTGTTTATGATCACCTAACCATCCATACTAATATTCAATATAACAATAAAAAACTTCCAGTAATGAGTACTTATGAGTACTCATAATAGTAATAGTAGTACACTAATAATGAGAAACATGAAGTAATGAGTACATATGAGTATGTGTAACAATAGTACACATAATAGTATTATAGACAATGATTACTTATGAATAATCCTGTTCATACATATAATAAATACTGCACTCATATAAGTCAGAGGTTTAATGATTACCATTATCATTAAACGTCTAGGTTTAATGATAATCATTGGCTGACACTAATGTTGAGGGAGAGGGTAAGAATGAGTGTTTGTGCTCAGATGGTGTGGAGGAGGGGGGGGGTGCCATGGGGGGGGGGAAGAGCATTTGCACTTGGAAACATCGTGGGGGAAGGGAGATATGAGTGTTTGCACTCAGACATTGTGGAGGAAGGGGGGGGAATGCTGTGGGGGAATGTCAACATGAGCATTTGCACTCAGACATCAAGGAGGGGGAAGGACAGAGTGTTTGCACTTGGAGACATTGTGGGGGAGGGCAAATATGAGTGTTTGCACTCAGGTATGGCATGGGGAAGGGGAGGAATGAGCATTTGCACTCAGATAAGGAAGGGGAAGGACAGAGCATTTGTGCTCAGATATTGTGGCAGAAGGGGGGGGAGTGCTGTGGGGAACATTGATGTGAGCATTTGTGCTCAGATGTCAAGGGGGAAGGACAGAGTGTTTACACTCAGAGACATTGTGGGGGAGGGTAAAGATGAGTGTTTGCACTCAGGTATGGCATGAGGAAGGGGAGGAACAAGCCTTGGAGACATTGTGGGGGAGGGTGAAGATGAGTGTTTGCACTGAGCCATGGCATCAGGAAGAGGAATGAGTATTTGCACTCAGTAATGCTGCCATGGGGAAAATGACATGGCTAGGAGAAGGAATGGAGTGATTGTGCTTGATGGGAAAAGAGCAATTGCACTTGATAGGAAAGAGTGATTGTGCTCAATAGGAAAGAGTGATTGTGCTCAATAGGAAAGAGCAATTTCACTGAAAGAGGAAGAAGAAAGAGAGTGAGAGTGAATAGACAATGAGAGCAAGGGAGCGAATGGAGAGTGGGAACAAAAAATGAATTGCCATGTCAACCCCAAAAAATCAATGGATGTGCACATAACTAATGGCATGCTTATTAATGATAATAATAATATATAATATTTAATGACACATCATCCATTGATGATTGATGGTGCATTGGTGCTTTCGGAATAAGAGCCAGTCACATGGTCATACTGAGGGTTCAACTCTCCTAAGATGCAATCTTACCCTACACTGATAACTTATATAAATATAAGTGATAGTCAGATGATAGTCAGATGAAATTGTATCAATCAAGTCTCAGATTATGATTGGATACCAGATTGATTAAGAGTAAGGTGAGAGTAAGGCAATAGTAAGGTGAGACTTATGATTATTCTAATTTTGTATGTAATTATAATCTAACTCTCAACTGACTCTCACCTGACTCTCACCTGACTCTATGAGAGTCTCAACTGAGTCTCAACTAAGTCTCATCTTACTATCAATCTACTCTCTGATACTATCAACTGACTCTCAACTGACTCTCTTATAGTCAGTTGAAACATGTGGCTAAGTGTATTGACCTCAAAGAAGCTTAGTTTATTAGTAGTGATTACAAGTGTTATAGATTACAAGCAAATATTATAGTGTGTTCATCCCTCCCTTGCCCAGAATTACCTCATGTATTCTGCAGATATTCCCCCAGACTTGCCTTTGCTTGATTGTTAGCAAGAGTAAGTGACAACCCTTACATAGTTTCATAGCTATTACTCCCTAGTAACCCTTATTGCCCTTTTAGTAGTGTATTGTACAAGGGTTGGCAAAATTGTTGAAAATATTCAACCAACTAAAACATAAAATAAGATAGGCCTACTGTTGAAAGTAGATAATTTGTACAAAGTTGAAAAATATTGTTGAAATATTTTCAACCAAGAATGAGTAGCATAAATCTGCTGTTAAAAGCAGGTAATTTTTTATTTATTTAGAAATACTGTTGAAGTATTTCAACCAAAATTGACAGCAAGAACATGTGACAAACAAAATAAAGCCAAAGTTAAAATAAAATAAACTTCTTACAATTTCTTAGACTTTTCCTTTCTGTGTGACCCCCACTTTTCTCTTTCTTCTTCTCTTTCTCACTTGACTCTCTCTCTTTCTGTTTTGCCTGCTAGTCTATAGCAGTTTTCTTGCCCTCTAGTAATTTTTGTAAATTACCAAAGTTAGGTGATAAATTTTCCCACACAGCCTTTGTATAATTCTTATCAGGTTTATTCTCTTCAAATCAACTTTCCATTGTTGGATCATAAATCAACAATGGAAAGACCTTAAATGGATATGAATAATATGTAGAGGGAGCCATGAACACAGAAATTATTAGTTTTTTGTCAATATGACAGCCAGCTACCTCTTCTAAAGAAGCCATCTCCACTTCTTTATTAAAGATCTCATTGATCTTACAGCATTTCAAATATGTCATTCTGATACTGTCCTTCTTCCCACTCATGTTTGAAGATGTTTAGGAATCTCAAAGTGAGATATAAGCAGCTGAGTTATATTGTTATTACTCATTAATGATTTGGATTTTGACTTAGATGGCTTATCAAATGTAAACATGGAAGATGGCCCTGGAATTTGCTGATCTACAGCACTATCTGCTAGAATCTCAATGATGTACTTATTACTCTCATGTCTCCACTCAAGTGCATCAGATTGTTGTGAGGCTTTTGAGAATCTTCCTTTCAGTATCCATCTTCCATCATTACAAACTGAAATAGGTGAATTCTTGTCTAATTATAACACATATTAGGTTATATTATTTTTAGTATTAGTAAGAGAACATACCAGACACCAGCTCCCAATATTCAGCAACAATCTCAAGAACAGTAGCAAGATCAGAACCTGGAGTCTGATTGTTGATAATGTAATCTGCTTCAGTATGATCATACTTCAGGAATAAATGAATTTTGCCTTGTGTGTTATCTGATGGGATCATAAATACACCTATATAAATAAATAAGTAAAACTAATGAATTGATAAATAATACAAATATACCTTCTTCTTGATCTCCAAAGTTAAAGAAATTACCTACAGCATGCTGGCAGGAAAACCCTCCAACTGCATGTGAAGCTCCTTGAGAATCACTATCTGTGTAGCTCCTAACTGAGCTATGGGACTTTGACTGGCATGATATCTTACTCATTGAACTACTTTGACTCTCAGAATCTTCAGAAGAACTTGAGAGCTCTGACTGACTATGTTTAAAATCAGAAGCTTTATTTGGTGTATGGTCAATATCCATATATTCTGGCTCATTTATCTCTTCCAACTCATTTATTTTCTCAGACTCACTCATATCTTCTGAGTCATCTATTTTCTCGGACTCTTTCATTTCTTCTGATTCACCTGTTTCTTCTGACTCATTTACGGATATATCAGGCTTATTGAGCTGCTCAATTGACTCAGAAGTATTCAAGGAGTTAGAGTCAGAAGATGACTCAGATGAAGACTTAGATATATCAAGTTTCATACTCCCCAATTGTGAACTCAATGGTACCAGAATTTCTTCTTTATTCAACAAGTCACCTGCTTTTTCAGCAGCAAAAGTAGAAGTGGTATTCTCAGGCAAGGACATGTGAAGTTGAGAAGGAGGAGGAGGAGCAACAGACATATTTTCATCCTCCAGAATTTGTTCCACTCTACTGAATTAGTTAAAATATTCAAGGTCAACATAATAGTTACTTATGGAGTTAAATGCTGTAGTTTTCTTTTTGCTTCATTAGTGATATCTTCTTGTAGTCTTGTAACTGAAGTTTTTCTACATTTTATTGCTAGTTAGATCACATAAAGAATGAATTAGAATGCTACACACTTAGATTTTCCTCCTCCTTTTCCTTTTTCCTTTTTCCTTTTCCTTTCCTTTTCCTTTTCCCTTTCCTTCCTCTGTTCTACTAAATATCTTGAGTTCTCACTTTTTTGGATTTTGTGTTAACTTGAGTTTTTGATTTCTTGGACTTAGGTTTTTCAAAAAGCTCAGGAGGTGTCTCTGTTCCTCCTCCAGACTGTTCTTGAGCCCTGGAAGCAATTCTACTACTTGATCTGATGGATTTAGGCCTTTCAGACAGTTCAGGAGGTGCATTTGTCTCTTCTTCTGATTGTTCTTGGGCCTTGGAAGCAACCCTACTACTTTATCTCATAGACTTAGGCCTTTCAGAAAGCTCAGAAGGTGCATTTGCCCCTTCTCCAGATTGTTCTTGGGACTTAGAAGTAGTAATTTTACTAGTTGTTCTCACAACTTGCTCCTGGGTAACAGTTCTAATCCTAGATCTGGACAATCTAGGCTCATCCATAGAGGGATTGACAGTGTTTGAAGTTTTAGTTGACTTAGACATACTTGACACAGTGGATAGTGAAATTGAAGAGTAGGTGAGGGGCAGAACAGTAATCCTGCAAACTCCTATAATATGGGATATACAGTAAAGACTGTAAATGGGAGATGAACTGTGGGGCTTTGCTAGGTTTTCTTAGAACTTGGCCTGTGACTATGGAAAGCTGGACAACCATGCTCAACCATGTCAAAGTCTTTGAGCTCCAACCTTCGGCTCATCAGCAATGCACTTAGATGCTTGCTTAGGTACCTGATGGTCAGGCAAAATTTTGGTTAACAATTTAATTAATAATCAGAACCCTGTATATTAGAGTACTAATATAAGACATTAAAATTTGAATGAAGTTCGACAACATGAACTTTATGTCATTATTATATGTTTTAGTTTCATCATCATAGTAAATAAATTGATGCTTAATAGCATATGTCAATAACAAATTACATTATGCATAAGTAACAATTCAACTTCAAAAGTTAATACTTATGCCAATGAAGATCATCAGGAATAAAAGAGATGGTAATATAGAGCTATGTAGGCTACATAGCACAAATATCTCCTATCGGAAAGTCCCCTTTATGTAGATCCATATAGACTCATGCCATCTTCCCATAGATCTACATAGATCGACATAGCCAAAGTGATGGCTTGGTAGTTCCATGTAATTGTGCCTTTAGAGATGTAGACTACTTGTCTATTGCAACTACTGTATGTATGTAGGCAACCAAAATGTCGCCATTGCAGGAGATTCAATTGCAGCCAGTAGAATAAAAAAAAGATATATATTTTGTATGATACTACACACATATCTAAGTATACTAACTAATATACCCTGGCCCTTCTATTTAATGTACACTCTTACCAACCACCTTTCAGCCCCTTCAGGCATACCAAACATGAGCGAGTGTGCATAAATCTATTGGTCAGTGAGAGTGTAAGCAAAAGGAGTAGTGTAACATACAAAAATAATCAGCCCTTCTCTTCGATGCACGCCATTAACAACGATCCTTCCCCCCTTCTGGCATACCAGTTGTGAACGAGTGAACTAAGAGTTGGTGGGAGTATAAGCACGAGAAAGAATATAAGGTGGTGTGACATACAACATTTTCAAAAGCATAACTCAGCCAGTACTCATAATGTCGCGGTCTACATAAAAATGTTTGTCAATGATCCTACAGCACACCTAGGAGTGAGAAGCATTCATGAGTACCAGAAAGGAGACTTACAACAGTGAAGGGTTTGTAAAGTTTGCAACAAATTGACAAAGATTCCATATATAAACGTTAACGGGAGAAAGAGACATGACAGAACAGACAGGTAAGTAGGGGGAAAGGGAAGAAACAAAGAACAGAGATGAGACAAGACCGAAAATTGTTTTCACAGCCGGATGTAACTGACGATCGAAGTCACGTGATGACTTGGCACATCGGCAATGGGTAACTTACTCATTGTCAAGTTATTGTGCTCGGCACCTTTCTCCCCTTCTCACTCCCTGTTCCAAACACATAACTGTACTGTAGATAATTACTAGAGCACTCTGAGCATTGTGCAACAGCTACTAAAACATACATATAGATAAATTACAATCCATATTTGAGGTATTAAACATTGTAAACATCACCATTTCTCTTAAAATAATAAAGGCTACTTATCCAGCATATAATAGTAGTGTATAAGTAGTGATCTTTCAAGATCCAAGAAAGGGAAGGAGCTAAACTATCTGCACTTATATAGTCTACATAAAATTGCAGGACATCTATAAAGAGATATGCAGATAGCTGTCTAATGTATGTAAATCTATATGTCTGTCATAGTGTACTCTATAGTCTACCCAGCTCTATCTAGTATCAACACGTGCTATATAATGTGATGTAGCCTACAGATATCTATATGGTTTGGCAGATGATCGATATAGGCTACTGAGCTTGGCACTTGGCTCGGTAGCCGGATCAGTGTTTCCTGATGATAAAACATATTTAATGCAGCACATTTTCAACAACACCTTTGAAACTACAGTAGAACACCTCCTAATCCATACCTGAGAAAACCCATAACTCCTTATACCCCATGGCATTTGATGGGTCCTGAGTTGGAAGGCAGGAGATTTTGGTAAAAACCCATAATTTAGCCATACCCCATACCCATACCCCTTCATGAAAAAAAACCCATAGGTTTGGTTACTATATATGGTAGTCAAACGACCCTGTATGTAGTATACATAGGAGATTAACTACAATTTTGTGGATCACAGTAGCCATACTTGAATCATACTACAGTTTACACATCTATTATTCATAAATTCACTCTCACAATATTCTAATAATTGATTGACTCTACATAGGTATTCAGGAAATAAAAGGTATGTTATAACACATGGCTTACTGATATGGGTATGTGTCAATTTGCACTACTTACACTGACTTTGCTTTGGTTATTAACTACATTTAGATATGGTATCATACAAAAATTGCAATAATTGTTGAATCTGTTATGTTGTTTGTCTGCTGAAATAAAATTCCCATGGGTGGTACGTTCCACCTATTCCATAGCTCCTAAAAAGCCATAGCCTGAGCTACCTCTGGAGGAGTATGGGTTATGAGGCATTCTACTGTACCACTATATTTAATGTCTACTGTAGTAATAAAACCACTAAGCATTTTGTGCCTATCCAGCATATCTCGCTGACTACTTTATTCATACTGTTGCACTGTCAATGTCAAATTTGGGCACATTGAGACAATAGGTAGGGCTTAGAATGAAGAAAACATTGAAAACACAAGAGCTGTAACTAAAATTGGAGCACTGATATGATGTATGGGGGCCTGAAGCGAGTTTTAGATTGTTGAGATGAAGTAGAATGCACAGAGTGGGAGAGGGAGTACCAAATTGAAGAAGGGATTGCTGATAAAAGAAGGGAGTGCACTGAGACAAAATAAGAACCATGTGAATGAAGTATACAGCATGTAGATGAGGTAAGGAGTACAGAGATGAAGTGTATAGTACAGAGATAAAGTAGGGTGCTGTTATGGTATGACTTCTTAGAACTCTATACCTTCCCATATCTACTGATATTCAACTATCTTACCTATCATGTTGTGTAGAAAATTCTCTCTTCTAGTAGAATTGTATGGAAAGATCCTGGCTAATGTAGTATGCACACAATGCTTCCAGTTACCACCATAGTACATGTATATAGTTTCAAGATATCATACTATGAATGATCATCCTTTTTACTCAAATTCATAAATGCTAGAATGCTCATACATTAGTTAACTAGTATGCTACTAGCTGCTAGTAACTTGAATACTATTAAAGCTCGGGACTTCACTCTGAGATTAAGTATACATCATTGTCTCAGGACCATCAAGACCTTGCTCTGATGATCATATTGATCATGCAAGCTACCTCACTTGGGGTTATCTTCAGTGACTTTACTGACCATTCAGCCACCAGGGTTAGATTAGATCAGGGCAACACTATTGGACTTTACTTGGTTTGGACACCTCCATAAACAACTACCATACATCAACTACATATTGGAACATCAAGTCATTAGGTATCAGATCTACACATGTGCTACTACTAACTTGTATATTCAGGGAACACACCAGTGCCTATAGGTCTCAAAACCTATAATAGATGCAGAGCAATGAAGCACAGAGAACAGAGTTGAGTTGGAGAACAAAGACACAAAGTATAGACTCCCAGGGGAGCATAGAGACTAAATTATAGTTGGGAGCCCATGTGTGAATTAAAAAACTTAGAGATGAAGCATAGTGGGTTATAATGAAGATGAGAGTGTTAAAGCAACATGTGAGTGTCTGAAGTGATGTTAGGAGCATCAGGACGGGGTTTGCATGCTGGGGACGGGGTGTGGGGCCCTTTGAGTTATCAAATTTTGGAATAAGTAAACAATGAGTAGTGGCTTAAATCATAATTGGAGTACTGAAACAAAGAGTGTGGGCTTGGACCAAAATTTAACACTGAGATAAAGTGTGTTAGGTTTTTATGTGCAGTCAGACTACCTACAATAAAATTTCAATACATTTATTTGCAAGCAGGTATTTCACAAGTTACAGGTACTGTAAGCCAGTCTATATCGATTTCATTCCACTCACACTGCTGTTATATGCCTCCATCTGCCTTACAAGCAATGAATCTTCATTGGGAGCATTTGAGAGTTTATGGTGTAATTTAGTATCTGGGTTTTCCTCAGTGTCATCGTGATGGGGCATGTTACAAGGTATGTCTTTTATTCCACTTGTTTTCTTCCCTTTGTAATATCTCATCACATCCTTCACTTTCCATTCATCACTTTTTAAATACATGCTCTCTCCATTTCATTCTTTCTTCAGTGCATTCCCATATTTCGATCTTTTTCTCCAGTCCAGGCTCCTCCCTCAAATTCAAAACATAAACTACTCAGTGTGGTTGAGTGAGCATAGCAGGCATCTTTCATTTCTCAAGGTCCAATGGATACCATCCTGATTTAGCAGTTTTATAAGTGGACTTCACTTGCACATTGTGATGTTAACACTTACTCATTCACCTTTATCTTTATGCATCTGATCTCTCTTGCTATGTGCCCAGATAGATTTCTTTGTTAGTATCATGTTATCAAATGTTGCCACTCCAATACTCACTCATGTGAGAGTCCTCAATCCCTACATGACCTCAAACATGAACTGCAAACTTTTTTACATTACAATATTCTCACACCCACAAAGCTATTTTACTAATGTGCATAGTTGTTTAGACCTTGAATAGCCTTGATAATGTGAGTGTTAATCATAGTGGTAAATTTTGAATGAAGACATGCTGCATTATATATGTTTATCATTGCTCACATACCCACTTTTGAAACTGGATTATTACTTATACATATATATTAAAATGTGTTATTGGCCTAGGCTATTAAGCATTAATATCTCTACTATGATGATGGAACTAGAACATAATACATATAATAATGTAATAATGTCTATGCTGTCATACTCTATTTAAATTTTAATGTTTTACTAGTGATCAAACACACAGAGTTCTGATTATTAATTAAATTGTTAAATGAAACTCTGCCTGAACAGCAGGTACCTTAGTGCACATCTAAGTGCACTGCCGAAGAGCTGAAGGTCAGAGCCCAAATATTTTGACATAATCAAGTGTGGTTGTCTGGCTATCCATACATGACTGGTATGGTACAGCAAAGTAGGCCTGCACATGGGTTGATCTGCCACAACCCATAATCTGAATTACAGCTATCCACTGGATATGGATATGTATTGACAATTATTATGGATTTCAGCACCCATCCGTGCCAATCCATGCTACTGTCAGCCATCAGGAAGCTGGCCACACCCAGAATCTGGTCATGGCTCATTCTCCAGCTTCCACATTAACTACTCATACAATTTATCAATACAGTTAGGTACATTACTATAGTATTTATATATTTTATAAGTATTTAGACTGTTGCTCTCCTGTACATAGAGAAATTCAAGAGATAGTTGACTGCTATAACCAAAATAGGCTAAATCTTAAGATGCAGAATCTCACTTTGGAAAGAAGATAACACTGCAACATTATGCAGTACATCCAAAGCATACAATCAGGCTATATATATAATTTAAAGCCCTCTGAATTCATTTGAATCAGTTTGGAAATCTCATTCTCACTCGTTTCTATTCTATCTCATCAATCTACATGAAAGAGTGCTAGTAAGATACAGTTCCAAGGTATATATTGAACTGTCTGTATCCTTCCTACATGATAAATCTATGCTACAAAATTTATAATGTGGAAT
Organism: Cyathus striatus; assembly: GCA_025738555.1. Lineage (NCBI taxonomy): Eukaryota > Fungi > Basidiomycota > Agaricomycetes > Agaricales > Nidulariaceae > Cyathus > Cyathus striatus. Next base: position 1,732,671 of record JAOVFP010000010.1, on the reverse strand, counting down.
ATACACAATAAATACATTACAATCTATGCTTTACCTTAACTTTAGCAATTTTCCTTTGCTTAAAAACTGCAGATATGTCTTGAACCTCTAGTTCTCATTGTATTATCCTAATACATTGAATATTAGGATGCTACACACCAAATAGAGCACTGTATGAAATCATTATAGGTAGAAGAAATATATATTAATATTTTAAAAGCATTAGTTGGATATAATATGTGAGCTATTGCTTCAAATATCCAAACTATTGCTAATCTTGGAAGAAAGATGATATTTCAGCTGTAAAATCTGTTCAGCTGCTAAACAAGCTGTGGTAATTATTAATAAGGGGTGGCCAGTTTCCTGGTTTTCCTACTTCCAAAGGTCTCACAACAAAAATATTCATAACATTTCTCAGAATGCCTCAAAAAATATGGTTTAAGTCTTATATAATTACATACAAGGTCTAATATCTAGTACATGTGTTTAATTTTAAGTGTACAGTTTTTTAGAATGAAAAAGTTTGAATTTTCCACTAATGTGGCCAGGCTCCTGAGCTAGTACAGTAAATTTAGATGGGTGCCCTGGATGAGCTAAAAATATCCAAATACCCATGGGAAATCATCTGGACCCATCCGAATTTGGCTAAATTCAGATAATATCTGTGGGTATTCAGATACCAGCCATCCATGCGCAGCCTTACCGCAAAGGCTGTAAACAAGAGATGAACTGTGGGAGTTTCTAGAGTATATGGTTAAAGCTGTATAGGGTAACAACAACTGCTAGAAACACTAGAAAAGCTTGTATGTACAGTGAAGGCTGTATATAAAGATTGGTGCTGTGGTGAAGGTCAAAATGAAGTTGAGGGCCTTGGTTGTTTCTAACTGTAGCTTGGTGGCTGCAGTGCATAAACTGATATGTGCTGCTACTGAATAGATATGATAAGAGTGATGTTGAGATTTGATACATTGAGTTGAGTTATGTTGAGATTACTGTGAATATATTTATATGGTGAGTTGAGCTGTGTCATTTATGTTACTAATAGAACTGAAGAAAAGCACAATAGATTCTGTATCTAATGTGTAAGAATAACTACCTGGGATGAACAGGTGAGTAAGATCCTAGCTAGTGGCAGGATATTTGGTAATAGATAAAACTACTGTCTAAGGCTCAATTCCTCTCTTTTTTTATGCTCTTTTCCTCCTACTGCTGACTAATTCTATCCAAAACCAATCCTGCATTGTCCTTCAAATTTGGTAATAGTAGATCTATTGTCTTGAGGTAGAGGCTGTGCAGAACAATGGAATTCTATTTATAGATCCCAACAAACAATGGGCATGAAGACAATGAGTGAATAGGAGGACATTGTTCTGCACAATAGGTGCAAAAGAACAATGGATTTCTATTATTAGAAACAATAGCATGTCCTTGGTAATCGAATGCATAGGCATTGTTCTTGAACAATGGGTGTGAAGAACAATGGTGTCCTATTTTTAATGGTATTGATTATTGGTCACCAAGAAGTTGGGTATTGGCTGATGTTTCTATATGTTTGTATGTTTGTTTCTTGAGAAACAGTGCCTCATGAGAATTATTTGGTAGTGTATTCAGAAGATCCAGATAATGTGGATTCTGGACATCAGGCCATATAGCCATATGTGTGTGTTTATGACTAATCAAGTTTCACCCACAACAGTGTGGTGATGTAGTGGTGGTACATGGTGAGGGAGAGAGGGTGGTGACTGCATGGTGGTACATGCATGGTGAGGTGCTGGAGGGATGGAGGCAGTGCTGTGCTGATATTGGTGGTACAAGAAGAGGTGGTACTGGTGCTGGTGCTGGTGGTATGTGGAGAGCTAGTGGTGGAGGTGCTGGTGGTGGTACATGGAGAGGTGGTGCTGGTGCTGGCACTGGTGGTATGCAGAGAGCTGGTGGTGGAGGTGCTGATAGTAGTGGTACACAAAGATGTGGTAGTATTGGCAGTATGAGAAGAGGTGGTGGTGGTGGTATGCAGAGAGGTGCTGGTGTTGGCAGTACATGAACAGGTCATGGTTGTAGTGGTAGTGGTATGAGAAGACATGCTGGTGGTGGTATGCAGACAGGTGGTGGAGCTGGCAGTACATGTCATGCTTGAAGTCAATGATGTGGCATCAATGCATAATACAATGGGGAATAGCAGTGGTGTCTGATGGTGTAGACCATGATGACAGACACTGCTGCTGTGGGGTAAGGCACAAGGATGGGAGACAGCAGGAGAGGGTGAGCTGGTGGTGGTGCAATCATGGTAGATGGCATGCTGGAAGGCAAGGAGAATAGTTGGGAATGAAAGTGTCATTGCAGCTGTCTGCATCATCCATTATAATGTGGACCAGGAGGGAGGGCAGAATAGGTGCATCATCATGAAAGAGGGGGAGGGGTCTGATGCATGATGTGGTGTCGACAAAGATGTGAAGATGGATGTGGATGATGTTAGTAGTGGTGATGGGGGAGGGCTTGAGAAAGGGGCAATAATGACATTGCAGGATGCAGGTGTCATTGTTGTCTTGTCATCAATACACAACATAGTGGAGAAGGAGGGGGGGGGGAATGTGAAACCAGGAATAATGAGGCAAGTGGAGCAGGCAACTTACCTGACCCCAATGCTTGGTGTGTCAGAAGTAACAAGAATATAAGGAGGTGGTTGAGAGAATAGATGATGATAATGGAGCAAAGACTCAAATACAAATACAGACACAGACACAGATAGGGAGGAAACTTGTTGACAACTACCAAGATACAGAGTGTTTATATACTGAAAGATGTCTACCAAAGTCCAACCAAAGTCCAACCAAGAGTACCTAAGCCCTACCAAGGGTACCAAAGTTCTACCAAAGTCTGAACCAGAGGCTGTGCAACCCAGAATATCCAACATGGTAATGCTACATTCACATCAACAATGAACAGCATTGAGGCCAGCAGGTGCTTTGAGGGACAAGTGTTGAGTGTTGAGTGCTGAGAAAGGGCAGGTGTTTGGTGTAGAGAAGAACAGGTGGTGGGAGAAGAGAGGGACAGGCATTGGAAGCAGAGAAGGACAGGAGGTGGGAGCAGAGAGGGACAGGCATTGATAGGGAAGGTGTTGCAGTGGGAAGAACACATTGTTGACCAAAGAAATTATTTTGTGGTACATGATATGAGTGCAGAACTAGATATAGCTAACTTTATAAGGTGCAATAACCTAGCAGTAAGTCTGTATGTGTCACTCCCACACATGTCTCAACTGACTATCAACTGACTCTCACCTGACTCTCATCTGACTGTCATTTGACTTTCAATTGAGTCTCAAGAGTCAACTGAGAGTCTCATTAGAGTCAGTTGAGAGTCAGTTGAGACCTGAAATTGATATTGGGCTTAGTGTGAACTCTCATCTAACTCTCACCTAACTCTCATCTGACTCTCATCTGACTCTCATCTGACTCTCACCTGACTCTCATCTAACTCTCACCTGACTCTCACCTGACTATTACCCAAGAACTATCATGACAAAAATTATGTTTGCAATTAATTATAAAACTCTCAACAAGAAATTTATATTACAATTATTAAATAAACAGATCAACCTAAGATAAGAATGAGAGCTATTTGATATTACATTATCTGATCATCAGGTATATCTTCTTCCTCTTCTTCTCTATCATACTCATCACCAGCTTGCTCCTCCTCCTCCTCCTCATTATCATTATTAAAAGCTCTATTAAGCTGATGTTGAATAACTTTCTGAGTATGAATAAATAGTAGAGCATGAATGGTCCAGTTAAAATTTGCCACAGTCATTCTATTAAGAATACTTTGATATCCTCCTAGCCAAGCATTGAGTTGTTCACATGCCTATTAAAGCTATTAATTGTTAATATAAATCTGCAATAAAAGAACTTACTTGTGTATTAAATGCTCTCTTATAATGGGGTCTACCATTTATATCATATTCTACTACTACTAGATTTGGTGCAGGGTTACACCATTTCCTGCAAATTTAATTGGTTGTGCAATGATTGATATAGTGGTAAGAGTCTACAATCAATCTAGATGTATGACTCCATATCTCCCATACTCCATTTAAAATAGCTGCTTGTAGAACTACACAGGCTTTATCAATGCAAATATAACTTGGTCTGGATTCCTCAGTAGGATATACTTTATTAAGAAAATCCAAAATTTGAATTGGACCTTCAGACTTGGTAAATTTAGCCCATGCTTTAACAACACCACATGGAGCACAAATAGTTTCTACACAATAATATCTTGGTGCCAGAAAATAGTTTTCTTGTTTGTTGCAATGTATATTAGCTGCAGGAGGATTGTCATCAGCTGGAGCTACTTGATGATTAACTGGGGGAAGCCAATCAAATCTTTCATTGTCAGTTCTATGAAGAATTCTCCTAATACCTAATAAAGATTGATGCCCAAATCTAATTAAATGACTGTGCCATCTATTGTCATGCTCAATACAAGTCTTAGTGTTGGGTTCTTTAAAATTATCACAGTCTGCAATGTGGCATAAATGCCCACATAATATTTTATATTCTGTGCAAAATACCCCATTCCTTTCATTTTCTAATTTTTGATCACAGTCTTCAAATGCACAATGTCTGGGTCCCATAACAATTCCATCTATCACAATCATATTTGTAATGGCTATGTTCTCAGATTCATTGAAAGTTGGTTCAGACCTTAAACTAGGAGAAGCAAGTTCACTTGAATTACTATTAGAATTACTATCAATATTCATATCATGCTCTAATTCATATTGTACTTGATTGGCATTGCGTGCATTCTGTCTAGCTTCAATAGCATCCTGTCTAGCTAAATCTGCATCTTCTCCCATTAGATTTGGAACAGCATGATTTTCATCAATTCCAATTATAGCTGCTGGATCATCTTCAGTTAATACATCAGCAGTAGCTTTATATTCATGTGTACATTCACTGCATGAATGACCATCAGCAGACTGAATTATTCCATCTTGACATAGTGATTCAAATGCACATGTTGTTATTTTGTTGATAGCAGATTGCTCAGAATTTACAGTTAAAGTAGTGTTCTCTGAACTTGCCACTTGTTGGATAGTCTCATACACAAATGCTTGCCATGTTTGATTGCGAGATAGCTTGAATGATATTTCTGTTGAACTTATAAAGCATTCATTCCAAAATGTAGTAAAGGCAGAGCTAAATGCATGAAAGTGGTATATTGCCTGCACAACTGAATTTGTGAAAGATCAGTCAGCCCAAACTTTCTGGCCAATTTTCATAAATTTTGCTGCATTTACCAAACTTTTAACTCTATGGTCTTGAACTTTTGCATGCTTGGAGTCAGCATAATAAAATGATTTGCAATTATTACATTTTCCCTTCTAGATATATGCATTTTTATATGCATGCATTCCCTTTATAAGTGTTACACATGGATAGTCTCTTTCATGAGTATCTTGATGAGGTGCTGCATTGTTACAGTCTCCTGCTGAACATTGTACATGTGCTGGACAAATAGCAAATACAGGCTCAATATTAGCAGTTGAAATTGGATTAAGACTATCCCCATTTTTAACTGGATCCAGACAGAGAAACTTGGCAAACATATTCAGTTTTTCTCCTAGCATATTAAAGTATACTGCATCAGTTTCTATATTTGCAATGTATATTTCATCTTCATTGAATAAATGATTAATATCATCATTTATATGCTTTTGGAGTATTTGTGCAAGTGCAGTAATCCAACCAGTAACAATTTGTCTATTCTCTCCTGGTACAAGGACAACTTGTTGTCTTGAATGAAGATTTATTAAATCTGTATTATTTGTCAAGGTGAATAATACTGTAAGCACTGTTGCTAGTGTTACTTCAGCACTGAAGTTTAATGTAATAAATCTGGAAAAGTCATTAAATTTAATGTTTGGAAATGGATCTTGAACTGGAGAGGAAGCATATGCTTTGGGGAGGCATGTTATAAATCAATACAATATTACAGTTCAACAGATATACTGCCAAATACTGTAAAAAATATTGTCAGCATATGATAATCAACTTAAAAATACAAGTAAAACAGCAAGATGACAAATGCTATGCATTGTACATCATTAAACAACAAAAATAATACAAATGATCTGTACTGTTGAAGTATAAAGTACAATCTACATACTTGTTGAAAGTATGAAGAAATCAACATAAAAGGAATCTATACTGTTGAAAGTATAACTTCATTACAAAGAAAAGAATTGATAACAGAGTCTATGAAAAATCTATACTGTTGAAGTATTGATAAAAAAAACTTCAAGTTATACTTGTTGAAAGTGTAACATTGTTGAAATAGCAAAAGAAAATATTCTTACAAGGCTCACTCCTTTCCTTTTCTACTCTCCTTTTTCTTATCTTTACCCTTACCCTTATTTTTGTCCTTTTCCTTCTCTTTCTCCTTCTCTCTCTCTTCCTTTTCTTCTTATTTATTTTTCTTCTCAGCAATAGTAACACGCTTATTCATAATTTCACCCAGATAGTCAATACCAGGCTTTCTAGCTCCCCAGACATCTTCATCCTTAATATTGGGATCTTCCATAAACCATTGTTCCATCCTTTTAAAATGCTTCAAGTTGCAAAAATGCCCAGGAACTCTGAAGTAGAATGGTGTTGCAAAGAATATGGTATATGTTCACTCATTACCACTCTCCTTTCCAGTGAAGGATCCATCTGCAATCTTTCCAGGTAATTCCAAAACAATCTTCTGTATAAAGAGCCACTTTGCATATACAACACAAATGTTGACAGTGCCCTCATAGCGCAAAGCAGGAGGAATATTAAAGATCACAATAATTTGTTGCTGCTCTTTTGTAGCTGATCTTAAGGCTTTACCTGCACCAGAACCAGAAGCTACAGGAGCAGATGTTGTAGTAGATATTGTAGCAGTAGGAGCTGAGATCGTATTTGTGGATGAATCAAGACCTTCCTATGAAAATTGTAAGTTAATTATAACAAATAAATACTTCACACATACTGCTAAAACATGGCAAACTGTATTGTTCTTTTTACTAATAAACCACTCAATATCTTCAGGATCTTCTAAAAGCTCTGAATAGTGGCCTTTAATAACCAAGTATTATCCTCCCAGATAAACATATATGGGTTTAACACTGTATATAAATATAGTCAATATATATCTATAGGTGTAAAGAATAGATGATATACCTTTGATATGTGAGTATTTTGCACCAATCAACTCTACAATTTTACCAAGTTTGTAATGCAATTTGATATTTTTGATTGCAAAATATGGTTCTGTTGATTGGCAATTACTGAAAACATATATTTTTCCAGTTGTAGGTACCTCAAATGGTACTTCACCTGCTTCCTCTATCAAATGTGTTAAATAGTTAAACAAAAATGTTCATTATTTACCTTCATCGCCAAAGTTAAAATTATTCCCAAGTGCATGCTCATGCATGTGACAACCTGTGATTTTTTATGCACCTTGTAACTCAAGAGAGTCCACAGCCTTAGTAACAAAGTCTTCTTCTGAATCAGCTTTATCTGGATATTGATCATTAAACTGATTCATGAAACTTTCAAAAGTTTGATTCTCTCTAAATAGATTGGATCCTAAACCAGTTGGGTTATTTGAATTGGATGAGTGACTGGATGCAGTGCTCTGTGATAAAGACTTCTGGCTAGATTTTGAAGAGTGGCTGTCAATACTAGCAGTGGGACTGGTAGGGCTAGTAGAGTGGCCATGCTTCTTGTTGCTTTTTTTAGGGGTTTTATCAATATCCATTTCCTCTGTATCATCACAGTCATTCTCAATCGATGTAGATTCTCTTGCACTTAATAGTTCACTAGACATTGACTTAGAAGTGTTATCAAAGAACACAGAGCATTCCTTATCATTTAACAAGTCACCAGAAGTAGACTTAGAGCCAGACTTAATAGAGTCACCAAATGCAGAGCTGCTTGATGCTGACCTAGAGTCTGTTGAAGTCCTTACATGAGGTGGAAGTACTGTCCCAGATCAACCACAAAGCTGAGGAGGTGGAGCAATTGTCAAGTTGCTCTGCTCTAGAATTAATTCTGTTCTATATATAATGTAAAGTATTAAGTAGAAAGGATAGAACAAGAAATCATACCTAGTTAGATGAGCTGGTACTCCTTGAGCATCAAGCTCTTGGTCCTCTTGGAGGCACTGAACAGAAGATTTCCTATAAAAGAATAAATAAGTACAATAAACTTTATTTAAACAATAGAACTTACTTGATTTTCTTCCTCCATCCTTTGGGAATAGATTTTTGATTTACCTTTTTTCCCTTCCCTGTACCTTTCTCTGACACCTCAATTACATCCTCCTCCTCCCCCTCCTCCTCCTCCTCCTCCTTATCATTATTACTCTCAGATGGATTTCCTTTTCTGCCCCTTCCCTTTGGTCAAGCCCTAGAAGCAGGCTTCCCTCTTTTAGAAGTAGGAGCACCACTTGCAGGTGCAGTGTTAGTATTCCTAGATCTGGATCTAGTGGAAGAGGATGGTGGAGCAGCACCAGCACCAGCACCAGCAGTCTTGGACCTAGTAGTATGCATAGTAGACAAAAGTAGACTGTAAAAAAGCAGTGTAAAAAAGCGAAATTGTATCTTAAGTGTTGTGCACTCAGATAAAGAAAGGGAAAAGAGACACAGTCTTTACTTATATCATTCATGGGACTTAGTCAATAAATCTGCGAGCACAAAAGAAGAAAAGAAGCACATAGTATTAACATGAGAAGACACATGTCAACTCTACAAACAACATTCCTAACTCCAACTCCAACTCCAACTCCTACTCAATTGGGTGCTATTTCAATGGTCACTGGCAACTGCCAGGACTCAATGAACTAGCACTGAAAGTGGAAGAGGAAAGGAGAGGAAGGAAAGGAAGGAAAGGGAGAGAGAGGGAAAGAAAAATACTTGAGTTGCATTGTTGACATGGGAGAAGCTGGGATAAAAATAGATTCAGTGAGAAAAAGGAAGAGTGCTTGCACTTGGGGATGTTGTTAGCGACAGACAAGCTAAATGCTCGAAGTCAAACTTAAACACTCGAATAGAAGAAGTATGACTCTTATTGCTTGTCTGGAATAAACTAGCACAAGAATAGTGAATTACTAACTAGAAAGACCATTTTTATAGAAAGAGACCATGAGGGAATTGCATGTAATACTACCTACACTACAATGCATGTAACTGTGCTTCTACATTAAGAACTCATGTTAAATGTATGGTCAAACTGTGTAACTGCCCACAGTCTTGATGAGTAATATATGTTGATATGCATGGTGTCTGCATTGTGTGTCATGTGACTAATCACATGACATAGATAAGATAAGATTAGATAAATGATTAGATAAGATGTGAAATCCTAACAAATGTCATGGGGGCAGAGAAGTGAGTGTTGCACTCAGAAAGGGAAATGTGAGTGTTTGCACTCGAGATGTTGAGGGGGGAGGGGGGGGAACAGTGAGTGATTGCACTCAGAGATGTTGAGAGGGAGGGAAAGAGAGTGTTTGTGCTTGCAGACATTAACAGAGAAGAGAAAGGACGAGCAGTTGCACTCATACACATGGCATGGGGGAGGGGGGTAGGGGAAAAATGAGTGTTTGCACTTGCAAACATGACAGGGGGAGGGGGACAGAGCATTGTGCTCATATGTGGGATGGGGGAGGGGAGGAGCATTTGTGCTCACAGATGTCACAGGGGGAGGGGATGGAGGGGAAAAGACAAGTGTTGCACTCACAGACACCATGGGGGGTAGGGAAAGGATGAGCATTTGTGCTTGCAGATGTCATGGGGGGAGGGGAACAGAGGGGAAAATAAGAGTGTTTGCACTCACAGACACCATGGGGGGTAGGGAAAGGATGAGTGTTTGCACTTGCAGACATCACAGGGGAGGGAAATGGAGGGGAAAATAAGAGTGTTTGCACTCATGGATGTCATGAGCAGAGGGGGATGGAGGGGAAAGACAAGTGGTTGCACTCATGTTGAGGGGGGAGGGGGATGGAGGGGAGAAGAGTGTTTGCACTCACATGTTGAGGGGAGAGGGGGACAGAGGGGAAAAGAAGAGTGTTTGTGCTCACACATCGAGGGGGGAGGGAAAGGACAAGCATTTGTGCTCGAAGACATCATGGGGGAGAGGGACGGAAGGGAAAAGAAGAGTGTTTGTGCTCACACATCAAGGGGGTAGGGAAAGGACAAGTGTTTGCACTCACAGACATCATGGGGGAGAGGGATGGAGGGAAAAAGAAGAGCATTTGTGCTCACACATCAAGGGGGTAGAGAAAGGATGAGTGTTTGCACTCACAGATGTCACAGGAGTGAGGGACAGAGGGGAAAAGAAGAGTGTTTGTGCTCACATGTCAAGGAGGGAGGGAAAGGATGAGTGTTTGCACTCGCAGATGTGGCATGGGGGAGAGGACCACATCGAGGGAGTAGGGAAAGGACAAGTGTTTGCACTTGCAGACGTCACAGGAGTGAGGGATGGAGGGGAAAAGAAGAGTGTTTGCACTCACATGTTGAGGGGGGAGGGAAAGGACAAGTGTTTGCAATTGCAGACATGGCATGGGGGAGAGGACATGTCACAGGGGGAGGAAGACGGAGTGTTTGTGCTCATATGTGGCATAGGGGAGGGGAGGAAGAGCATTTGCACTCATAAACATTATAGGGGGAGGGGGACAGAGTGTTTGCACTCAGACGTCACAGGAAAGGGGGAAGGAGTGTTTGCACTTAAGGCATCATGAATGAGAGGGGAGGAAAGAGCAGCAGGAGATGACATGAGAGTGTTTGCACTCAACAGCATTGTGGGAAAGGCTGAAAGCGAGTGTTATGCTCAGTGGCACTGGAATGAAGGAGAAGAAAAGAATATGCATACCATAATACCATCATGAGGACAAACAATGCAGATAACAGAAGAGGGAGCAATTGCACTTGATAAAAAAAGAGCGGTGATTGCACTGAAAGAAGAAGAGGAGGATTGAATGTAGAGTAGAATGATAGAACAAGTGGAAGATGGGAGCAAGGGAGCGAATGGAGGGTGGGAACAAAGAATTAATTGACAAGTCACACCACAAAAAAAAAAGATGTATGTACACATGACTAATCATAGTGCTTATTAATAATAATGATATTATGTAAAATTAATGACACATGACCTATTGGCGCTTTCGGAATAAGCGCCAGTCACGTGACCACATCAAGGGTTCAATTCTGCCAAGATGCAATCTTATTTTACACCAATAACTCATACAAATCCAATCGATAGTCAGATGATAGTCAGGTGAAATTGTATCAATCAAGTCTCAGATTACTATCTGATACCAGATTGAATAAGAGTCAGGTGATAGTAAGGTGAGAGTAAGGTGAGACTTGTGATTATTCTAATTTTGTATGTAATTATAATATAACTCTCAACTGACTCTCAACTGACTCTCACCTGACTCTCACCTGAGTCTCAACTAAGTCTCATCTTACTATCAATCTACTCTCTGATACTATCAACTGACTCTCAACTGACTCTCTAATAGTCAGTTGAAACATGTGGCTCATTGACAAGTTCTCCCCAAATAGAATATGTGATGCCTAAAATTTAGTAATGGTCAGCAATATCAGCCACTACTTGAGAAAACAAAATGAAATTCTTACCATCTCCAGGTTTGTCCTATTAATAGATATGGGAAGTAAGCATACTTTGTAAGACGCCACAAAACAAAAATCTTACCTGAAGAGGAACCACTGTTTCTAACACTATGAAAGAAAGCAGTCCTCAGAAAGCACTATTGGTCACAGTAGCACCTGATGAACACCCAACATTAGCATCAACAATGTATGCTAATGTACTGGTGTACATCCATCTACAATAGTCATTGTGAGAAAGTGTTATACATATTGATTTGATGAGAAAATTACATTGTGATATGCTAGTAAATGTAAAGGATGTACTTTAATTTCATTTTTCGCATTCCGAATTTATGGAACTTCCACCTGAGCACATGAGTAGGACACAGCGGGGAGGGGCTGAGTTCCCGCGCCGCCTCCCATAATTTACTAAGGGATTAAAACAAATAAACTTATAAAAACATAAAACTCTGCCTCAGTATGGTTTAAAACAATTTAAACAAATAACATACCACTTTCATTCAAAAACACACAGTCCTGTTGCATTTGCTAGCACCAGATAAATCCCACTGTGCATTATGACAAGCCTCAGATTTACAGACCAACCAGAAAAGCGCACAGAGTTGAAAGAAAAACCTAGAACCTAGAACCAGCCCAGAACTCGAGAACTATGCCAAAGCTATGCAGACAGTGCACTAGCTAAGCACGGAATGATGCTGATGTATCACACACAACCCATGTGCAGATCCCCAGAAGAGAGACAATAGCATTGCGAGTATGCATCGCAGTGATGGCGTGTTGTTGCGATACTGACGTGCCACATGCACTTGATGATGTAATCAACGCCCGAAATGGAAACAGATCGACGTGCCGCCCATATGGGCACCTGTCGCGACATAGACATGCATGTGCGCGCGCATGCAATTGGTTGCAGTAACAACTGGGCTAGAACAATGGAGAAACCTAGGAATAAATTAGTAATTAGTATAGACCAAAGTAGTAACTAGATATGTCCGTAAATGTATATAGATGAGTGAGGAGGGAAGAAATAAGGCAGGAACTGCCAGGCATTCTTCCCTCCCACTGACAGGGTGTGTAAAGACAAGAATCAGAGATAGTTACGAGACATTTTGATACTGAGAAATACATACTGCAATACTGAATTGAATCTGAACTTGACTTTGAATACTTTGATGCGTGAACGAGAATAGCCTGAGTTTAACTTGTTCTATTTTTAACTTGTTCTAAATTTGGAATAGACACAATTGCACCCCTCAAACTTACTGAAATCGCACCTCGGGATTTGAATATTATTATAGTATTTAGGATTTCTATTCTAAGTACTTAAGAGTTACTTAACTTGTCATGTGACTCAACAACTGTAAAGAAACCACATGCAAATAGCATGACTGCTATAGCTGCAACATTGACTTTCTCTTCAGAAACCCATCCAAAGCCAAGAATAAACGCGGGAAGAAATGTTCCTCCAATTACCAATGTCCTGAGGCGTATTTCAAAATACATTTCTCCATTCAACTCCCTTATTCTTTTGAGCTCCAAGTCAGACCACCAACCACTCGTGAGGCTGCTGATCACACATCCTGTTGTACATTCAATTCAGTTCTCATTATCACATGCTTTAAGCAGATATTAGTGCACCAACTCCATATGAAATATTAACAAGCCCAATATAGAGAGGATTGAGATTGTATTTTGAGCCTAGCATTTGTGAAGAGGTATATGTAGCTAAATATCCGAAGGCAGCAAGAAGACCTATGAAAATAATTTGTATGAGCATTAAATGTTCTTAATCATAGAGTCTTAAAGTATGCTTACCAGAGGCAAACAAAATGACTATGTTATGTCTTTGCTTCACAACTCGAAAGATTGGTTTGATAGGATCCATGTCTCAGAACGAAAGTTTGACATTGACAAATGTGGACGAGGTTGTTTTCTTTTCTACATCTCTGGCTTGTTCAATGCTCTCTTTTCCATTGTTTGTTTCGCTGAATCTATGTTTCCAGAAATCTGAGATAGCCTCTTCATGACAACGTCATGATAGACTAAACTATGCTCCTTCCTAAATGTATCCCAGAAAAGTAGTACAAATGCAAAAACAGAGATGCCACCCAGTATGCTTAAAAACCAATAAATTGAATGCCATCCAAGGGCAGATGACAATATTCCACCAAATATAGGCCCTAAGGCCTGTTGTAGATATCATTTAGATGCTTGCTATATATACTGTTATTATCAAACTCACAGGGCCGAGCAAAGGCACAGTATAATATATACCCATCTTGACGGTGATTAGTAAGTTTTGGTCAAATAATGGTATCGGCTATCCAGAACAAGGATATTCACCTTTGAGCCACATTCTACTGGATCAAATATATCAGCAAGTGTTGCTGACCCTAGTGAGCTAACTGCGCTTGACCTATAAACATGTCAATATTGATGACATGCAACCACAACAATTAAGTCATATGTACCCAACTGCCTGAAAGCAGCAGAATGCAATAATCCTGAACAAGGAATAAATGCTTAGAGCTAAGATCTGCCATGATGCTTGAAACTTACAGTTTCATACTCTTGCTCAAAGCAACTATGATGGATCCTATGGTAAATATGGCTAGTGTAATCAAGTACACAAACTTTAAGCTATGTTTTAGAAAAGATACATCCTTTAATTAATAAGACACATACCCTTCTTCCTTGGAATTCACTGATGACACTCCAAATTAATGGTACCAATCCTTGGAGTAATAGGAACAATGAAATGCTCAAGCTAAGTTGAGTGCTAGTTGCATTCAGATCATGTTTTATCTCCTTGATGGCAGCTATTTCATGGAAGTCAGGGAAGTAGATCTACAATATGCAGCAGAAACTCATGGTTCAGAATGTTAGCTGCAAGCAGCGCAGGAAATAAGAACAAGGCAAGTGTTCTATAACCCAAGAAGTTAATCAAGTAGTAAAATCATTACAATAATATCAAAGTACCTTCCGCAGCCTGGACCACTTTCGTGGATCATCCGAAACTGGGTAGTGCTCAAGGTCAAGCTTAAAGACTTTGACTACGATTGCTTCAGTCTTTTCACTGACTTCAGCTAAATTAACCACATTTTCGCAAGCAACAACGTGATCCATTGCTGCAACTGAAGATGAAGACACAACAGCAATGGAGATATTTATGGTGGTGGGCCAAAGTAAGATATGAGCCTAGTAGCTAGGGATTTCAGGCAATACTGTGGCTTTGATATGTATATCATTTGCAATAATTATTATAGATTCATGATGTATCAATTGAGGTAATCACTGTGCATCTGTGATATATCAATGGCATTAATTACAGTACATCTATGATGTATCAATGGCATTAATCACAGTACATCTGTAATCTTTCAATGCTGCAATTACTGCAGCCTCCTAGAATTTGAAAGGAAAGAGAAACTGATACAGATTACCCACCTGGCGTCTCCCACCCTCACGTACCTGCTTCTCATTTTAAATCTCACAGGGTTAAAAATAGCATGATTCTCTGATTTCCCTGTTTTAAGTTCCTTTGTACTTCTCCTTGCACTAACATCATATTCCTAGGTTTTCGAGAGGCTACTAGCATCTACTAGCACCCTTGCAAATATCATATTTGATTTAATAACTAAGCCACATTGAATGTGATGGATCATCAGCAAGACAATTTCTGTTGTTGGGATGAGAGTGCAGACATGGAGCACATTGGTATCATGATGTTGATGCACCGAATTTGTGATTTGTATTTAAATACTACTAATATATATTGTAATACTCAAATAATCATTGCAAACCACAGGCTTTAAGTTCAAGGGAGAGAAAACACAGATAATGTATAAACTAGTATAAAGGTAGGAAACTATAGATTAAATATTCTTTCTAATACGAAATTACTCGGTTCAAGTACTGTTCAGATTCGTTTCTATTCCAATTTATTACACTCCTAGAGTGGAAGAAGCCTAGGATTTCTCCTGGGATTGCTTGCTTTTCCTCCTTATTCCTGTCCTCCTTATATATCTTCTACAAATAAAACTGTACAGTACCTATATATGGAAAGGAACTACTCTAGACTATTCTATATGACGACATAATGTTGTTTCCAACATATTGACCTTGCAGGAGCAACAATACATGTGGAATTCCATGTGGTAGATCAAACAGCGGGATAATTTCGGAGTACAAGTACGAAGTCACATGACGTGTTCCGGGCTATACGTAACCGCAGTAACCGGTTCGGAGATAACGGTTCTAACGCCTCGCGTTTGATCACGTGACAAGAACACGTGTAACGCGTTCCCTTAGGTTTAATCAAGTACTGGGTGCCTGTACATAGTCTTTTGGACTCTAGGACTCTAGTAATTAGATAGTACACATCTTGTATTCTTCCTTTAGTATATATCAAATAGATATTTCTGCTGGCAGTGCAGGACTCAACCCCAGCTCTCAGATGTCCCATTCCCTTAGTAATGTATTCAAAATAGAACACTTTGATTGGCAACTCGGGACTCGCCCCAACCCTTGTACTCATGATGTGCATTACTAATACTAAGTTCTAATATTATATGACAAATAAAGAGATTTAACCATTAAATAGTTTTAAGGCATATCAATGTGGTATAGTTTATAGTAAGTTATAGGAGGATTTTAATGCCATCGTTTCAGCCATATGCAAAATAGAGTGCATTTACTTAGTCGTAGCAACTAAGTAGACACAACAGGATACAGCCCACTAAATCAAAGTGAACCTTTGCTTCATTAAGATCACAACCATTCCTTTATGTATTCACATATGTCAATATTTTTTTTAAAAGCTCAGGCGCATAGAGAAATGATGCATGTACTACCCCAGATAGTAGTGGTATAGTAGTATTTCTCACATGATGACATATATACCCAAATGTCACTTCTGTTAATGAGCAATTTATCCAAAACACATATCAATATATTGTCCACTTCATATACAAATCATAAGCAATCACAATATTTATCCTCCCCTCTTATGAACAAATCTTTCAAACAAGGTTACCCATTTAGGAAGAAGGAGCAACACAGAGAACCTGTAAGATATGTACTCAGAAAATTGCCTCCAGCACAAACAGAAAATTACACACCTTGCCAGGATAAATGTTAGTACAGTCACTAGCAATGTTGGGGTTGTTGCTCAGCAAAGTGGCAACACTAATGAGTCTCCAGATTGGACAATGGAGACTTGGTTGCAATCTTGTCCTTGAATCCCCAAGCAAAGAGTCTGAATGACAATGAGTATCGTCAAATGACTTTATATTGAAAGGGTCATTTACCTCGCCCTCAGAGAGGTTAGAACAGTCAGAGTTGATAATACCAGCATTTACAGTCGCCAACTGGTAGCTGTTGAAATGGACAATTAACAAAGCAGCTCAGAAGGTTTTTAATAAATAGTACTAGACTTATGTGGAAACATTCTGAGCTGCAGAAATGGCATCACAGACATCTCCAAGGTGAACAATGTATTCCCTATCACAATTGGCTGGAAGGGCTAGGGACTTGACAGTGGCCACTAAAATGAAGCATACATATTAGTGGCGACATCCGAGCTCTTTACACTTAGCCATGTGTTCTGTACGGATCCGCACGGAATCCGTATGGAATTTTCGGAGTCCATGCGGAATCTGCACAGATTTTTTTCATTTTGGCAGAGGTTTTTTTGGGTCTGTACAGATTCCGCACAGATTCCGAAAATTCCGTACGGATTACGCAGAATTCCTCGGAATTCCGCATTACAGACCTGAAAATTCTGTACAGATTCTGTACAGAATTTTATTATACTTGTTTCCTTGCATGTGACACTCTGCATTAAGCATGACACTAGGTGTTGAGTGTGATACTAGGTGTTGAGTGTGATGCTAGGTGTTGAGTGTGACACTATACGTTAAATGTGACACTATAAGCGTGACACTAGGTGTTGAGTGTGACACTATACATTAAATGTGACACTATAAATGTGACACTAGGTGTTGAGTGTGATACTATACATTAAATGTGACACTATAAACGTGACACTAGGTGTTGAGTGTGATACTATACATTAAATGTGACACTATAAGCGTGACACTAAGCATTGAGTGTGACACTATACATTAAATGTGACACAATAAACATGACACTAGGTGTTGAGTGTGATACTAGGTGTTGAGTGTGACACTATACATTAAATGTGACACTATAAGCGTGACACTAGGTGTTGAGTGTGACACTATAAGCATGACACTAGGTGTTGAGTGTGACACTATATGTTAAATGTGACACTATAAGCGTGACACTAGGTGTTGAGTGTGACTAAGCGTGACACTAAGCATTGAGTGTGACACTAAGTGTTGAGTGTGACACTAAGCATTGAGTGTGACACTAAGCATTGAGTGTGACACTAAGCATTGAGTGTGACACTAAGCATTGAGTGTGACACTAAGCATTGAGTGTGACTAAGCGTGACACTAAGTGTTGAGTGTCACACTATACATTAAACATGACACTATGCATTAAGTGTGACACTATACATTAAACATAACACCATACATTAAGCATGACACTATGCATTAAGCATAACACTAAGTGATGAGTGTGACACTCTGCATTAAGTGTGACACTAAGTGTTGAGTGTGACACTATACATTAAGCATAACACTATGCATTAAGTGTGATACTATGCATTGAGAATGATACTATATATTGAGTGTATCATGGATTTTGTATAGTGTGACACTTTTCACCTAGAGTTACACTTGACATGTGTGACAAGGCAGCAATGCATAAATCCACACAGAATCCATGCAGAATATGTATGGAATCCATATAGAATAATCACCTCTAATAATAATAATAGCTACTATATAAATTCTGTATGGTATCTATACAGGTCTGTACAGGTCTGTACGGATCCGCACGGATCCGTACGGAATTTTCGGATTCCATGCGGATTCCGTACAGATCCGTACAGATCTGTACAGACCTCTTGGGGGAGTGTAAATTACTGCGACATCCAGAGATGTTAATATCTACAGCATACTGAGGATGGCACTCAAAAGGAGAGCAGTAACTTGAGCAAAGCGGAACATAGTGAATATGGGAGTTAACACAAGAGATAGACAGATGAGAAGTGCTGGTTGTCAGAAGAGATATCTGGACAATGAAGTAGAAGAGAGAAACACTGCTCCCTTTTATACCTCTCCTTCCTCCCCAATAAGCTATACCCATCACTAAAACTCAAGGTCTTATGACTCACGTGAGAGCAGCTTTAGGAACGCATGATATTGTTCCTTGTCGAGTCAAAGATATAGAGGTAATGCACATGCAGAATGGAGGATCAAACATAAAAGCACACCTTGTTTCATGCCGAGTGCACTCTTACTGCCTAATTAAGGCATCAGGGCAGGATTCATATGGCGCATATCCCTTATTTGGGTGGGGACTGCTTGACAAACTTAGCAGCGGCCTGTACATACAAAGTGCGGTAAACTATAAATAATACACCCAAGACTTGACCTTGAATGAGTCATTCTATGCAAGGTAAAGCATTCATTCTTAGAATGTCATTGGCATAAAGCCTGTGTAGACTGGGATGTCAAGGTTCTTTGAGATTTCAGAAAGGTTTCAGTATGTACAGAATTAGCCATCACAAGAGAATGAGACAATGAAAAAGATATGTACCTTCCCTGCCTCTCCAAAATATGATGGTTTCATTAAAGTACAGGAGTCTTTCACTTCGTAATATCAGAGCTACTCATAGCTACTAATGTATAAACATTCGAATTGTATATTTCTAGGTAAGTTCATACTATAATATGCACCAAAATGTTGTTGTGGAGATTGTGGCATCTAGTGATTCTTGGTGAATAGTCATTCTGGAGGAGATGATAAGGATTGCCTAGTCTTGTACAAAAATGTTGTACTAATGTTTCTGACTAGCTGAATTAGCTGACCCCTTGGATAAAATCCTACCTTGTGTTTTGTTTGAGCTACAATGTGTACAAGAAGAAAATAATCTTTTCAGACAAAACACCCCTGCTGAGAAATGCAGTGAAAAGTCAATGATGGTATGTGTCTATCAACATGTAGAATTTTGTGACATCAACCCAGAAGGGGCACATAGAAAATTCCGGGCATGCACAAAAGTGAGCATGATTGAGCATGCCACACTCAAGGCCAAATTTTCATGCTCAAAAGTGAGTGTGATTGAGCGTGTCATGCTCAAGGTATTTATTTTAGCTATAAATGGCCCATTTGTGGGTCAAAAAGAGTGTAAATCAAATGTACATACTAGTGTTGTATGGCTGTGTCATATTGTGAATGTGAGTGATGTTTCTAATCAAGATATGAAGTCAAATCTTGAAGAATAATATTTATACTTCACACTCAAACATGTGCATGCATGCTCATGTTCATGCTCAAGGTGTGAGTGTGGATTGAGCATGCATGCACACATCATGCTCAAGATTTTACTTCATGCTCAGGGTCAACATCTCATGCACAGGGTCCATACATTCACACACAGAGTCTGAGTTTTCACACTCAAGGTCATCAACTCACACTCAAGGTCTGTCAACTCATGCTCAAAGTTTTTACTTCATGCTCACAAAAAAATTATATGTTACATTTATATTTTGGCTTCACTTACATGTGGAAGGAAAAGTAAGTTACAAGTGTAATATATGTGAGCATGAATAGGAATACCAATCACACTCAGACATTGAGCATGAGTTTATTACTTGTGAGCGTGAATAGGAATACCAATTATGCTCATGCTCAAGTTAAAAGACATTGAGCGTGAGTGTAATACTTGTGAGCATGAATAGAAATACCACACTCACACTCAAGTTAAAAGACATTGAGCATGAGTGAAATACTTGTGAGTGTGAATAGGACTACCACACTCATGCTCAAGTTAAAGGACATTGAGCATGTAGAATATTCACGCACAGGGTCGAATTTTCACGCTCAATAGGTGAGCGTGCATGCTCAACTCACGCTCACTTTTGTGCGTGCCCGGAATTTTCTTGCTGCCCACCCGGAAGTGCCTGGTTCTATCCTACCGTGCTGGAACGCAGTTCTCCATCCGTGGATAAATTAGCAAAATAGGAAAGATATAATATTTAGAGAATGAACTGACTGAAGGTCGGTTGAATGTTATATTCGTGTCAAGTAAGAGGGGACACGCTGGTGCTGTAAAGCAAGGTATCGTGAAAGACTCAAGAAGCCAACAAGAAGCACCTATGTACTCGAAAAATAAAAGTCCGGAATCCCGATTGACTAAGAAGAATTTGAAAGAGCGGCAGGAGATAAAGGCACTGAATTCAAAGGTCAATAAGTACTTTACTACAGCTACTTATTAGTATACCTATGCGTTTCAAAAGCAACCCCATAGCAAAAACTGTCGCCGAAGACATCTATACATATTTCCTTGAGTCTCGGGTATGTTATTTATAGTTTACCGCGCTTGTGCATGTTATCGAACTTCGGGGATTTAAGCCCGCTTCTAAGTTTGTCTAGCGGCAGCTACGAAATAAGCGACTTGCGCCATACGGATCCCGCCATGATACCCTAATTAGGCAGTAAGAGTGCACTCGGCATGAAACAAGGTGCGCTTTTACGTTTGATCCTCCGTTCTGCATGTGCATTACCTCTATATCTTTGACTCGACGAGGAACGATATCATGCGTTCCAAAAGCTGCTCTCACGCGAGTCATAAGACCTTGAGTTTTAGCGATGGGTATAGCTTATTGGGGAGGAAGGAGATGTATAAAAGGGAGCAGTGTTTCTCTCTTCTACTTCATTGTCCAGATATCTCTTCTGACAACCAGCACTTCTCATCTATCTACTTCCTTTATTACCTCTTGTATTCACCATGTTCCGCTTTGCTCAAATCACTGCTCTCGTCCTGAGTGCCGCCCTCGGTACGCTTCCTTCAGGCATCACATCTCTCAACGTCGCCGCTAACGTGTATGTTCCGTTTTAGTGGTCACCGTCAAGTCCCTTGCCATTCCAGCCAATTGCGATAGGCAATACACCGTTCACCTTGGAGATACCTGCGATGGAATTTCTGCAGCTCAGAATGTTTCCACGTAAGCTCTACTATTAACAAATCTTCAGACTTGCTCAATTTATTATATATGTTAACAGTTACCAGTTGGCAACTGTAAACGCTGGTATCATCAACTCGGACTGCTCCAACCTTTCCGTGGGCGAGGTAAATAACTTTTCAATATAAAGTCGTTCGACGATATTCATCTTCTTTCACAGCCTCTTTGCTTGGGGATTACTGGACAAGATTGCACCCAAGTCTCCGTTGTTCAATCTGGAGATTCTTGTCCTGCTATTGC
Source organism: Cyathus striatus (assembly GCA_025738555.1). NCBI lineage: Eukaryota > Fungi > Basidiomycota > Agaricomycetes > Agaricales > Nidulariaceae > Cyathus > Cyathus striatus. Next base: position 1,710,660 of record JAOVFP010000010.1, on the reverse strand, counting down.
TAGCGCTGCTGGGATTAGTGTTGCCACTTTGCTCAGCAACAACCCGAACATTGCTAGTGATTGCACTAACATTTATCCTGGGGAGGTGTGTGATTTTCTGTTTAATGTGTTGAAGGCTAGTTCTGAATGCTTATTTTGTAGGTTCTTTGTGTCGCTCCTTCGACCTAAATTGTTACCATTTTTGAAAGATTTGTTCGCAGAAGGTGGGAGGATATAAGTTGTAATTGCTAGCGTTTGTATGCGAAGTGGACAAATACATTAATAGGTTTTTTTTTGGTTAACTTGCTCATTAACATAAGTAACATTTGTAAGGAAGAGATAAGTGACAGTAGTACTAAATATATAAGAGATCAATGAGATCCCATACGTTTCATTCAGAACAGCTATCCACATCAAAATTGAAACACTACACTGTATAAGTAGTACGTATCTACTACAGTAATGTAAAGTCCTCGGATGTGATAACAACGGCGATGATCTACATGAATAAATATACAATAAGGAAAGCTGCATAAAGCGCAACGACGTACCAAACTCATGGCGCCGCTGGCATTCTTTGAGCCAGAACTAGAATATGCACCACTATTGTTACTTTCTCCAGAGCCGTTTACATTGTCTGCGCGAATGCTAGCAGGCAGTTAACTATCAGCAGATATTGGTTAGTCGCTAATCGATAATAACGTAGGTCCTATTTCAGGCATCATGCCAATGGTGTCGATGAGTGGTCCAGAACCCAGGTTGGAATATGCTGGACATGCCTTACACCACATCTTGGAAACCTGCCAGCGATAACGACGAACAGATATGCCAGCAGTAGTTCAGCGTTCGATAAATTCATTTTCCCAATTACATAAATCAGATATCATGCTCAATCGACGTGTGTTTTAAACCGTATACGCCTATCCAGCTCTTCCCAGTCCACCACTGGGCTCGCAACCACACATCCGATTCAACTCCTTGACTGCATTCATCGACTCTCCCCACCCCCCTCTCTCAGCTCAAACGAACGAAACAAAAAATCGAAAATTCAACTCACGCGTAAGTTTGGGTGCTACACTGCCTCGTAGTAAGTACTTAATTACTTTTTAACCTGTAGTAACTTTTCAGCGTCTGGGTTACTTTAGCACACGAGCTTCATGCTTTCATCGTGCCACGGATGAAAATACCTTTGGGTATTAAACGCGTTTACAGTAAGCACTTTGAGTGCTTGTTGACGTCAGTGACACGTGTCAGTCAGAGTTAATCCTCGAAGTTGCATAGGAGGCAGGAGCCATAAGGTTAGATCTACTTTTAGCAGCTTATAGCATTATAGATTATGAACGTATTTATAGAATCATGAATCATGATGGATACCAAAGTATAACTTTAGACGGTAGGACCCATGGTTAATGTTCTCCTTTTCGAGTGTGATGGTTGCGTTGAGCATGTGTCATGACTCAGCTGACACAATTTGGAAGAAATTGGATATGCTAACGTATTCTGTCTCATAGGACATCGAGAATAGAAGAAATTACATCCGTATTCAAAGTACTTACTCAATGTTACGGTCAAATGTGACCGGACATTCAATCCGGTTGGAATCGGCGCTAGTACGAAGTATCTAAGGGTAAAGGGTAAGAAGCAGCATCATGGTATCCTCATGGCACAGGCGCAGAGCACGGCCGGATCGGTGAAGTGCTGAATAATAATCAACAATTGATATTTTCATAAGCTATAGATATCACAATAATTCCGATATAGATGCATATCGAGTGGAAGTGTAGAAGGCGGTTGCAATTTGGTCAAGAAAAGGGATTAAGAACAAGAGGTAAGAATCGAATCATATGCCAAGGCGTGGCGCCGGACACCGCACACTGCATGCCGGGTTACAAATATTTACGATTCGTACCCCAGCCAAACAAGCACGACGTCACGAAGCGGATGAGGGGTTCATGTCTCTTTGCTCCTCACCTCACTCCACCCAAAGGAAACATGGCCAGCGAGCGTGACGTAACGGCAGGAATGGGCACAAGGATGGTCTCAGATACGGATTGGAATGTATCGCATTGGCCGGGAGCTACCGTGGGCCGTGGCTGACAGGTGGGATTGTATCACGGACACTACTTGGCACGCTAGCTAATATGCAATTCAGTGTCCCCCGAAACATTGAACTAAGTAAAACCACATCACCCACTTCGTCAACTTCGTTCTCCATTCCCCCTCCTCCTCTCTCCACTACCTTCTCCCCCTCCCCCTCCCCCTTCCCTTTCCCTTTCTCTAGATGTCGCGCGTCGAAGCTCTACCACCCCTTTTCCGCGTATAGAGTCTCAGCCTCAACACAGCCTACAGTTGCGCTCAGTGAAGTGCATGCCGTTGCTGGACCTTCCCATCCTCATGTAGAGTCGATGAATGACTCGCATCATGGAGTAGCTAATACCATTGGCACCACAATCGACTCCAGGTACGTTCCCCACCCTCCGTCCTATTACCACTAACCAATCCTGCAGAGCATTCACCTTCAGAAGGTGACTACTTCAGCTCCCTCCCCTTCCCCAAGCACAAGCGGCACCTTCCACTCTGCGCAGATTCAACCGCCCCTCAACGCCAAGCTGCAACACGAACCCCGGCGCAGTCCAAACGCTGTATCAGCGTTGCTCCTCTCCCTCTCGTCTTCGCAGAATCGCTCACCGAGGGTGCTGCAGAAAAGCAGCCCGCCGATTTAGAGCTTGAGGGTATGCGCTTCAGAGGGAGGGTCGCCTATTCGTGGGGCTTCGCCTAGAAATATACGTACGTTTTTTCCTCCTTTCTCTTCTGCTTCTCCCTCCCTCTTTCATCTCCCTCTACCCCTCTCCTCCTTCGTTCTTCATAGACTTTCCGCCACCCCTTCAACTTTCTTTGTTCTTGCCTTTTGCTATATGCTAATAAGTAGTACAGAGTATCAACCCGCGGAACACGCCTCTCAGACCCCCATCCCGCATTCTCACCCAAATCCCTCGCTTCCTCCCGGTCTCCGAGCAACTCCCGTTCGAGGGCCACATCACCGGGCCTTAGAAGGCTACATCAATGGTCCTCGCACCTCCACCGTCGGAATCACGATAATCCAGTCGAAGAACCATGGGTCCCCATTGACCCGTTCAAGTTCAAACATACCTCTTTCCCTCTTTCTCATTCCCATTTCGTTCTCGTGTCCGTGTCCCTGCTTCCCCTCTTCTGCCCAGGAGGATTTGGAATCAGGGCTAGGAGTAGCGAAAGACGCGGAAGGGGAAGAAGGGGGGAGTGCTGTCCCGCATGGACGAACATCTACCTCATCGCCACAGACACATTCCCAAGAAAGAAGTACCTACACCCCTTACTCCGTCTTTCCGCTATGTACTTCAGCCGCGTAGCGAGGATATTTGAAGATGCGGAGGTTAGTAAGCCTGATGTTGTGCGTATGATGGGCGCGGAGGGAGATGTGGTTATGTATCCTTTGCAGCATCAGCATCGACAGCTGCAGCTGCAGCAAGAGAGGGAAAGGGAGACGGAGACGGAGGAGCAGGGGTATCCTTCCCCGTGGCTCTTTTCTTCGCCTTCTCAGACTGCGTCGCCTGCTTCTCCGCCGGTGTATCCACCGAGGCTGTATCCCCCTTCACCTCCGCTGCAGCGGTCGATGGGGGTAGGGTTAGGGTTGACGGCGCATGTGGGTGCTGCTGCAGCTGTTGGTGGGCTTGTTGATGATTGGGGTGCGAGGGGTGGAGCTGGAGCTGGAGGCTCGGGAGGAGGAATGGCGCCTGCTCTGGTCCGATTCAAGTACAGCCGGGAAGCATTTGTCGATTCGCTATTGAGAGAACAGAGAACGCAAAACTTTTAATCTGACTAGTGCGTTGTTGGCTTTGTACGTCTCTTTCCCTTTCCTTTCCTTGCATAAATTATATTACTGACGTTACTGTACCTAACAGAGGAATCTTAACGACATTCCAAGTCCCGGAGATGTCAGACGACCCACTTACGCGCACTGCGGCTTTGCTTTCGCTCGTTTGTGCTATTATGAGTTTATCATATGGGTGTGTGTTTATTGTGCGTTTTGGGGCTATGAGGAGTATGGATAAGGCATTGCGGTGGCTGAAGTTCGTATAAATGCGTTCTTTCTTCTTCGCTCTACCACGACTGACTTCCCACACAGGAAGCAAGAAAAGACTACACCCTAACATGGTGGAACGTCTGGGTAATGCTATCAATGCCAGCTGTATGGCTAGCCTGGTCCACCCTCCTCTTCCTCATCTCAATTCTCTCATATGTATGGCGCACTGGCGCCCTTTCGGACCATGCACGTGTACCATAAAGTAGCAAGGAGGCGTTGGCGCCAAGGGTGGTGATCACACTTGTGCTAGGGCTTGGGGTTGTGTATTTGGGGATGATTGTGAGGACGCTGAAGAGGTATGAGAGTTGGGAGGGGGTGAGGGGGATTTTGGGTGCGCGGGCGGGGAGTCCGCTGCCTGCTCCTGGGAGTCCGACCATGCCAGGTGGGATTGGCAGGAGGGAGGGGGTTGTGTCGCCTTCTATTCCTGTTGGGAGTCTTTCTGCTTTGGGGAGTCCTGCGCCTGTGGGTGTGGGGGAGAGGGGGAGGGAGCGGGAGCGCAGGAAGAGGGAATGTACTGATTGGGGTGGGAGGGGTGGTGTGCGGAGGGAGGTTGGGGTTGGGAGGACTGTCCGAGGGAGTAGGGAGGGTGAGAAGGGGAGTGAGAAAGGTGTCGGACCCAGTGGATGACTTTGGCTTGAGGTGTGGTTCGGTGCCGGTGTCGCAACCTCGCAATGATACTTTGACATGCCCTTTCTTGATTTCCGTCATGAGATAACGAGCTTTCTTTCTTTTCTCCGATGTTTTGTATGTTTTAGACAGTCATTTGTAGCTTAGGATTATTGAATTTGTACTGTACTTTTAATAGTTTTCTAGTGTAGGAATTCAGCTTGAATTTGTAATGTGTAATTTGTACTTTGCGTGTTTGGAAGAAACCTCACACTAGGTGAATTCAAAATTGACCATATAACAACCATGTTCTTATGGTGTGAAGCAAGCAACCGCGATGTGTCGTACCTGCTGAGTTTTGATCAATTTGATACCCACATTTTTGCAACCTCACAACGATACATGCTCTAGATTATGATACAATGTCAGCAAACTTTGGAGTTAGGGATAGAAATACACAAGAGGTCGATGCCCACTGACCAGAAAGATGCTGTAAGCCTGTACATGATTCAAAAGATTATATCTCTGAATTAATAGCCTCTTTTTATGGCTTTATCTTTACTGTATAGCTCTAGAACTTCTGTGGGACAATGTCTTCAATCTGGATCAGCCTGTAAAAGACCTTGAAGTCAAAGAGTGGCAATACTGGACTCTTTCAACTGAGTATTCAGTCATGCACAATGCAGGGCATTTGAACTGAACAGTTCATCACATTTGTCATCCATCACACTCAGTAAAAATGGTGTGCAGCTGTTTGTGGTAAACTAGTCAGCTTTTTGTGATTTTCTCTACATTTTAGTCAACTATGTGGAAATTTGTGGAAAGTGTCACCATCTTGTATTATAAAAGTTGAGATTTAATGACTTTGTGGCATGCTCAGTTAATTTAAATTAAAGTAAGCCAATGAATCACAGTAGAATGTCAGTAATTGGCTAGTAGTAAGTAGAGATTGAATTTCTACTGTCTGGTGACTAAAGTATGACTGTCTACTAAAATGCAATAAAAATTGCAAAAAGTTGACTATATTGCTATGAACAACTACAAGCATCATAGAGCTCCATGAACAATGGTTTAGTGAAACAATTACTGCACTTAAATTAAGCTAAAATGCCTGATTTCCCCCTCAAAATGACCATTTTTGAGCTTGTAGTAAGTGATAGTGATTAGAAGTGAGATGTAACTAATGTTTCTTGTAAATTTTCAATGAATACATACTATTCTCCTTTTTCTTTCCCTGTCCATGCCCAAATGCCACAGCTGATTTAACTTCAATTTGTCAACCTCTTCTATGAGTATGCTTTTTGCATCCACAGTAAGCTTGAGTCCTCCAAGGATGCCAACCACATATTTTGGTAGGTCATTACCATTCTGAGCTGTATACTGGCAATCAGTGGTCAAGTATTTAATGATGGCATCCACCAGCACAGCAGAGTCAGATTCAATATTCTCACTCAGAACAAGCTTGTCTCTATTAAGAACAAGGTCTTCTTCAGTGGTAAGTGAGAGCCTACCAGACATATCTGATTGCTTGAGTTCATCATGAAATTCACAATCCATAGGTTCTCACAAGTATAGGTGTGGGTCAGCATCAAAACACCTGGGAGTTACCTGTGCACTTCCTGAAATCTGAGAAAATCAGAACTGAGAAGGTTGTGGGCTTTGCTGCTTGCTAGCCTTTTTTCTATATTATGCTATTGGCAGTAAATGACTACAATATTAGACCTACTATGTGCCAATACTGTATCAATATGACCAAGTGTTCAGTGACGCATCACACAGGGTCATGAACAGGAACGGATGTCCTGTTTGTCACGCGTCATGGAGTGTTTTGAACAGAGATACAGTGAAAAATTGAGGTTAAGGTTGAATTTTCAGCCACTTGCTTCACTCGCATAGATCCCCATGAACACTTACAACTTTTATCACACCCAGTATGGCCCTTTGAACAGAGGGTCCAAGTGTTCATGGCTGTCATGCTGAAAAGTGGCAAACACTTGGTCATATTGATACAGTAATATGCTTTCTCAAATCCAAAACTTCAATGTCCAGCTTTTCTGCATCTTTCTGTTTACCCAGATTACTGTAGGTATCTGCAAGACTGGCCATGCTCCAAAGTGTATCAGGGTGCTCATTGCCAAGAATTTGCTTTCTCAAATCCAAAACTTCAATGTCCAGCTTTTCAGCATCCTTGTGTTTACCCATATTACTGTATGTAGCTGCAAGATTGGCCATGCTAGAAAGTGTATCAGGGTGTTCATTTCCAAGAATTTTCTTTCTCAAATCCAAAACTTCAATTTTCAGCTTTTCAGCATTGTTCTGTTTACCCAGATTGCTGTATGTAGCTGCAAGATTGGCCATACTAGAAAGTGTATCAGGGTGCTCATTGCCAAGAATTTGCTTTCTCAAATCCAAAACTTCAATTTTCAGCTTTTCAGCATACTTATGCTTACCCATATTACTGTATGTAGCTGCAAGATTGGCCATACTGTATCAATATGACCAAGTGTTCACCACTTTTCAGCGTGACGGCCATGAACACTTGGACCCTCTGTTCAAAGGGCCATGCCAGGTGTGACAGGGGTTGTAAGTGTTCATGGGGATCTACACGAGCGAAGCAAGCGGCCGAAAATTCAACCTTAACCTCAATTTTTTCGCTGCATCTCTGTTCAAAACGCTCCATGACGCGTGACAAACAGGACATCTGTTCCTGTTCATGACCCTGTGTGACACGTCACCAAACACTTGGTCGTATTGATACAGTACTCCAAAGTGTATCAGGATGCTCATTGCCAAGAATTTGCTTTCTCAAATCCAAAACTTCAATTTCCAGTTTTTCTGCATCATTATATTTACCTAGATTACTGTATGTAGCTGCAAGATTTGCCTTGCTAGAAAGTGTATCATGGTGCTCATTGCCAAGAATTTGTTTTCTCATATTCAAAACTTCAATTTCCAACTGTTCTGCATCTTTATGTTTACCAAGATCATTGTATGTAAATGCAAGACTGGCCATACTCTGAAATGTATCAGGATGCTCATTGCCAAGAATTTGCTTTCTCATATCCAAAACCTTGTTCATCAGCAATTGACTATGTGTTTTTTTACCCTGGTTCCAATATGAAATTGATAAGTAATAAAGTTCACTGAGTACCATGTTACTGTAGTGAAAATTACCTGTGCTAATCTTTTGACCTATATTCAACCACATGTTTTCATTGATTATTAAGCTATCAATCAAAGTTTCATGATATCCCACAAGCTTTTCCAAATATGTTAATGTAACTCTTAATCTATACACTCCTTCTGTATTATATTTACCACATTTCTTTAGTATGTTTGCTAAAATGCTGAAAATGTCATTGTAGTATGTGGAATTAATTATTTTATTATCATGAAATAAATTTTGTATAACATGTGGTAGGAGATTGTTCATGTAGATATATTCTGCAGTTGTATCCTCAGTACAAACAGAACTCACTAATATTGATCTAGCATTTATTATACACAGTTGTTTTTCTGTTGTAGATAACCTATCTTGACAATATGTCTGTACCAGTGGATGTATGTTGTACAGGGATTTTATCTTAGTCTTATTCATTAATGAAAATGAAAGAAGCAATTCAATGCTTTCCATAAACAGCCATTCATCCCATTCACCACATTCATTCACATTTAAAATTGACACATCCATGGATGGTAGATATGAAGGTAAATCAATATCTTCATAATACTTCTTGTGTATTGGAAAATACATTGCAGCTCTTTCAAATATTGATTTTGATATCTTTTCATAATGAAAAAATGCACAAATATTTATAAGAGTTATTGCATATTGTGCTGTAGCTGCATGATCTTTATTTCCATTGTCAACTGAATCTTCCAATATTTTTTGAAATGAAATCTCCCATGTCTTATACACTGTTCTATTATATCCTGATGCACCTTTAAATTTGTCATGATTCAATATCTTAGGTCTGAACTTGTCATAGAGTTTAATAAAATCACTTATATCATAATGTACTTGAGCTATATATGCTCCAGCCATATCAATAGCCAATGGTAGATAATGCAATTTTTGAACTACTATTTTTGCTTCATTCAAGTTTTTTGTATTCCTAAAAATACCACTTGCTTTAAAAAGCAGCTCAATGGCTGTTTCTTCACTCATTTCAGATACTTCCAATGAATTTTCATGTGAAGTAATTCTGCAAAGTGCAGGATTTCTGCTTGTAATCAAAATATTTCCTAGGTTTCCAGGTGGAATATACTTTTCAACTAGTTCAGGAGAGCCATCAGCATTGTCATATATTATGAGCCATTCAGATTCAAGATTAGAAATCCAATTAAGAACCACTGCAGAAGAGAATGAAGATGCTGAAGTCCCTGGAGTTGATATTTTCTTGTATATTTCTTTCAGACTTTGAATGACTGTATCCTCAGATGTTGTGTCAATCCAGAAGATGTTTACATATCTGATCCATATTATTAATTCTGTAATTAGGAGAACTGGAGAAAGACCTACTGGCCAGTCTTCTCATCTATAAACCTCAAACAAATCTGAGTTTTTCCAATTCCACCCATTCCATATAGAAGGAACATTTTTCTCTCAGTGGTGTATGCTCTTGCAAAATGTTGATAAAGTCTCTTCAGATACACCTCTTGCCCAACAAAGTACTGAGAGGTACAAGCAGCTGTGGTCCGAAGTGGAGATAGTTCTTCATCCCTTGGCTGATTATATGTATTCTGAAATTTGAATAATATCAGTAAAAAGTGTTTAAAAAGTGATTTGGTAAACTACGTTATTTATCTGGGTATCAATTTTTATGTCATTCGTTTCAACACGTTTAATTTTAAAGTTGTGCGCATTTTTGAATGGCATGTTGAGTAATAGGCTTAGCTATTGACGGTAACCGTTCGATGCTGATGGGCCAGAAGGCTCAAGTAGGTCTATATGGACAACACTTATATACCTCAATTGGCCACCTTTCTATTCTTAACACTCTGGAATTACATTTGACGTTTCACATGGGTAACGATCATTTGATGAGTATCGCGGTACCGCCTCGCTCTTATTTTTATTCTGTCCCTTTATCCATTTTCATTTTCGTTTCGGGAATTAACTTCATTTAGATATATATATATTCCCTACGTAAATATTCACGTTATCATGTTCCGTATATCAGCACGGGGAACATGTTTAGAACCAGAACTCCAAGAGAGCTCCTAACTCGGCAAGGTCAGTTAATTTTTTGAAGTAAGTAGTATAAGCACCGTAAAAATCAAGCCGAATTGATTTGATTCAAATTACTTAGATTGGTACAGTACTTTCTGGGATGTATTTCGAGAACGATTGAGACTCGAGAGTGAGACCATGGTTAGAATTAGGTCAACTGTTATATCGACTACATGTGGGTATTAGTATATGGTTTCAAAACAAGGAGGGGGGGAGGGTGGAAAGAGGAAGAGGGAGAAAGTGGGAGACAGACCACATAGTAGAGCCACACAACAACTCCATCTCGAAAAAGCATCTCAGTTTCAATAATACACAGTGATAAATACTACCATCAGCCAACTCAACTTTGATCGTGGCTAATGTGCATTGACGAGTTGCTGACAAGATCGTAAACTATTTGTTAGGACGATACACAAACGATACACCTGGCAGTGCCAGGATCGAAGCACGTATAGAATTAGCGCTCTAGTAGCGCTTATCCCCGGCGGCCTGTGAATTTTGCATCGCCACACATATCGCTGTCGCTTCGACAACTTTCAAACCATCTGCTCCATGATGCTTACATTCTGTCCCCTTCTGTCCCTTCAGAGCAGCCGGTTGTTATCTTTGTTAACCACAACTCTAGGCCTCTTCTTCCCAGTACTACCTGCGATACGAAGTCCGCTGTAGCCTCATCACATACTCGCCCTCTCGTTGCCCACAAACGCGCCGGACGCTTTCATTTAGACCAACAAGATTCAACGTGCTGAAGCTGGTAGTTTGCTTAACTTTTGAAGCGATGCAGGACGATAATATGCTAAGAGACGTATCAGTGCGTTTCTTGAGGATGCGTAAGGAGGGGGAGAAGCGGTATAGGGACTGGTGTACGTGCCGTTTCGTCTTCATCTATCACTCTGGAGGGCGCCTACTGACTAACCGTATCGACACGTAGCCCACCAGTCAAGCCTTAAACCTACCACTGCAGTCTCTATAGACGTAGTCCATCGTGTCTAGTTGATCCAGGGACATGGTGCTGTAATCACAGCTTCTCAACGTACCGGACTGGATGTAGTGGAAGGCGAGACCCGCCGTGCCCCAGGAATTTACCAACCTGGGGTGTGTTTTCCCTGCGATACATGGCAGTGTTTGAAGTATTGGCATTTCGGATAGTTATAACTTCATTCATTCTCATTTTCGACTATACATGTGAAAGTACAGCAATCCAACGTCTTCCCATATACCTCCGCCATATCCAGCACACCGCTGCACGAACATTCGTTCTGAGCAACTCTGCAACTCCTATAACCCCCTCTTCGTCTACTGATGTTCAGTGCTCTCCGAATAGTCCCCCACACCCACCACCATAGCGCATACCAAGATTGGCCACGTCACCCCGTACGCCTACGTTGTCCCTCCAACCCCCACTTACGCCAAATGCTTCGTACACTCATACCTCCTGGCAGCCTCTTTCGACGCGCTACGTGTGCAACATCCCAACTGGAACCGTCATTGGCATCATCTCCGAGCTCCCGAATTCCTAATTCAATAACCCTAACCATGTTGGTTTGAGCGCTCAGCGTTCAGCAGGAGGCTCGAACATCCCCAACAGGGGCTGTGTTCGGTCCACAATCGGGGCAATGATAGGGTTGGTTACTGGTACGACGTACTGCAGCTGGCGGCCCGTAGGATATGAGTGGTTGGGGACAGATAGAGTGAATGAGAGGTGGGCAGAAGGGGGGTGATAAAAACTACATAAAGGTCTAACACGAGTGCAGGGGCTTATCTCTTGGTACGAGGAGCTTGTACAGTGCTGGATGTCACGCTAACGGCTATCGGTGTTCCTCGAAAACTTTCTGGGTAGGGGAAGGCTCAGAGATGCGAGGGTGGTTGATGAGGTAGGTGTCCTCATTTCGACACGTACAGCTATACCAAAAAAATTTACTATAGTTACAGCCATATGTTCGTCCCTTCGTGTGCGACGAAACGACGCAACATATCTTACCTTCAATCTCCTCATATCTATCCTACTCCCTGCAGAGCACCACAGGGTGAACTACCTCGGGGTATCTTCCCCCTCATCACTCCCGTCCACTCACTTCCGCGCTACCCTACGAGCAACTTTAATAACTGCCACGCGTCACTGCGCACCCTACTCACGCAGCACGAGCCTACGGTTTCGTCTCCCAAGCTTCCATTCAATTGAGCACGACAGACTGCACATCTCCAGTACCGATGCCCCATTTCCATCCCTGAACCTACCATCACCGGCGGCTGTTATTGAATCAGTAATTACCGATTATTATTTGAACGCACGTCATGCCTTCGTGATGTTCTGAGAAGTGTGGAACATCAATTGTGGGATCCTCTCTTGTCTCCATGTTCCTTCGACTTCACTACACGCGCATACCGCGTTCTGCCCACACCCATTCGAGCTGTGGCGTCGTCCTGCAGGCTTATTGACAGCCTCTTACGACATACTACATCCCTTGCCACCCTCGTTGGCACGATAAGGTATTGTGAGGGTCTGGACGGCGAGATGGGATTTCACAAAGTACAGTACGATGAGCTTCGTTTTTGCTCCAAGTCAGCTCCGAATGCAATTTTTCGTCCCTATACTGGGGCCTTATCACAACCAGCTTCACATCGTAGCGGGATGCTTCAGGGCGGGAAGAGAGCTAGAGATGTGACAACGGCCGAATACCCCACCGCCCACCGAGGGGATGTAGAGTAGGACACCGACGACCACGGCGACGAACTTGAAGACTTCTACGAGAAGCTTTGCTTTAGCTCTAAGGTGTTCGGTTTCCTAGGCCTAGTATTCTTGCCAACAGGCCTCTCGTAGGCTCCTTCACTCCGCACGCCCAATCCCTCTTGCTACAACCATAGGCGCTTGTCGATTGGTGTATCTGGTAGGATACTGTCACACCTGTATCTACGGTTCGTTTGAGCCCCCGACACACTTTCGTTGCTGCTCATTGGGAGTTCGTGTGTTGCGGAACAATTGGGGGCTGTGTGTTGGATTCAGCGAGCGATAAGTGGGGTTATGGATGACATGTCATGGGGGTTATAAAGAGACAAGGAGTATTATGTATGTGATTGAAGGATGGGGCGACGATGAACAGAATGTTCCCGTACATAGTATGGATACCCTTTCCCGTGGCTCTTTTTCTCACCTTCTCAAGCTGCGTCGCCTGCTTCTCCGCTGGTATATCCACCGGGGCTGTATCCACCTTCCCTTCGCAGCAGCGGTCGATGGGGGTAGGGATAGGATTGACGATACATGCGGATGCTGCGGCTGTTGCTGGTCTCGTCGATGATCGGGGGGGTTATGGTGCGAGGGCAGGAGCCGGAGACTCGGGAGGAGGAATGTCACCTGCACTGATCCGATTCAACTACAACCGGGAAGCATTCGTTGATTCGCTACTGAGCGAATGGAAAACGCTTAATTTGACTAGTGCATTATTGGCTTTGTACATCGCTTTTCCTTTCCTCGCGTTAGTTATCTTATTGACGTTACGGTACCCCTCAGGAATCTTAATGTCATTCCAAGTTCCTGAAATGTCAGATGACCCACTTACGCTCAAGGCGGCTTTGCTCTCGCTCATTTGTGCTACTATGAGTTTATCCTATAGGTGTGTTTTTATTGTGCGGTTTAGGGCTATGAGGAGTATGGGGAAGGCGTCTAGGTGGGCTGAAGTTCGTGTTTAACATTCTTTCTTCTTCCCTACCAACAACACTGACAACCCACACTGGAAGCAAGAAAAGACTTACACCCTAATATGGTGGAACGTTTGGGTAATGCTCTCAATGCCAGTCGTATGGCTAGTCTGGTTCACCCTCCTCTTCCTCCTCTCCATCCTCTCATACGTATGCCGCACCGGAGCCCTTTCGGACCACATACGTGCGCCGTTAAGTAGCAGAGAGGCTTTAGCACTGAGGGTGGTGATCACACTTGTGTTGGGGCTTGGGGTTGTGTATTTGGGTATGATTGTGAGGACTCTGAGGAGGTATAGGAGTTGGGAGGGTGTGAGGGGGATTTTGGGTGCTAGGGCGGGGAGTCCGATTGGGAGTAAGGAAGGGGCGGGGGTTGTGTCACCTTTTATTCCTGTTAGGGCTTCTGCTTTTGGGAGTAATCCGCCGCTTGATGGGAGTCCTTCTTTGCCTGTACTAGATGTGGGGGAGAGGGGGAGGGAGCGCGTGAGGAAGGAGGAGGGAACGTACTGATCAGACTGGGAGGAGTGCTGTGCGAAGAGAGGTTGGGAGGACCATTAGAGGGAGTAGGGAGGGTGAGAAGGGGAGTGAGAAGGGTTTTAGTGGATAACTCAGGACAGTTTGGTGATTAGGGGATGGGTGGTGAGATGGTATGGTATGGTATCGCAGCTTCATGATGATACTTTGACATGCCCTTTCTTGATGATAATTTATTCTGTCATAATAACGAGCTTTTTTAATGTTCTTTTTTTGTTTTGATGTTTTGTATATTTTAGACGATCGTTTGTAGCTTAAGATAATAGGATTTGCACTGTACTTTTGTTAGTTTTTTAGTGTAGGGATTCAGCTTGAATTTTTAATGTGCAATGTCACAGTGTGCTTTGTGAGTTTGGAAGAAGCATCACACTGTCGCAACTGCCTAGGCCCAGCACTCCACCGATACCTCCCACATCCCGGGGGCGTAACATCAATCTTTCTCCTTACTTCCTGTCAACACAGTCACTACCTCCCTCTTTCCTGATTAATTCTCCGTTCTAGAATCTCTTGACCTTCATCTCAACTTGAAATTCCCGTTATGTATATAATTCCTATCTAACTTTTCACCGAACGAGTTTTGACCAGTTAAAGTCTGTCGCTGCTTGGTACTAGTCTATTTTCTCCTTTTGCGCTGTCCCCCAATGTTCTACGTTTCTTCGCTATAGAACAGCCTGAGTCAATTGTTTAGGTTCTCGTAACTGGTACCTCACCTTTATAATGGTGATGGTACCTGCACGTTTAAAACTTTTTACCCAATCTGCTTGGGCAGGTTCTGCGAAATCGGTCAGAGCACTTCTGTAATCCGTTGGAAGACTATTGTTGAAGATTATATTCAAGCCTTGTATTTCGTTATTGATGTAATTAATTTAAATCTGTCAGTGTTCCATGGCACGGCGGTTTTATTGCTTAACCATCTAGAGGTATTCAATGATGTTGACGTCGGGAAAATGGCTTTATTGTGCTGGCTTGTACAAGTCGACGGCCGTGGGAGATTATCAGCCTGCTCCAATCGAGCGCTCCCGCAGTGATAGAAAGGGATAGAAATAGCTATAGGGGGGCACCTTCCCTGGCTGTCTCCGCGGAGGGACAGGGCCCCGGCACCCGCCAAAGAGAGTGAACATTCCACAATTTGATCGGAAAGAGTCTCAAGGAAGCTGATGCAGATTACTCTCCCGCTCTTATGTACCTGTTTCTCATTTTGACAGGGTTCATATAGTATGATTCTCGTTCATTAATGTACCTTCACACTACGCATCCTTATAGTTTCTTCTCGCGATCCACTGCAAATTGGAAAGCATGTTAATGTGAAGGAAGACACAAAAATTAAATGTAGCAAGTAGATCTCACAAAAGAAACAATGAAAATTTAAAAATCAAACAGCCTATAGTTTATGAAATTAACGCGCATAGCGAGAAAATCAAATATCAACAATAATATACGGCTGCTCGAATACGAATGTGTCGATATTCAGGGGTGATGTACATACCTAATGCGAAACTTTGAAGATACCACGTACACATGCCTACCTATAATTGTAGCGACTGATACATCACAACGTACTATAATTACTGTAGCTGGTACATCATGGCATAGCTGTAATTACAGCAAATGTTATATCAAGGTCCCAATATCTGGTGAAAAAAGCTACTTGATTCTCGGTGTGCTGTAGCCTACAACTGATGGTCCCTTTATTCTATTCTATAGTGTATCACATGAAAGTTTTAACTTATGAACACCTACAAAGATGTTCTTCGCGCGACTTACGAATAAAGGGCACATAGAAAATTCCGGGCACGCACAAAAGTGAGCGTGATTGAGCGTGCCACGCTCAAGGCCAAATTTTCACGCACAAAAGTGAGCGTGAGTGAGCGTGTCACACTCAAGATATATATATTAGTTGTAAATGGCCTATTTTTGGGTCAAACACAATGTAAATTAAGTATATATACTTTTTTTGTACTCCTGTAGTCTTATTGTTACTGCAAGTAAGGTTTTTAAGCGAGATGGAATGTCAGATATTGAAGAATAAATTTTATATTTCACGCTCAAACTTGTACGTGCACGCTCATTTTTCACGCTCAAGGTGTGAGCGTGCATTGAGCGTGCACGCTCACATCACGCTCAAGATTGTATTTCACGCTCAGGGTCGACATCTCACGCACAGGGTCCACACTTTCACGCACAGGGTCTGAATTTTCACGCTCAAGGTCTGTCAATTCACGCTCAAGGTCTTTACTTCACGCTCATGATGTGAGTATTCATTTTTATAAGATTAAATAATATATTTATCTTTTGACTTAACTTACACATGGGTGGAGTAGTAAGTACTACTAAGTACAACGGACACACCCACACTTTAATTCAGGTGTAAACTGTAATACTTATGTGTGAGCGTGAATAAGCATGAGCGTGAATAGGGTAATCTATTCACACTTACGCTTATCTCAATTTAAATGATATGCGGTTTAGCAATGCATATCATTGACATATCACACTCATGATTAATGGAGTATGAACGTGAATTTACATATAGGATATTATATTCATGCTTACATGATCAATCCCATTCCGTTAGTCAGTACTACTCGTAAGTTATTTGATATATTCTCTAGATACATGCGATAGTAAATCAAGTAATTAATATAAGAGGTGTTGATTTATGATAGCCCTTTTATTCACACTCACGTAGAATATCCACGCTCATCATTTCCTGCTCACTTCCAAACTTGTTTGAATTGAAAGTAAACACGTATATATATATTATAAAGGAATAGGGCCGACAAGCGGCAAAGCCCACTACCAACAATTAAACCGGTGATTTAAGTCACTCACAGCAAGATTGACAGATTAATTAATTACTACAAAATATAGTTGTCCAAGGAGGGAGTCAGGAGAAGTCTGCATGTTAATTCATTGGCTTCATGAGAAGGGATGATAATACTTAGCAGAAGGGAGAAAACAGTTCATAAGACAGGGAACTATGCTATTGATGGAGTACATATCACCATTGTATAATAACTGAATGCGAACATAATGTACACAAACCCCAAATCCCCACTATTGTACATACCACTACAATACATACAGAGCAAACCCATGCAAATATTTTAGGCACGAGTATGTTATGATGGTGATAGGATGATGTGGGAAGGTGGTGATATGGACAAATTATTTAGGATATAGAAGCCTGCACGTTGAAGGAACAATGTGGTTGTGAAGTGGTGTGATATATGTATATGATATGTGACACCATAACTCAACGAGACCGAATGAGCAAAAATAATGTTCAAAAGCTTGAAGAGACGAGAAATGACAGAAATAAGGTAGATAATGAATGTATGAAGGGAGAGGAGTCTGGGATAGGAATAAGAAGATATACGAAGGGAGAAGGAGAACTTGCATTATACTGAATATGATAAACCCACTGCCCAGAGGGAAGAGGGGGTCATACATGATTGCTCCATTGTCAAATGATGAACGTAGAAAGTGAAGCAAAAGATAGCGGCTGGAAAAATGTAGACCATAAGAAATTAAGTCCATAAACCGTTATGTGATAGGGGGTCTGTGTAACAATTACGTAGATAAAGTTCTCAGGGGAGAGGGGAGGGGAGGTAAGTAGTGAAAGTTACTTGCCAGCATAAGTCCAGGAGGACTAAGAACCCATCAGCTAAGTATCACAGCACAACGTATTAATTACTTGTGTCACAAGTTTGGGGAGCACCAACCCATTGGTAAGGAGATATGCTAAGGCATTCAGTGAGGGTTACGAAACAGTAGTCTTTTGCCTTGAGAACCTGGAAAGCACAAGGGAGGATGATGTGTCTGGAGATTCGTTAGCTTTAGCCTCGTCTTATTCAGCATTAACAGTTTTCTCTGTGAATGGGACGTGATTAATGTATATTCGGACATAAAACACTAACCGTAAACATCGTGGTTGAGAGCAAGGATTGTTGAGGGGTGGGAGTGGCGATTCAGTATAACGCAGCTTGTAGCTTGCTTTGATCTGCATATATACTAGCAGAGTTGCCAGAGCTTTGGGGAGGCAAGTCACTACCCTGTACCCTGACTGTAGTGGAAAAAAATGAAATCAGCTCACTCGAAGTTCCAGGTAGCGAGGGTATGGCTGCGTGCTCTGGCTACCTCACGGAGGAGGGAGTTGTTGTATTCACCATAGGCTGGAATGGAAAATATATCAGTTCAAAAAGAGTCATAAAAAGTGGAGAATACTCACGAGGGAGGGTAAATGTGGGGTAGGCACCGGTGATATTTGTGATGGCCTCAAAGATTATGATAGGTGATGGTATCATTTAGTACAGAATGAGTTGTATGTGCCCTCCACCAGCCAGAATTTGTTGTGAACTAAAATAGCTCATTGTATCAAAGAGTCAGATTAGCATAAGTTATAATAGAGAGACATACATTGGTCCCAGTTCAGATTGTTGAGATGGTTGTTGGCCCAGTATAAGATGTGACTTGACGGCCCTTGCTAAATGCCCACTTCAACCTGATGCGCTTGGCCTCTTCAGCAGAAGTTAAGTCACATAGATACAACTGACCAGTGTCTACATTTGATGTCAGGATAAAAACATCTAACCAAACCCCATCTACGTGTTTGTGACTGTTTAGTGTATGAATAAATTAACGCAGAAGAGAGCACAAAAAGCAAGTACAATAAAAACTTTGTGTCGCTAAAAATCAAGTTCATGCTAAAGGTTTTGATTTAGTTACCCTCTGTGTTGCATGAGTTTGTTTTCTTGAATGTCCATAGAAAATTTGATGGACTAGGGAACAGTCGACATAGGATAGAAAGATTGTATAGTCGAGAAAGGTGAATGAGAATCATCCAAGTACAAGCACATTATAACTGACTTACCCGATCCAACCGATTCCCTACCTTCTGTCTTACTTTGATGGCTTACAGCTATGAGATAGGCCTTCGATGTTGAACCAGTTTTCCACGTGAGTAGCTTTGACATTGTCTAAATGCATGACATCAGTTGGCGATTATGCGAGGAGCCGGATCGGAGGGACACGAACTTATCATAAGATTACTGGGGAGAACAAGATTATGATCCAACTTTTTTGACAAGACCTCCAGTGACTGCTTAGTGCTGCAATGTCAATTGTTTGCATAGTGTCATAGAGTGTTTTCCCTGTCTCGGGGTATCCGGTATTGTGAGTATGTGAGGTGGGGGAGGAATCGGGAGGAAAAGAACATCAGGAATGGGAGGATGTGGTTATGGGTGTAGCAATGTTCACTAGGTTCGTGTTGTGGAAGAGATATGACATCAAAGATATATTGATCTATTAATTCACAAAGGTGGTTCAGTATTCCGAATCAGAGAGGGTTTCTTACTCACCTATTCATACTAGGTTAGTGACACAGATGAAGTCTGGGGGGGTGAGGTATGAGACGATGGTGGGGAGGGTGGTGGATCCACTTGTTGGTTCAGGTGCGAAGAGAGGGGGTGAGAATCGCGTCAATGTCACAGGAATTCAGAATGGCCTCCAGCCAATCAGGTTGAGATCTTATCCAAGATCCTCAAATTACCATATCCGGTGACCCAAACATCCCTAATACCCAACTACCTTAAAAGGTAGTGGGAATTATCCACGCTCACACTCTAGTTGCTGGAAATATGCATGAACGTGAATAGGGATACCTATCACGCTCATGCTCAAATTCAAGTAAATCGAGCGTGAGTGTGAATATAATACCCATGCACACGCTATACTGTGGAAGCAGCAGTAAATATGCATGAGCGTGATAAATATTCCTACCACGCTCATGCTCAGACTCAAGCAAATCGAGTGTGGGCGTGAATATAACACTCACGCACAATTTATGGTAAATATGCATGAGCGTGAATAGAAATATCTATCACGCTCATGTTTAAACTGGGTGTATGATATATAATTATTTTAGAATAGACTATAAGGAGGACATGCTACAGTATATCTTTATGATTATATTGATGACAACATATAGCTTCTCACTCAATTTTATATTGCTTCACACTCACTTAAATATTATTCACGCTCAAGTATACATTATTCATGCTCAGGGTCGAATTTCCACGCACAGACCCTGAGCGTGCACGCTCAACTCACGCTCACTTTTGTGCGTGCCCGGAATTTTCTTGCTGCCCACGAATAAAGTATCTAGATTATACAGGAAATGTTCAAATTTAAGTTAAACAATGAAGTATTCTACATGCTATGAGTATTGAGTGTATGTGGATGTAAAGCAAGTATAAATGGCATTACAGTAAACGGGTTGTGATTGCAAAGATCGACGAGGGCGTGTGTTTGACAGGCGTTTGACAGACGTTTGACCGAAGGGATTTACTCACGTCCGTGAATTGTGGCACTGGCACCGCAAATAAGTACAGGCAAAGTGACCAACGTTAGCTGGAGCGCATTTTCTCTCTGAGTATGTTCTAATTCAATATTTATACTAATTACATACAAAATCTCAATCGAAACCAGTGAATAGTCACTCAGATTGCCATGGAATAAAGGAAGAGTAAGTTGAAATAACCGCATAAATTCAATTTATTAAGTAAATATCATTCTAGTATGTTTTATAATACGTAGATACATACTGTATGTAGTTTCTATTATCTAAGCGTTATACGAGATACATTAGTGTTAAATATAACAACATTTCTCAATGTCACTACCTTTCGCTACCGGTTCAGCTGGGATCCTCCAGCCTCTTCCTTTCAGATAAACTAATAGAATAAGTAATTCACAGACCACCATCAAACCCGCCCAAATAGAATATGTGATGCCTAAAATTTAGTAACGGTCAGCGATATCGGCCACTACTCGAGAAAACAAAACGAAATTCTTACCATCTCCGAGTCCGTCCTATTAATAGATATGGGAAGTAAGCATACTTTGTAAGACGCCACGAAACAAAAATCTTACCTGAAGAGGAACCGCTGTTTCTAACGCTATGAAAGAAAGCAGTCCTCGGAAAGCGCTGTTGGTTGCAGTAGCACCTGATGAACACCCAACATTAGCATCGACAATGTATGCTAATGTACTGGTGTACATCCATCTACAATAGTCTTTGTGAGAAAGCGTTATACATATTGATTCAATGAGAACTTAATTACGTTGTAAAGAAACCACACGCAAATAGCATGATCGCTATAGCTGCAACATTGACTTTCTCTTCAGAAACCCATCCAAGGCCAAGAATAAACGCGGGAAGAAATGTTCCCCCGATTACCGATGTCCTGAGGCGTATTTCAAAATACATTTCTCCATTCAACTCCCTTATTCTTTTGAGCTCCAAGTCAGACCACCAACCACTCGTGAGGCTGCTGATCACACATCCTGTTGTACATTCAATTCAGTTCTCATTATCATACGCTTTAAGCAGATATTAGCGCACCAATTCCATATGAAATATTAACAAGCCCAATGTAGAGAGGACCGAGATCGTATTTTGAGCCTAGCATTCGTGAAGAGGTATATGTAGCTAAATATCCGAAGGCAGCAAGAAGACCTATGAAAATAATTTGCACGAGCATTAAAATTTCTTAATCAAAGAGTCTTAAAGTATGCTTACCAGAGGCAAACAAAATGACTATGTTATGTCTTTGCTTCACAACTCGAAAGATTGGTTTGATAGGATCCATGTCTCGGAACGAAAGTTTGACATCGATGAATGTGGACGGGGTTGTTTTCTTTTCTACATCTCCGGCTTGTTCGATGCTCTCTTTTTCCGTTGTTTGTTTCGCCGAATCTATGTTTCCGGAAATCTGAGATAGCCTCTTTGTGACAACGTCACGATAGACTAAACTACGCTCCTTCCTAAACGTATCCCGGAAAAGTAGTACAAACGCAAAAACAGAGATGCCACCCAGTATGCTTAAAAACCAATAAATTGAACGCCATCCAAGGGCAGACGTCAATATTCCACCAAATATAGGCCCTAAGGCCTGTTGTAGATATCATTTAGATGCTCGCTATATATATTGTTATTATCAAACTCACAGGGCCGGGTAAAGGCGCAGTATAATATATACCCATCTTGACAGCGATTAGTAAGTTTTGGTCAAATAATGGTATCGGCCATCCAGAACAAGGATATTCACCTTTGAGCCATGTTCTTCCGGGTCAAATATATCAGCAAGCGTTGCTGACCCTAGTGAGCTAACTGCGCTTGACCTATAAATGTGTCAATATTGATGACACGCGACCGCAACAATTAAGTCATACGTACCCAACTGCCTGAAAGCAGCAGAATGCAATAATCCTGAACAAGGAATAAATGCTTAGAGCTAAGATCTGCCACAATGCTTGAAACTTACAGTTTCATACTCTTGCTCAAAGCAACTATGATGGATCCTATGGTAAATATGGCTAGTGTAATCAAGTACACAAACTTTAAGCTATGTTTTAGAAAAGATACATCCTTTAATTAATAAGACACGTACCCTTCTTCCTTGGAATTCGCTGATGACACTCCAAATTAATGGTACCAATCCTTGGAGTAATATGAACAATGAAATGCTCAAGCTAAGTTGAGTGCTAGTTGCATTCAGATCATGTTTTATCTCCTCGATGGCGGCTATTTCATGGAAGTCAGGGAAGTAGATCTACGATATACAGCAGAAACTCACGGTTCAGAATGTTAGCTGCAAGCTGCGCAATCATAGCAGCGCAGGAAATAAGAACAAGACAAGTGTTCTATAACCCAAGAAGTTAATCAAGTAGTAAAATCATAACAATAATATCAAAGTACCTTCCGCAGCCTGGACGGGCCCACAGAATTTGACGTTGCCCTGTATTTTGACGTTGCCCAAGTGACGTTGCCTGGCATTGCATTGGCGTTGCCTGACGTTGCATATTTAATTTTGGCGTTGCCTGGCGTTGCAGTGGCGTTGCTTGCTGAGGTCCTGTGTTCGAGTCCTGCTCGTGCACATGCTTAGTTAGTAATAAATACAATAAATTAGTAGGATTTCACAATGAAAAATGTACCTTGCATTCATATAATATATATTAGCACTTGATGAGGAATATGAACCATGTATAACAGGGTATAACTTATAATCTCACAGTGAAATAAGTTGGAAATATGTATATTTTCCCTTTGTACACAAAATTTCTACTCTAGACATCTTGTAGTTTAGTAAATACATGATATATAGAAATAAAAGTAAAGATTTCATAGAGATACATGCACTCTACTCATTTTATACTAGTTGTAGAAATTGTTGAAAATCAGATTTTGACGTTGCCTGACATTGCCTGGCGTTGCCATTTGATAATTGACGTTGCCGATCCGAGAATTGACGTTGCTTGGCGTTGCCGGACGTTGCTTGACATTGCCTGGCGTTGCGTGACGTTGCCGTGACGTTGTTGTGACGTTGCCGGTTTGAACTTTTTTGTTAGATTTGGCGTTGCCGTGACGTTGCCCGGCGTTGCTTGACGTTGCCTTTGACGTTGCTGGAGGTTTAATTTTTCCCACGCCCTCCGCCCCACCTTTGTTTATATTTGTACGCAGTGTTCACCCCATCCATCACTCCATCAAGCACCCTTAACATCATCGCGCGGCACACATCAAACTTCCTTGTCATCATACTCAGCAGTGAGCAAGTTTTTTCTTATTTTGTAGCTCAGCCCTTTTTCATTTTATTCAATTATTTTTGCATCATCTAATATAAATTATGACATATGTACCAGCCAATATTTCACTATGTAATTATGGTAATAAAGATATGAAAAATGTGAATTAGATACATTTTTTAAAATCTTCACTGTAACATGTACCATACTTTGTAAAGTAAGATGACTCTATATTGTAGTACAAATAGTAGACTATGTGTTTTGTGTAAAAAAAAATTATCAAAAAGTGTGAGAGAAAGCATGGGAAACGATGAGCAGGAGGCAGGCAATGGTGATACACGTGTGAAATTCCAAAAGAGAGGGGCGGGAGACAGTGACTCGCGGTCGAGATTTGTTAGCGAGGGTGTGGGAAAAAATCGATCGCGGGCACTTTGGCGTTGCTGTGACGTTGCCCGGCGTTGCGTGACGTTGCCATGCAAGAATTGACGTTGCCAGTGAGGCAACGTCACGGCAACGTCAAAATACAGGGCAACGTCAAATTCTAGTAGCCCCAGCCTGGACCACTTTCGTGGATCATCCGAAACTGGGTAGTGCTCAAGGTCGAGCTTAAAGACTTCGACCACGGTTGCTTCAGTCTTTTCATCGACTTCAGCTAAATTAACCGCATTTTCGCAAGCAACAACGCGATCCGTTGCCGCGACTGAAGATGAAGACACAACAGCAATGGAGGTATTCATGGCGGCGGGCCGAAGTAAGATACGAGCCTAGTAGCTAGGGATTTCAGGCAATGCTGTGGCTTTGATATGTATATCATTTGCAATAATTATTATAGGTTCATGATGTATCAATTGAGGTAATCACCGTGCATCTGTGATATATCAACGGCATTAATTACAGTACATCTATGATGTATCAACGGCATTAATCACAGTACATCTGTAATCTATCAACGCTGCAATTACTGCAGCCTCCTAGAATTTGAAAGGAAAGAGAAGCTGATACAGATTACCCACCCGGCGTCTCCCGCCCTCGCGTACCTGCTTCTCATTTTAAATCTCACAGGGTTAAAAATAGCATGATTCTCTGATTTCCCCGTTTTAAGTTCCTTTGTACTTCTCCTTGCGCTAACATCATATTCCTAGGTTTCCGAGAGGCTACTAGCACCTACTAGCACCCTTTCAGATATCATATTCGATTTAATAACTAAGCCACATTGAATGTGATGGATCATCGGCAAGAAATTTTCCGTTGTTGGGATGAGAGTGCAGACATGGAGCACGTCGGTATCATGATGTGGTATATTTTATAGTAAGTTATAGGAGGATTTTAACGCCATCGTTTCAGCCGTATTCAAAATATAGTGCATTTACTTAGTCGTAGCAACTAAGTAGACACAACAGGATACAGCCCACTAAATCAAAGCAAACCTTTGCTTCATTAAGATCACAACCATTCCTTTACGTATTCACGTATGTCAATATTTTTTTTAAAAGCTCGGGCGCATGGAGATATGATGCATGTACTACCCCAGATAGTAGTACTATAGTATTATTTCTCACATGACGACATATTTACCCAAATGTCACTTCTGTTAATGAGCAATTTATCCAAAACACATATCAATATATTGTCCACTTCATATACAAATCATAAGCAATCACAATATTTATCCTCCCCTCTTACGAACAAATCTTTCAAACAAGGTTACCCATTTAGGACGAAGGAGCAACACAGAGAACCTGTAAGATATGTACTCAGAAAATCACCTCCAGCACAAACAGAAAATTACACACCTCGCCAGGATAAATGTTAGTGCAGTCACTAGCAATGTTGGGGTTGTTGCTCAGCAAAGTGGCAACACTAATCCCAGCAGCGCTGGCAATAGCAGGGCAAGAGTCTCCAGATTGGACAACGGAGACTTGGTTGCAATCTTGTCCTTGAATCCCCAAGCAAAGAGTCTGAATGACGATGAGTATCGTCGAACGACTTTATATTGAAAGGGTCATTTACCTCGCCCTCAGAGAGGTTAGAACAGTCAGAGTTGATAATACCAGCGTTTACAGTCGCCAACTGGTAGCTGTTGAAATGGACAATTAACGAAGCAGCTCAGAAGGTTTTTAATAAATAGTACTAGACTTACGTGGAAACATTCTGAGCTGCAGAAATGGCATCACAGACATCTCCAAGGCGAACAACGTATTCCCTATCGCAATTGGCTGGAAGGGCCAGGGACTTGACAGTGGCCACTAAAATGAAGCATACATATTAGCGGCGACATCCAGAGATGTTAATATCTACAGCGTACCGAGGACGGCACTCAAAAGGAGAGCAGTAACTTGAGCAAAGCAGAACATAGTGAATATGGGAGTTAACACGAGAGATAGACAGATGAGAAGTGCTGGTTGTCAGAAGAGATATCTGGACAATGAAGTAGAAGAGAGAAACACTGCTCCCTTTTATACCTCTCCTTCCTCCCCAATAAGCTATACCCATCACTAAAACTCAAGGTCTTATGACTCGCGTGAGAGTAGCTTTAGGAACGCATGATATCGTTCCTCGTCGAGTCAAAGATATAGAGGTAATGCACATGCAGAACGGAGGATCAAACGTAAAAGCGCACCTTGTTTCATGCCGAGTGCACTCTTACTGCCTAATTAGGGCATCAGGGCGGGATCCATACGGCGCACGTCCCTTATTTGGCTGGGGACCGCTTGACAAACTTAGCAGCGGCCCGTACATACGAAGCGCGGTAAACTATAAATAGTACACCCGAGACTCGACCTTGAATGAGTCATTCTACGCGAGGTAAAGCATTCGTTCTTGGAATGTCATTGGCATAAAGCCTGTGTAGACTGGGACGTCAAGGTTCTTTGAGAC
Organism: Cyathus striatus; assembly: GCA_025738555.1. Taxonomy (NCBI): domain Eukaryota; kingdom Fungi; phylum Basidiomycota; class Agaricomycetes; order Agaricales; family Nidulariaceae; genus Cyathus; species Cyathus striatus. Next base: position 1,684,033 of record JAOVFP010000010.1, on the reverse strand, counting down.
TTCAGAAAGGTTTCGGTATGTACGGAATTAGCCATCACAAGAGAACGAGACAATGAAAAAGATATGTACCTTCCCCGCCTCTCCAAAATATGATGGTTTCATTAAAGTACGGGAGTCTTTCACTTCGTAATATCAGAGCTACTCGTAGCTACTAATGTTTAAACATTCGGATTGTATATTTCTAGGTAAGTGCATACTATAATATGCACCAAAATGTTGTGGAGATTGTGGCGTCTAGTAATTCTTGGTGAATAGTCGTTCTGGAGGAGATGATAAGGATTGCCTAGTCATGTACGAAAATGTCGTACTAATGTTTCTGACTAGCTGAATTAGCCGACCCCTTGGATAAAATCCTACCTTGTGTTTCGTTTGAGCTACAACGTGTACAAGAAGAAAACAATCTTTTCAGACAAAACACCCCTGCTGAGAAATGCAGTGAAAAGTCAACGATGGTATGTGTCTATCAACACGTAGAATTTTGTGACATCGACCCGGAAGTGCCTGGTTCTATCCTACCGTGCCGGAACGCAGTTCTCCATCCGTGGATAAATTAGCAAAATAGGAAAGATATAATATTTAGAGAATAAACTGACTGAAGGTCGGTTGAATGTTATATTCGTGTCAAGCAAGAGGGGACACGCTGGTGCTGTAAAGCAAGGTATCGTGAAAGACTCAAGAAGCCAACAAGAAGCACCTATGTACTCGAAAAATAAAAGTCCGGAATCCCGATTGACTAAGAAGAATTTGAAAGAGCGGCAGGAGATACTTAGAGAAGAGACTGTGGCTCTCTGACCGTTTATGAATTTAGCACAAATTGCGTTAGACAGTTCAATCAGTAAACTCTATATTGACTTTCCTCTGGAGTACATATCAGACTTCATGAAACGTCTAATTCTTCATCGGGGGGCGTCTTAACGGTAGTGCTAGAAGAGCATTCGCACAATAACCGCAATATGTGTTTATAAAGGCACTGAATTCAAAGGTCAATAGGTACTTCACTACAGCTACTTATTAGTATACCTATGCGTTTCGAAAGCAACCCCATAGCAAAAACTGTCGCAGACGACATTCATACATATTTCCTTGAATCTCGGGTAGGTTATTTATAGTTTACCGCGCTCGTGCGTGTTATCGAACTTCGGGGATTTAAGCCCGCTTCTAATTTTGTCTAGCGGCAGCTAGAGGCCCTACCGAAATAAGCGACTTGCGCCATACGGATCCCGCCATGATACCCTAATTAGGCAGCAAGAGGCTGAGAGCGCACTCGGCATGAAACAAAGTGCGCTTTTACGTTTGATCCTCCGTTTGCGTTACCTCTATATCCTTGACTCGACAAAGGAACAAAACCACGCACTCCTGAAAGTGCTCTCACGCGAGTCATGAAGTCCTTGAATTTTAGCGACGAGTATAGCTTGTTGGAGAGGAAGGAGAGGTATAAAAGGGAGCAGTGTTTCTCTCTTCAACTTCATTGTCCAGATATCTCTTCTGACAACCAACACTTCTCATCTATCTACCTCCTTTACTACCTCTCGTATTCACCATGTTCCGTTTTGCTCAAATCACTGCTCTCGTCTTGAGTGCCGTCCTCGGTACGCTTCAGGCATCGCATCTCTCAACGTCGCCGCTAACGTGTATGTTCCGTTTTAGTGGTCACCGTCAAGTCCCTTGCCATTCCAGCCAATTGCGATAGGCAATACACCGTTCAGCTTGGAGATTTCTGTGATGGCATTTCTGCAGCTCAGAATGTTTCCACGTAAGCTCTAATATTAATAAATCTTCAGACTTGCTCAATTTATTATATATGTTAATAGTTACCAGTTGGCAACTGTAAACGCTGGTACCATCAATTCCGACTGCTCCAACCTTTCCGTGGGCGAGGTAAATGACTCTTTCAATATAAAGTCGTTCAGCGGTATTCATCTGCTTTCACAGCCTCTTTGCTTGGGGATTACTGGACACGATTGCACCCAAGTCTCCGTTGTTCAATCTGGAGATACTTGTCCTGCTATTGCTGGCGCTGCTGGGATTAGTGTTGCCACCTTGCTCAGCAACAACCCGAACATTGATAGTGATTGCACTAACATTTATCCTGGCGAGGTGTGTGATTTTCTGTTTAATGCGTTGAAGGCTAGTTCTGAATGCTTATTTTCCAGGTTCTTTGTGTCGCTCCTTCGACCTAAATTGTTACCATTTTTCAAAGATTTGTTCGCAGAAGGTGGGAAGATATAAGTTGTAATTGCTAGCGTTTGTATGCGAAGTGGACAAATACATTAATAGGTTTTTTTTTGGTTAACTTGCTCATTAACATAAGTAACATTTGTAAGGAAGAGATAAGTGACTGCCTGACGGCGACAACAAACACAATTACAGTAGTACTAAATATATAAGAGATCAATGAGATCCCATACGTTTCATTCAGAACAGCTATCCACATCAAAATTGAAACACTACGCTGTATAAGTAGTACATATCTACTACAGTAATGTAAAGTCCTCAGATGTGATAACAGCGGCGAAGAAGGAAGCGTGATGATCTACATGAATAAATATACAACAAGGAAAGCTGCATAAAGTGCAACGACGTACCAAACTCATGGCGCCGCTGGCATTCTTTGCGCCGGAACTAGAATATGCACTGCTATTTTTACTTTCTCCAAAACCATTTACATTGTCTGCGCGAACGCTAGCAGGCAGTTCATCATCAGCAGATATTGGCTTGTCGCCAATCGACAATAACGTAGGTCCCATTTCAGGGATTATGCCAATGGTGTCGGTGAGTGGTCTAGAACCCAGGTTGGAATATGTTGGACACACCTTACACTACATCTGTGTGCTTCTTGAAAGCTTGTCAGCGAAACAGATATACCAGTAATCATCCAGCGATGGATAAGTTCATATCATAAATCAGATAACATACTCGATCACCGTGTTTAAACTATATACACCTACTAGTAGCTCCTCCCAGTCCACCAGCCTTCCCACGAGCACACATCTGATCCAACTCCGTAACGACATTCATCTGCTCTCCCCGCTACCATCCTTCTTAGCTCAAATGACCGAAATAAATTTGAAATATTCAGCTCACCAATTCTGTTATCCGATACGTCATTCCTGAGTCTGCTTGGTTTATAACCTATGGGCGGTAAATATGATGGTTACAGTAGTGCGTGTAGTAACTTTTCAGCGTCTAGGTTACTTCAGCACACGAACTTCATGTTTTCATCGTGCCATGGATGAAAATATCTTTGGAGATTAAACGCGTTTACAGTAAGCACTTTGAGTGCTTGTAGTGCTTGTTGACGTCAGTTGTCAGAGTTAATCCTGGAAATTGCACAGGAGGCAGGAGGCATAAGGTTAGTTCTACTTTTGGCAGCTTATAGCATTATAGCCTATGAACGTATTTATAGTACTTATTACAGATTATGATGGATACCAAAGTATATCTTTAGACGGTAGGACCCATGGTTAATTTTCTCCTTTTCGAGTGTGATGGTTGCGTTGAGCAGGTGTCATGCATTTATGACTCAGATAACACAACTTGGAAGAATCTGAATAGCGTTAACGTATTCTGTTTCATAGGACATCGAGAATAGAAGAAATTATATCCAAAGCAGGCTCCTAAAACCAGCACTCTCGTATCTCGCAACAACCTCCTTAGGTAAACAAGGGCAAATAAACCTAAGGAGGTTGTGCTCGATAGAGCGGCTGGCATGGGCCGTCAACTTTTCGAGTTACCGGTAACTCGAATGGAACTCGACTGACACTTAAGTGGAACTTAACTTAGGAACTTAACTTGTAACTCGAAAATGTAAATTATCTTGATTTGTATGGTTTATGACAGGCGTTTCCTCACCTCTATGGATCACTAAATTGTTGCACGCTCACCATTGCGCCTCGCGGTCGTTATTTCCCATGCCCTGGATGTTGATTCTATTTTGTGATGCCACTCGGCGCTCTCCATCAAATTAATTAATGTGCGCCACGCGCTGTTTTCTACGGCGCATTTGATCGCGTACATATCGCTCATCATTGTCACACACAGTGAGCAACTAGTATTCTCATTTATGGTCGAGTTTTTGAGTATTTCATACCAATTTTTGCGAGCACCTATATATATTAAGTACTTCCACAGTGCAGATAAATCATAGATGAATATTATATGAGAACCTGAGATTATTATTATGCATTTTAAATTTTATGGAGGCACAGTGCACTATATTTATGAAACTAATAATATATTATATACTAAATAATGTACTTCTTGTTATATTAAAAAAATAATGAGAAGAGTGCAAAAAATGTGTGAGGAATGCACAAAATGAATGCTCACTGTTGAGCACAGCGGTGGAAGAAGCATGACACCACCACCATCAATGCATCAGAAGCAAGTGGAATGATTGGGGATTTGATGGATGATGTGATGGCACTATTTTTACACATCCGCGGTGGCAGGGGTGGGCATGGGAAACAACAAGCTAAGGGATCGCAACAACAATGAGTACAATCATAAAGTATGGGTTTTTTGTTATGGAACTTGAGGAACTTAAGTGGAACTCAAATGGAACTTGACTCAAATTCGAGTGGAGTCAAGTGGCATTTATCACTCGAAGATAACTCGATGGTAACTTAAGTGACACTTGAATTTAGCATAAGTGAGGAACTTAACTCCACTCGACTAACACTCAAAAAAAATTATAAGCGAGAAACATGACTCGACTCGATAGAACTTAACTTTCACTCAAAAAAAATAAGCGAGAAACTCGACTCCACTCAATGGAACTTAACTTTTGCTCAAAAAAATAAGTGAGAAACTTTACTTTATGCTAGGGAACTTAACTTTTACTTGAAAAATAAGCAAGTTCTACAATTGTATTGTATGAAGTACCCTACAATAATACATACAGTAGTTTGTGTTATTTCCTGCCCCCCCACCCATTCTTTCCCATGCCTATAATTCAATGTTTACTCATTTCCCATTAATTTGTGCATCCTCATTGTTGCGCGCACCTCCCCTCGTAATTTCCCACGCTTCCGCTTAACATATCACGCCTATATACTTTCGTGCTCAATGTTTCCTACACTCTGCTCATTGTCACCTGTACCTCCACTCACAATTTCCTGTATGGTTTACATGTGTAAAACTGCACAATGGCACATGAAACAGCCAAGAACAGTATGTTTGCCATCACACACTATTGATGCGCATGTCAGCAAAAGCCGTTAACTCTGGAATCCCTCTAGCTGAGCACATACCCACACGAGTGCATGTCCTGGTGCATGTATCGAAGTAGTACCAATGCTGCAGTGGTGGCCGCACCTCTGAAACAAGGTGTAGCTGCATGATTTTGCATATGGAAGGCATTACATATCTCCCAGGAATTATCAATAGTATTGTCAGTAGCCTATTTATGCTATCTACTTATACTGTACAGCTGAATCAAAGTATAATATATAAGTAGTTTAGAATAGCTAGAGTAAGGTAAGCACTGCCCAAGCTGTACTTCCATTCTCAAAGTAGAGTAATGTTCTGAAATCAGTATCCGAAGTTTTTATTAGAATTTGAAGTACCGAGTACTATTTAATTGAATTGAATATTGGTTATCAAGTTTTTGAACTAGTACTGCAATTGAAGTATTAAAATCAAGTCTTAGAAAGCAAACTATAGTCTTTAACTCATTCTATTTCATTATTGCAAACCAGATACCCTTCATACTAAATATAACTAATGTAATTACCTATTTTATGTTGGTGGTGCTACTACTGACATAATAAAGTACATCTAAAAGTTAGTCATATCAGAACTTAACTTTGACTCAAAATAATTAAAGGGAACTCGACTTTCATTCAAAAAAAAAATAAGACAGGAACTTAAGTTTACTCGAGGGAACTCGACTTTCACCAAAAAAAAATAAGCAAGGAACTTAAGTCCACTTGAGGGAACTCAACTTTCACCAAAATAAAAAAGTGGGGAACTCAAGTCCACTCAAAATAAGAAAATGGCCACTTGAGGTAACTTAACTTTGACTCGAAAAAGTTAAGTGAGCTCAAGGGTGGAACTTGACTATAACTCAAGTGTAACTTAACTTTAACTCGAAAAACTTAACTGGAACTTGAAAAGTTAGCAGCCTGGCTGGCATAGGTGGTCACCAAAGTTTCCCTGCAGACCCTTTCCATCAACAGGGAAATCAACGGCAGGGCATGCTGCATTCCCACCTCATACCTATGTACTCGCGCCCATGAACACCAATTATCTACAATTATTTGAGCCTCATGCCCCCCGTGTACTTATTCTCAAACACACAAATAGTTTAATTTTGATCTTTCTTTGTTGATTGCAGTAATAGTATTTGTATTATGAAGTAATAAAATATACTGGATGTGTCAAAATTACCGGCCTACATATACTTATATGAATTGAAGTGAAAGATAAAAAATAAAGCAGGTACTGTTGGATATGCAAATGCCTCCAAGTTCAACTCATGCTCCTGTTTTTCATTAGACCATGCCCACTTGTATTCACTCAGCAACCACCACCTTGCCACCAAGGTCATATGCTCATCGCACAGCAAGGTAATATATTGTATATATTGTATCTCTCTATGTTTCACTATACCACCATGTTTTCTTCTAATACTTTATTATCTTGTACTGTTACTGTGCTGCACAGCACACTCTGTGCCACACACATTCCCTCCTATGCAGTTTACTCCTTTATCTAGGAGTAAAGGACTCATAATGTATATAAGCCTATGTACTTTAGCTAGTACACCTCAGCAGTTGTTCACGACACTGAGGTGAGTTTCTTACTTGTACATACTGAATCATTTACTTACAATTACCTAGTTAATTACTCTAGGTTTTCTTCAGGTACTACAGTGTGTACTCCACAGACAGTTAAACAACAGCCAAATAAGTGAATGCCAGTTAGCTGAAAGGCTCAGGCCTCAGGCTTCAAAGCTTTATATACATACTGTATTTTAAAAGGTAAGTACTTTCATCAATCACACTTGTAAGTCTATGAAAGGCAAGTACTTACTGCAGTCAACAAAGAAAGATCAAAATTAAACTATTTGTGCATTTGAGAATAAGTACACAGAGGGCATGAGGCTCAAATAATTGTAGATAATTGGTGTTCATGGGCGCAAGTACATAGGTATGAGGTGGGAATGCGGCGTGCCCCGCCGTCAATTTCCCTGTTGATGGAAAGGGTCCACAGGGAAACTTCAGTGACCACTTATGCCAGCCGCTCTATCGAGCACAACCTCCTTAGGTTTATTTGCCTTAAGCAAATATTTGCCCTTGTTTATCTAAGGAGGTTGTTGCAAGATATGAGAGTGCTGGTTTTAGGAGTCTGTATCCAAAGTAGTTACTCAATGTTATGGTCAAATGTGACCGGACATTCAATCTGGTTGGAATCAGCACTACGAAGTATGTAAAAGGGTAAAGGGTAAGAAGCAGCATCATGGTATCCTCATGGCATGGGCGCAGAGCATGGACGAATCGATAAAGTTCAGGATAATACTGTACAAATCAGATCAATTGGGCAGTCACGCGTCACGCACCCATTCTGCCGTGCTGAAATTTGGGCCATGTCACGCATCACAAATGAAAATGCCGAAAGGTTAGACCATGACATATTTAGGCGCCGGTGTAATACCTAAAATTTTTCAGTGTAATGACTATTTTTTCTTCTCCAAAAGCTAATTCTTGCTAAACGATAGTGTTCTGTACATTTGAAAGCTAAATATATGCACTAATTTGGGCTTATTGGCTAGCTTGAGTAACGAAAATGCTGAAAATTCTGGCATGTCACACTACAAATTCTCGTGTGCCGAAATCACTTTGTGGTTTGGGCCTGTCACGCACTCAAAGGCATGCCCAATTGATCGGATTCGTACAGTAATCAGCAATTGATATTTTTCATAAGCTATAGATATCACAGTGATTCCGATATAGATGCTGTTGAGTGGAAGAGTAGAAGACGGTTGCAATTTGGTCAAGAAAAGGGAATAAGAACAAGAGGTAAGAATCGAATCAAATGCCAAGGCGTGGCGCCGACACCAAGCCGACACCGCACACTGCATGCGGGGTTACAAATATTTACGACTCGCACCCCAGCCAAACAACCACGACGTCACGAAAACCCGGATGAAAAGTTCATGTCTCTTTGCTCCTCACCTCACTCCACCGAGGTAGTACGAAACGCGACACCTAACACATAGATATCACACATTACACATTGATCGACACACATCGAAGTTTACACATGATCATGTGCATTGAGTTTAGTGCTTTGTCAACAAAAGAAATAAAACAAATCCACTAGATATTAAGTTGAAATTACATAATTAAAAACTGAGACAGAATTTTTACTTTTCTGTAACTTGTCCTCTTGAGTTCATCCATGGCTTCCATTATTCGTTCACAAAGCGACCTCAGTTATCTTCACATTGCACAAGGTTCTTCAAATTTCGGATGCAGGTACCACCAACGGACAACATGGTGACCTCATGGATACTAGCTGAATAAATGAAAATTATCTGCCCTCTACATAACAATACACTTTAAGAGTGTATAATGTGTAGGTAATATTTTGAGAAAGAGACGGGCACTTAAAAATGTCAACAGTCATACTGGTGAGCACAAACTAAGCAGTGCTATTCCTATGGCCTCGAGTCATATAATGCATGTCTGAAATGATAGGCTGGAGTCAAAATTGCAAAGAATCCTACTTAAATCCCACTATACAACCGAGTTTTTGAGTAGTATATAGCTATTGTGAAATATTTAAGAAACTTACCTTCTTTTCTTCAATTTAGATCTCAAAAATTCAGATATTTAATCTAATTAAACCGTATGACCGTACAGGACCGTATTACGGCCGTTTTTATATGGTCTCCATACGGCTGAAACCGTCCCGTAGCCGTACCGTATTGAAGACTCTCCAAAGCCTCGACGGGACGGTTACGGGCCCGTATATACGGGTACCGTATAACCGTATTGTACGGTGACGGTGTACAGCCCTAGATACAATGCTCTTGCCTACAACGACCACAGCCTCGGATTGGCGTAGGCAGGAAAGTGTTAGGCAAATGACCTGCAATATTAACTTACTAGTAAGTGGACATCATTTTCATTCGTCCTCCAGATCATCCAGCACTTGTCCAGCACAAGAACTCCTAGTAGCCAACCTCGCACACTCGTCATACACTCGCTGTGCGCTGTCCCCTTCCTCACGCGAGTGTTCTACCCGTTGCCTATATGGAGGACTATGGAGCTACTTGTGCGTTTATGCGTCTCTAACCATAAGCCCATCTCGACGTTATACTTCGTCACTTTAGTTTGACTTTTGACTAGTGCAACAATAACTTGTACTAATTAAACTAAAATATAATCTATTATTACTATGACACTTATGCCACCTCCTGATAAGTAGATATAAAGTATAAAATCGAATGTGTAATGTGTGATTCTCGATGTGTAATGTGTGATGTTCGATGTGTAATGTGTGATACCTATGTGTGGGGTGTCGTGTTTCGTCCTACCCGCACTCCACCCAACGGAAACATGGCCATCGAGCGTGACGGAACGGCAGAAACGGACACAAGCATCATCTCAGACACGGATTAGAATGACCGCATTGCAATGGCCGGGAGCAACCGTGGCTGACAGGTGGGATTGGGTCACGGGCACGCGCTAGATTATGCAATTCAGTGTCCCCCGAAACATTGAACTAAGTAAAACCACATCGCCCACTTCGTCAACTTCATTCTCCTTTCCCCCTCCTCCTCCTCTCTCCACCACCTTCTCCCCCTTCCCCTTCCCTTTCCCTTTCTCTAGATGTCGCGCGTCGGGGCTCTACCGCCCCTTTTCCGCGTACAGAGTCTCAGCTTCAACTCAGCCTACAGTTGCGCTCAGTGGAATGCGTGCTGTCGCTGGACCTTCCCATCCTCATGTATACAGTAGAGTCGATGAATGACTCGCATCATGGAGTAGCCAGTACCACTGGCGCATCGACTACAGGTTCATTCCCCATCCTCTATCCTATTCTTACCATTAACCAATCCCGCAGAGCATTCACCTTCAGAAGGTGACTACCTCAGCTCCCTCCCCCTTCCCCAAGCACAAGCGGCACCTTCCACTCTGCGCAGATTCAACCGCCCCTCAACGCCAAGCCCCTCCACGAACCCCTGGCTCAGTCTAGACGGCGTATCAGCGTCCCTCCTCTCCCTCTTGTCTTCGCAGAATGGCTCACCGAGGGTGCTGCAGAAGAGCGGCCCGCTGATTCAGAGCTCGATGATATGCGCTTCGGAGGGTAGATCGCCTGTTCGTGGGGTTTCGCCTAGGAGTATATGTGCGTTTTTCTTCCTCTTTCTCCTCTACTTCTCCCCTCCCTCTTTCATCTACCTCTACCTTCTTGTTCTCCTTCGTTCTCCTTAGCCTTTCTACCTCCCTCTTCGACTTTTTCGCTCTTGGCTTTCGCTATATGCTAACAAGTAGTACACAGTATCAACCCGCGGAACGCGCCTCTCAGACCCTACCCCGTCTTCTCACTCAAATCCCTCGCTTCCTCTCGATCACCTAGCAACTCCCGCTCGAGAGCCACATCTCCCACAGAAAGCTACGCCAATGATCCTCACACCTCCACTGTCGGCATCACGATGATCCAGTCGAAGAACCATGGGCCCCCATCGACCCATTCAAATTCAAACATACCTCCTTCCCCCCTTCTCTTTCCCATTTTCATTCTCGTGTCCGCGTCCCTGCTTCCCCACCTCTGTACAGGGGGACTGGGAATCACGACTGGGAGTTGAGAAAGACGTAGAAGGGGAAGAAGAAGAGCACTGTTCCGCATGGACATACATCTACCTCATCGTCACAGACACATTTCCAAGACAGATATACCACACCTCCTTCCCCGTCTTCCAGCGATGTACTTCAATCGAGTAGCGAGGATATTTGAAAATGCAGAGGCTAGTAAACCTGATGTTGTGCGTATGATGGGCGCGGAGGGAGATGTGGTTATGTATCCTTTGCAGCATCAGCATCGACAGCTGCAGCTGCAGCAAGAGAGGGAAAGGGAGACGGAGACGGAGGAGCAGGGGTATCCTTCCCCGTGGCTCTTTTCTTCGCCTTCTCAGACTGCGTCGCCTGCTTCTCCGCCGGTGTATCCACCGAGGCTGTATCCCCCTTCACCTCCGCTGCAGCGGTCGATGGGGGTAGGGTTAGGGTTGACGGCGCATGTGGGTGCTGCTGCAGCTGTTGGTGGGCTTGTTGATGATTGGGGTGCGGGGGGTGGAGCTGGAGCTGGAGGCTCGGGAGGAGGAATGGCGCCTGCTCTGGTCCGATTCAAGTACAGCTGGGAAGCATTCGTCGATTCGCTATTGAGAGAATGGAAAACGCTTAATTTGACTAGTGATTTATTGGCTTCGTACGTCTCTTTTCCTTCCTTGCATTAGTTATAGTTATCTTACTGACGTTACTGTACCTAGGGGAATCTTAACTACATTCCAAGTCCCGGAAATGTCTGATGATCCACTTACGCGCACTGCGGCTTTGCTTTCGCTCGTTTGTGCTATTATGAGTTTACCCTGTGAGTGTGTTTATTGTGCGTTTTGGGGCTATGAGTATGGGGAAGGCGTCGCGGTGGGCTGAGGTTCGTGTTTCTTCTATTTTATTATTTGTTCTTCTATCTACCACGACTGATAACCCACACAGGAAGCAAGACAAGGCTACACCCTAATATGGTAGAACGTCTGGGTCATGCTCTCAATGCCAGCCGTATGGCTAGCCTGGTCCACCCTCCTCTTCCTCCTCTCTATCCTCTCATACGTGTGGCGCACCGGCTCGCTTTCGGACCATGCACGTGTACCATTAAGTAGCAAGGAGGCGCTGGCGCCGAGGGTGGTGAGCGCACTTGTGTTGGGACTTGGGGTTGTGTATCCGGGTATGATTGTGAGGACTCTGAGGAGGTATGGGAGTTGGAGGGTGTGAGGGGGATTTTGGGTGCTAGGGTGGGGAGTCCGCTTCCGGGGAGTTTGACTGTGGCAGCTGGTGGGAGGAAGGAAGGGGAGGGGGTAGGGGTTGTATCGCCTTCTACTCCTGTTGGGAGTCCTTCTGCGCCTGTGGGTGTAGGGGAGGGGGAGAGGAAGAGGGAGTGCGGGAGGAGGGAACATACTGATCGAAGTGGGAGGAGTGGTGTGCCGAGGGAGGTTGAGGTTGGGAGAACTGTTCGAGGGAGTAAGGAGGGTGAGAAAGGGAGTGAGAAGGAGGTTGGAGGATGAGGACAGGACGGTTTAACTTAAGCGAGGTGGGTGGTGAGATGGTATGTTATGGTGTTGCAGCTTCATAATAATACTTTGACATGCCTTTCTTTATAATAATTTATTCTGTCATAATAACGAGCTTTCTTTTCTTATTTTTTTTTCTTCACTTTTTGACGTTTTGTATACTTTGGACTTAGACTTATACTGTACTCTGATATTATGAATGTAGCTTAAGAAATTACATTGTATGTAATGTGTAATGGTTAGGAGGTAGTAAGTATATTACGATTAGGAGGCGAGAGTGCGTGTTCGGGCTTTCTGGATTGCGACGTGATAGCTGCCGTGACTACTTGCTTCGATTCGATTCGATTCGTACTTCGCGGACGCCATGCGGAAGTGATAATCTGGCAGTCCTGAATTTAAGCTAGCTCGTTCTTGGCTCGTTCCCTCTAGCTCCACGATAATTAAAGTGGGTCTGTTTACTCTTGCTGAGACTGATTTGAAGTCTTTCATAACATCCTTCCGCTCGTATTATAGTTTGAACCAATTTTATGTCTTGGATTAAGTAAATGCATTTGCGGCTTGCCAAATACTTGCAACTACCTTGGCTAATAATCAATCAATCATCAGCTGACATACAGCTAAATTTGAAGTGGCGTCGTGAGCAACACTTGTCTCAGCCTCGTAAGGTCTTTCGTTCGCACTTCTCTCCTTGAATCTTCATGATTTCGAGCAAATATCAAGGGCATCTACGATTCATTGAGCAGCTATAGACGTGTTTAGCTTTGGGTACGATATGCGAGTGCGGCGTTCATGAATTGTGAAACACGGAGATATGGCTATTTATAAATTCTGATAGATCTTCCTTCAAAGCTGTGAGTCATTCATATATCGATTGAGGGTTAGCATGCACGTACAACGTGTCTATAGATAAGAACAATGAACCATATATATGTGTGCATCGTCAGGCATTATGATTGTCCTCCCCTTTCATTTATACACAACACACACAAATCATCACCAATGTCTCAACAATTAAAGAATACAAACAATCTAGAGGCGGGCAAGTCTTTCTCAGCTAACACCATAGATAACAGTGTCCATCCCCTGGATACACCAGTGAAAGATCACTCTGTGCAATCATTTCGGGATGACATGCCTCAGGTATATGAAACAACGACACATGCTACAACTGTAAGTATATTTTCACAGATATAATAAGTATTTTATAACTGATTTATATTGTAGCACGAAGAAAATACAATAATTGAGCAATCAGGTCCTACAATGTTCACTGTGAATAAAGGCCATCTTAATATTAGTAATGGCCAATTTTACAATGCTTCAACAATAACAAATGTGAATATAAACCAAGCCATTTCTGAATCAAAGGATTTGTTAGCAGAAAAGTTGAATCCAATATTTGGTGCAGTCTATGATTCAGCTGAAAGAGAAGGAGCCTCTGAGTGTACTCCTGGTACCTGAGTTGATCTTTTAAAAGAAATTGACAATTGGATTTCTGCAACTGAAAGTGCATCTATCTTCTGGCTTTCTGGCCTGGCAGGAACTGGAAAATCCACTATTGCACACAGTGTTGCTCATAAATACCACAAGAATGGAGCTTCATTCTTCTTCTCTAGGGATTACAAGGATAGAAGTGAGGCTAAAAATGTAATAAAAACACTAGCTTATCAGCTGGGAAACCAACTTCCACCTTTGAAACTAAAGATTTTGGAAGAAGTTGGAAAGAATCAATCAATTGTTCACTCATCCCTTTCAGTTCAGTTGCAGAAGCTGATTTTAAATCTAGTCATGAATATAAAAAATAATTTGAATGGGATTAGAATGGTGATTGTTCTTGATGCACTGGATGAATGCCAGCAAAATATGCAAATGAGTATAATCAAAGTGTTAGCTGTAAATTTGAGCAATATCAATTTTCCAATCAAATTCTTTATTACAAGTTGCCCTGAGGCTTCTCTTGAACACATTTTTCAAACCAAAACAGTGAAAACTTTGACAAATCCATTTATTTTGCACAATATTGAAACAGAAAAAGTAAATGCTGACATCAGACTGTACATGGAACATGAGATTGATGAAATCGCAGTTGAGAAAACTTGGCTCAAGCCAGATGACATGAATGAACTAATTGAAATTTGTTCAGGCTTATTTATTGCTGCTGCTACAGCAATAAAATTTATTAACAATGGCCAAGGAGAAAGTATTCAGAAGAAATTAAGATTTATTCTTATGCATCGCTATGTTAAATCAAATGACAGAAATGTATATGGATCACTAGATAATATGTATCTGAAAATACTTTTACTGGCTGCAGAATCATCATATTGGTCAGAAGATAAATTTAAAAGCATTATTTCATTCATTATTTTAGGTTTTAATAACTTGACTTTTCAACAGTATATTGCACTGCCCCACGAGATCAGGTGGACTCCAGTGGACTCCAGGACTCTACTGGACTTCAGGTGGACTTCAGTGGACTTCAGGTGGACTTCAGTGGACTTCAGGTGGACTTCAGTGGACTTCAGGTGGACTTCAGTGGACTCCAGGTGGACTCTACCTGGACTCTACCTGTACTAAGTAGTTGAGACATTACCTGGGGTTCACCTGGACTCTACCTGTACTAAGTAGCTTAAATATTACCTGGGGTTCACCTGGACTAGAAAAAGCGTGACATGTGTGGGAAAAAGTGTGACATGTTAGAAATGTTGGAAAAGTGTGACATGTTGGAAAATGTTGGTAAAAGTGTGACATGTGTGACAAGTGTGGGAAAAAGTGTGACATGTTAGAAAAGTGTCACATATCAAAAAGTGTGACGTGTTGGAAAAAGCGTGACAATCGTGGGAAAGTGTGACGAGCGTGGGAAAAGTGTGACATGTTGGAAAAAGTATGGCAAGTGTGATGGCTATGATATGAGATACTTTTCCAAACATGTCACACTTTTTCCCACACTTGTCACACATGTCACACTTTTACCAACATTTTCCAACATGTCACACTTTTTCCAACATTTTCCAACATGTCACGCTTTTCCAACATTTCTAACATGTCACACTTTTTCCAACATTTTCCAATATGTCACGCTTTTTCCCACACATGTCACACATGTCACGCTTTTCTAACATTTTCCAACATGTCACGCTTTTTCTAGTCCAGGTGAACTCCAGGTAATATTTAAGCTACTTAGTACAGGTAGAGTCCAGGTGAACCCCAGGTAATGTCTCTACTACTTAGTCCAGATTGAGTCCAGGTGAACCCCAGGTAATGTTTAAGCTACTTAGTACAGGTAGCCATAGAGTCCAGGTGAACCCCAGGTAATGTCTAAGCTACTTAGTACAGGTAGAGTCCAGGTAGAGTCCACCTGGAGTCCAGGTGAATCCCAGGTGCCCAGTTGACTAAGTCCAGTGGATTCCAGGTGTATTCCAGTTTTTTTCTGGACTCTACCTGAACTTTACCTGGAGTCCAGTGGAGTCTATCTAAGTCCTACAATTTTTCTATATAAAGTTCAGGTAGACTCCAGGTAGACTCCAGTAAAGTCCAGGTGAGTCCAGGTAGAGTCCAGTGGACTCCAGGTGGAATAACCTGGAGTCCAATGGAGTCCACCTGATTCCGTGGAGCAGTGTAATGACCTCCTTTTCAAGGAATATTAAAAATTCTGAGATTAGACCAAAATGATGATAAAATTTATGAAATATTGCTTGATCTTAAGGCAGTTTTACTGGTACCACCATCTGATTCAAATATTCCTGTCCATACTTTTCATTTATCATTTCATGATTTTCTCACTAATTCAGAATGATGTTCAGATATGAGATTTTTTATTGACACACAAAAGCATCATGCACTAATTGCAAGAGGCTGTCTGTGTATAATGATGAATAACCTCAAAGTAGATATCTGCAATGTAGATGATATATCTATTGCAAATAAAAATATAGCCATACATAATACAATAACAGATGGGATTGCCTATGCCACTACATATTGGGTATTTCACCTTGCTAAAGCTGAAATTGATGAAGATTTGTCACAGATTGCAGAACATTTTCTATTTCAGTATCTACTGTAGAGCAGGCATTTCGCCTGCACTACAAAATTCGATATTTTACCGATCTCATTACGTAATCAGCTGATGCGTGCATCGACGCATTTGTGCACATTCACACATGTGCACTCTCATGCTCTCCCTCATTTCCCTCCAATGCCGACACTCTCTTGCATAGCTCGGATGCTGCAATTACTCAAGATCATTGATACTGCACACTACCAAGCTCCACAGAATACTGGAATTAGTGTTACCAAAGGCCGTGTTTGTCTCTACTCAAGTTTTATTCTTTAAACTTTCTTTCTATTCATTGGTATGTTTTCTGTTTCATATCTTACCATTTTCTTTCATAAATCTACGATTTAAACACTCTTAATTTCTGTTTTATTAACCATTCCTCATTAAGTACACTCTTTATTTTAATTTTCTATAAAATCCCTGTACCTACACATTTGCAATCCAGTTAACATTTCCCCCTTTCTTGACACCTTAGAACACCTCAAGGTTGAATGGATGTTCACTGACTCACTTACTAATTTCTTTGTTTAGGTATCAATGGACCATTTACCTCTACACTACTCCAGTGGCTGGAAGTGATATCACTATGTGGCCAGCTACCAAAAGCACTTGAAGGTGTAAGATTTTGGAAAAATGATCTATCAGTGAGATTGGTTCATTGATTATGATTTATGTTTGCTAACAAGTTTATTAGTCTAACTTCACAGTTCAGTGTTTTGAATTGTTGAATGACACTGAGAGATATATTTTACAGAGCTATGAGATAATTAAGGAGTATGCATTGCAGATTTATCAGACTGCACTAATATTTACTCCACAAGAAACATTGCTGTACAAGACATATCAATATCAATTAAAGCCTGTAAGAGTAGTTCAAGGATACAATAAGTACTGGGACCCATGTGTACAAGTACTTGAAGGTCATTCAAACTTAGTACTGTCAGTTGCTATATTGTCAGATGGTAATCATATTATATCAGGATCTTCAGATGAAAAGATAAAAGTATGGAATATCAAAACAGGTGAATTGATCAATGAGTTCAATGGTCATTCTAGTAATGTAATTTCATTGGCAATTTCAAATAATGGAAAGTATATAGTATCTGGCTTATATGACAATACAGTCAGAGTGTGGATTCTACATACTGAAAAAATTCTTAAGTGAGCTTCAAGGTCATTCACATGATATCACCTCAGTTGCTATCTCACAGGATGAAACAACCATTGTTTCTGGCTCATTTGATAACACAGTCAAAGTGTGGAATTCACACTCTGGAAAACTTCTCAGTGAGCTTCAAGGTCATTCACAAGGTGTCAGTTCAGTGGCCATTTCACAGGATGGAACAACTGTTGTTTCTGGCTCATTTGATAACACAGTCAAAGTGTGGAATTCACACTCTGGAAAACTTCTCATTGAGCTTCAAGGTCATTCACAAAGTGTCAACTCAGTGGCCATTTCACAAGATGGAACAACTGTTGTTTCTGGCTCAGATGATATGACAGTCAGAGTGTGGAGTTCTCACTCTGGAAAACTTCTCAGTGAGCTTCAGGGTCATTCACAAGGTGTCAGCTCAGTTACCATCTCAAAGAATGAAACAACTATTGTTTCTGGCTCATATGATAATACAGTCAGAGTGTGGGATTCTCACTCTGGAAAACTTCTCAGAGAGTTTCATGGTCATTCAAATGGTGTAACCTCAGTTGCCATCTCACTGGATGGAACAACTATTGTTTCTAGCTCATATGACATGACAATTAGAGTATGGAATTTACATGCTGGAGAATTTCTGAATGAGCTTCAAAGTCATTCACATAGTGTTACTTTAGTTGCCATTTCACAAGATGGGACAACTATCATTTCTGGTGCATATGACAACACAGTCAAAGTGTGGAGTTCACACTCTGGAAAACTTCTAAATGAGATTCAAAGCCAATCACACTGTGTCACCTCAATGGCCATCTCACAGGATGGGACAATTATTGTTTCTGGTTCACCTGAAATGACAGTTAGAGTATGGAATTCACACTCTGGACAGCTTCTTAATGAGCTTCAAGGTCACACACACTGTGTCACTTCTGTGGCTGTCTCACAGAATGGAGAAACTGTTGTTTCTGGCTCAGATGATATGACAGTCAGAGTATGGAATTCACACTCTGAAAAACTACTAAATACATTTCAAGGTCATATGTGCACTATCAGCTCAGTTGCCATCTCACAGGATAGAACAACTATTGTTTCTAGCTCAGAGGATACAACAGTTAGAATATGGAGTACTCAAGATGGCACTTGTATATATATTTGGCATCTAAATAAATATGTGTCTCTGGTTAGATTTAGCCTTGACCAAAAATGTATTATTGCCAATAAGCAGCATTTACTTTTGCTCTCAACTTACACTGAGCTTGATTTTACTTCTGACAGTAAATCATCTGATCTTAATTTCCTCTTGTTAATAGATGACTGGATTATAAAAACAGGCAAAATATTTTTTTGGCTCCCTCCTTCTTATAGACCTACATATTCAGATAGCATAGTCATAAATGATGACACAGTTGCTATTGGTACATTCTCTGGAAAAGTAGTTATACTATCATTAAAGTCAAATAATGATGAATTAAATGAGGAAATAGTGGAGAATTTAGTTGTAGAAATTAATGAGGAGTCAGCTAGAGTGCCCAAGAAGAAGAATAAAGTAATGAGATTGCTAAATAAAGTTATAAGGTTAAAGAAGTAGCTATATAACAATGTTTGCTATATGTGTTGTAGAATCATTTTTTAAACAAATAGGGTTAGCAAGTAGACCTTGTTACTGTAGATACTTAAGTGTCAAATTGCTTTAAAACAATAAATTTTATATATCTGAGATCATAGGTAAAATTGTTGAAGACTCTAATAAAATTGTGTAATGACATATATTGTGGGGGTAAATGCACATGGTAAACAACATAATGTACAAATTTAAATACAAAATATGTAGTACATAAAAGAGACAGCATTGTGGCACAAAATAAAATGAAAAACATACATGAAACATATAGTGGTGCAAGCAGGGATCATTGAGACATTTGAATTTGGTTGTCTTAGGTATTCCAACAAAAATATTAGTCAAGTATCTACAGCTTATGTGGTGATATGCCTCCTGTCCATAGTAGACTCATGTAGCTAGCTATTGGTGTTTCTCCTGCTGTTTTGTTTTCTCAGAAAGGTCTTTGTGTTACACAAGTTCCTTCATTAGAAAAACCCAAGATACATAATTTTATATACTGTAAATAATCTACAGTAGTTGAGTCCAATTCTCAAAGAAATTGCAAGATTAAGAATACAGTATACAACCATCAAATGTGACAACAAAAATAAGAAGTTGATTTACAACATCATATATAAGAGTAAAAAACATAAAATTAACATGGATGAGTAGCTGAATATGTACTCTACAACATAGCAAAAATTTGAAAGATTTGGGATGCATTAAGTGGGTGAAATTTGGAAAATAGTCAATGAAGTTTGATACCAGCCTTTACCACATGGTGTGACAGAGTGATTGCTGAAATTGCCAAGCTGCAGACCCAATGCATGACAGTTGCTATCATGATGCACCATCAGATTCCCTTCCCTACTTCTCTTCCTCCTCTTCCTCCTCCTCCTCCTCTTCATTGCTGTCCTCCTCCTCCTCAACTATGGCTGTGAAATCCCTCAACAATGGCCTGTCTGACTCCTTCTGCAACACTTCCTCTTGCACTGGAGGCTCCATAGTAAAAGGTTTTCCTCCTTTTTTGGCTGCTTGTTTTGCTTTTTTTATAAGCATCATTTGCTTTCTTAAACCTCTTGGTACATCTTGCATTCTCTGCTTTTCTTTCTTCCTCATTCTGGTCCCACTCCTGCACTGCAGCCTGCCACAACTCCCAGGCTTTGGCTTTCCTGGACTTTTGGGCTTCTTCTTGCCACTGCTGTTCAGTGCACTCCATGACTGTCTGGTAAAATTTGTCACCAGATAGCATTTGAGGTAAGCCATCCCCCATTAGCTTTCCTAGCCCTTTCTTTTTCTTTTTATTCTCCTTTGATGCAAGCTCAACTTGCACCTTTTTGCAGTACATCTCATTTAAAAGGTTGGATGCTTGAGCTTGTACAAGCCTTCCTTGAAGGTTGTTGTTGTTGATACAGGTCTCCTTTAAGGCAGCAAGGAGAAGGGCCTTGTTCTCAGTCTGAAGTGTTATTGAGAGGAGGTCTATGATCATGGTGGAGGGTGGTTCTATTGGTTGTGATGACATGTGAACCATGGGTGATGAAGAAGTAACAGCTGCTTTCCCAATAAGGTAACCCATGTTGGTTGTTGCCAGCTCTCATGCTGCTTCATCAACTATTTCTTTCCTGCACTTCTTCTGCGCTTCTGATGGGGATGATGGGTCTTCATCATTGCTTTCATTGATTGTTGCTAATGTTGTGACTTCATCTTCTATTGACAGGTTCTCAATCATTTTTGCTATTGTTCGAAGTGGGGTAGGAGGTGCTGCAGGGAGATTTGACTGTGTAGATTTGGGCTGGCTTGGCACAAGCATTGTTGGAGTAACCACAGTAGGATCAAATGGATGTACCTCTGTTTTGCAAAAGGCTGCTTTAACATTTTTGACAAATAATGCTGCAATATGAGCATTTCTGTAAATTTCAAGAAAATTATCTTTTGTTATTTCTCCTGCATGAGTATGTGCAAACTTGTCTTGCTCCTGGCTTAGTTGACATTTCAGGACTGCAAATATGACAACATCCAGCCCTTGATATATATGTGTGGTATGTGATGAATAACATAGCACAAGAATCTTCTTCTCTCGGGCATAGTTCAGGAAGTCCAGGCTATAGTGGGATGTATGACCATCCACTAGCAGTAGCCACCATTCATCACCAGCCTTCTCACTGGTCTGCTTGTCAAAGAGCTTTAGTCTGTGCCAATTTCATTGTCTGTCCAGCCCTTCTGCGAATACCCAATGCTGCAAATACAAGTGAGTCTTATATCAATTGAACAGTTCTAATAACTTACAAAGCATTTGCAGGGTTGTTTTGTTGCCATTTAACATGGTATCCCTTTCCCTTGAAAATAACCCCAGGAGGTAGGCTAGACCCATCTGTGCAAATTGACACCAGGACAGTAATATTTTCTTTACTGCCAGTCTGTCTTTGGTAATGGGGTCCATGTCATTGACCACCTATGACTTGCTCCTTCTCAGAACCATATGGTTGACACCTGACTTCATCAACAGCATATATGTTCTTGCTTTTGATATTATAGTCATGTAATGTTGACTCAAGAAGGTCCCACCACATTTTGTTTGTATTTGGGTTAGCAGCATTGGCTCTCTTTGATTCCAATGGTGTTGACCATGTAGTTTTTATCCTGTCTGAGTGTTTCTCGACAAAACATGTAGTCCAGTTTTTGCCAATACCTTCTGATGGAAAGTCTGAGTTTGGGCCCAGCCGAGCATGTACCAACTTGTCAACTGTTTCTTTCAATAAACAATGTGTAAAAGGAAATCCTTGATTTGCTGATTTTGTAAGGAGATCAAGTACAAGTTCTGTTTCAGAGGGAAGTAGCCACTGCTGCTTATATGCCCTCTCAGACAAACT
Source organism: Cyathus striatus (assembly GCA_025738555.1). Lineage (NCBI taxonomy): Eukaryota > Fungi > Basidiomycota > Agaricomycetes > Agaricales > Nidulariaceae > Cyathus > Cyathus striatus. Next base: position 1,662,067 of record JAOVFP010000010.1, on the reverse strand, counting down.
GTGTCAGCCCTTCACTCTTTCTATAATGGTATTATAGTTGAGCTTAATATGTTTTCCTGTTGATTCCAAGTAAATTTGCTCAAAATCTAAAGCAATTTTACATGCACTCTTTCCCTTTGGCTTCTTCCTCTCCTGGCAATATACATCTGCAGCATGTGATATCCACTCCTCTACAACCTTTCTATCCTTGAACTGCTTTAGTGATTGGGATTTAGTTTTAGCTGTCATTGTTAAAATTGATATACAGAGAGAGAAGAGACTTGATTTTAACATGGGGGATGTCCATATTATGCTGCATAGGAACATGGTTTCCATGTGGCATCCTCATGGAATACAAGTGATACTACAGAACTTGTGGACACACAATTCATTAATTATCATGCATGCTGTGTCCAGGCAGTACATAGAAACTAATAATAGGCATTATGGAATGATTTACCTTTGCCACTCCTTTGTACAAGATCATTTACTTTTCAAACTGCTCAATTTTTGGAAAACCCATCAAAACATAATGCTAAATTTTAGATTAATGTTGATCTCTGTGCAAGGGATACATACATCAATGTATAACTAACATATCTAGCTCCATATGCACCTCTTATTGTCTAGGATTTTGCATGAACCACCACACCAACATTCCTCATGTGCATGCAGAGGGAAGTTTAGAGATTTAATAGTGATTGATGAGGTATGTACTCTCATTTCAATATGTATGTTATGCCTGTAATTCTGATCTTGCAGATAGATACACTTTCATCCAGTTGTGTATGCTAAACACTGATCAGAATACCCTATCTTCAGCATTACATTGTGGCCTCTCCCTCTCTCTCTTACTCCATGAAGTGCTTCCCAGAGAACATCAAATTTGGGATCCTCTCTTGTCTCCATGTTCCTTTGACCTCACTACACACACATACTGCATTCTGCCCACACCTATTCACTGACAGCCTCTTATGACATAATACTAGTACATTCCTTGCCACCCTGGTTGGCATGATAAGGTATTGTGAGGATCTAGATGGTGAGATGGGATATCACAAAGTAGAGTACAATGGGCTTCATTTTTGCTCCAAGTCAGCTCTGAATGTGACTTTGTCCCCAGACTGGGGCCTCATCCCAAGCAGCTTCACATTGTAGCTAGAACACTTCAGAGTGGGAAGAGAGCTAGAGACATGACAATTGCTGAATTACTCCACTGCCCACCAAGGGGGTGTAGGGTAGGACACCAACAATGATGGCAAAGAATTGTAAGCTTCACTTCACACACCCAATCTCTCCTGCTACAACCATAGATGCTTGTCAATTGATGTACCCAGTTGTTCTGGTAGCATACTGTCATGCTCATATCTACAAGCTACAATTCCCCAAATTGTAGACCATAATTAGATTCATTTGAGCTCCTGATATGCTTTTGTTGCTGCTCATTGAGAGTTGGTGTGTTGTGAAGCATTTGGGGGCTTTGTGTTGGATTCAGCAAGTGACAAGTGGAGTTATGAATGGGGTGTTATGGAGGATATAAAGAGATAAGGAATATTACATATGTGATTGAAGGATGGGATTACAATGAGCAGAATGTTCCCATATTGCTCTTGCACAACAAGTTTATGTATCCTGTGCAACATCAACCTTGACAGGAGGAGTTTTGCAGCAGCAGTTGATAGGGGTGGGGATAGGATTGATGGTGCATGTGGATACTGTGGCTGTTGGTAGTCTTGTTTATAATCTGGGGGGTTTATGGTGCAGGGGGTGGAGCTGGAGGCTTGGGAAAGGAAGAATGTCACCTGCATTAATCTGATTCAAGTACACCAGGAAGCATTTGTTGATTTGTTACTAAGAAAATGGAAAACATTTAATTTGACTAGTGCATTATTAGCTTCATATGTCACTTTTCCTTTTCTTGCATTGGTTATCTTAATGACATTTCAAGTTCCTGAAAAGTCAGATGACCTACTTATGTGCATGGTGGCTTTGCTCTCAATCATTTGTGCTATTATGATTTTATCCTATAGGTGTGTTTTTATTGTGTGGTTTGAGGCTATGAGTATGGAGAAGGCATGTCTATAGGGGAATTCAAAATTGAAGTTATGCAATATGTTACAGTGATGTCTGTATCATTGCCAAGAAGAACAAGCAGTGATCAGTTTGGAGTTCATAATATCTGGATCATACTTACAAGAACCACTCCCTTCCAGGCCTACAGAAATTGCCCTAGATTTGATGTTGCCAAAAGTGATATTGCCTGGCATTGCATTGATGTTGCTGATTTAATTTTGGCATTTCTTGCTGAGGTCTTGTGTTCAAGTCCTGATTGTGTACATGGTTTTTTTCATTTGTACACAGCAATTCTACTCTAGACAACTTTTATATTAGTAAATACATGATATATAGAAATAAAAAGTAAAGATTTGGTGGAGATAAATTGTAAGGCCTGCCAGTGGCCTACATATGAAATCATCTATAATATGTAGCCCACATCAGAGTCTTAACAACAACACAATTAAAATATGCACCAGACCATTATGTGTGAATGCTGAATGAGGCAGATCAAAGATGGAGAACAACATAGCCAAAAGAATACAAAGATATTCCACAAAAGTCAGCATGTTCTGAAACTAACAAGTCATGTGCCAGACCAACCAACACCCTCAGAACCAAACAACCCTGAAATCAAACATCCCAATGTGGAGGAATAACCTTAGCTACATGTAGTGAGTGGCTATCTGACTTATCAGGCCACAGGAGAAGAACTAGAGAACAATGTCAGTGTATGACATTGAAAGAAAACTTAGCTGTTTATTTGAAAGATGCTTGGGAAACTTGAAAGTTGACACTCTTCAGATAAGCTTAAGGCTTGAAGTTAGTTGTGCATGGTAAGGAGATGATGCTCAATCACTGTGTTTTTTAAACCATATACACCTATACAGCTCTTCCCAGTCCACCACTGGGCTTGCAACCACACATCTGATTCAACTCCCTAACTCCATTCATTGACTCTCCTCACCCCCCTCTCTCAGTTCAAACAAACTAAACATAAATTGGAAATTCTACTCACACTTAAGTTTGAGTCAAGTAATAAGTACTTAATTACTTTATAACCTATGGGCAGTACTGTACTATTTCAACCAACTGTTTGGTCATGCGTCACAAGAGACCATGAACAGAACAGTTGAGGTATGTTGTCACAGGTCACAGTGAGGTGCGAACAGAGGTACAAAGGAAATAATTGGGAACTTACAAGGTCCTTATAGGTTACATTGAGCTATTGACCTTGGTTGCGAACAGTGCACACCATTGATCACACATTTCAGTGACTATTAAACAGAGATTCAGACCATCACACTCCCATTGGTGTGAACAATTGGTCGAAATGGTACAGTAGTGCATGTAGTAACTATTTAGCATCTAGGTTACTTTAGCACATGAGCTTCATGCTTTCATTGTGCCATGGACAAAAATACCCCTGGGGATTAAACATGTTTACAGTAAGCACTTTGAGTACTTGTAGTGCTTGTTGACATCAATAATACATATCAGTCAGAGTGAATCCTGGAAATTGCACAGGAGACAGGAAGCATAAGGTTAGTTCTACATTTAGCAGCTTATAGCATTATAGCCTATGAACATATTTATAGTCCTACATAGAATCATGATGGATACAAAAGTATAACTTTAGATGGTAAGACCCATGGTTAATTTTCTCCTTTTTGAGTGTGATGGTTGTATTGAGCATGTATCATGACTCAGATGGCACAACTTGGAAGAATTTGAACACACTAACATATTCTGTCTCATAGGACATTGAGAATAGAAGAAATTATTATATCCAAAGTAGTTACTCAATGTTATGGTCAAATATGACTGGACATTCAATCAATGGGATCAGTTGGAATCGGCACTAGTACAAAGTATGTAAGAGTAAAGGGTAAGAAGCTGGGAGGAATGAAATATGACACATTACACATCACATGACACACATACACATTATTTTTTACACATACACATCAAAAAACACACATACACATTATTTTCCACACATACACATTGGCTTCCACACATACACTTCCCTTTTATGTATGCAGTGTATTTATCAGGTTGGTTAAATGCTGTATTGTATTTGTAATGTTGTAATAATCATTAATAACTTCTAATTATTTATTTAGTTTGTGATCACTTATACCAAGGTTAGGGTTAGCAACATGTAAGCTCATAGGTAAAGTAGTGACTGAAAGAAAGCATGCTTGCAGCCTTGGACACCAAACAAGCAGGGGAAGGTGGGTTGAGGTGAGTGTCAAGTGGTTAGGAATAGAATGGGAAATGCACTAATCTAGAAGAGTGAGTAACATGTATGTAGTGAAGGAGATGAACCCAATGATTGCAGCTGTATCTCATGCTTCATATTGATGTCGAGATCGACAAGCATACTCCCAGTGCACAGTGTGCATGCATGCTTGAGATCAACAGGTGGAGCCTGCTTGACTCATGCCTAAATAATATCAACCATGACTGCTTTTCCATCTGATACAGATATGGGTGTTTTCCCACTGCTTGGGTGTGTTGTGAGTGAGCTGTGGGGGGCATTAGGACATTGTCCTTGACCTATCCATACCAAATCCATACCCATCCCTGTCCATGAAGCAGCAACATTCTGAGAAGGCATGATGCCATTACAAGCTAGTTGCAAGTTGAGTTGAAGGTTCAAATTGGGCTCAAACTAGATGGTATAATACTGATAGAGGGTATAGAAAGGATACTTCTCACAATGACTTGGAGTCATGGGTGTGACTGCTTGCACTCACTGTTGAGCCAGTAAATAAATGGGAACACTACACATTGCTCATCAATCCCAAAGACATGTCAAGTAAATTTAATGTATATATCTACATCAATAGAATATACAATATATTTACATTAAGACTGACCAGGGCTTGGGTACCTCACAAAGAAGCTGTTGAAGACAGCATCAGACATATCAAAATCCAAAGTAAGAGGGAGTTCTGGAACATGGGGGGCACATGTTGAACTGCTGGCTCTCACTTGTGAGGTGGACATGTGTGTTGTGCTGCTGGCTCTGGTTGGAGTGTACATGTGATACTCAACTGTCATTATGGGAGACTCGATGATGACATTTGCTTCAGCTGGGATATATGTAGAATGCTCAACCATAGATATGGGAGCCTGAACATCTTGATGCATCATTGGGTGATGTGCAGTCTCTGGAGTTAGTTGGTAGTATTGTATGGGCTGTGAGAGACTGTAAGTTGATATAACTGGGTCTATCTGAGACCATGGCTGTGAAGAAGAGGGGGGAATGACTGCAAGAAAAAATCACACTGCATGCATGCCTTGATATTTCAATGTGAAATAGCTTTGAAATATCATGGAAATATTCTTATTATTACATCATTATTTCGCTTTGTAATACTCATAAAATTCACATATAATATTTCTCACATATTTGAAAGTCACAATAACAAAGAAATATTGAAACCTGGATCCCCATTTTCTTTCAAATCCTTTATTCAATATTTCAAAGGTTTTTCATCTATGAAATAACAAAGAAATATTTATTTGTCACACTGAGTAGTCACAATGAGCTTTGTCTACCATTGTCTCATCTTTGTGACATATGTCACTGTCGTCACAGTTGTCACAATCATCACAGTTGTTGCAGTTGTCCCACAGTGTCACAGTTGTTGCAGTCGTCACAGTTGTCCCACAGTATGTATCGCAGTTGTCACAGTTGTCACACATGTTGCAGTTGTCCCAAAGTGTCACAGTCATCACAACTGCGACACTGTGGGACAAGTGTGACAAGTGTGACAACTGCGATGACTGTGATGACTGCAACAACTGTGATACTGTGGGACAACTGCGACATGTGTGACGACTGTGACAACTGTGACAACTGTGATGACAGTGACATATGTCACGATGCCACTAAGATCTTGCTAAGATTTCTTAGATAAGAACCTTGTGACATATGTATGTCACAAAGATGAGACAATGGTAGACAAAGCTCATTGTGACTACTCAGTGTGACAAATAAATATTTCTTTGTTATTTCATAGATGAAAAACCTTTGAAATATTGAATAAAGGATTTGAAAGAAAATGGGGATCCAGGTTTCAATATTTCTTTGTTACTGTGACTTTCAAATATGTGAGAAATATTATATGTGAATTTTATGAGTATTACAAAGCGAAATAATGATGTAATAATAAGAATATTTCCATGATATTTCAAAGCTATTTCACATTGAAATATCAAGGCATGCACATAGTGTCAGTTCAGGATAGTAATCAACTAATGAGAGTGACATACCAGCCAGAACACTGGAATTGTTGTGCATGGTGACTGTACTAGGTTCATTATCCAGTGTGACTTTTAAGAAATATGATGAGCAAACCCTGAAAGAGATATATGAACTGGATAACATACCTCCTTCAACTTGATAAGGAGCTGCTGTTGCACAAGCAGCCTTATGACAGGGCTTTGGAGTTTGACTCTCCCAGAGGAGTCATCATGAACAGTAATCTTCCAGGGTTTCTTAGGGTTCTGAGCTGTACCCTCTTTTTCTGTCTGCCACTTATAGGCCTTTTTAGCTGTATTTGCAGAATGCTTGATGCTTCAAGTAATGTGGTGTTTGTGCCCATTACTGCTATTGATGGTAACAGATGTTTTGTGAGTTGTTCTGACTTCGAGTGATACCAGTTCATTGACCTCTTGAGCTCTAGATGAATGTATGGGTGACAATTAACTATGAGAATGACACAACATATGTTTTATGGCCTCTAATAGTGGCAACTTTACTCCAGTCCTACAGTTCATCCAATGATGTTGTGCCTTGCCTGTATTTGTTGTTAATGGTGTTGTTCTCCAATTGTCTGGATGCATAAGTGACAAGCTCTGCAAAATGGTTGGAAGAATCTATACACTTTGTTGTTTGTGTACCCACCACCCTGTGAAATTTGATTTGTTAGTGAAACCAAAAAAGCTAATCATTTATTAGCCTAGACTTACTTGTGATTTTGGGCTTCTTCAGGCTCTCAATGAACTCATCAAAGGCAGGGAGATCTTCTTTTTCTAAAGTTATAAATCCCATAAGTTTGTTATATTGATGTTCTGAGACAAGATTCTGGAAATCAAGAAGAGCTCTATTTATCATGAAATAGTAAGTGTCATTCTCCACTTGCACAACATCAAAGAGCTTACTGCTTAGCATGTGTATGACAGCTTTTCAGAATGTATAATAAAAATGTTTTGGTGTCAATCATTGCTGGTATTCCACTATGCTCTGGAACATTGGTGGAAAGGAAGGAATCACCAAAGCCAAGTGCTTGGGCAGCCTCAAGGTCTGCATTCATGCATAGAAGATTTCCACCTGGAGTCAGCTGTTTGAAGCACATGGGCTTTGATGTCACAAGTTGAACAGTATCTTGTAAAACATCAAAGAGTTGTTTGTAAAAAAGCCAATCTTGTGCATTTGTATAAACATGACCAATTGTAATCACTACAGTGAGATTATCAGATGATGAATGGTTCAAAGAGAAGAATAAATTGGCAAACCACAAATAACAGCTGGGCTAAATACCACAATCTCCCACTTGTTGAATTCTAAAACACACTTAAAAGTATGGTCTACTTCAAATGATGTGACCTCATGAATAAGAGACAGGAGAAATGTATCAAATGTAAAAACCATCCTTTGATCACCATGTGAATGGACTCCATGAACATAGTGCTGTTTAATAGGCAACCTTTTTTCCTGGTTGTCTAAATTGCATACACGTGAGAACATATAATGAATAAGTAACAACACTGGGACCTGGGTGAACATTGTGTGCTTACCAACAAAGCCAACACCATGAGGTGCATGTTCAGTCTTTACTTTCTTAATTAAGTCTTTCTTGCATCAACAATCCATTAATGCATTGTCAACAAGTCTGGGATTCATGCCTTTTAATCTGAGCCTTGTAGAAGTTGCTAAGGGTAACAGTATATTGGAATTATAGTGCATAACAAGTGAATAAGGTACATACCATTGTCAACCTTTTGGGTTGTTGCACCCCAGACAACTGCAGCCATAATTAACTCAGTGTACAGCTTTTTACTCTCATGTGATAACTTTGAATCAGTTGGAAGGGGATGGTTGTGCAGTTCTTTTGGATTATGTACAATAACTGCCATCCACATTGATTTATTCTCTGGAACATATATTGTTCAATATGCCCTGCAAACATGCTTATGCATTTCACCCTGAACAGCCTTTCCATCAATAATGTCTGGAAATACTGTGGTATGTATTAGGCTCAGATTCATGATGGTTGCAAAGAGATATGACACTTATGACAAAATTTTAACAGGCCACCTATTCTAAATGAGATAATGTGGGGACATGGTTTTGTATTGTACATCTTTGAAGCTGAGACATGACCTGTCATAAAGAGTGATAACAGGATGTCCTGATCAATATGATCAGGAATTCCATGGGCTTCATGACCACACCCATCCCTTGTCCACTTATCACATCCAATAAAGTACTTCTCCTTATTTCTTGGCTACATAAAACCAACATGACTAGTTAGAAAATCATAATAATACTGCAGATACCACTAATACATATCAGGTTTAGTGGCTTTATAATTGGGCCTCCATCACAGCTGATTGTTGGACCAGGACCTTTCAGCTGACACTTCCATAGTGTGTGGATTACATGGAAATATCTAAACAAAATAAGTCAGTAGTAAACTAACATATTTTCACATGATGTACATAGCTGCATCTTTTGCTAGTGAGGTTGCCTCATCTTTGTGAGCTTTATACTGAGCATCAATGAGAGCATTATTTGCATCTGGGTTCAGCTCCTGTCAAGTTACATGAAGAAGCTCAGGATCTGAATACTCACAAGCCCAAACACCTTGACAAGTGGTGTGTGAGCAACAGCAGACAACTTCATGAGGCCTGGGAATATTATTGGGAACCCTGGCTGAAGAATCTTTGTGATCACTGGTGCCTCCCCATGAATCTTTATCCTAAATTACAATTTATTAGCAAGTACTCAGTAAATGCACATTAGAAAATACCTTATTCTTAATAATTGCATCCACAGAGAGAACTTGGCCATTTTTATTAGTAAGGTTGTACTTCATATCACTAAGATCAAGCACATATGCTGTTGGTTCATGTGGAATAGGCCAGGCAGTAGGTGCTCCTTCCACATATTCAATAGTGCAGACCTTGACACTTTTGGTGATTGATATATGACCAGTCTCAGACTGCTTAACTTCAATTGTTTCAACATCTTCATCAAGCCAAACAGTTTCCATTTGGAATAATGAATTCATGGTGTCACCATCAGAGCTATATTAATCCATGTCTGATGTTGCATCCAATTTCAATAGGTCTTCAAAGTCAGATGATGCTTCCATTTTGAACTCATCAAAATCTAGTCTTTGTTAGCTCATAATATAAGATTGGTTTAGTGACATACCACTTGTAGCATCTGGGCCAAGATGAAAGTCATCTAGATAAGTTGTCCTATTGAGCTCTATTCACTTAGGAATGAAAAAACATACCACTCTTAGCATCTACATTTCTTTCTAAATCTTCATCATCTAAACTCTGTTAGCTATGGCTCAATGAGCATACTGATAATGAGTGTCATACCATTACTCTCAGCACCTGGCTCCTCTGAGTCCTCAGAAGAGTCTGAGATTTCAATGACATCCTGTGGACTCTTTTGAGCAAGACCAGTGTGAACAGATTCATCAGGAGGAGGTAGTGTTGTTAATGGCTCAGCTCAGGACCATTGAGCTGGTGGACCAAGCCTTATTTGAGCTGAGCTGAACTGTTAATAAGGCTCACAACTCCTAGCTGTGGCTGGCTGCTGCTAAATGGCTCAGGGAGTTCTCTTATGTGTGTCATGCTCAGGAACAACACTGAGCACATTGCACCTTGCTTTCTCTGCTGAAGTCCACTTCCCTTCCTCTCTCCAATTTCCCTCACTCTCAGCTTCAATTCAAGATCATTAAAGCTTCATCAGTTTGTTGTGGGAACATCAAGAGTGTTATGATAAAGTTCTGGTTGGGACATTTATCATACAATTCTGATAGTCACATGATTTACAAGTTCAAAGAACAAGTTAATCAGTATCAAGTTCAAGTCTCTATTCATGAGCTCTTAAGTTGTTTAGACTTAAGTACAAGCAAAGTGAATGAATCACAGTAAAGCTAGTTTGATTTAAGCTGAAGCTTGAGCTCTGCAGCCCAAGTTACTACTGTTTAAATACAAACAAGTTCATACTAATAATAAGTAAAAATGTAACTAAAAGAGTTATAATGCTGTGCATTGACTGTGCATTGCTGTGGTGCAGTAAGAAGAAGGAAAGGTAAACTAAGTAAGGTAAAATGACTCAAGATGAGTCAGAACCATGTAAAATAAGAAGTCATGTGTTTGGTATCAAAGGTGATACCAAACAAGTCAATGAAAAGAAAAGAAAATATACATAAACAGATGAAGTAAAGAAAATCATAACATTACCCCTAATTTAAAGGATGAAGGTCACCTGAACTTCATTAACATCAGTAGCCCAGATCAAAGTCTCTGATCGCGTCATAGTCATCCTGATCCTCCCTCTTGAGGTGTTCTGCCCAGGCCTGTTCCCCCAATTTTCTGTTGGGTCTGATCCCACAGTAGTAAAATTTGTTGTTGTTGACTGGCCTGCCCCTCTCCCTCTCTGCCTGTTCCTTCCTCTGAGATCTGAACCCCTTCACATCCTTTGCCATCCTTCTGTTGTTTCATTTGGTATAGCAGTTCCCCTGGTAGTGTGTGGCACAGTGTTCCTTCCCACATGATTCAGGGTTGGTGGAGGGACTACCCTCCAAGTGCTCCTCCTCAGCAGAGAATAAGGTGGTGAAGGGTCATCTTGTTGGCCTACCAGTGGGTTGTCTTGGGGCGAAGTGCTTCTTGCACTGGGGAGTGGTGTGCCCAGGGGCATTATGAAAACATCAGTTGCATGTATATTGCAGGCAGTCCTTCTTAGCATGGTTGAGGCTATGGCAGACGTAGCAACATTGATGAGTTGGAAGGGGGATACATTCCTGGATGACAGGTTCAGGGATGGATCCTGGGTTGGGAGAGCACTTGATGGGTAGAGAGTCATTGGTGGTGGTGAGATAGGGTGCCAAGGGGTTGCCAGTCATGACAGGGTGTTTGTGCCAGATGTTGTGATACTGTTCAGCAGTGGTGTGTTCACAGAGAGATCGAGATTTTGGATGGAGGTAGTAGCAGCCTCCAATAGGGCTGATTCTAAGCCCCTGATCTGGCTTAGTGTTCTCGGTTCCCTCACCTCCTGTAGTTCAAGTGGGGTTTCTTTGGAGGATTAGTGCTACAGAAGGAGGTGTAGAAACATTGGGAATACTGGTTGTTTCCTCGACCTGTGCTACTTCTGTGAAGTGATGCAATCCTGCATCAAACATGCTCTGGATAGCATGAAACTGCACCCTCCTACTAGACCTTTCTGATTTGAAAGACTCTCTGAAGGAGTCGAAAAGTCTGACGAGGGCATTGCCATTGGTTAGGTTGCCAAGAAAATGGCAGGTTGTGGCTATCTGTTCTTTGGGTATATTGGAGAGAGGATTGCAGTATTTGTTAACCATTCTGATTGGTGTGAAGGGATGTATGAAGTTGTCATGTCAGGAGTTGATGTTGGTGATGACAGAAGGAAGAATAAGTGGTTCAATGGAGTGAACAATTATCAAGTGAGGGTCAGAGGTGGATGGAAGAGATCTGGTAGAAGAAGAATCATTGTTGGAAGACATTGTGAAAGTGAGTATGACTGGTTAATTATTTGACAGTTTGTAGTAAACTGTCTTTCAGTTTAAGCCAGCTTTCTTCTTATAGTCCTCCAGTAGTTCTTGAGCATTGCTCAAGTACTCCTTGTGTACCCATTTGTCTTTTGCTGATGAATATCCTTTCCATCATATTCTGTATTGCATGACTGGTTCTGTGCATTGATTCTTCTGTTTTTTCGGCATCTTGTGACCAACAATAGCTTCAATCTCCCATTCTGATTTGGCTTCAACAAGATCTGGAGGTGGTTCTAAGAAGTTTTTCTCATGGATGGCAGTTTTGATGTTGATATGCATGTACAAGAATATGATGTACCCAATTTTAAAATCTTCTTTACGTCTCAATTTTGAGAAGACAGTACCAAACACATCAAGCAAAGGAAACAGTGGGGAGGGGCTGAGTTCCCATGCCACCTCTCATAATTAAACAAGGGATATATAAAAAACTATTAAAAACATATGACTCTGTGTTAGTACTAGTTTTAAATTCTCAAACCAATAAACAAAATATATATTACTTTACCTTTCTAAAATAACATTGCATTCAATACATGAGTACCAAAAAGCCCAGAATGAACAAACTGACTAAATGACAAAGTCAGTGCATGATACAATGGGTGGGGATGGATAGAAACATGGACTTACCAAACTCTAAAGCCCAAACCATGAGACCCAGATCCTGGTCCACCAGAACATGAGAACAGTGAGCCTGAGCGACAACAAGACAATGGAACAATGAGACAGCAAGACAGAGAGGGAGAGCACGAGAAGTGGGGAAAGGAAGCAAGAAAGGAAAGAGAGTGAGTACCCCAACAGTCAGGAGTTCATGCAGGAGCAGAAACCCAACCTGAGAGGCCAACATAAATGAAATTGATACAAATGGATGACACTGCCACATCAGCTGATTACTTGATTAGGAAGGTAACTGATGAGCCACTCAAATGAGCACACATTGCAGAAAGAGGGTGTGCTGAGCTATGCACATGATTGGCTGACCACTGCCTGGGCACTGACACAGCAGTTGCTTATACATGGACCAGTGAAATGTCCAGAAAATATATCACATTTTATTACTGTGTGATTTGTAATTAAGTACATGGAAAACTGTATATAGTAGGGGAAGAGGGAAGAAATAAGGCAGGAACTGCCAGGCATTCTTCCCTCCCATGGATAGGGTGGTTCAGACAAGATATAGTCTAGAATCAGAATTGTTATGAGACATTTGACACAGAGATTTTACATACTGAATTGATAGTGTTGAATTAAATCTGAATTGAAATATCTTGACTTTGAATACCTTGATGTGTGAATAAGAATAAGCACAAGTTCAATTGATCTAATTTTAACTTGTTCTAAATTTGGAATAGAAATCATTGTGCCCCTCAAACTTACTGAACTTACACCTCGGGATTTGAGTTTATTATTATTATATTTAGGATTTTATATTCTAAGTATTTAAGAATTACTTAGAACTTGTTGTGTGACTCAACAATGTATGGCATGAGAAGGACAGTATTGAAAACAGGATGAATGGTCCATTGTTCTGGAAGTTCCAATTTATATGTATAAGGTGCTAGTTTCTCAATGATCTTGAAAGGTCCTTCGCAATGTGGTGCCATTTTTCTAGATGGGTAAGCTATAGACAGATTTTTTGTGTTGAGCCACACCATGTCTCCAACTTCATATTTTGTGAATCCTCATTTTTGTGCTTCACAAGTCTTCTGTTGAGTGATTTGAATGAGAGCTTGTGCCTCTTTTCTGGCTTCTGCCATGTCATCTATTCTGATCTCTGCTTCTCTGACATAAGTGGTGTCTCTCACTGTGGGAGTAATGATCAGTTTGTATCCATGTAGTAAATAGAATGGGGATCTTTGTGTGATCAAGTTGACTTGAGCATTTTGTGATATTTCTGCTTCTGGAATGTGGTTTGCCCATTCATGTTGTCTAGCACTACAGAAACATTGCAGATAGGTTTCAATTTCTTGATTCATCCTTTCTGTTTGTCCATCAGTTTGAGGATGGTAAGCAGTGGATCCTTTCCATTTGATTTTGTGGAAGTGAAGTATTGCTTGGAATACTTCTGCTAGGAATCATGGGTCTTGATCAGAGATGATTGCATTAGGGTGGCTATGCCATCTGTAGAGTGTTTTTCAGATTAGAGTTGCTGTCCTTTCCACATTGAGTCCTTTCATGATGCAGGGTTCGAAAATTACCCCCTTAGTAGACCCATGGTCAACCACAACCATGATTGCATCAAATCCCTCAGATTCAGGTAGATCTGTAATGAAATCCATGGATACTTGAGAGAATGGTCATGTAGTTTTGGGAATGGGAATGGGGTTTACTGGTGGTTTTGGTCTTCGATCATAGGACATTTGTTGGCAGGTGGCACATCCAGCTACATATTGTTTTACAAAAACTCCCATCCCAGGCCACCAGTATTCCTTTTTGACTTCTTTTTCTGTAGAGCTGCATCCATGGTGTCCAGCAGGTAAGCTGTCATGTTTGAGGGCTACAATGCTTCTTCATAATTCTTTATCTTCAGGAACATAGACTTGATCTCTAAAAAGGATAAGCCCACTTTCCATTCTCCAATCTTCCAAGGAGGAGCGAATAGGTGGTATGTCTTTTGTTTCAATGGCAGTAATTATTTTCTGGGCCAAGGTGTCTTTTTCTGTCTGGTTTATTACCAGATCTTGGAGTTTGGTAGATATTAGATTAATTTGTAGATCTGCATCTAGAATGGTAGCAAACCAATTTTCATTTTCCATGTTTAGGGTGTTGATGAACCAGTGGTCAGGTAAGACTATTAGACCGTTATTTTTGTACTCCTTGTCAGGAGTTAGGTTGGGTCATCATGAGATCATGTCAGCTTCAAGATTTTTTTTCCTTGAATATGTTGCATGTTGATTTCAAAGTCAGATAGGAAAAGAGACCATTGTGCCTGTCATCTAGTAACCTTCTGAGGTTCTCAATAGTATTTCAGATTTTCATGGTCTGAGAATACAACTATCTTGTTTGGGTGTCCTTCAAGCAGGTGTTGCCAAGCTTTGAAACCATGAACAATGGCATAGAGTTCCTTGTCATAAATCTGGTAGTTTCATTCTGTTGCAGTGAACATGTGAGATATGTATCCACATGGTTTCCAGAATCTGTTTTTGTCTTCCTGTTTAAGTACTGCTCCTGTGGCATAATCAGAGGCATCAACTAACATGGTGAAGGGTTTCTCAGGGTCAGGTATCCTGAGGATAGGTTCCTTCAAGAAGGCATGTTTCAGATTGTTGAAGGCTAGTTGTTGTTCTCTACCCCAGTTCCATGGTTTGGTGTTCCTAGTTAGTTTTAAAATAGGTTCTATTCTTTTGCTGTAGCAGGGAATGAACTGGCAATAGAAATTACAGAATCCTGCAAATGATTGGATTTCCTTTACTTTGGTGGGAGCAGGCCAGTCAGCGATTCCTGTGAGTTTTTCAGATCCATAGCAATATTATTTGGTCTGATGATCATGCCTAGGTAGTCGGCCTCTGTTACTTCAAAGAAACATTTTTCCAGTTTTGTGAATAGACCATTATCTCATAATATTTGAAGGATTTCTTGTGTAACCTGCCAATGTAGTTCAAGGTTTTTTTTTGTGAAAATGAGAATGTCATCCAGGTATACTTGAACAGGTCCTCATGTGATGTAGTCCTCAAGAAGATGATTAATCATTTGCATAAAGGTTGCCAGTGAATTGCAAAGTCCAAAGAACATGACAGTGGGTCTAAAGATGCCTCTTTTCGTGACAAAAGCAGCTTTTGACCTATCTTCTGGGGTGATTTGTACTTTGTTGTATGCTCCTCTGAGATCCATCTTTGTGAAAAGATCGGCACCCTTAAGATCTTCCATAAGTTGTTTTATGTGAGGTAAAGGGTATCTATCCTTAATGGTCCCATTGTTCAAGTATCGGTAATCTTGGCATGGTTGCATATCTTCAGTGTCCTTTTTTCCTACAAAGAAGAATCCAGTGGTATTTTCAGCATCCATGGAGTCTGGTATGACTTCTTCAATATATCATTTTCAAAGGTTTTTGTCAATGAATTCATTCATTGCCTTTTCTTCTTTAATGCTGAGTGGATATACCCTGCTTTTCCAAGGTAAGAAGTCTTTCTTCATTCGAATATGGTGATCCCATGGTTGAGAAGGTGGAAACTCTTCTGAGGTGTCCTTATTGAAAATGTCCTTATAATCCCAGAGGTGTTTTGGTACCATCTGTTCAAAGGTTTTCTTAATCTTTTCAGGTTCATAAGATAGTCATTGTGAGATAGTCTGTTTTACTCTGATTGGAATCCCATATTCTTCAAATAGGGGTTCTTTCATTTCATAAGACATGCCTAGTCCATGTTCTGAAGTAAGGGGATCTTCAATCTCCATTAAAAAAGTTCATAAGTGAATGCTTTCAGCAGTCATTTCTTCGAGATCTTCATCTTCAGCATTGTTTATGTGCATCCAATATATTTCAATTGGATTCCAGTTGTCCTGTAATGGTAAGTCCAGGATTTCAATCATCTTCTCATTGGGGATTCTTGTATCCTCAAGAGAATACCTGTAATCTTGAGGGAGCATTTCCATTTACTCATCTCCTGATTTGTCTGGTATATCTTCTATTGATGCTGGTAGTCCTGATCGTTTGGTTTCCATGATGGGTTTTGCCATTTTCATTTCAGCTACAGAAATAGATTGTGCGAATCTTTGGTTAAATTGTCTGTCCAGTCATATCTGGTCAATTTTCAGGGTTCCTTCTTTCCAGTTTATTTGAGGGTTAGTTTGTTCTAGGAAAGGGTAGCCCATAATGATTGATTCATTTCCGAGTCCAGAAAGGAAGAATCAAGTTGGAATGGTGGCTGTTCCAACTTTCACTTTGTCATCAATGTAGTATGAGATATATCCCTTTTTGTTAAGAGTTCCATCTGCATTGTAGACTGGTGTAAGTTTTTCCAAAGGTTGTGGAGTAAGGTTAAATTTCTTCATGGTTGCTCAACTCATAAAGCTTCCTCCAGCCCCTGAATCAATCAAGGCTGGAACAGATCCCACATTTCCTAATGTAACAGGAACTCGCATAGTATTTCATTCAACATCAGCTATAATTACATTGGAAAGTAGAATAGGAGGTCCTACAGTGGGATTAATAGTCCTCCTTATTGAAAACCCATCTTGTTTATGCTTTCAAAGTATTCCATTTGTTCAGCTCCTGGGAGTTCTGCCACTCTGAGCCTCATTTCTTTGGCAAGTTCCTTTCCTGTCATTTTCTTGATGAAAGGATTGTTGTTCTTGGTGTTAGTGTGGGGAGTCGTTTCTCCTTTGTTTCATTGTGGGAATTGTCTGGCCATGTTTCCTCTGGCTGCACAGATAAAACACTTTCCAGCTTGCAAGTATTCTCCTTGTGTCTTTGCATCTAGTTGGTTTATTTCCATATGGGTCTTGGGTCATTGTTTTAGGTCTGGGTGCAAAGTATCCTCTTCATCCAGTTTTGTTGTATTGTTGTATCTGTCTGTAGTTTCGATCAAATTTTCTGGCATCATCTTGCCATTTCGTCAAAGTATCAGGAATGTCTTTCTGAGTGTGGATGCTCCTAAGGAGTGGTCTGTTGAGTCCCACTTTGAATAGATCCATCTTTGTATAGTCATTGAGGCCATCAATATGGCTGACAAGTGTTTCGAATTCCATGATGTATTTATCAGCTGCTCCTTTAGCTTGGGTCAAGTTTTGAAGTTTGTGGAAAGCTTCATCTTTTTCATTAACAGGGTCAAAGTTCTTTTTGAAGTCTTCTTTGAAGGCCTTCCAGGTCCCTGGAGTAGGTGTGTCAGTTTTGAACATTTTGTTCTGTTTCTTTTCCTTCCAATTTCCAGTGATTCCCCCTCCAATGTATGACATAGCATACATTATCTTCTTTGTGTCTGTGTCGTAGATTTTGTCATTTATTAAAAAGTAGGATTCAACATCTCAAAGCCATTTCTTGGATTTCTTCTTATCCCCTTCAAAGATAGATGGAGGGTTTAACCTCAATTCTTTGTCATTGACCTTGGGTGTTTCTTGGCTAGACATGCTAACATCTGATTGATGTTCTGATATTTCTGATGGTGAAGTGGGAAAGAATGGAAGTATTTCTTCATCTGCCATCATGTATTCTTCTGTATTGGAGTCAGGCTTTGGTTGGTGTGCCCTAATGTATTTGAGTAGTTCTCTAGATGAAGAGATTACTGGGGTTCATTCTTCTTTTTCTTCAGTAGGGTTCCATTGTGTCAGGGTTTGTTCTGCTGTGAAAAAATGACCAGGTGTGGTGATCTGTGGTTTCAGTACTGGTGGTCATGTGGTTCTTGTAGTATCAACCACTCATCTTCCAATAGGTTTGCTTGAGCTAGCAATAGATGCAAATGGGTTTGAACTTCCTCCTTGTGACAAGGTCTGTACAAGTCCTTCTGGTTGGGACTTTGGGTTCTCTTTGTCTTCTGAGTCAGAACTTTCTGGAGCTTTGAATCTCCAGGGAGTTGTCATTGTTTTGATTTGATGTGTCGGGGTGCTGCACTAGGTAGTGCTAGCAGTCAGCAAGCTTCAGCTTTTGTTATGATAAAGTTCTGGTTGGGATGTTTATCATACAATTCTGATAGTCACATGATTTACAAGCTCAAAGAACAAGTTAATCAGTATCAAGTTTGAGTCTCTATTCATGAGCTCTTAAGTTGTTTAGACTTAAGTATGAGCAAAGTGAATGAATCAAAGTAAAGCTAGTTCGATTTAAGCTGAAGCTTGAGCTCTGCAGCCCAAGTTACTACTGTTTAAATACAAACAAGTTCATACTAATAATAAGTAAAAATGTAACTAAAAGAGTTATGATGCTGTGTATTGACTACACATTGCTGCAGCACAGTAAGAAGAAGGAAAGGTAAACTAAGTAAGGTAAAATGACTCAAGATGAGTCAGAACTGTGTAAAATAAGAAGTCATGTGTTTGGTATCAAAGGTGATACCAAACAAGTCAATGAAAAGAAAAGAAAATATATGTAAACAGATGAAGTAAAGAAAATCGTAACAAAGAGGGCTCTCCCTGTAGTTTTGTGGATCAGCAGGCTTAATGGAAAGGGGTGGGGTGTAGTCAAGATATAGGGATCATTGGTTGAGGTGGGTCTTCTCTTGATATTTCCACTTAAATTTCTCCTTTTGTTTCTTTTCACAGTCTCTGGTGCCTTAAGAGTATATCCTAATTGTATTACTACTTGTACATATTCTATTGTATGGAGCTGGGGCATAACCTCAGAACAATTCATTCACATTTATTACTTGTATGATGTATTCTGGTATTTCACTTTCTTGTATCCCATGAATTTATGACATGATATTATTGACATCTGGTGTAAACTGTAGAGCATGTGTTTCACCTGCACTACAAAAATCAATACTTTACGATTTCTATTACATAA
This sequence comes from Cyathus striatus, assembly GCA_025738555.1. NCBI lineage: Eukaryota > Fungi > Basidiomycota > Agaricomycetes > Agaricales > Nidulariaceae > Cyathus > Cyathus striatus. Next base: position 1,642,768 of record JAOVFP010000010.1, on the reverse strand, counting down.
TCAAGTGATGCACATTGATGTGTTGTTTGCGTTCACTCTCACTTTTCTCCCTCATCTTCCCTCCAACACTGACACACCTGTACATTGCTTCAACACCACTATTACTTAACAGCACTCAATATTATCAGTATCCTGCCTTACAAAGTCCCAATAAATACTGCAAAACAATTTACTGAAGGTTGTGTCACTGCCCCATGTCTCACTTTTATTCCTCAGTTTTTCTTTCAGTTCATTACTATGTTCTCTGTTTCATGCTTTACCATTTCCCTTTATATGTATATGATTTAGTCACTATTAATTTCTGTTTTCCCAATCATTCCTCATTAAGTACACTCTTTATTTTAATTTTCTATAAAACCTCTGTATCTACACACTTACAATCAAGTGAAATTGGTCCCCCTTTCTTGACACCTTAGAACACCCAGGTTGAATGGATACTTAACTGACTCACTTACATTTTCTTTGTTTAGGCCTCAAGCTCTTTGTCACCTCTACAGAACACAAGTATATCTTGATGGTGTATAGAACTTGGTTTCATAGTGGGTGTAAGCCTGTTGTGTGCAATATGCCTCAAAATGCAGCAAGCTCTTATCATCAACTTCTCATACAATGATTTTACAGGTTTGCTTGTAAATTAATAAACTAATATAAGTATAGAGAGAAGGATAGAGAAAATTTAAGGTGTCTACTATGAGTATGATAGTGATGGTGATGAGCTACTACTAGATGAAGTGTAGTGACATAAATACTGTCCAAATATATCATAATTTCATGGTCTGAATGGCTAGAGCTGTTAGCCAAGCTGATAAGGACTGAGCTGTTACTGGAGCCAACTAGGACCAAGCCAAGCTTAGCTGGACTGCACCATTAACAACACCAGGAGGAGGGCTCAACCTGGAAAGGTCAATGAAGTCATGATCAGTGGGTTCCAACTTCACCCAGAGTAATACAGCCCTAGCCATGCTTGAATGACCACTGAGTCTGTGCATTGACAACTCAAATGTGTCCACTGGCTAGTGTTGTTGCAGCTCAGCTTGAGGAGCCGCAGCCACTTGAGCTGAGCTGGGTCAGCTAATAGCCATAGCCGGGATTACAGCTAACAGCTAGGGCAGCTAACTGTACAGCTAAGGGTCTTAGCCTACAGCCTTCCTAATTAGGATAATGCTTCAGCTTTGGTTGCTCACTGGCAACTTCTGATTGAATTGCTCATGCTCCTCATGATTTCTGCATGCTCCCTTTACTTATACCTATTATTTTTTAGCATAAATTTTGTTATTTACTGCATATGATGTTCTCAATAGATGTATTTGTACCACAGTTTTGGAATTTCAATTAGTGTTTCAAATAGACCAGTGATTAATAATTATCTTGACAAAACCAGTGCACTTCAAGCTGGATCTTTGTATTGCTTACTAACTTCAGCCATGTAATTGTTAAAGGCTTGAATCCTAAATTTTAAACTTTAAAAATGGCTCTGCTTTGTCGAAAGGGTTCTTTTTCTGACCATTATATGATGTTTACTTTGCTGATACTAAGCAAAGTTCTTAAGGAGTCTCAATCATTGTTTAAATCATGTAACTCATGTTGCATTTATCAAAATCCATACATTATTTCATTATACTATTAATTGGTACATTGCATGATATTAAAAATCAAATATGCTTAAGAAAACTTTAAGTATGCCTAACTTACATCACAACACAGTCCTGCCAATACACATTTCCCTAAATAGTAAAGTTAGCTGTGGCTTAGCTGACTAGCCGAGCTGGTGTTAGCCAATTTACTGGTTTAGCTGCCCATAGCTGAGCCGAGCTTTGCCATATCCAGCCCTTTTACATCACTACCACTGGCTCATGCTTGACACATGAGGATATAACTGGCATTCCTGACAGTGACAACCTGGGAGACAGGGATGGTGGCAATGTGATGGTGATGGCATGCTCAGTTGAGTTGCCTCATGCTTTCAGATAATCCCATAGAGCAATGACATCAACCCAATCATGATTGTGGAAGATGGTGGGGTAACTTGAGATATACTCTTTTTTAAACATCTATAATACTTATGGTAAGTGATTAGTTCCATGAGAAATGACCGTGAGAGCCATTGAAGAGGTATAGACCTGGCTGAGTGTACCTAACAGAGAAAAATAATGTGAATTGTTGAGATGTCTGTATGATGTGGGTGATTTAAGGTGAGAAGAACAGGGTTAAAGTGGAAAGGTAAGGGTGTGCAATGTAATGAAAGAGAATGAACTTCAAGACGAAGTTCTAGCATGAAAAGGGACAACAAGAGCACAGAAATCAAGAACATAGATAGTGAGAGTGTTGGGGCAGTGTAGTAAACTTAGAGTTTGAGTATGAGATGATGAAAAACTTGATTAGGGTAGCTATATAAAATACAGCAGTTTATATACAGAGTAAAAGCAATTAATTCTAAAATATGTAAGTTACCACAGAACACAGGTGAATGAAGATCTCAGGTTAAGGAATGGAAATTAAATTAAATAACATAGTTGAAACACAGGGAAAGAATAGAAAATAAGTTGGGGGAGTTTGTTTTGAGGGAAAGTGTTGATTTACTATCAAGGTTCAGGGTCTAGTGTTGTTGGCAGTGCTGGAGAGGCCTTAACATGTCAAAATATTCCTTGGAGAGTTGGGTATAATGTTGGGACAGTGCATGAAGATATATATTTTGAGGATAGGACAGGGAGAGTGAGTGGGGAGCTGAGGGTACATTGAGACATGAGTGGAACATGTACAGACATGTCACTCCAACATGATCTTGATGATTACATAATACATTCTTGAATGTCTTGAAATATCAAATGTATTGAGTTTCACAGTGTAGACACTTTGCCTGCTCTACACCATAATAGAAAAGAAACTCAGATTGAAAATTGTTTCTCTAATTTTTCCATTATATAATTATTGGCCATTATCAATTCTCATATTTTATTTATTATTTATCATTAGTACTTCTGTTATTACAACCAAATGAGGATAATCACAGTATGTTATGTGCACTTTGCATTCACAATGTGTATGTGTATTGCTCTATGTGTATATGTAAAAATCTAATGTGTATGTGTAAAAAACAATGTGTATGTGTAAATCCTATGTGTAATGTGTTGCATTTGGTCTCTCCCTGGTGATTTTTGGTGCATGGGTGGGGAGTCCAATTGTGCCAAGTGGGGTTGACAGGAGGGAAGAGGTTGTGTCACTTTCTATTCCTGTTGGGAGCATCTCTGCTTTTGGAAGTCTGCTGCTTGGGAGTCCTTCTGCACCTGTGGGTGTGGGAGTGAGGGAGGAGGGAATGTACTGATTGTGGTGGAAGGAGTGGTGTGCAGAGGGAGGTTGAGGTTGGGAGGACTGTTCAAAGGAGTAGTGAGGGTGAGAAGGGAAGTGAGAAGGGTGTTGCACTTGCTATATGATTATGTTGTGGTGTTGTGGTGCAGCTTCACAATGATACTTTGACATGCCCTTTATTGATGATAACTTATTCTGTCATGATAATGAGTTTTCTTTCTTTATGATGTTTTGTGTTATTAGATGATCACTTGTAGCTTAGTATTATTGAATTTGTAATATATAATGTCATAGTGTGCCTTGTGTGTTTGAAGGAAACCCAACATTCAAAATTGACCATATTTTCATGCCAAGATGTGTGTTCATATCTGTGTAACAAGTAATGGTAATATGTCTTATCTGCCAAGTTTTGATACACAGATTCATTCAACCACATGTCTTCCTTGATAATTAAGCTCTCAGGAAAAGTTTCATGATATCCCACAAGCTTTTCCAAGTACTTTAATGCAACTCTTAAACTATACACTCCTTCCATATTATATTTACCACATTTTTTTAGTATGTTTGCTAAAATGCTGAAAACATCATTGTAGTACTTGGAATTAATTACTTTATTATCATGACATAGATTTTGCACAACATGTGGTAGAAGATTGTTCATATAGATATATTCTTCAGTTTTATCCTCAGTACAAACAGAGCTCACTAATATTGATCTAGCATTTAGTATCCACAATTGTTGTTCTGCCACTGATAACCTGTCTTGACAATATATCTGTACCAGTGGATGTATATTGTAAAGTGATTTTATCTTAGTTTTGTTTATTAATGAGAATGAAAGAAGCAATTCAATGCTTTCTGTAAACAGCCATTCATCCCATTCACCACATTCATTCACATTTAAAATTGAAACATTCAAGGATGGAAGATATGAAGGTAAATCAATATTTTCGTAATGCTTCTTGTGTATTGGAAAATACATTGCAGCTCTTTCAAATATTGATTTTGATATCTCTCATAATGAAAAAATGCACAAATATTTATAAGAGTTATTGCATATTGTGCTGCTGCTGCTCTATCTTTATTTTCAATGTCAACTGAATCATTTTTGGTCTGAACTTGTCATAGATTTTAATAAAATCATTAATTTCATAATGTACTTGAGCCATATAAGCTCCAGCCATATCAATGGCCAATGGTAGATAATGCAATTTTTGAACTACCATTCTTGCTTCATTCAAGTCTTTTGTATTCTTACTAATTCCACTTGCTTTAAAAAGCAGCTCAATGGCTGTTTCTTCACTCATTACAGATACTTCCATTGAATTTTCATGTGAAGTAAGTCTGCTAAGTGCTGGATTTCTGCTTGTAATCAAGATATTTCCCAGCTTTCCAGGTGGAATATACTTTTCAATCAGTTCAGGAGAGCCATCAGCATTGTCATAAACTATGAGCCATTCATATTCAAGATTAGAAATCTGATTTAGAACCACTGCAGAAGAGAATGAAGATGCTGAAGTCCCTGGAGTTGAAATCTTCTTATATATTTCTTTGAGACTTTGAATGACTGTATCCTCAGATGTTGTGTCTATCCAAAAGATGTTTACATATCTGTTCCATATTATTGATTCTGTACTTAGGAGAACTGGAGAAACACATACTGGCCAGCCTTCTGATATGTAAATTTCAAGCAAATCTGAGTTTTTCCAATTCCACCCGTTCCATATAGAAGGAACATTTTTCTCTCAGTGGTATATGCTCTTGCAAAATGTTGATGAAGTCTCTCCAGATACATTTCTTGGCCCACAAAATTCTGAGAGGTACAAGCAGCAGTGTTCTGAAGTGGAGAAAGTTCTTCATCCTTCAGCTGATTGTATATATTCTGAAATTTGAGTAATATCAGTAAATGTGTTAAAAATGTGAATTGATTAACTACATTATTTATCTGGGTATCAATTTTTATATCATTCATTTCAGCACGTTTAATTCCAAATTTGTGCGCATTTTTGAGTGACATGCTGAATAGTAAGCTTCGCCATTGATGGTAACTGTTTAATGCTGATGGGCTAGAAGTCACCTCGCCATAAGGTTCACATAGGCAATGTTTATATACCTCAATCCGCGTGCTTTTTCTCATGGTTAATGATCACTTGATGAGAATTGATGAGTACAGCCTCGCTCTTATCTTCCTTTCGTGCGATATCGTTGTGTTTCTGGAACCGTCGTGTTCGGTCTATCACCATGAGTAACACATTTTTGGACGAGAACTCACACACGGCAAGGTCAACTGACCCCTCGAGGTACCCATGAGATCGTAGGAAAAGTATAAGGTTCCTTATACTGAAAGCGCTTTATTGATGTTGTAGTAATCACTCACATATCTGGTTATTCGGATGTTAATACAGCTGAGTGTGGGGTGCAAGCAATGTGCTTGCAAAGTGGTCAGTGGGTCGATGGTAGATCATTGCCTATCCATCAGTAAATCAGTGAATATCTCGGCAATAAATATACACATCACAATCAAATGATCAGAATACTTCAGCTCAGGAGCAATTATGAGATGTTAGGAGCTCCTCATAATTGTGGTACGTCATCATGAGTGGCTCCCAACATTTTGAAGTGCCTGTGAGTTGCAATGACTGTTAAATTCTCATCGTTATGTATCATATCATGTCAGGAGTATCAAAATGGTATCAAGATTGTATTGTGATACTCTCTAGGTTAGCATAACTGCTGCTGAGCATCTAATTATTCTGAGATCCACATTGTAACTCGTCAAAATACACGCAGGTACTTCTGCTCGGGAACAATTTAAAGTAGTTCTGCACGGCACATTACAGGGCTGGGAGAACATTGTCAAGTCTTCATGAAACCGAAATAATCATATATAACATATATAGTTGAACGCTTTCCTGGTTGATTTTCAAGCATTCTGACGAGTAAACCAATCTAGTGTAACTAAATAAGTCTATTGAATGTTATACATTTCTAAATGATCATTGGTATGAACTATATCTGGTCACACAAAATATGTATGTGGAACTTGCACATTCCGCTCGCAAGTAAGTACTTTGAACTTTGAAGATGTGAACCAAATGCGAATGGCCTAAAGCATCAGTTATCCATGACATCACCGACTCCAAATTTACCGAGTATTTCGAAAGGCGGCCCCACCTTCTAGCTCCGTGACCCGGAGTATTTGTAAGGGTACTCCACATCGAAAAGCATATAAGCAGGCGGGATTCAACGTGAATTGAAAGGGCTAGCGACTTGCTAGCGACCCCACATGAGCACTGACCCAAAAACTTGGTAAGCACCTTCAATAGGTATGTAATACCTTTTTTCTTCTCCTTATTTGTACTAGTACGATGCTAGTTACTTACTAAACTGTACTAGTAATTACTGCTGTCGCTACATAGATTACAATGCTTGTATATAATATTCAAGTAATAAATAAGATCAGATATAATGTCCTAACTAATAAGTAATATTAAGTTGGATATACATTTGTTACTGTTCACACATTGTCTGCGCATAGTACACCATTTCTGATAAATATAGCTACTCATAACCCATCATGATTGGTATATTAACCCCTCATCGTCACAAGGTCCGTATAACTACATAATAAAACATAATTTCATGCTATATGTCAGATAATATTATGATATGTATACAGCCGCAGGTTGGATTGTGATTCACCACCAGAATTATCGAGTTGAGGGCAGCTCAAATTTCATCAACATCAGCTATGATGTGATCACGAGATTGTGGTGCATCATGTTAAATGTGGCACATTGTGATGGGTCATAACCGCTCAGGAGGTTCTCCAGAATTTAGTGATGTCGATGCACGTGTGATTAATGGCGTCGGTCTGTGAAATCGTCACAGCCACATGTCATCTTCGTTAATAAATCAATAAGGCCGACTAGCGGCAAGGCCCGCTACCTGAGGTGTATTATTGAAAGTTTATTGAATGGGTCATCTACGGTGTTCCAGAACAGCAAGCTTTTTCAAATTTGCTCAGCACTCATTCAAGCGCCAATCAAAAAACACTCTCGCACAAAGAGTAGGAGCAGCAAGTGGAGAGGCAGCATCCATCAACTACGTGATGTACCTCGACACCGCTAAAACAGCTATATTGCACACATAACGATGAGAGCCGACGTGAAGAGAAAGGTAAGTGTAGTGTAAACAGAATTAAAGAGATTCTATCGAAAGGACATGATTCAAGAGAGATAGTAAGAGTAGCAAGAGAGAAAATAGATGGCTAAAAAAAGAGTAAGAATAGGAAAGTAGTGGCTACAAATTGACGAGCTGCGGAAAAAGGGAGGGTGGGTAATGCAAAAGCTACAGACGAGACAGCCTAGCTAAAACCTAGCGGAGCACTCTGGTGTGAGAGGAAGAGGAACGATCAGTAAATGGCACCAAAGATTGCCAAGACTTACCAGGTGCGGGACGAGAAGGAGAGTGGAACAATGGTTCCTGTTTCTTCCATGAACCTTGTGTAAGGAGACTTCGAGGTAAGCCTTGCCTTACTATTGCACGAGCACGAGCAAAAGTAATTGAGTAAATTGAATTAAATTCAGTACTAAAAGAACCAAGTTCAAATCGCTGGTGCCAGCCGCCCATGAGGATTATTACATAAAGACTTCACGGTCCACAAAACCGCTCTCGTTCATCTATTGGACTACTGCAAGTTAGTAACTTGAACAATAAAAAATACAAAAGAACTTGTAAGTATGTTAATCAACGATTGGTCAACGACGCGCCGGACGCGATAAGTATGTAGTAGCTCCAAGCAGTTAGGATACGGGAATGCCCGATATTATGTGTGGGAAATTGGGAATTGTTGCTGGTTGCCATTATTTTTGGCAACCACGTGTATTTAAACTCCGGTTGATGGGAGGTGTTCGCTCTGCAAGAAACGAGTTTTCATCGCCCTACATAACCCTACTACCTTAAAAGGTAGCGGAAATCATGGCCACATCATACATGTTCCACAACTTCACGCACCCGCTCCCACTGCCCAGTACTACTACCTGCCAATACGAAACTTGCTGTAACCTCAAAGCATACTCGCCGCCACCTTGTTGTCCTGGAATGCGCAGGACACTTTCGTTTAGACCAAAGTAGATCCGACCTGCTGGTGTTGGCGGTTTGTCTATTACTTAATCCCCGCCAAGCGATGTGCTTGCTGAGTCCGTTTCTCGAGGATGTATTAAGAGGGGTAGAATTGGTATAGGTACAGATGTACGTGCCGTTTCGTCTTCGTCTATCGTTTTGGAGGGCACCTGCTGACTAGCCGTATCGACACGTAGCCAACCAGGTCAAGTAAACATATCACTGCAATCTCTATGGATGTAGTCCATCGTACCTAGTTAATCCAGGGGCATGGTATTGTAGTCACAGCTTCTCAACGTACCGGGCTGAATGTGGTGGAAGGCGAGAAGCGCGCTGTGCTTTGGGAATTTACTAACCCGAGGTATGCTTTCCCTGCGATACATGGCAATGTTTGAAGTACTGACGTTGCGGATAGTTCATACATTCTCATTTTCGACTGTAGATGTGAAAGTACAGCAGTCCAGTGCCTCTCAATCTGCCTCCGCCATATCCAGTACACCGCCGCATGAATATTCGTTTTGAGAAACTCTACAGCTGCTACAATCCCCCTCTTCGTCTCCCGATGTTCACTATTCTCCGAATCGTCTCCCACACCCACCACCACAGCGCATTCCAAGATTGGCCACATTACCCAGTACACCTACACTATCCCTCCAATCCCAAACTACGTCTAATGCTTCGTGCACTCATATCATTTGGTGACCTCTTTCGACGCGCTACGTGCGTAACATTCCACCTGGAACCGTCATTGGCATCGTTATCAGCGGGAGGCTCGAGCGTTCGTAGACAGCTAGGGGCCGTGTTTGATCCACAATCGGAGGAATGGTAGGGTTGGTACGACATACGACTGGTGGCGGCCCGTGGGATGTGAATAGTTAGGGACAGATGGACCGAACGAGAGGTGGGCGGAGGGTGATGATGATGACTACCTGAAGCTCCAACAGGAGTACAGGGGCTTAGCTCTTGCTACGAGAAGCCTGTACTTGGCTTGTACAGTGCTGGAGGGTGGTTAATGAGGTAGGTGTCCTCATTCAGGGCATACAAGTGTGCCAGAAGATCTTACTATAGTTATAGCCATACGTTCGTCCGTTCGCGTGCGGCGAAGCGACGCAAGGTATCTTACCTTCGACTGAATACAACATCTCCCATACCCATATCTATTCTACTTCCTGCAAAGCACCAAAGAGTGGACTAGCTCGGGGCATCTTCCCCCTCATCCCTCTCGACCACCCACTTCTCCGCTACCCCAAGAGGAACTTGAATAAGTGCTACGTCACGTGTCACCACGCACCCTATTCACGCAACACGAACCTACGGTTTCGTCTCCCAAGTTTCCACTCAATTAAGTACAACAGGCTATACATCTCCAGTATCCCACGAGTGCACGTCAGCCCTCGTGATATTCAGAGGGGTATCGGGGTATTTGGCAGGAAAGCTGCCACTGGGTGTTCTAGGTGTGTTACACACTCAATAAGGAAAGAGATTTGTAGGCGTATGAATGATGTTTTAGGTGTGATGCGACTCAGGTCGAGGAGGCAGGAATCAGTGTGCAGTTTGGGGACAAGTCGGATTGTGGACTGTTGGTTATAGAGGCTACTACGAAGATTGCGACAGGTTGCGGGGAATGCGTGAAAGTGGACTTAGCTCTCGATCCAACGAGTGGATCCTGTGCGCACCTCTTACTACCCAGGACCCCGCTTGAAACACCACCCCAACATTCCTCCTACGCACGCATATCGTCTGGCGTATGGAAGGTGATGGTGGATTCGGGACTGCTTTAAATACATCTCGAGTTAGACGCGCTGGCGGGCCGCCAGTGGAAAGGAATCCCGAATTTGTGATTTGGTGTCACTTTATCACGCGTTCCGAGTAGTGAGAGAGGCAATGTGACTGTGTGTCACCATCTGAACCAAGTCACAGACGCGGGTTCCTTCCCAACCATTACGGGAGTCGGGCAAAAGAGGCCAATGCAGGAAGCTCAGCGCGTCGAAGCTCTTGCTCCAGCTGTAAACCACTCCCCGCTCTTTCGACTTTCTTCCCCGTACCACTGAAATAGATGAGTCTCAGCCTACCGTTGCACTCAGCGCGGTGGATGCTCTGGCCGGACCCTCTCATCCTCACGTAGAGTCGGTGAATGACTCGCTTCTTGGAGTAGCCAGTACCACTGGCGCCACAGTCGACTCCAGGTATGTTCCTCATCCTCTATCCTATTCGTACCACTAACCAATCCCGCAGAGCATTCACCCTCAGAAGGCGACTACCTCAGTTCCCTCCCCCTCCCCCGAGCGCGAGCGGCACCCTCCACTCCGCGCAGATTCAACCACCCATCCACGCCAAGCCCCAACACGAACCCCCGGCGCAGTCTAGACGGCGTATCAGCGTCCCTCCTCCCTCTCGTCTTCGCAGAATCGCTCATCGAAGGTGCTGCAGAAGAGCAGCCCGCTGATCCAGAGCCCGAGGGTATGCGCTTCGGAGGGTGGATTGCCTGTTCGTGGGGCCTCGCCTAGGAGTATATGTGCGTTTTTCTTCCTCCTTTTCTCCTTCTCCCCGCCCTCTTCCATCTCCTTCTACACCCTTGTTCTCCCTCATTCTCCTCCCTCTTTGACTTCTTTGTTCTTCGTATATGCGCTATATGCTAATAAACTGTATACAGTATCAACCCACGGAACACACCCCTCAGACCCCCACCCGTCTATCACGTAAATCCCTCGCTTCCTCGCAGTCCCCGAGCAACTCCCGCCCGAGGGCCACCTCGCCCCTTAGAAGGCAACATCAATGGTCCTCGCACCTCCACCGTCTGCATCATGATAATCCAGTAGAAGAACCATGGATCCCTGATGACCCATTCAAATTCAAACATACTTGTTTCCCTTCCTTCACTTTCCCTTTTCGTTCTCGTGTCCGTGTCCCTGCTTCCCCTCTGCGCAGGGGGACCTTGAATCAGGACATGGAGGAGGGAAGGAAGGAGAAGCTGAGGAAGGGGAATATTGTCCTGCATGGACAAACATCTACCTCATCATCACGGATACATTCCCAAGGCAGAGATATATCTACACCTTCTCCATGTTCCAGTGATGTATTTCAGCCGCCTAGCGAGGATATTTGAAGATGTGGATTGATGTTGTGCATATGATGGGTGCGGAGGGGGATGTTTATATGTATCCTTTGCAGCATCAGCATCGACAGCTGCAGCTGCAGAAGGAGAGGGAAAGGGAGAGGGAGAGGGTGGAGCAGGGGTATCCTTCCCCGTGGCTCTTTTCTTCGCCTTCTCAGGCTGCGTCGCCTGCTTCTCCGCTGGTGTATCCACCGGGGCTGTATCCCCATTCACCTCTGCTGCAGTGGTCGATGGGGGTAGGGATAGGGTTCATGGCTCACGTGGGTGCTGCAGTTGTTGATGGGCTTGTTGATGATTGGGGGCTTTCTAGTGTGGGTGGTGGAGCTGGAGGCTCGGGAGAAGGAATGGCGCCTGCTCTGGTCCGATTCAAGTACAGCTGGGAAGCATTCGTCGATTTGCTATTGAGATAATGGAAGATGCTTAATTTGACTAGTGACTTGTTGGCTTTGTACATCTCTTTCTCTTTCCTTTCCTTGCATTGATTATGTTACTGATGTTACTGTAGAGGAATCTTAATGACATTTCAAGTCCCTGAAAGTTTATTGTACGAGTGTTTTTTTATTGTGTGTTTTGGGGCTATGAGGAGTATGGAGAAGGTGTTGCGGTGAGCCGAGGTTTGTGTTTTTCTTTTTGCTTGTTTAGTTCGTTGCTTTTTTCTTTTGTTCTTGAGTGTTCTCTTTTGGGTTTTGACACTGACAAGTCACTACCTATGCCCTTTTTTTGATTTCTAATCTTGATGTGTTCTTCCTTCTGCTACCTTAACATTGATGTGTTTTCTGTTCTTCCCCTTTGCTTGACGCATTGCTCCTTTTCACTCCCTTCCTTTCTAATGCTGACAATCTTTCTTCTTCCTTGCCCCTTCCTCTCTTAACACCAATGCTGACAACACCCCACAGGAAGCAAGAAAAGACTACACCCTAATATGGTGGAATGTATGGGGTATGGGTATTGCTCTCAATGTCAGTGGTATGGCTAGCCTGGTCTACTCTCCTCTTTCTTCTCCCCATACTTTTGTATGCATGGTGTACTGGCTTGCTTTCTGACCATTCACATGCCCTGTTAAGTAGCAGAGAGATGTTAGCACCAAGGGTGGTAATTACTCTCATGCTTGTGCTTGTGCTTGTGTATTTGGAGATGATTATGAGGACATTGAGGAGGTATGGGAGTTGGGAGGGTGTGAGGGGGATTTTGGGTGCATGGGCAGGGAGTCCTCTGCTTGCTCCTGCTTTGAATGCAGGGGGTTGGAGGGAGGGGGTCATATTGCCTTCTATTCCTGTTGGGAGTTCTGCTTTTGGAAGTCTGCTACTTGGGGGTCCTTCTGCACCTGTAGGTGTGAGTGTGGCTGAGAGGGAGAGGGAGAGGGAATGTGGGAAGAGGGAATGTACTGATTGGAATGGGAGGAGTGGTGTGTAGAGGGAGGTTGAGGTTGGAAGGACTGTTTGAGGGAGTAGGGAGGGTGAGTAGGGAGGGTGAGAAGGGGAGTGAGAAAGGTGTTGGACTCAGTGGATGATTTTGGTTTGAGGTGTGGTTTGGTGTTTGTGTTGCAGCTTCATGATGATACTTTGACATGCCCTTTCTTGATGATAACTTATTCTGTCATGAGATAATGAGCTTTCTTTTTTTCTTCAATGTTTTGTATGTTTTAGACAATTGTTTGTAGCTTAGTATTAATGAATTTGTACTGTACTTTTGATAGTTTTTTAGTGTAGGAATTCAGCTTGAATTTGTAATGTGTAATTTGTACTTTGTGCATTTGCGGAGAACCTCACTAGGGGAATTCAAAATTGACCATATGACAATCACATTCCAATGGTGTGAAGCAAGTGACAGCAATGGGTTGTACCTGCTAAGTTTTGATCAATTTGATACCCACATTTTTGCAGCCTCACAACAATACATGCTCTGAGTTTGATACAACATCAGCAGTCTTTGGAGTTGGGGATAGAAATACACAAGAGGTTGATGCCCACTGATTAGATAGATGTTGTAAGCCTTTTTTTATGGCCCCATCCCCACTGTATAGCTCTTCTAATGTCAGATGATGCTTACTAAGTGTCCTTCAGGTTTAACTTGCACACTTAATATTTGCCAGTATGGAATAAACATAGCAATTATGCTATTGGCAGTAATTAGTAACTACTACAATATTGTATCTACTGTGTGCCAAGAATTTGCTTTCTCATATCCAAAATTTCAATTTTGAGCTTTTCTGCATCTTTACCTTTACTAGGGCTATAGTATGTAACTGCAAGATTGGCTATGTTCCAAAGTGCTTCCAGATCCTCATTGCCAAGAATTTACTTTCTCATATTCAAGACATCAGTTTCCATCTTTTCTGCATCTTTATGTTTACCCAGATTTTTGTATGTAACTGCAAGATTGGCCATGCTCCAAAGTGTATCAGGATGCACATTTTGAAGAATCTGCTTTCTCTTATCCAAAGCTTCAATTTCCAAGTTTCCTGCATCTTTATGTTTACCCAGATTCTTATATGTAACTGCAAGACTGTACAAGTTGGGTTAAGGTTTACAGTAGCACATAAGTAGACTTGCTTACATCACCACTCTTCAGTCTTTCTTACCATCATCCCTATGCCTGTGTAGCTAGTTTCTGCCCATAGGACTAGTCTTATGCACTTGGAACTGAGGAAGGCTCACCCTGTAGAGGACTATACCTCTACAAAGACTAACCATGCTTGAAAGTGTATTAGGGTGCTCATTGTCAAGAATTTTCAGCTTTAAGAAAGCTCAGAGTCAACTGGTACATCAATTTACTTCAAAATATAATGCAATTTTTCACATTTATGCATTGAAATAGACAACTTTTTTGAACCATTATAACATTCAACAGTTGCAGAAATGACATGTGACATACACCAGATTTTGGCATATTTGAGGGCTCTGTGACATGTGACTGCTGAACTATTTCAATTGGTACAGTATGTGGAATACATGTGGGTCACAAAAGTGATGGCAGTTCCCACACTTCAGGAGACATACTTATCATGTTGTCTGGCATATAGGATATCACACAATGCTCCGAATAACTTATAACTTATGATATCTGTAGTACATAGCTGTATAAGTCAGATGCTTAAATTTCATAGTGATACAATAACTCAGTAGTGTTTTATAAGCCATTTTCCTATGTGTCTTCTATCTCATTCTGTAAATAATTGATTGACTGATATATTTTCATGTGGGCTTCAGAATGCCATGAATCTTTTGTGAGACATAGTATACATGATATATAATATAACACCAAAATTATATAAATATTGTGCCATTCATTGACTGGAAATAAGAGTCATAATATTTATTACACTTGGTTCACTTATGTGCTTCATCCTCTACTACAGAATATTTCTCTTAGATTGAATCAGTGTCACTGTGTTTAATCATAATTTGTTAATAGCATAACTCACACATATGATGATGAAATACTAAGCAATTCTAACAGCTAATAAAGAGCACAAATCATGATTTCTGAATTTCACAGACCTGAAGAAGATGAAAGCTCATTTTTATTGTATCATATTTTCATATTGGTTTGTCCTTTTCAATATATATTTTAATATGTTATAGTGTATGTTAGAAAGACCATATCTCAAGAATATCTCAAGGAAAATTCTATTACAGAGATTTCTATAAGGGGGTTAGTAAGGTGTGTTACATACATAGAACTAGTTATTTGAAACAGGCATATCACAACATTAAACAAGTGAATGAGCATTTACTTTTAAAATCCTGTAGATTTCATAGTTTAGTACATATATGTGAAGTTCCAAAGCAATTAAAGCTGTGTGTGATGTGCTATACCTCAAAAGATGTGACAGACCCTTCTCCTTTTGTGTGGGAACTGCCATCACTTTTGTGATCTGTGTGTAGAACTACTCTAGACTACTATACATAATGACATACAAAGTTTCAGATACAGAAACCATGTGGAGCAGTGCAACACATGTAGAATTCCATGTGGTTGAGCAGCAGTGAGATACTCTCATTGTGGGAGCTCTTTACACTTAGCCATGTGTTCTGTACAGATCCATGCAGAATCCATAGGGAATTTTCAGAATCCATGTGGAATCTGCACAGATTTTTTTCATTTTGGCAGAGGTTTTTTTGGGTCTGTACAGATTCTGCACAGATTCTGAAAATTCCATACGGATTACACAGAATTCCTCAGAATTCCGCATTACAGACTTGAAAATTCTGTACAGAATTTTATTATACTTATTTCCTTGCATGTGACACTCTGCATTAAGCGTGACACTAGGTGTTGAGTGTGATACTAGATGTTGGGTGTGACACTATACATTAAATGTGACACTATAAGCGTGACACTAAGTGTTGAGTGTGACACTAAGCATTGAGTGTGACACTATGCATTGAGTGTGACACTATGCATTGAGTGTGACACTATGCATTGAGTGTGACACTATGCATTGAGTGTGACACTATGCATTGAGTGTGACACTAAGTGTTGAGTTGAGTGTCACACTATACATTAAACATGACACTAAGCATTGAGTGTGACACTATGCATTAAGTGTAACACTATACATTAAACATAACACTATACATTAAGCATGACACTAAGTATTGAGTGTGACACTATGCATTAAGTGTAACACTATACATTAAACATAACACTATACATTAAGCATGACACTAAGTATTGAGTGTGACACTATGCATTAAGCATAACACTAAGTGATGAGTGACACTCTGCATTAAGCATGACACTAAGTGTTGAGTGTCACACTATACATTAAGCATAACACTATGCATTAAGTGTAATACTATGCATTGAGAATGATACTATATATTGAGTGCATCATGGATTTTGTATAGTGTGACAAGGCAGCAATGCATAAATCCACACAGAATCCATATAGAACAATTACCTCTAATAATAATAATAGCTACTATATAAATTCTGTATGGTATCTATACAGGTCTGTACAGATCCATACAGACCTCTTGGGGGAGTGTAAATTACTGCATTTTGGGCATTTAGCTGTCATGTAACCTGTCATGTAAGTTGTCATGTCTGATCATCAGTAGATCAATGGTGATGAATGTCACAACAAACTGACCTACAAAAGTGATTTGCAAGAACAAAGAAATTAGCATGCGGGAGCTGCAAAGTCAGAATATCAGAGGTGAGTTGGAAAGGATTATGTAAGACATTCTTGATAAGATTATGAGTGTGAGGTCATGTGTTCAATTTAGCCTCAGCATAAATCACTATAAGTATTATATTTGACATAGTGAACATTTAGTCTTTGAATATATTTGACTGAATTAATGAAAGGTATAAATTTG
This sequence comes from Cyathus striatus, assembly GCA_025738555.1. Classification (NCBI taxonomy): domain Eukaryota; kingdom Fungi; phylum Basidiomycota; class Agaricomycetes; order Agaricales; family Nidulariaceae; genus Cyathus; species Cyathus striatus. Next base: position 1,625,896 of record JAOVFP010000010.1, on the reverse strand, counting down.
AGCTACAGTTTATAATACAAAGAATATTTTCAGGTGGAATAAGTAGTTCATGTCTCACATTTTTTCATTGAAATATACATAACTATTAACTGATGGTAGAGTCAAAATACAATTGTAATAAGCTGACAAAATAAATGGAATATGTTAAATTACATTTTCACAGTATGATATCAGTAAAGTAATACATTTATTGTTAGTTAGGTGAGTAGGTATTAAGAGGTGCACTTGTATTAAGTTCAAGGTTGTTTGGTCTAATGGTAAAAATGTGATTTTGTCTACAGCCCTTTTGTGTCGTGAAAGCATGTGAGTTTGAATGATGATGGGTTCCTTTTTTTAACCAGTACCAATTAAGAATCTTTCAAATTTCTAGCATTTGTCTGTTATTTATGGTGTGTTTCTTATCAATTTGTCTTTATTCTACATATGCTGTACAACATAAAAATAATGAATACATAGGTAAAGCATACTACTATCTAATACAGAATATTTGCAATGCACAAGGCTGTGCAAATGGGAGTGTGGACCGAGGTGGAATCAAACACATGATCTCACACTCTTAATCTTATTTGGAGTGTTTTACATAATCCTATCCAGCTCACCTCTGATATTCTGACTTTGCAGCTCCCACACGCTAATTTCTTTGTTCTTGCAAATCACTTTTGTAGGTCAGTTCATTGTGACATTCATCACCATTGATCTACTGATGATCAGACATGACAACTTACATGACAGGTTACATGACTGCACAGAACACAACAGCTAAATGCTCACCATGTCTTGGAGTGCAAGTATGAAGTCACATGACTTATTCCCACTACCTTAAAAGGTAGTGGGTGTTGGGGAGGTTTGGATTTCCTTATAAGACAATTTGTGGATCACATTCAGGATCTCACTTTCTGGCCATCTGATTGGCTGATGCCTTTCTGAGACACTTAGTGATTAGTTACTGTAACATTCTCTGTGTAAGTATTGAAGAATACATTAATCATCATCTTTCCCTCTCATCCTCATTTGCATTCCCTACACATTCTCACCTCTCCAAGAGCCATGGCTTTCAATTTAATTTATCACTTCTGGTGAGCTGCTGGATGACAAACTGTTTAGGGAGCAGGGGTTTTATTGAGTTCATTTGGAATCAATCAATCAAATCAATCCTTTTGTAGTTTGAAATCAATGACAATTAGAAAAGAAATCAATGAGAAATAAATGTGCAATCAATGAGAAATCAATCAAAAATCAATCAAAAATCAACAGGATATACTAAATAGTAAGGTGGTAAACTATATACATACACTTACTTTATCTACTAGACCATAAGTCCTTTTCTAACAAGTAAATTTTTCTATATATTACACATACCTGGAGAGTGAAATAAATGTTGAAATCAATCACTTGTACTTAGCTTAAATCACATTTCAAAGTGAAATCATTGCTGAAATCAATGCTAAAATCAATGTTGTTACATAGGTAAGTCAATGGGAAATCAATGGGAAAATCAATGATAGTTCAATAGAAAGTCAATGGGAAATAAATATGAAAATCAATGTCATATCATACAGAAGTCATTGTTGGGATCAATGTTAAATTCAATATTATTTCAATACTTGTCTTATATTTATATTCTTCATACATAAGTGCACATATTATGTAAAAAGTATTATATTAGTAATAATGATACTATTTAGAAAACATGATCATATGATTTCATCATTCTAGCATTTTTGAAACTAGTACACCTCTGTGAAGGCTATAGAATAAAATGAAATAATATATTGATTTTAGTATTTATTTCGCATTTGTTACCATTTTGTTTCTCATTGTGTTCTCTGTGATATAACATTTATTTTAGTATTTAGTTCGCATTTATTACCTATTTATTTCTCATTGATTTTCCAATTGATTTCCCATTGATTTCAACATTTATTTCACTCTCCAGATATATGTGATATAGAGAAAAGTTGACTTGTTAGAAAAGGACTTATGGTCTAGTAGATAAAGTAAGTGTATGTATATAGTTAACCACCCCACTATTTAGTATATCCTGTTGATTTTTGATTGATTTTTGATTGATTTCTCATTGATTGCACATTTATTTCTCATTGATTTCTTTTTTAATTGTTATTGATTTCACTCTAATGATTCCAAGTGATTTTTCATTAAAATGGAATTGATTTCAAACTACAAAAGGATTGATTTGATTGATTGATCCCAAATTTATTAATTTAACGATCTCACATACCAATGATGATACCAAATGCACTCAATAAAGCCCTTGCTCACTAAACAGTTCATTGTCCAGCGGCTTACCAGAAGTGATTGATCAAATTGAAAGCCACAACTCCACACAGTCAATGAGGACTGTAGGACTACTAAGCATGTTTGATTGTGCTTATTTGTTCAGTTATCATTTTGTTATGGAAGTTTCAAAGTCTAAGATGCAATGGCTGCATACAGGAGTATAAGCTTGTTATATTAGTTGTATTATTGTTTCTGAGGTTGTGCAACTCCTACTGAAAGAATGACCTCCTTAGCAGAGATTAGAATAATAGGTCTTAGACAGCAAGTGATCAACCATTTCATAATCATAGATGAGTCTTGGATGTCACTTACTTCCATTTTTTTCAACTTCAATGACACAGACTTTAGAATGGCCTGGGTTGCTTTGGAGAATGTACATAGCAGTAGTATTAGTCACAATGTAGAAATTCCTGCATTGCAAGACTAGTTCTAGCATTACTTCTTTCACCATACTTAATAGTACTTTGCCTCCATTCTAAGTCATAGCATTAAAATTAAACAATCATTGTGGAATAAATCTATGGCATATTACCCAATCCAAGTGGACATCCAGCATTGGTATCACAAAGGTAGTACAGAAAGCCATTTGGAAACTCTCTGGCTATATGATCATATTATTGACCAGCTTAGAATACATAGGTAAAGTGATGGCAAAATAGGTTCACTGTTCCCACAGAATCTAGGATCATACATCCCAGTAATGTTGTGATCATTAGTAATTTTCTCATTCAGTCTACAATGATTACATTTCAGCTGAAAGGGGTAATGTTTTCTGATTGTTGTGATCTATAGTCCAATGTGAATACATTCCACAGAAGTTAAATCCTTTCTAAATAGCTACTAGCTGAAGTTCAAGCCTAATTTACTACATAATAGTACATCTATGAGTCCCCATATTCTTGTGACCTAATATTCCTGTTTCTCAGGTTGGCTTTCAGAGAACTCTCATTCTAATCATACCCCACTTCTTCTATGATATTCTTCCAAAGATGAGTCTGTACTACTTGGTTCTGTGAAGAAAATTGATCAAGACAAAGCCAGTGTGCATTCATTTATTTGTGCATTATACATTTGTCAAAGTTTTAGTATTAATCTAGAGCCCTGACTCAAAGCATAAATGTTATTATAAAGTTGAATTAGCATCACTCACCATCATTATAGCATTTGAGTAAACATAAGCCAGTGTGAAAAGGCAGTTTCCATCACACTTATGGAGTTATAAAGTTAAGAAATGTATTTAACTGAAGAGCTGAATCCACTGAGAAAATAAGTGTTGATCCTAAATATCATAAATATATACCCCAAATGAATGCTCATTATATTTTGACTTAATGAAGAGAATGAAGAAATACAATGTTCCATCATGTAAATCAAGGTAGTCAGTGGGGCTTCTTTACTGACACCTGATTTGTTTCCCATTATAGCATTTCTCAGGCCTCTCCTATCTCTGATAAAGTCTCTCTCTACTCTGAAGAAGGTCAGCAAAAATAATGCAGCTACAGTATGTATATTTGAGAGGCCATTTTTTGGCAAAAATAAATAAACTGACATACTTTGAAGAGCAAGTATGAAGCCATAAGAGGTCATTTGTTGCTTTATAAGGTAGTGAGGTACAAATCCTACACATCCTATACTCAGGATAGCCACAGTTGATTTCAAATATGCAATGGACACAAGTGTTGAAAATTTTAATGAAACCTAAATCATGTTATGGTAAGTACTCTTTCATTATTAGGCTTCTGTGATCAACACACCATAATTTATGCTGGATCCACAATACTTGATGAGTGAATATATCTTCTGCTCAATATTTTCCCACACCTATGAACAGAATTGTTAAACAGAAAATGACTATTAAGATGTGAGTATAAATGTTTGGCAAGTGATAACCTGAGGATGAATGCATACTTCTTTTGTTATTGCTATACAGTGCACACACATGGAGTATAAATATCAGGTCAGTAGAAAAGTACTTCATCAGTAAAATTATATATGATATCGTATACCAAAGAAGTTATAGCAGTAACTGGAACCAAATGTTAGAGCAAAGAAGAATGTATTAATGTTTAAGCATACCAAACTACTTGTACATCAGCTCTTACTTTTGCACCCTCATTGTAGACAGTAATAAACTAGTCTAAAGTATGTTGTGTGCTCTGTGAGACTCCATGGAGGATAATATGTCTACACAATCAGTATTTGAGGATATTCAACCCCTCTTCTGGGACCAAATTACCAACTTCAGTATCAACCAGGTATTTATACTCACTCTCCTCCATTCTCACCTTCACTGACACACTCCAGATCACCTCAAATGTCTTTTACAAGCAGGACAAACTCCCTGACTTCACAGCAGCAGTTTCAACAGGTGAATTTTATGAACTCTAAGACATTCTCAAATCCCTCTTTGTCTCCAACCACCTCCAAAATCCCACCTTGTTCTCAAAAGAGAACTATTCAATGCCCAGCTCTAACTCAATCTCCCCCAAGACATCTATTTCAAGATTGTAAAGTGCCAGAGGGTGTACTACTTAATGGATCAGTTAAAGAAGACTAGGAAGAAGCTGGAGCTGGAGAGCAATGGGAAGGTGTTCAGTGAAGAGTTGGCAAGGGTTATGAGGTTGAAGCTGGCTGTAAATGGGGCAAACTTGACAAGAGATTATTGGGTTGGCCTATTCAGTCAGGCTCCATCCTTACCACAGCAATGTTGCCTAGTGAAGAGTCCTTTGTTCTCAAGAAAGGTGCCTGGCCCAAAATTTCTGGTTCTCTGTGGCCCGTGTGGCTAGGGTGTGCCACTATCAATTCCAATCCACTGATGCAAGTGTTAATATGTCACTGGGTATTCCAAGGAATTCATCAGGGGATTTGAAGGTCAGTCACATGAAAGTTAGATTGGGGGAGGGGTTTAGGTGCAGTAAGTGTGGTAGCTGAGAATCATGAATGTGAGCATTCCAGTTTTAATGACAATGTGGTGCTGAAGACTGTTTAGAATTGCAGGTGCTGCAGAATATGTCCACATGCTCATATTGCATATCCAAATTATACTCAACACATATACACTCATGCTCTCACAACAACTTCTACACATACATTAGAACTCTTACAACAGGATTGATGAGAAATTACTTAGACTGGCTTACTCAACCCTTCATCCTTGCTATGCATAGGTTACCCATTTGTCCTTGAGCATGGTGTCAGTGCTGAATCAGTTCAATCACCACAGTCTATACTTATCATTAGACTATGCTGTGCTTTATTTGGGTATGTCTCTCAATGCAAGTGCTTAGTGGATTAGCAGGTGTTCTGAGGAATTAGAAATTTGTTGTAGATCCCTGTGCAATTAGTCAATTGCAGGCTTGGCTGAGGAGGGTTTAGGGATGAGTATACACATGTGTTAATGCTCTGACAACAGGATTTGCAGACACATCAACTCTGCAAGTCTTGTTCCACATTCAGTGGGATACTCTTGGAGTGCAAGTACAAAGTCACATGACTTTTTCCAGTCTGTGCATAACTGCAGTAACCAGTTTGGAGATAATGGTTCTATTGCCTCATATTTGGTCATGTAACAAGAATATGTGTGACATCTTCCTTTAGGTCCAATCAAGTACTGAATGTATGTACAAGTCTTTGGGCTCTAGTAATTAGATATTACACATATGCATCAGGAAACAATGTCATTGCAAGGTAGAGCTACATAGCTTGGCTAACAGTAATATCTCATGTGGGAAAGTCCCCTTTTCATCAATCCATATAGAACCATGTCATCACTTGATAGCACAACATAGATCAGTATGGGTCAGGTTTTTCCTTTATAGTTCCATGTAACTATGCTTATACATATGTAAGCAATCTGTCTATTGGACTATGGGAGGTATGTAGGCAGCAGATCCAGTTTACAATCCACATCATTTTACTTCTTTTGAATATGGAACTAACTGTTATGATTTAGTTCTGGAAGATGTAAATTGTACAAGTCAAAAGTCATGTGACTTTAACAAGTTTGAAAACAAGTTAAGTCAGTTTTGAAGTACTCATTACAAAACTAAGGGACTTAAGTCAAATGAACTTAAGTGTAAGTTGAGTAAGAATACAGTAGTATTTCTTTAATCTGAAGCTTGAGCTCTACAGCCCAACTTCCTACTGTTTAAATACAAACTGGTTTGTACTAATAATAGATAAACTATGAGTCAAATAAAGTATGTAAGTGCTGCACATTACTAAGGCACAGTAAAAGAAGTTTGAAAATAAAGTAAGTATAGTACAATGACTCAGAGTGAGTCATAACAAGTCAGAACTATGAGAAGTAAAGTATAAATAAAAGTTGACTTAGAGCCAGGCTCCTAAAACCAGCATGCTTGTATCTTGCTACAACCTCCTTAGGTAAACAGAGTCAAATATTTGCTTAAGGCAAATAAACCTAAGGGAGGTTCTGCTTGATAGAGCGGCTGGCACTTGTCGCTGCCAACGTTTCCCCGCCGACCCTTTCCATCAACAGGGAAATCGACAGCAGCACATTCCGCTTTCCCACCTCTTACCTACTCGCGCTCACGAACACAATACTTAATCTACAATTATCTGAGCCTCATACTCTCTACCTACTTACTCTCAAGCACACAAATAATTTAATTTTGGTCTAGCTTCAGTTATTCTTGTTGACTGTAGTACTTGTAGTGCTGTTGAGTAATACATAGAACAAACTATATTTTCGAAGTTATTGGCTAGTACAGTCAACTCTGTATAAATACATGCTGTCTAAATACATACTCTGCTTAATTTAATACTTTTTCGGTTCCACCAAGTCCAGCTTAGCCACCAAAAATCCTTCTCACTATTACATACTCTGTACTATTTAATAGCTTTTTAGGTCCACAGAACACTATGTATTTAGACAGAGTTGACTGTACACATCTAACTGAAGTGAAGTGAAATATTAAAAATCAAGCAAGTCTATACTCCTGATGTTCCATAGTCTACAGACAATTAAGCAGTCAAATAACTGAATGATAGTTGCCTGAATGGCTCAGGCCCAGGCTCCATACTACAGTCAACTCTGTCTAAATACATAGTGTTCTGTGGACCTAAAAAGCTATTAAATAGTACAGAGTATGTAATAGTGAGAAGGATTTTTGGTGGCTAAGCTGGACTTGGTGGAACTGAAAAAGTATTAAATTAAGCAGAGTATGTATTTAGACAGCATGTATTTATACAGAGTTGACTGTATATATCTAAAAAGTAATTTCATCAATTACACTTGTAAATCTGTGAAGAAAGACTTACAATATATTTAACTCTGAGTTACATATTAAAATTTTTGGCAGGTAAAGTAATCTTAGTGTAACATGTACCTTTAATTACAAAGTCTTGTATTCTGGTGGATAAGTAGTGGTCTTACTTTGATAAACATGGCATAATTATATGATATATTGTGAGAGCTATCGTTCAATTCTCTAGATGCACAGTTGCTTTATATCTTTGTATCACGTAGCCTTCAGCCATTACAACCATTGAATACTTTATATAATTATGAAGTGTCCCCAACAGGACTTAGATGATTACTTACACCTTACAACATCATCTTATTGTGACAGAACTGGTAGCCTGTATATGTCTGGTTGTATGCAGTGTGATTGACAAGGACTGTGCAATTTTTCACCTACTACCTGCTCAACTATGGTGGCCAAATGGCGGTACAGTACAATGCAGTCTATTCCAACCATAGCACACTCCATATTGCTACCAATACATCAAACCACGCCAATGTTCTGCAATAGCTTGTAAGGTAGTTTAGATACAATACAGACCTTGAAAACAATATTTTTCGAAAAAAACAAAAATTTACAAAATATTTGGCATTTCTCTTTCAGATGTGTTACTTACCCTTAAATTTTGGCATACCAGGGAGGTGCGTTACACGTTACTGCCGAATTGAATATGTTAGTAAAGTAACTCAATCAAGACCAAAATTAAATTATTTGTGTACTTGAGAGTAAGTATGTAGAGAGTATGGGGCTCAGATAATTGTAGATTAAGTATTGTGTTCATGAGCACAAGTAGGTAAGAGGTGGGAAAGCGGAATGTGCTGCTGTCGATTTCCCTGTTGATGGAAAGGGTCGGCAGGGAAATGTCGGCAGCGACAAGTGCCAGCCGCTCTATCAAGCAGAACCTCCCTTAGGTTTATTTGCCTTAAGCAAATATTTGACTCTGTTTACCTAAGGAGGTTGTAGCGAGATATGAGTGTGCTGGTTTTAGGAGCCTGACTGAGAGCAAGCATTATGAGTCATAACTAAAAATATAACTAAGTATAGAAATGTTTGGCATCAAAGATTGTACCAAACATGTCAAAGTAAAGTAATTGTAAACAGAAGAAAGAAAAGAGAAACCATAACACTAACAATTCTTACAGTTACCACATACCTACTTATGTCCAATGCCATTGCTCCATTCCTCTCTTCCCTCAGAGCATCCTCCTTTCCACTCACCCTTTCCCCCACCTTTCCTCCTGCATTTCTTTCTCTTTCTCTCCTCTCCCTTGACTGTACTATCAATTTTATATCCTGGATTGCCTAACTGCTTGCATCATCTCAAAGTGAGTATCTCCCTTTTGCTCTTTCTGACTCTCACAAAGTACAATCAGATACATTTTCAGGCACTGTTGCCTTATTTCATCTTACTGGTGAGACATATTGTTTTCTCTCCATCCTTAAATCTTCATATATGCATTGTTTCTGGGCTGGTTTGAAGATTTTAGGCATGTTTGCAGTGCATGGCTGGACCTCCCCAGTATTGCTAACTCCTGAGCTTGAGTTTTCTGCTATTTCCAAGTCTATGTAGTGTCATTACTAATTTGTAACATTAGAGTCAAGATGGCTTCTACTGCATATATTCAACCTGCCCCATGCTCTTGCAGTCAGTTCATTTGTCTCATGCTAGTGCTAGCTCTAACACTCTATTTGTTCTATGAATCTACTGCACTCCTCTGATGTGGGCTTCTGATGAGGATTGGTGAGTTCATTACATTCCCAACCTTCATCTCATGCTATATATGAATATGATGAGGTTACCTATGTCCATCAACTATACATGCAATCTTGGTTGAGCTGAATGGGGTGGGTAGTGGGAGCAAGAGTAACAGAACAAGGGAAGAGAAGGAGCAGGTAAGCAGAGTGAAGGAACAAGGGAGCAAGAGGAATGGAGAAGAAGGGGTAATGCAGGAGCAGGGAGAGCAGGGAGAGGAAGGGGGGGCAGGGAGCAGGGGAAGGACACTTGGTGAGGCTCAACACATGCTCAACAGTACTTGACCAATGGAATGAATTGGTTCTATTTATCTTATCAAGCTGATTTAAGACTTACCTGGATTGACTATGCTCAATTCAATTGAGTATTTGAAAAAAACAAGCCAGAGTGAGCATCAAGCTGGATCTGCTTACTACAGCTCATTTTCTGCCCATTCTTTGCTCAATCCAGCTGGACTAATTTTTCACTGGGACTTCAAACTCACCCAACCCTTGTACTCTGATGTGCAATACTAATACTGAGTTTTGATAATGTATGACAAGTAGAGATTTAACCATTAAATATCTTGAGGTGATCAGTTCAATGATGCTGATTATTACAGGCTGGGTATACCCATGCACATCCCTAAGAATGTCTATTGTCAAGAATTTGCTTTCCCATACCCAAAACTTCAATTTCCAGTGTTTTCCTGCATTTTTATATTACCATAGGTGATTGATTGTGACTGCAAGATTAGCTATGCTCTGAAGTGTATCAGAATGCTCATTGCCAAGAAGTCACTTCCACACATCCAAAACTTCAATTTCCAGCCTTTCTGCATTCTTATGTATAACTGCAAGATTGGCCATGCTGGAAAGTGTATTAGGATGTTAATTGCCAAGAATTTGTTTTCTCATATCCAAAACTTCAATTTGGAGTTTTTTTGCATTTTTATATTTACTCAGGTGATTGTATGTAGCTGCAAGGTTAACCATGCTCTGAAGTGTACCAGGATGCTCATTGCCAAGAATTTGCTTCCTCATATCCAAAACTTCAGTTTCCAGCTTTTCTGCATCTTTATATTTACCCAAATGACTGTATGTAATAGCAAGATTGGCCATACTAGAAAGTGTATCAGGATGCTCATTGCCAAGAATTTGCTTTCTCAAATCCAAAACTTCAATTTTTAGCTTTTCTGCATCCTTATGTTTACCTAGATTACTATATGTAATAGCAAGACTGGCCATGATCCAAAGTGTATCAGGATGCTTATTGCCATGAATTTGCTTTCTCATATCCAAAACTTCAATTTCCAGCTTTTCTGCTTCCCTATGTTTACCCAAATGACTGTACATAACTGCAAGATTGGCCATGCTTGAGAGTGTATCAGGATGCTCATTGCCAAGAATTTGTTTTCTCATATCAAAAGCTTCAATTTTGAGCTTTTCTGCTTCCTTCTGTTTACCCAGATAACTGTATGTAGCTGCAAGATTTGCCATGCTCTGAAGTGTACCAGGATGCTCATTGCCAAGAATTTGCTTTCTCATATTTAAAACTTCAATTTCCAGCTTTTCTGCATCCTTATGTTTACCCAATTTACTGTATATAACTGCAAGAGAGACCATACTTGAAAGTGTATCAGGATGCTCATTGCCAAGAATTTGCTTTCTCAAATTCATAACTTTAATTTCCAGCTTTTCTGCATACTTCCCCTTACCCAGATTACTGTATGTAACTGCAAGACTGGCCATGATCCAAAGTGTATCAGGATGCCCATTGCCAAGAATTTGCTTTCTCAAATCCAAAACTTCAACTTTCAGCTTTTCAGCATCTTTATGTTTACCCAGATTACTGTATGTAGTTGCAAGATTGGCCATGCTAGAAAGTGTATCAGGGTGCTCATTGCCAAGAATTTGTTTTCTCATATTTAAAACTTCAATTTCCAACTGTTCAGCATCTTTGTGTTTACCAAGATCATTGTATGTAGATGCAAGAGTGGCCATACTCTGAAATGTATCAGGATGTTCATTGCCAAGAATTTGCTTTCTCATATCCAAAACTTTGTTCATCAGCAGTTGACCATTTTTTTTATTACCCTGGTTCAAATATGAAGTTGATAAATAATAAAGTTCACTGAGTACCATTTTGCTATAATGAAGATTATCTGAATTAATCTTTTGACCTATATTCAACCACATGTTTTCATTGATTATTAAGCTATCAATTGAAGTTTCATGATATCCTACAAGCTTTTCTAAATATGTTAAAGCAATTCTTAATCTATACACTCCTTCTGTATTATATTTACCACATTTCTTTAGTATGCTTGCTAAAATGCTGAAAATATCATTGTAGTACCCAGAATTAATTTCTTTATTATCATGAAATAAATTTTGCATAATATGTGGTAGGAGATTGTTCATATAGATATATTCTGCAGTTGTATCCTCAGTACAAACAGAGCTCACTAATATTGATCTAGCATTTAGTATCCACAATTGTTTTTCTGTCACAGATAACCTATCTTGACAATATGTCTGTACCAGTGGATGTATATTGTACAGTAATTTTATCTTAGTTTTATTCATCAATGAAAATGAAAGAAGCAATTCAATGCTTTCCATAAATAGCCATTCATCCCATTCACCACATTCATTCACATTTAAAATTGACACATCCATGGATGGTAGATATGAAGGTAAATCAATATCTTCATACTGCTTCTTGTGTATTGGAAAATACCTTGCAGCTCTTTCAAATATTGATTTTGATATCTTTTCATAATGAAAAAATGCACAGATATTTATAAGAGTTATTGCATATTGTGCTGTAGCTGCTCTATCTTTATTTCCATTGTCAATTGAATCTTCCAATATTTTTTGAAATGAAATCTCCCATGTTTTATACACTGTCCTGTTATATCCTGATGCACCTTTAAATTTATCATGGTTCAATATTTTTGGTCTGAACTTCTCATAGAGTTTAATGAAATCACCAATCTCATAATGTACTTGAGCTATATATGCTCCAGCCATATCAATAGCCAATGGAAGATAATGCAATTTTTGAACTACTATTTTTGCATCATTCAAGTCTTTTGTATGCTTAACAATTCCACTTGCTTTAAGAAGAAGCTCAATGGCTGTTTCTTCACTCATTTCAGATACTTCCATTGAATTTTCATGTGAAGTAATTCTGCTAAGTGCAGGATTTCTGCTTGTAATCAAAATATTCCCCATGTTTCCAGGTGGAATATGTTTTTGAACCAGTTCAGGAGAGCCATCAGCATTGTCATAGATTATGAGCCATTCAGATTGAAGGTTAGAAATTTGATTAAGAACCACTGAAGAAGAGAATGAAGATGCTGAAGTCCCTTGAGTTGATATCTTTTTATAAATTTCTTTGAGACTTTGAATGACTGTATCCTCAGATGTTGTGTCAATCCAAAATGTATTTACATATCTGCTGAATATGATTAATTCTGTACCCAGGAGAACCTGATAAATACCTACTGGCCAGCCGTCTCATCTATAAACCTCAAACAAATCTGAGTTTTTCCAATGCCACCCATTCCATATAGAAGGAACATCTTTCTCTTAGTTGTATTTGCTCTTGCAAAATACTGATGAAGTCTCTCCAGATATATCTCTTGCCCGACGAAATTCTGAGAGGTACAAGCAGCAGTGGTCCGAAGTGGAGAAAGTTCCTCATCCTTCAGCTGATTGTATATATTCTGAACATTTAGTAATATCAGTAAAAAGTTTTTAAAAAGTGATTTGGTAAACTACATTATTTACCTGGGTATTGATCTTTATATCATTCATTTCAGCATGTTGAATTCCAAAGTTGTGCGCATTTTTGAATGACATGTTGAGAAATAGGCTTCGCTGTTGACAATAACCGTTCGATGCTGACGGGCTTGAAGTCACCATAAGGTCTAAATGGGCAATGCCTATATACCTCGACCCGCGTGCTTTCTATTCTTATGGCACATCAATCATTTGACATTTCTCATGGTTAATGATCGCTTAATGAGAGTTGATTAGTACAGCCTCGCTCTTATCTTCGTTTCGTGCGATATCGTTGTGATCCTCGAACCGTCGTGTCCGATCTATCAGCGCGGTAAACACATATTTAGACGAGAACTCACACACGGCAAGGTCAACTGACCCCTCGAAGTACCCATGAGATCCCAGGAAAAATCGTCGTAATAATCGCTCACAAATCTGGTTACTGGGATGTTAATACAGCTGAGTGTGGGGTGCAAGCAATGCGCTTGCAAAGTGGTCGATGGATTGAGGACTCGATTTGGGGTGAATAGCAGATCGATGCATGTGTGATTAGCACTTGTGAAATCGTCACAGCCACATGCTATCTTCGTTGATCACACCTCAAACAAGGGACAAGGGTGAATCGGATCGTTGTAAATATGGTACAACCCGATGTATGTAACAATTAGAATATTTATTTAAATATATTGAGTGTCCGATTTTTGAGCAAATTTTGAATATGCACAACAATAGGATAATCGTCTGATCCATGCAAGATACTTACAATGAGATCCATGATCCCATCCGTTCTAGGCCAATCGGAAAAAATTCGGAGGCTTGGTTCATGTCACATATTTAAATTTGGTACGAAACAATTGGAACAATAGACAGATTTATTACTCGTTTTAAAATTTGCTAATGCATCTGACACCTTACATACCTTACAGCATATTCTAATTATTAAGGAAATCGGGGTGTACCATATTTACACTGTCCCGATTTAGGCCTGTCTGAGGTGTCACATTCACAGCTCCACGCTCCCCACTGCTCAGTACTACTACCTGCAATACGAAGCCCGCTGTAACGTCAAAGCATACTCGTCACCTTGTTGTCCAGGAATACCCGAGATAATTTACCCCTAGCGACATGCTTGCTGTGTGCGTTTTTCGAGGATGTATAAGGAGGGGTAGAAGTTGTATAGGGACTGATGTACGTGCCGTTTCATCTTCGTCTATCACTTCGGAGGACGCCAGAAAACCTACCACTATAATCCATCGTACTTAGTTGATCCAGGGACATGGTGCTGTAGTCACTTCTCAACATACCGGGCTGAATGTGGTGGAGAGCGAGACGTGCTGTGCTTTGGGAATTTACCAGCTTGAGGTGTGTTTTCCCTGCGATATATGGCAGTGTTTGACGTACTGACGTTGAGGGTAGTTATAGGTTCATCCATTCTCGTTTTTTGACTGTACATGTGAAAGTACAGCAGTCTAGCGTCTCTCCATCTGCCTCCGCCATACCCAGCACACCGCTGCACGAACATTCGTTCTTAGCAACGATGCAACTCCTACAACCCACGTCCTCGTCTCCCGATATTCACTGTTCTCCGAATAGTTCCCCACACCCACCACCATAGCGCATACCAACATAGGCAACGTCACCCATTACGCCTACATGATCCCTCCAATCCCACCTACGTCAAATGCTTTATACACCCATACCTCCTGGCGGCCTCTTTCGGGGTGCTACGTGTGCAACATCCCATCTGGCACCGTCATGGACATCATCACCGAGCTCCGGAGTCCCCAATTCGATGACCCTAACTACGTTGTTGAGCGCTCAGCGCTCAGTGGGAGGCTCAAGTGTTCGTAGCCAGCTAGGAGTTGTTTTCGATCCACAATCAGGGGAATGGTACGAATGGTACGACGTACGATGGATTGCGGCCCTTGGAATGTGAGTAGTCGGGGACAGAACACGAGTACAAGGGCTTAGTTCTTGCTACCAGGAACCTATCCAATCTTGGACGTCACACTAAGGCTATTAGTGTTCCTCGAAAACTTGCTGGGTAGGGGAAGGCCCGGAAAATGGACGAGGTGGTTAATGAAGTAGGTGTTCTCATTTCGACACGTAAAACTATACCAGAAGTTCTTACCATAATTACAGCCATATGTTTGTCCCTTTGCGTGCGACGAAACGACGCAAGGTAACTTACCTTCGACTGAACATGGCATATCCATACATCTATCCTACTCCCTACAAAGCACCCAGGGTGAACCAGCTCGAGGCATCTCTTCCACTCACTTCCTCGCTGCCCGTCTCTCCATCTGCCTCCGCCATATCCAGCACACCGCCGCACAAACATTCGTTCTGAGCAACGATGCAACTGCTACAACCCCTCTTCGTCTCCCGATGTTCGCTATTCTCCGAATCGTCCCACACACACCACCACAGCCACAGCGCATACCAAGATTGGCCACATCACCCAGTGCACCTACACTATCTCTCCAACCTCAAACTACGCCTAATGCTTCGTACACTCATACCTCCTGGCGGCCTCTTTCGGCGTGCTACGTGTGCAACATCCCAACTGGCACCGTCATTGGCATCATCACAGAGCTCCGGCATCCTCAATTCTGTGACCCCAATTACGTTGGTTTGAGCGCTCAGCGTCCAGTGGGAGCCTCGAGTGTTCGTAGACAGCTAGGGGCTGTGCTTGATCCAAAATCGGGGGAGTGGTAGGGTTGGTGCGACGTACGATGGGTGGCGGCCGGTGGGATGTGGATAGTTGGGGACAGATGGAGTGAATGGGAGGTGGGTAGAAGGGTGACGATGAAGACTACTTAAAGCTCCATCGCGAGTACGGGGGCTTCGCTCCCGCTACGAGGAGCCTGTACAGTGCTAGACATCACGCTGAAAAGGGACGGGGGTGCGAGAGTGGTTGATGAGGTAGATGTCTTCATTTCGACACGTACAGCTATTCCAGAAGTTCTTACTATAATTACAACCATACGTTCGTCCGTTGCGTGCTGCGAAACAGTGCACAATATCTTACCTTCGACCGAACAAGGCTTCTCCCCATATCTATCCTACTCCCTGCAAAGCACCAAAGGGTGAACTAGCTCGAGGTATCTTCCCACTCACCACTCTCCTCCACTCACTTCCCCGCTACCCCACGAGGAACTTGAATAAGTGCCATGTCATGCGTTACCACGAACCCTACTCACGCAACACGAGCCTACGGTTTCGTCTCCCCAGCTTCCACTCAATTGAGTACGACAGACTATACATCTCCAGTATCGATGCCCCATTTCCATCCCCGAATGTACCACCACCAGTACCGACGGCCGTTACTGAATCACCAAATTACCGATGGTCATTTGTGTGCACGTCATGCCCCCGTGTCGTCCAGAGGAGTGTTGGGGTGTTTAGCAGGAAAGCTGCCGGGTGGATACGAAGCAGGTCAAGGAGGCGAGAATCAGTGTGCGGTTGGACTGTTGGCTGTAGAGGCTACGTGCAAGTGTACTTAGCTCTTGGTCCAAAGAGTGGATTCCAATTTCCACGTGCTTACCGTCTAGGATTTCGCGTGAACCACCACCCTAACATTCCTCATACACACGCAGAGGAGGGTTTAGAGATTTGATAGTGATTGATGAGGTACGCACTATTGTTTCGATACGTATGTTATGCCTAAAATCCTGATCGTGCAGATAGATACACTTTCTTCCAATCGTGTAGGTCGAACACTGATCGGGATACCCTACCCTCAGCCCCACACCGCGACTCCTCTCTCTCTTACTCGGTGAAGTGCTTCCCGGGGAACATCGATTTTGGGATCCTCCCTTGTTTGATGGTATTCGTTGACATTGTCCAACATTTCTTCGTACGAGTCCCACCATTCCCCCCCAAATCGTCCCTTATGTCTTAGTGCCCAGCCTTCACTATGCCCGCTAAGCATCATTCTTATACCTCGTGAACGACAGCGGAGACGTGTCGAGTTTGACGTAGTTCGCCTTTTGTCTGAGGGTTGCGATACTAGAACCAATAGTGTTACAAGGGATGTTGGTGACGCTGCGGAGACGTGTTCGTGGACAAATCAATGGGTACGCAAAGCTGGGAAGGAGGGTGGTGCTGTGGGAGGTTGGTGGTAGGTGATGTTCGGCGTATGAAAGGCGATGATAGAGTCAAGGAAAACCGGACTGCTTTATAGCTTCAAGCTTCAGGCTGTAGACTAAAGATGGAGAATGCAGCTTGATCGTCTATGTTTGTGAATCGGCATGTCAGTACCTCGAATTAGACGCGCTAGCGGGCCGCGGGCGGAAAGGAACCCGAATTTGTGACTTGATGTCGCGTTCCAAGCACGTGAGAAAGGCAATGTGACTGTGACACTATCTGAACCAAGTCACGGACGGGGGTTCCTTCCCAACGACGACGGGAGTCAGATAAAAGAGGCCAGCGCAGGAGACGCAGCGTCTCGAAGCTTTGACACCAGCTTCTGTAAACCTGTAAACCACTCCCGGCTTTTTCGTCTTTCTTCCCCGTACCGCCGAAATAGATGAATCTCAGCCTACCGTTGCACTCAGCGCGGTGCATGATCTGGTCGGACCTTCTCATCCTCACGTAGAGTCGGTGAATGACTTACTTCTTGGATTGACGGTACCACCGGTGCCCCAATCAATCCCTGGTACGTCCCGCCCTTCCTTACCTCCTACACACAAACCAACTTCCAACAGAACACTCGCCTCACGCCTCATCAGAAACAACAACATCAGAAGGCGACGACGAGCAGAGGATGGATGGCAGTTACATCACCTCTCCTCCCTACCCCAAGCACAAGCAGCGCCCTCCACCCCGCGCAGATCCAACCGCCCCTCAACACCAAGCTCCAACACGATCTTTCGGTGCAGTCTAGACGCTGTATCAGTGTCCCTCCTCACCCTCTCGTCTTCGCGGAATCGCTTACCGAGGGTGCTGCAGAAGAGCAGTCCGCTGATCCAGAGCTCGAGGGTGTGCGTTTCAGAGGGTGGATCCCTGTTCGCGAGGCTTCGCCTAGGCATATCTGTGCGTTTTTCTTCGTTCTTTTCTTCTACTTCTCCCCGCGCTCTTTCATCTCCCTCTACACCGTTCTCCTTCGTTCCCCTTAGTCTTTCCACCTCGTCGACTTTCTTCCTTCTTCGTCCTCGATATATACTAATAAGCAGTACACAGTATTAACCCACGGAACGCGCCTCTCAGACCCCCACCCCGCCTTCTCACCCAGATCCCTTGCTTCCTCCCGGCCTCCGAAGAAATCCCGCTCAAGGGCCGCCTCGCCCCTCGGAAGGCTACATCAGTGGTCCTCGCACATCCACCGTCGGCATCACAATAATCCTGTAGAGGAACCATGGGTCCCCAGCGACCCATACAAACTCAAACATACCTTGTTCCCCTCCTTCTCATTCCCCTTTTCGTTCTCGTGCACGTGTCCCTGCTTCCCCTCCTCTGCCCAGGGGGACTTTGAATCTGGACAGGGAGGAGGTAAAGACGTGGATGGGGAAGAACGGGAACACTGTCCCGCCTGGACAAACATCTACCTCATAATCACAGACACATTTCCAAGACAGACATATCTACACCTCCTCCGTCTTCCAGCGATGTATTTCAGTCGCGTAGCAAGGATATTTGAAGATGCGGAAGTTAGTAAGCCTGATGTTGTGCGTATGATGGGTGCGGAGGGGGATGCGGTTATGTATCCTTTGCAGCAGCAGCAGCAGGAGGAGGAAAGGGAGAGGGAATAGCAGGGGTATCCGTCCCCGTAGCTTTTTTCTTCACCTTCTCAATCTGCGTCGGCTGCTTCTCCACCAGTTTATCCACCGACGTTGTATCCCCTTCCCCTCAAAGGGAGCAGCAGCGGTCGATGGGAATAGGGATAGGGTTGACGGCGCATGTGGTTTCTGCAGTTGTTGGTGGACTTGTTGATGATTTGTCGCTCGTTTGTGCTATTATAAGCTTATCCTATGGGTGTGTGTTTATTGTGCGTTTGGGGCCATGGGGAGTATGGGGAAGGCATCACGGTGGCCTGAGGTTCGTGTTTAACATTCTTTCTTCTATCTATCACCGCTGACAACACCCCACCGACACAGGAAGCAAGAAAAAACTACACGCTAATATGGTGGAACGTCTGGGTAGTGTTATCAACGTGTTATGGTTCGTGAAGAACTATAATCGTTGGTGTATTCCCTTGAATATAAATGTTAGTGTAAACTTTAGTAAATGAGTACTTTACCTATGATATGAGATTGGTTTCGTATTGAGCGGGTGTTGGGTAGAGTGAACAATTGTTGTTTCAGTCTAGAGTGTGATAAGATTCTTTTACAAGACAACCTTAGTTTCACTGTTGTAACCGCTGGGGGAAAGGCCACGTGATCTTTCCCGCAATAAACGTTAGAGTAAGTCAGTAACGTTTTACAGCGATCTTATAGAATAAACAGAGCAGATCTGTGTTTATTCTATTCGTTGATTTAGACTTAGAAGTCTCAATACAAGGGTTTGAAATATAGTTGGCAAAAGGATGATATTTACAGTGAGTTTAATCAAGTATTTATACAAAATACCAAGTAGCCTCATGTAATGTATCTAGATCATTCTACTACCATCGCCAGGCATCCATACAATTCATGCGTATGCAGTATAATTCCAGTAATGCGTAGAATAAAGAAAAAGTAGAGGCATATGTGTAGTAGAGTAGTAGTATACTATACTAAGTGAGGGAGTGAGGGATACGAAGGCAAGCATAAGTAATAGAGGATCATATATCATAACACAACACCAGCAGTATGGCTAGCCTGGAACCTGAGGTGTGTTTCCCCTGCGATACATAGCAGTGTTTGAAGTACTGACGTTGTGGATAGTTGTATGTTCATAGATCCTCATTTTCGATTCTACATGTGAAAGTACAGTAGTCTAGTGTCTCTCCATCTTCCTCCTACATATCTAGCATGCCACCACACGAACATTCGTTCTAAGCAACTACCTCAATCTCCCTCTTCGTCTCCTGATAACCACTGTTCTGCGAATCATCCCCCACACCCACCACCACAGCACATACCAAGATTGGCCACGTCACCCAGTACACCTACCGATTGTCCTTCCAACCTACGCCAGATGCTTCATACACCCATAATTCCAGGTGGCCTCTTTCGACACATTACTTGTGCAACATCCCAACTGGCACTATCATGGTATCATCAACAAGCTCCTGAATCCTCAATTCGATGGCCTAACTACGTTGGTTTGAGTGCTCAGCGTTCGGCGGGAGGTTCGAGTGTTCGTAGACAGCTAGGGGCTATGTTCGATTCACAATCGGGGGAATAGTAGGGTTGGTATGAGGCCGGTGGGATGTGAGTAGTTGGGAACTTTTTTTTTACATGTGTATCATCTCCCCATCACTAATAAATGACTGCCCTTGGTCATGAGTTCATGTGGCTTACTTATCTGGATGAATGACCTTTTTCCTGGCCTTTGTTCCACTGATTTTGATGATGCTACTTCGTGAAATACAGGTAATTTTGATAGTAATAGTACTACTACACAGTGTATTTTAAGATTATTATTCTATCAATACTAGCTGAGTTACTTGCAATAGTCTTTTAAAAGGTCGAGGGTGTAAACAGTTCAAATTTATAGGTTATATTCTGTGTAATTAAACAGACAGTGGACAGTTTCTATCTCAAAATGCTTGTGTGCACTTCATGTACTCGATTATCTCGTTATCTAATCACAACCATTGTCTTATGTGTACTCGATTATCTTGGTTATCTAATCAAAATGATGTCTGGTCTGTCTGTAGCGCTACCCTGTCTGTGGGGAACGGAAGTATCACTAGTCCAGTGGTACTTGCTTTTTCCTCTTCCTACACTGAGACTTATATATGATAAATATGCGACACAATCAAACTATAGTGTATGTATCTTATCTATTTTCAATAAACTACATATGCATTTATTTGACAATACATACAATCCAACCAGTACCTGTCCTATCCATCCCGTGTAGATACCAGGTCCCCGCTGATGCGTTCCACGTGCAATACTGTGTGAGGTGCATATGACTATTCCCAGAGAACCGCGCCAAGCGCTTGGTTCCCGCACTTTATGACAGGCGTTATCTCCATGCGCACATGTGCCCATTCATCAATCATAACTACTATCATTTCGGTTGTTTTCTCTTATCTATAGATACTAGCTAGCCAGTACGATATCACCACCTTACTATTGTCACTGGTCCTAACTTCACATCAGTGTCTCCCTTTGGCTGTTTTTCCAGAGATGTAGGTCTTATTTTATAAAAGAATCCTTCCAGTACTGTCATTACTTGTCCTTAGTCAGTTATATACTTTGTACTCTCTTCTGATCTTTATAATATCATATTGATGTTTCATTCCCCTGATAATTATGTGTTTTACATATTTAGCTGGCAGCGCAGGACTTAACCCCAGCTCTCAAGCCCAAGATCATCAAGGTACATATTATTCTGACTGGATTTGTAATCTCTGACTGATTCATTCTCTTATCAAATTAAAAGCCTCCCTATCAGTTTCAAGATCTAGTATCTCAAGCCAAACTGTTGGTTGACTTTAGGGACATATTCTGTATGTGCCATCATTTTTGTTCCTGGGGTATTGGTATTGCACTCACTGGACCAGTAAGCTCTTGTCTTTGTATTTGTCATAATTTATCTCATTCAAGACATCAGCTCAAGCCTTGAATTTTGGACTTATAGAACCAATGTGCATATGAATGCTATCATGCTTGCACTTAGTCTTCTTTTTGGTATTCAAGGTCATTATTCTTTCTTTCTCTCATTGTTTTTGTTGCCAACTTGAGATTTTTAGTCAGCTTTCATCATGACATCCACTGGTGCCTCCCTGCTCAATGTCTGTGACATTGTTGATGAGCTTATGTAGCCAACAAGGTCAGATAATTCTTGCTAAGTATTCTTCAGGTTAAACTTCCATGCTGGATATATGTCAGTATATATAAATATAAACAATTATGCTATTGACAGTAACTGTATCAAGAATATTCTTCCTCATATCCAAAATGTCAATATTCAGCTTTTTTGCATCTTTATGTTTACCCAGAATAGTGTATGTCCATGAAAGACTGGCCATGCTCTGAAGTGTATTAGAAGGCTCATTGCCAAGAATTTGCTTTCTCATATCCAAAACTTCAATTTTCATCTTTTCTGCATCTTTATATTTACCCAGATTCTTGTATATAACTGCAAGACTGGCCATGCTCTGAAGTGTATTAGGGTGCTCATTGCCTAGAATTTTCTTTCTCATCTCCAAAACTTTGTTCTCCAGCAGTTGACTACTTATATCTTTACCCTGGTTCCAATATGTAACTGATAAGTGATAAAGTTCACTGAGTACCATCTCATTATAGTGAAGATTATCTGTATTAATCTTGCTCTATACTCAACCACATGTCTTCCTTGTTTATTAAGCTATCAATCAAAGTTTCATGATATCCCACAAGCTTTTCCAAATATTTTAATGCAACTCTTAATCTATACACTCCTTCCATATTATATTTACCACAATCTCTAAGTATGTTTGCTAAAATGCTGAAAATATCATTGTAATACTTGGAATTAATTATTTTATCATCATGACATAGATTTTGTATAATATGTGGCAGGAGATTGTTCATATAGATATATTCTGCAGTTGTATCCTCAGTACAAACAGAGCTCACTAATAATGATCTAGCATTTAGTATCCACATTTTTCTGTCTGTCATTGATAACCTATCTTGACAATATGTCTGTACCAGTGGATGTACATTGTACACTGATTTTATCTTAGTTTTATTTATTAATGATAATGAAAGAAGTAATTCAATGCTCTCTGTAAACAACCATTCATCTCATTCACCACATTCATTCACATTTAAAATTGACACATCCATAGATGGTAGATATGAAGGCAAATCAATCTCTTCATAATACTTCTTGTGTATTGGAAAATGCATTGCAGCTCTTTCAAATATTGATTTTGACATCTTTTCATAATGAAAAAATGAACAGATATTTATAAGAGTTATTGCATATTGTGCTGTAGCTGCTCTATCTTCATTTCCATTGTCAATTGAATCTTCCAATATCTTTTGAAATGAAATCTCCCATGTTTTATACACTGTTCTGTTACTGTACCATTTCGACTGATTGTTTGGTCACATGTCACACAGGATCTCCAAGTGGAATAAATTCAGGCCTTGTCACATGTCCTAGAGAGCATTGAACAAAGGGTCAAAGCAATTAAATAAGGTATAATTTTGACAATTTTTTTTTTACATTAGATATTCCCACCACCTTTTAAGGTAGTGGGTTTTTGGGGAGGTTTGGATTTTCTTATAAGACAATTTGTGGATCATGTTTGGGATCTCAATTTCTGGCCACCTGATTGGCTAATGCCTTTTTGGGATGATTTGTGATCAGCGACCATAACTTTCTGAGTTTTCTCATCATAATCAATGTCTTCCTCCTCCTCCTCCTCCTCCTCCTCTTCAGCCTCCTTATCAGCCTCATTCAGACATTAATGTTTTAACCTTTACTTGGAGATCTACTCCATCTGGCCTATTCATTTGTCTTCTTGACATTCATTAGTGTCAGCCAATGATTATCATTAAACCTCTGCCTTATATGAATGCAGTATTTATTATATGTATGAACAGGATTATTCATAAGTAATCATTGTCTATAATACTATTATGTGTACTATTGTTACACATACTCATATGTACTCATTACTTCATGTTTCTCATTATTAGTGTACTACTATTACTATTATGAGTACTCATAAGTACTCATTACTGGAAGTTTCTTATTGTTATATTGAATATTAGTATGGATGGCTAGGTGATCATAAACAATCATTAATCTGTACTAATTGAATATTATATGAATAGCTAGGTGATCATAAACAATCATTAATCTGTACTAATTGAATATTATATGAATAGCTAGGTGATCATAAACAATCATTAATCTGTACTAATTGAATATTGCTATTATATGAATGGCTAGATGATCATAAACAATCATTAATTTGTACTAATTGAATATGGCTATTGTATGAATGGCTAGGTGATCATAAACAATCATTAATCTGTACTAATTGAATATGGCTATTGTATGAATGGTTAGATGATCGTAAACAATCATTGATTTTTCTAATTGAATATAGTGATCATTAGTGATCATTGAGGGTTTCAAGATTATATTCACCTACTATTACTAGTTGTATGGTGATCATAAGTGATCATTGAATATTGCAAGGGTATATTAGTATATTATTAATACTGGTAAATCCACAGCATCACATTTGTCACGTTCTTACTGCGCGTCACATACGTCACGCTTATTCCCGCGCATCGCGATTGTCATGTTCTTACGCGCGTCACACCTGTCACGCATATTCCGGCGCATGGGGATTGTCACACTCTTACCGCGCGTCACACCTGTCACACATATTCCCGCGCATGGGGATTGTCACGTTCCTCCCGCGCGTCACACATGTCACATATATTCCCGCGCATCGCATTTGTCACGTTCTTACGCGCGTCACACCTGTCACACATATTCCCGCGCATGGGGATTGTCACGCTCTTACCGCGCGTCACATCTGTCACACATATTCCCGCGCATGGGGATTGTCACGTTCCTCCCGCGCGTCACACATGTCACATATATTCCCGCGCATCGCATTTGTCACGTTCTTACGCGCGTCACACCTGTCACACATATTCCCGCGCATGGGGATTGTCACGCTCTTACCGCGAGTCACATCTGTCACACATATTCCCGCGCATGGGGATTGTCACGTTCTTCTCGCGCGTCACATATGTCACACATATTCCCGCGCAACACCTATGTCACACTTATTCCCGCGCATCGCATTTGTCACGTTCCTCTCGCGTGTCACATATGTCACACATATTCCCGCGCTTCACATTTGTCACGTTCTTCCCGCGCATCACCTCTGTCACACTTATTCCCGCGCATCGCATTTGTCACGTTCCTCTCGCGTGTCACATATGTCACACATATTCCCGCGCATCGCATTTGTCACGTTTCTCCCACGTGTCACATATGTCACGCTTATTCCCGCACATCGCATTTGTCACGCCTCCCCGCGTGTCACACCTGTCACACATATTCCCGCGCATCGCATTTGTCACGTTACTCTCGCGTGTCACATATGTCACGCTCATTCCCACGCATTGCATTTGTCACCCCTCCCCGCATGTCACATATGTCACACATATTCCTGCGCATCGCATTTGTCACATTATTCTCACACATCACATATATCACACATATTCCCGCGCTTTACATTTGTCACGCTATTCATGCGCGTCACGCTTTTGTCACATTCTACCCACACATCACATATACCATGCTTTTCACATGCATAACACATGTGTCATGATTGTCACACTTTACTAATGTGTTATGGTTTTTATGCATATCACATTCTTGATAATGTCACACTTATCATGTTTTTGAGGTGTTTCACATGTTTTAACACTTGTCACATATTTCAGGTGCAACACAAGATTTTTGCAAATGTCATATTTTCCATCACTTTTTAGACCTGTAATCACAAGTAAAATATCTCAAGTTTTATTCATCAGATACAGGACATAACAAGAGTAAGATGGTTACCTATATATCCATTCTATTGTTCAAGTTGTTACAGAAGCAAAGTATCCAAATGCGCAGAGTAATTTATTAAAACAAAGAAAACAAAGAAAACAAATATGTTTTTGTAGAATTGATGGTCATCACATGGGATATGACAATTAGAAAATTGTGGAAGTGTAACAATAATAAGAAAGTAGAATTGAAAAGTAGCATGTATATGTAGGTACCATTGAAAAAGTATGAGAAATTTAGAAATTAGATAGTATGAGATATCTTTCAATCAGAACTTGAGATGTGATATGGTGGCAGTGAATATTTTCCTATTGAAGAGAACAGTGATAGAGCCACAGATGAATAAAAAATGTGTAAGATTAGCAAAATGTGTGATTCCACATCAAACTTACACATCTCAGTCATTAGATGATTATGATTCTTGCATCAAGCATTGGTTAAACAAAAGTCTTTAAGAAACATTATTGAGTCACATATCTGTTTACTCTACATGACTACTTCACAGTTTCTTTGTTTTAGTGATACAAAGAGATAATAGAAACTATCTTTACTCCCAGCAATATTGTGTCACAATTCACTTCTACACTGCCATATGTGTTCACATTTCTGACATATGTTATATAGTTCTTTTAGCATTTGTATCCATTTTTAAGTATGAAAACACCTCTGGTACCTCTCTACTCATTCTTGCCCAGTGGTCATTGCTTTCTTGCTTTTCAACAGTCAGACACCATCTAGAATTGACACTCAGCAAGCATTTCACAATGTTCTTGCCCAATCTAGTATCAGGACATGGTCCATACAACTGCTATTGTTGAATTTCCTTCTATTGACATGATTTTCAAATATAAATAAGTTGTTAATATCAAAGGCCAAATTACATCACTAAGTAATGAACTAACAGTTAACTGTGGTATCACTGTGCAGCATTGTCAATGACTGAGTCAGACTGTATCGGTCAAAAGAGTCTAAGTCAGTTATTAACAGTCAGCTGGTCAGCTACTAATTGTCAATAGAAAAGGTGAAACACCTCAGCCTTATAATTCTTGGGTCATACACAAGATGTGGAAAACATTGACCTCCATTGACTGACCTTTCAACACTGTCACTGGGTGCTCTGATTCTTCAGATACAAAAGGTATGACAAATGTGACATGTGACACATATCAAAGATCAAAAACGTGACGCACATGAATAGCGTGACAATCGTGACAAATGTGTCACATGTGTGAAAAGCGTGGCATATGTGATGTGTGGGTAGAATGTGACAAAAGCGTGACGCGCATGAATAGCGTGACAAATGTAAAGCGCGGGAATATGTGTGATATATGTGATGTGTGAGAAGAATGTGACAAATGCGATGCGCGGGAATATGTGTGACATATGTGACACGCGAGAGGAACGTGACAAATGCGATGCGCGGGAATAAGTGTGACAGAGGTGATGCGCGGGAAGAACGTGACAAATGTGAAGCGCGGGAATATGTGTGACATATGTGACGCGCGAGAAGAACGTGACAATCCCCATGCGCGGGAATATGTGTGACAGATGTGACTCGCGGTAAGAGCGTGACAATCCCCATGCGCGGGAATATGTGTGACAGGTGTGACGCGCGTAAGAACGTGACAAATGCGATGCGCGGGAATATATGTGACATGTGTGACGCGCGGGAGGAACGTGACAATCCCCATGCGCGGGAATATGTGTGACAGATGTGACGCGCGGTAAGAGTGTGACAATCCCCATGCGCGGGAATATGCGTGACAGGTGTGACGCGCGTAAGAACGTGACAATCGCGATGCGCGGGAATAAGCGTGACGTATGTGACGCGCCATAAGAACGTGACAAATGTGATGCTGTGGATTTACTAGTATTAATAATATACTAATATACCCTTGCAATATTCAATGATCACTTATGATCACTATTAGATTAGTAATAGTAGATAAATATACTTTTCAAATGCTTAATGATCACTTATGATCACCATACAACTAGTAATAGTAGGTGAATATACTCTTGAAACCCTCAATGATCACTAATGATCACTATATTCAATTAGAAAAATCAATGATTGTTTATGATCATCTAACCATTCATACAATAGCCATATTCAATTAGTACAGATTAATGATTGTTTATGATCACCTAGCCATTCATACAATAGCCATATTCAATTAGTACAGATTAATGATTGTTTATAATCACCTAGCCATTCATACAATACCAATATTCAATTAGTACAGATTAATGATTGTTTATGATCACCTAACCATCCATACTAATATTCAATATAACAATAAGAAACTTCCAGTAATGAGTACTTATGAGTACTCATAATAGTAATAGTAGTACACTAATAATGAGAAACATGAAGTAATGAGTACATATGAGTATGTGTAACAATAGTACACATAATAGTATTATAGACAATGATTACTTATGAATAATCCTGTTCATACATATAATAAATACTGCACTCATATAAGCCAGAGGTTTAATGATAATTTTGGCTGACACCACTCTGACATTTCTGCCAAATCACACCCCTGGACCCTGTTTTAACCCCAGCTAATACTGTATGTAAATCATGCCCTACCACTGTGAACAACATGAGGGATAGGTTTGATTAAGAACTTATAAAATTCATGAGGTTGGGGTGTGTTTTCTCTATTTACTTACATTTTTGGACACTAACTAACCTGCATGATAGGCTACATGTTACATCTACAATGCACCTGGTCCATCCTCAAAGTTCCTATGTGGCATTCCAAAGCTCAAGTCACCTAGTACATCTAGCATCTCAAGCACTCTCATACAGACTAAAGCATGAGCCTACATATTGAAATGAATTTTCACCTGTCAGTCTCCTATGCCATGGCAAGCTGTTGAGGTACAAGCTCACTTAAAGTTAGACACAGCATGAGATGACAGGATGGAGTTTGAAGGTTTTGTATGGATGGCAGAAGTTGTTAGATATTCTGAGTTGCACAGCTTCCTTGACAGCTGTCACTTGTCACCTGTCATACTTGACAGATCTGTGATTGACAGATACTTGATTGACAGATTTGTTATTGACAGATTGACAGCTGTCAGTTACCTTAGTTACAGGACTTTGGTTGGACTTTGGTAGACTTACTCAGTATATAAACACTCTGTAACTTGGTAGTTGTTAACAAGTTTCCTCCTCATCTTGTGTCTGTGTTAGTGTTTGTGTCTGAGTTATTTGCTCTCTCATCACCCTCCTTGCTCCTTTATTACTCTCTATCCTCTCAACCACCCTCCTTTATTCTTGTTACTTCTGACAGAAGTTGGTGGGAGTTGGGGTGGTATTTATGAGAGATGTCATCTACTCGCAACATTACATCATGGTCTTAGTATGTATAAGCTGCTGAACCAAGTTGGAATGTTGAAGGTATGTCATTTATGTTGATGTACAGGATATCTGTACTAACCATACTTTTTGGAGATTGAAAGTCACATCTGACTACCTCAATAATGATACCTACCCAACAAGTACTCTGCTTGCCCAAGAGTCACAAGTGGCAATACCCCACAATCACTTGGAACATTCACTGTTGTCTTCATATGACAACTCTGCACTTGACAGTGTTGGAGGTCATGACACTTAGCCACATGTTTCAACTGACTATCAGAGAGTCAGTTGATAGTCAGTTGAGAGTAGATTGAGATTTTTAGCCTGAAATGACAGTCAGATGAGAGTTAGGTGAGAGTCAGGTGAGAGTTAGATGATAAATTTTCACAAAAATCAAACCTCTCTCACTCAGGTCTCAATAGTAATCTGAGACTAGATTGATATCATTTCACTGCTGAACTCTCATTAGACTATCAGTGATAGTTGTTTGTTGAATAAGCAAGTTGTCAATACATTATTGGTGATCAATGTGACAAGGGAAAAGCATGACATGCTGAAAAATGTTGGAAAAGTGTGACATGTTGGAAAATGTTGTGACACATCTTGTCACACTTGTCAGAACCTGACAGTACATGAAAAGTGTGACAAGACATATCACACTTTTTCCAACATTTTCCAGCATGTTACACTTTTCCAACATTTTCCAACATGTCACACATGTCATGCCTTTTCCAACATTTTCCAGCATATCATGCTTTTTCCAATATTTTCCAACATATCACACTTTTTCCAACATTTTCCAGCATGTCACACTTTTTCCAACATTTTCCAACATGTCACACATGTCACACCTTTTCCAACATTTTCCAGCATGTCATGCTTTTTCCCTTGTCACATTGATCACCAATAACACCTCAGACAGAACTGAATCGGGGCAGGGTAAATATGGTACAAACAGATTTTCTTAACAATTAGAATGTGTACCAAAATCAGCTCCTTGAACAGATTCATGTTCATATTTAGAAAATAATGATGGATTGGTTCTGAACCCATATCACGCTTCCATATTGAGAAAATAACAATAGAACAAAGGTAGAATCTGTGTGAAAAATTGGTTGTTAATGCAGATTCTTGCACAAATCCTGAATTGGGATGCACATTTGTTCACTGACCCTATCTAAACACAGATTCTGGCTATGCTCAGTGCCCCTATCTTATTGCACATTCAGAATTTGTCCTGATAACAGAGTCTGGATTCGTTTGTTCATCAGATCCACTTGCCAATTCTAAATGTAATCAAAAATATGTTGTCCTACCCTATGTATGTGCAGATTGTAAATATGGTAACATATCATATTGATTGTCCTGCTCACAGGGCCACTCACAGGCCACTCACACCCACTCATAACCCACTCAACTCCCTGCTCCATCCCCACTCAACCACTCAATACATATATACAATTTCCCACACCGCAAATATGTCCATATATGCAAAGACATAAAATTTGAAAATTTGAAACTCTACTCAAGCTCCTGTGCCATGAACGACCCTGGCTTCTTTCCTCTTCATTACAGATCCTCCTTCAGCTGCAGATGTGACCGGTGTTCAGTGACTTTTTCGGAAATTTCGCATTTTGATCTTGATAATATTAAGAGTCAGCCAATTGCTGTCATATCCACGAAGATCAGGATATTGACCTGCAGCCTTCAGAAGCGGTCATTAGATATTGTCACAATAATTAGTGGAAAGATGTACCTTCTCACATACAATATCAAGTTTACTGCTTTCCTGAGCAGCGTAAGTAATTTCAAAATCCAACTCCTCATGGGCTAATTGAATAATATAGTTCTGCATGTCACAATAGTAAGAAAATAAATATTGCTCTGAAATAAATTATCACCTCCATATCGCTAAGTCGCTCCTGGCTACATTCCACATGGTCAACTATTTTATAATTTTTTCCTGCTTTGCCCCAGGGTTTAGGAACAAGCACTCCAGAGCTTATTGGCGGTTCAGTGTCATCTTCTTGGGGAAAGTAAGTCCTAAGAGTGCATGGAGGTGGGCTCAGAATACGTTCCGGTGAAAATTGTGAGTGTATAGTCAATGGAGAGAAATGGCACAAAACACAGTAGTTTCTAGTGGCAGGCATTTTTACTGTACCCATTGTGATGTAGATGTGTACTTATAGTCTGAGAGACAAAAAAGAAGATAATTAACAAGGATGGAAACATGTAGAATTCAGAACAATATCACCTCACCAAATAGGAATAGATGGGTTGGTATGGAGAATGGATGAGCACCTGTATGGAGAACGAGACAATAGAGTTCTGCATCAACTAGGGAGGAGGCACTATTTGGTTGAATTGAACAATAAAGTATATTAAACTCAGTAATACACTGACACTGGGTTACTAGAATTGGAGGGGGTCAAAACTTAGTACTTAGATAGTAAATGTACATTAAAACATATTTTAATTAATAGATAAATCCATGAATATGTATAAAATCATCATGAGGGGGAGAGGCTCTACATGATGTAGAGGTAGAACAACTGTGTGGGATATGAGTGGGAGAGACAAGCTATGGCTATGTGTTGAGGTGGACATGGCGTGGTTGTGCAAGATGGGGGTGGTGCAGAATCATGAGGTGGTGGTGCTGCGAGATGGTGTAGTGTTGCTGGTGGTGATACAGTAGCATCGTACATATGAGGTTAGTTCAGCTAGAGGAATGGATAGAAAGAATATAATAGTGTTAAACTGAAGAAATGAATTACATTAGAATGAACTGATGAAGGGGATGCCATACCGCAGGGCAGGACCCCTGTTCATACATGAACGAAATAAGAACTCACCCTCTCTCCTCCTTTCTTCCTGCCTTGCACAAGGGCCCTCTGATAGCAATCCAATGTTAGTCACTGTGTCCTGTTTGCTGAGTCCTGTGCCTCGTATCAATAGTGTGCTTGGGATGGATGAGTGGGTTCATGATGAATGAGCTAGAGAGGTGCTTAGTTAGTATGTGAACAAAGTGGAAGGAGTAAGGAGACAACTTACCCTCCCTCCCCATCCGATATGAATGCTATGTTCAATTCATGCTGGCTGCTTCCAGTGCCTCATATCAATGTTGAGAAGCATACTCTGCATGATGAGCATGTGTGCTTAGGGTCAGCAGGTAGGATCATCAAAGGTGAGCTGCAGAGTGCTTTATTTAGTACGTGAACGAAATGTGAAGGAGCAGAGAAGAGGTTTGTCTGTCCTACCCTACCCACCACATTCATCCTCCCAGCAACAGGTTACAGAACTCGTCCCATTCACAGTTATGCCCAAGCTTTATACTGATTCACCAGGCTAGTTAGCAGTTCCTTGGAAGACTGTCTACACCATTGGTGTACTAGTAGAAGAGGACTGGCTGTCCTATTCCCATTCCCATTAGCTTTCGATGTTGGAGTGCGGGTGTGAAGCAGAAAGGGAAGTGGAGCTCTGTTGGAAAGGGTCAGCGAGGTGAATATGAAGGTGGAAGTGGAAGGAAGAGATGGGGCAGGAAGTAAAGAAGCTACATGCTCAAAGAGATGAAGGGAAGTAAGAGTGAGTGAATGGATAGCATGTGAGGGTCAGAGGTCATAGAAGACGGTCATCGTAATGCAGACACAGAGGAGGGGGTGGTCATAGTGAGACGATGTGGGGAGAAGGTACTGGTCAAAATCAGCCTTCTCCTTGAAATCAAAGTTTCTAATGGGATGATTAACATCAATTGTGAGAGCAAAGGAACAGGAATGAACATACTTGGTGATATCATCAACTCCAAATTCTTTTCTCCATTTCTCAGCACCGATGATCATCTCCTTTGCCAGGGGGACGGCAAACTTCCTTGCTCTCAAGACCCTACGTGCATGACACCATTGTATGATCAGAAGGGATGAGGAATGAAAGAAACAACATGGGCAGGAGAACTCACTGCAGCAAGGTGGCATCGTCCATCCTCTCTGGAACAAAGTGCCCCTTGTCCCGAAGCTCCTTCCTAAACTCTCCAAGTGCACGCTGTTGGATGACGGTCAAGTTCCTGAGGCCACCAGGGAGGGGAATGTAGTTGGGATCGGTGACACCTTCGGGGGGGGGGACTCGTGCTGGCTGGCTGTGGTGGTGCTGATGACATGTGTGGTAGACAGTGGTTATTACAAGGATGGATGAAGTGGACGGGGATCTTTGAAGATGTGGTAAGTACAATGGCATGGAGTTGTGTGCCCTTCTCTGAGCCTGGGTTTGATTTCGGCTTGTGAAGGATGATGTCCCGCTATGCTGAGCGCAGGAGTTCTGGTGCCAGCACAACTACCGTGCTCCCCGACTACAAAACCAGACAGTGGAACCATGAACTTCCACCTATACCCATCCCACAGATACCCCCAATTCTCCTCATGCCTCCCCTTTCTACCTACTCTGCTCCCCCTCCATCACTACTGTCAAGGAGAGGAATGGTAGGCAGTACTCGGCCACTACGCTATGAGCCTGAAAGGTATGGACAAGGCAGTGGTGGTGGGAGAAGGGGACTGCAGACTCCAACGGCACTGTGAGATGTGAGGTAACAGGCAGTGTTGACTCGAGCTAGGGGAAGGGGCTGACCTGGCTCCGACATATGCACATAGCATCGGTATCACATGGCTGAATGGAACATTGAGGTTGTGGGCTGCAGGATTGCAGAAAATGAAGAATGCTGCGTGGTAGATGGTGCCAGTGGGTTGCATGAGGTTTCTTATATTATAAGCACAGAGATCGTTTATGACAGGACATAAACTTACCTATAGCTCGCCTTGCCGGCGTATACAGAGAACATGCAACATCTCGATTGCTTGAATCCCTAAAGTGCCTACAGTCTACAGTGCCAGAACTCTGTCCTCCTGTCCTTTTTCGCGCATAAGCGAGCTTAGGCTTATCCGTACCAGGCCCTCGATAGCTTTCTATAGCGAAGAGAGTGAATGTACAGGTTGGGGGACATTGAGGTAGGAGTCGGTGAGGAGGAGGCAGTGGTGGTGGCAGAAGGGAGCATGTAGTAGAGAACATGTGCTCGTTGAGGTGGGGGATGTTGAGGCAGGGGACAAGTCGGCGGGGAGGCAGTGGTGTTGGCAGCAGGAGGGGACAAGTTGAGGGGGACATTGAGGTAGGGGACGTGTTGTAGGGGATGTGTTCTCATGCCTGTGGGGATCAGACAGCAGACATTGAGAAAAGAACGTACCATCTACTCCACGTAGATGGTACTGGGTCATTGGGGACTCAGGAGTAGGTCGACTGGGGGAGTGAGGGGAGTTGTGAGTGAGGCGACATTATGAGGGCGTCGATGTGGCCACTGTCTACGCTGTGGGGTGATATTTGGAGGGGGTGGATTGTGAGTGGGGGAGTGTCATCGTCGTTGGTCGTTGGTTAGTCATGGGGGGGTGGGGGGGGAGAAGTAGACCAACTGTTGTCACTGATTTGGAGAGTAAGTGGGGTAGTGGCAGGTATCTGTTTGAGATAAGCTTTCAAATGCTTCACGAGTCCCACATTGTCCTGCTCCTTTACTGAACCATGCCAAGCATTCAGAGATCTAAACTGAGGTAGGTTCTTGTTATTTCAGATAGTTTTCTCAAAATAATGTTCACAGGTGATTGTTAAACATGGCAACAGAACCAACCTTCATCAGCTATAAGGAGCAGGCCAAGTTTTATAATGTGTGTATCTTTCTCTTCAGTTTCTTGTTTTCTAAACAGCAAGATCACGGTAGGTAGGCGACCGAGTTATGGTGCACTGGGGCGGCCTGGGGAGACATTGGAGAGCAGCTAGGCTATTGGGCATTCATCATCAAGGAGCGGAAAATGATGAGAGGAGGGAAAAAGGGCTTGAAATTAGCAAAGTTGAAGTAAGTCTCATGTCAATGCAAGCCAATTACCACTGACCCATCCTCATAATAGACAGTCCACTTCTATGTGTGCATGGGAAAGACGCTGAGAAGTTGTAGGATGGTGGGCTGGTACAATATACATTACTGGTAAGTTTCTGTAACTGTTGTGTTTTTTCTATCTACTATATCATTAGTGCTCAAAATAGCTGAAATTGAATGGAATATATAGTACATAAATGTGTAGCTGAAAAGTTGTAACATTGTAGTGATTAATAAATATCTTGGAAGAGACTGGAATGAGAATGCAAGGAGAATGTACAGTTAGTAAGGGGCAGGAAATATGCTGTATCATAAAGGAGAAGGGAAAGTATGTGTAGTCAGTTGTCGTTATATAATGTAGCTCGGGATGCTGTACCAAGGGTAGGGCACCAGGAGGGGGTAAACAGAGGCATCTCTGGGGGAGCACACACCGTGAGGTGGCTGTCTTGTGTCCTGGAGGGCTTCTATAGAGGGATAACACCCAGCATTTGTCAGAGATGTCCTGTAGCATTTGACGAGCACATTACAATGTAAAAGCCATGATGTTTACCAAGTAGTCATACCCTACAAGGTAAACAAACAGTAGACAAAAGATAGCAATCCTGCCGGTCACTTCAACTACCGCCGGCATTCTTTGCTGGAGTATTTGCATACCAGATGTCTGTTCAGAAGTAGGGCATGGATGATTTTTTGGGAAGGTACTGGTAGGTAAATTTCTGGTACCTGACATCCATACTTTTATTTCGATGGCATCCTTATCTGATGTCCCAGTTGCAATAACACAATGCTTGTCAGAACTGAATGCCTGTAACCATAATTAGAGTTGCTCGTGTACTAGGCACATTGAACAAACCTCAGCGATTTGGACTAGTGTACCAACTAACAACAGAACAGTTAATGTGACATCAGCCGCATACATATACCATAATAACTTACCATAGCCATGGGGTAATAATGCGATTAATGTTCCCAAACACTGATCATATATGTGTACTACTCCATCATCACTGCCAACAACAACCAGTTCACCTTCGAATGTGGTTGAGACAACGAGAGGTACATTTGAGCGAATGGCATGTTTTAGTGATTGAAGTGGCTGTACAGGTGGTATAGCATAAATGTCGATACCATCTCTAAGATTTGAAACAATTAAAGTATCGTTGTCAGCACTAACAGTTGCATAACCACTTAAGAAATGGTACTGGGTGAGTTAACGTAATTGTGACGGCAAAAGACTAACATTCTGGTGTGTATCTCATGGATCCATCGCATCTTCCAAGGTGACATTTGATAGCAGAAACTGGTGCTGCATGATTTAACACTTTTACAAATGGAAGGACAATGTGACATACATTTCACAGGATTCCAAATAACAAAGAATTAGTTCTGTTCCATTCTCAATAAATGCAACATTTCTAGCTGTGTGAGGAAGAGGAGTGGTCTCCACATATAATGTGGCCTGACCTAAAGAGATTAAGTGGGAAATGAAAGGGATTTCGAAATGAATTGCTTGCCTGGAAAATTTAAATTCCAAACCTTGAGGTAGCCTTCTCTGAGTGAAGCAAGTCGACTATGGAACAGGTCGAACTTCAAGTCCTCCAAGGGGCCATCATGTGCAGAGATTGCCAATACTTGTTCATAACTATCACCAAAGGTATCTTCCTGATACCCCCATATTACACCACTTCCAGTTCCAAAATATAACACTGTGGTGCTGGTTTCAGGGAACAAGGCCCAGCAGATTGTAGTAACTTCCCCAATTACAGGCACTTCCCAAAGGCTTTCACCAGTATCCAGGTCCCATATTACTACAAGTCCGTCATCACCTGGAAGGGTATTTTATTCATTCGTATAATGCTCAATCTATAGTACAAAATTGCACCTACCACCACTGGCCAATTTTGTGCCATCCGGGCTTATCTTTAATGTGTTGATTGCCTTTGAATGACAAGTGAACATATATTCCAAGTCAAACTGCAAAAATTAATTACTCAAAGGAAACACAAAATTTATAAGTATGCACAGTGAGAGTATCTGGCTTCATGAGGAGGGTGGTGCAATGGAGCCACATCTTGTCGTAGCAATAGTATAAGTATCAAGATGCATATCACACCTATTGTATTGTTTTGATACCTCATTTCTTCGCTCACTTAGTGAAAGTGGAGCATGCTTAATCTAACTAGTCTAATGGAATTGTGAGTCACATAGATAATAAAAAAGATAGAGGACAACTTGGCAAACAAATTATTGTTCAACACCATCTGATTCTCCTATGGAGACTGACTGGTGCTTGTTCAGCAGATTGGTAGTAAAAACAATAGCAGTTTGACAGTGGAGTCCATTCCATTGCTGAATGCCACTGCATTCCATACCACATCATTTCACTGATTGGGCCTAGGGACTACCAGACCGACGCCCTCTCAATATTGAAGGCTGCTAACATATTATCATTGCCATGATTCATCAACCTTTTGTGAATTGTGGAGAGGCTAAAGTTAATTGTGATTTGCGAATGAATTCTATATGCCCATTCGAAAACAAACGGTCAGCTTGTATAAAGTAATTACTAATTCATTCAATGCCGAAGCATATCAACATTACCATTCCCCAATCTTCACTGTGCATATATTTCCTCCCCAGTCTATAACCTTCAATTCATTTTGACAAATGGCAAATATCCGAAACATTGTTAAACCTCTCAGCTGCGACCTGGTATGTGGTAATAGAAACTTACCAGGCTATGTTCTTCAATACCTAACCAAATAACTCAGGAGTTTTCTTCTGTTGCATGGGCAATCAGAAGGACCTTTGTCAAAGGCATCAGTGTAAAAGGCGGTTA
Source organism: Cyathus striatus (assembly GCA_025738555.1). Taxonomy (NCBI): domain Eukaryota; kingdom Fungi; phylum Basidiomycota; class Agaricomycetes; order Agaricales; family Nidulariaceae; genus Cyathus; species Cyathus striatus. The sequence continues at coordinate 1,588,013 of JAOVFP010000010.1, read as the reverse complement.
CAAAGGTGGTACTCAAAAACTTGACAGCCCCTTGCAAAGTAAGGGCATCCGAAAATGACGAAAAGTGGTATGCTTAAGCAAATAGACACTTGAACTTTTCATGTCTAACTTTTCAACTTCTAGATTACCATCAAGAAGCAGTGTAATAAGGCTCCTGTCTTCCCCATTCTGACCCTTCCAGTGGAATTGGTCGACTTGATAATTATTCAAGCAGAGGATGATTGCTTGTTGTCGCTGATCCACACTAATCGATAATTGCACTATGCTACTATGGAAGTGTTTCTTAGAAGGCAAGGAGCACTGAACACCAACATTTTTGGATGTACTAATATATTGCTTAAAGGAGTCATTAGTCTGGCTACAATTCATCTTCTAGTGAATCTATCCACATGTTCCCAACACCTCAGAGTAGATGTCAGCCTACACTGTGTGCTAGAGCACCTTACAGGACTATGTACATTCTTAAGCAAGGCTTCTGGTATGGAAGAGTTCACCATAGTTCATAGTTATGATGACAGAGAAGATACTCTGCCGGCAGAGCTCCAAGTCATCTGTTCCATCACTGCTATTCTGGCGAGTCTCCCTTCTTCTTGTACAAGTGTTGGCCTTGATAGCACATACTCTCCACAAGTTCTGCATTCCACAGTAGCCTTGCCATGTCCACCAGAGATACCTTGTGACATAATCAAAAATGATGTTGCAGTTGGGCTATGAAACCTCTGTATAGTGACTCACATCTTTGGTGATTCGAAAATGCTTGATATATTGTCTGTGCTTCTGGACGGACTGTCTCTACAATTTTTAAGCATCAAAGGGAAAAGTGGAAGAGATATCATACCAATCTTGGTTTGTGGATCACTGCAGACCCTAAAGACACTCTTGATCTCCTGTGACGAACCATTTTCATTTGTGCCATCCACCACGTCCTCTGCTATGTGCCAACTACAACATTTATGGATCTGTTGTACACCGGAAGGATGTAAGTCAGTCAGGAAGGGGTTCATCAAGATACCAGAGAGTGTTACCGATATTACATGTAGTGAGCAGTTCCAGCTGACAGCCATCTCATCTTCATTGAAGACAATTCAGCTTCAACTATCTGATTCATTTCCCAATCCAGATAATCATGAATTCTGCAGGGCTATAGCGAACATTACTTCCCTCTCCAATCCACATACGTTTTTGATTCCGACACGAGTATTACCATCGCACTTCCTTACTCGATGGATGAACATATGGTGGCCAAAATGCAATGCAAGTGCTCCATACCCAACATTAGTGCCATATGCAAATGTCAAAAGATTGATATCTGTTTGGATTGTTCAGAAATTCTTTATCATGTGCATTGTGTTGCCATCTTTCCCAGCTATCTACTTGAATTATATTATTAGGACTACTTTATCAAATTAATGAAGCATGCTTCAAGGCTAAGGAGCCTAACGATACACCCACCTTATGGAAATAGCCCACAGTTCGCCAAAAGCAAGGACTACATGCAGTCTTTTATAATGAAGCTTTGGATGTACTGCCCTGAGCTGGAGTCAGTAAGTTGTTCTCCTGACATATGGATACATCGCCCTGACAGTGGTGACTCCATAAAGCAACTACTTAAAGAAACGGACTAATAACAATGTAGTGGTAGAACATATATGTACATAAGTACCTTGTGAAATGCATTAGAAATCCTGTAGCAATTGTTTCATGAGTCGTTGATAATTAAATAGATAGCCCAATAGCAATGCATACATGAACATAGGGCTTCAAGGCTAAAACTCCATCAGTCCATTTGCGACTGCTTGCGGGGTAGATCTGAATCTTGTTTGAGATTATGCGAACTCTCTCATCTAATAAATCCTTCCAGAGACTGACACCAAACTCTTCAAATCGGTCGAATACACTTGGTAAGTCTGCCTATTGCCTATAAGAGTGGACTGCAAATAAAATACACCCTTGTTGGTCAATTACTTCAAAAATGTGTCGAATTATGGCCAGAATTAGTTGCTCAGAATCGGGATCTTTATAGAATATTATGCTATTTCTTGATGTATTATGCTTTGATGATAGCTGGCATCCATTGACTATATATCGATCATATTCGGTGACTCTAGTATCATCTGTGAAGCCAGCCACTTGTAACACTTCCAAATCGAGCTTAATATCTTTCCTGCTGGTAGGCTGACATGTATCGTTCGCCAACAATCGCATATTGTGAATCAATGTCCCAGACTGAACATCAGGAAAACACTCTTGCACGATTTCACTACTCCATTTGATAATTTCAGGACATCCTGGGCGCTGTAAGAATACATGCAGCTCTGACACAGCACAGAAAGCATTCAACATCAATGCTTCCAGCTCTCCTAAAGATCCATCAGTGCAGGTAATACAAAGTAGCCAATAAACTTACCAAATTTAAAGTTGATATTTATTTTTTGTAAATTGCCGATTAACCACTCGAATGGGAACATCCACCAACCATGAATTGGTCCGAACCATGACAGGTATGTCGCCAGGTGGATAGCATTGTGATGAATGGGATGAAGGTTGACATCAGGCCTCAGTTCTCGAATTGAATGAAGATAGGCTAATATGAACTTCTTGAATTCCATGTCATGAAGTCTGGGTTGAACTTGGTGTGATATAGTGTAATGAATAGCAATGGCAAGGAGCAGCATACTTTCAGCCGCTTTTTGTTTCCTTCCATCTATTTCTGAGTTTTTACTTTCTCCACCACCCCACATTTTTGCCAATGAAATAGTCAGGTCATAGTCAATGCAGGTCCACCATTGATCAGCTTTCAATTTCCCATGAGATGGTGAACCAAAGTTTACTGGGGGACCTGCTTGCCAGCTCGGTCGGATCATATGCAAAATATCTTCTTGTATCTCCTTTAAATCATCATGTTCGAGAAGAGGAGTTCTATAGAATTCCTCTTCAGGGCTTGTTCCTTCAGTATCTATCTCAATATTGGCAAAATCATGAATGATTGTATGTGCGCATTCTATCAAATGAGAATCATCATCATGTTCCCTGAATCCTGAGATTTCAAGCTTTCATCTAATTAATTGATGGTGAACTATTAAAAAGAGAAATGACTTACCAGTACGTTAACATACTGCTGCTTCTTAACCCTCTGACTGACTCGTCTCACCTTTTCTGAGACATTGAAGTGTCAACAAAGTGATTGCAACACAGGAATAGACAACCTGCATAGTCCTGAAGATGTTGGCTGGGACAACATTACTTCTAACCCTTTCTGAACTGACTTGGCCATGGGTTCATTCATTTCCAGAGTTTTGTTATTTTCCTGATTCTCTTCCCAATTCATACCAAGGATTACACGAAAATGATGTTTGACCAGACTGTCATATCCGTGACAATCCCTGTACCATTGGAGTCAACTCCGGGTTTACTCCGCTTTTAGTACGTTTCCTCTGGACTATGTATACTTGTTATATATCGAACTCTTCCTTACTAATATTTACTTGTAACTGTTTACTTGTTCCTTCCCTTTAATATTACTACCTTGTTCTCCGGCCGCAGCCATTTCTCCTATGACTATAATCTAGAGGTGTACTACTAGTTTACCATGTTCTACATTTCATGGAGTTTACTTAACCCTAGGATGCCACATACCCATGGGCATTACTCCGTACACATTCGGACAAAGTAGTTTACTATATAAACTACTCCTGTAATGTAGATAGACTTCAGTTTCAAATCAACTACGTTTACACCCTTCTCCCACTTGGGCCTTGAGCCAACTCCGCTAATTTGCCACTTACTCTGCTTTGTTCTAAATATGGAACTGGAAGTCCAAGGGGCGCAACACACAAGTTGAAGCCAACGTTCCACTACTCCCGTACTTGTTCATCATCTCCACACACCCTACTAATGTTGTACAAGTTACTCCGCTATTAGACTATCTACTCCGAGGTTCTTGTCCCTAGTGGAATAGAACGGGATGTGACACAAACCCAGATATAAGTTGTGCATTCCATCAATGACTGTGTACTTTGTCAGATCCCAGTATTCCAGATGGAGCAGCTCTGACCATCGAACTCCATTTTTTTAAAAAAGATTGTTCCTTTGAGTTTTAGTGAAAGCATCTCGCCAGTCGGCTGCCACTTTAAAGTGCTCTTCATATGTAACTGGCATCCAGCTGGTGGATGAGCAGTCAATGTTATTAATATCTGGCTTCCAGAGATGACACAGAGAACAAAAAATTGTCACAGAATGCAATGCACAACCTGTAAGTTTATGAGAGCCAGGTAGATCGCAAACTGCAGGAACAATAGCCTCACAACCACGAATCCCATTAGGATGTTCATATGTGCAGCTATACCAAGTACCCTGATGATAGCTCTTGTGAAGGACATCTACTAATGGAGCTAAGTAAGGATTTAGGCCATCTAATGATGGCTGACGCGGCCCTGGTATCAACCCAGTGAGATAGATGTTCTCTGAACGGTACCGCAAACTTGGGGGTAAGCTAAGACATACAAGAGCCAATGATCCTACTGACACTGATTTTCCTGCCGCTTTGTTGTGATAAGGGTTAAAAGTGTCATAGCTTATACTCCAGAGAGTGCGTAGTTCTTCATTTGAGTCAACAAATACTTTACTGTCAGCATCAATAAACTGACGAATTGCTACTGCTTGATTGATATCTCAAATCCCATCAACAGATATTGCATGCCTAGTGCAATCAATCAATTGCTCTATTCCAGGGCATGAGTACAGTGCTCCTGCAAAAGCTGTAAAGTCCTGCATTACATATGGCCTCGAAGGAACTGCGATGGTTATACCATTCCGAACAGCATGCTTTGTTAAGTGCACTCCACACAGTTTCACACTGGTAAAGTGTTTGAAGGTACAGCAAAAAGGGTATGCACTCTTTTCATCTGGGGGGTAAATAGATGCGCAGGCTTGACAAGTAGCGAACATAGTTGTTTTGGGATCCAAGTTGAACTTTTTTCTCGCGATTCGCAAGTCGTCAGGTATCGATTCGCATTAGTGTCAGCCAATGATTATCATTAAACCTCTGGCTTATATGAGTGCAGTATTTATTATATGCATGAACAGGATTATTCATAAGTAATCATTGTCTATAATACTATTATGTGTACTATTGTTACACATACTCATATGTACTCATTACTTCATGTTTCTCATTATTAGTGTACTACTATTACTATTATGAGTACTCATAAGTACTTATTACTGGAAGTTTCTTATTGTTATATTGAATATTAGTATGGATGGTTAGGTGATCATAAACAATCATTAATCTGTACTAATTGAGTATTATATGAATGGCTAGGTGATCATAAACAATCATTAATCTGTACTAATTGAATATTGCTATTGTATAAATGGCTAGGTGATCATAAACAATCATTAATCTGTACTAATTGAGTATTATATGAATGACTAGGTGATCATAAACAATCATTAATCTGTACTAATTGAATATGGCTATTGTATGAATGGTTAGATGATCATAAACAATCATTGATTTTTCTAATTGAATATAGTGATCATTAGTGATCATTGAGGGTTTTCAAGAGTATATTCACCTACTATTACTAGTTGTATGGTGATCATAAGTGATCATTAAGCATTTGAAAAGTATATTTATCTACTATTACTAATCTAATAGTGGTCATAAGTGATCATTGAATATTGCAAGGGTATATTAGTATATTATTAATACTAGTAAATCCACAGCATCACATTTGTCACGTTCTTACTGCACGTCACATATATCACACATATTCCCATGCATGGGGATTATCACGCTCTTACCGCACATCACATCTGTCACACATATTCCCGCGCATGGGAATCGTCACGTTCTTCTCGCGCGTCACATATGTCACACATATTCCCGCGCTTCACATTTGTCACGTTCCTCCCGCGCGTCACTCATGTCACATATATTCCTGCGCATCACTTTTGTCACGTTCCTCCCGCGTGTCACATATGTCACACATAATCCCGCACATCGCTTTTGTCACGTTCCTACTGCGCATCACATATGTCACGCTTATTCCCACGCATCGCATTTGTCACACATATTCCCGCACATCGCATTTGTCACATTCTTCTCATACATCACATATATCACACACATTCCCGCGCTTTACATTTGTCACGCTATTCATGCGCGTCACGCTTTTGTCACATTCTACCCACACATTACATTTTTCACACATGTGACACATTTGTCACGATTGTCACGCTATTCACGCGCGTCACGTTTTTGATGGATGTCACGAGTCACATATGTCACATTCTTCACATGCATCACATATGTGATGTCTTTGATATGTGTCACATGTCACATTTGTCATATCTTTTGTATCTGAAGAGTCAGAGCACCCAGTGACAGTGTTGAAAGGGTTAGTCAATGGAGGTCAATGTTTTCCACATCTTGTGTATGACCCAAGAATTATAAGGCTGAGGTGTTTCACCTTTTCTATTGACAATTAGTGGCTGACCAGCTGACTGTTAATAACTGACTTAGACTCTTTTGACTGATACAGTCTGACTCAGTCATTGACAATGCTGCACAGTGATACCACAGTTAACTGTTAGTTCATTACTTAGTAATGTAATTTGTCCTTTGATATTAACAACTTATTTATATTTGAAAATCATTCATTAGAAGGAAATTCAACAATAACAATTGTATGAACCATGTCCTGATACTAGATTGAGCAAGAATATTGTGAAATGCTTGCTGAGTGTCAATTCTAGATGGTGTCTGACTGTTGAAAAGCAAGAAAGCAATGACCACTGGGCAAGAACATGTAGAGAAGTACCAGAGGTGTTTTCATACTTAAAAATGGATACAAACCTTCATATATGCGACAGTACTTCAGGTTTGTTTATAGTTACCTCATCAGAAGCAGAGGAAGAAAATGAACTATATAACATATGTCAGAAATGTGAACACATATGGCAGTGTAGAAGTGAATTGTGACACAATATTGTTGGGAGTAAAGATAGTTTCCATTATCTCTTTGTATCACTAAAACAAAGAAACTGTGAAGTAGCCATGTAGAGTAAACAGATATGTGACTCAATAATGTTTGTTAAAGACTTTTGTTTAACCAATGCTTGATGCAAGAATCATAATCATCTAATGATTGAGATGTGTAAGTTTGATGTGGAATCACACATTTCACTAATCTTTCACATTTTTTATTCATGTGACTCTATCACTGTTCTTTTCAATAGGAAAATATTTAATGCCATCATATCACATCTTAAGTTCTGATTGAAAAATATCTCATATTTCAATGGTACCTACAGATACATTCTACTTTTTAATTCTACTTTCTTATTATTGTTACACTTCTACAATTTTCTAATTGTCATATCCCATGTGATGACCATCAATTCTACAAAAACATATTTGTTTTCTTTGTTTTCTTTGTTTTAATAAATTACTCTGTGCATTTGGATACTTTGCTTCTGTAACAATTTGAACAATAGAATGGATATATAGGTAACCACACACACATGATCAACTTCTCTCCCTTTAGCTGTTAAGTGTTCAGTACCTCATAATTCATCTTCTCACTGTGCATTCAGGCTCCACAAGTGTGAGCAAATGTAAAAGCAAAAATAAGTACACATACTTTTGTTATGTCCTGTATCTGATGAATATAACTTGAGATATTTTACTTGTGATTACAGGTCTAAAAAGTGATGGAAAATATGACATTTGCAAAAATCTTGTGTTGCACCTGAAATATGTGACAAGTGTTAAAACATGTGAAACCCCTCAAAAACATGATAAGTGTGACATTATCAAGAATGTGACATGCATAAAAACCATGACATGTTAGTAAAGCGTGACAATCGTGACACATGTGTCACGCATATGAAAAGCGTGGTATATGTGATGTGTGGGTAGAATGTGACAAAAGCGTGACGCGCATGAATAGCGTGACAAATGTAAAGCGCGGGAATATGTGTGATATATGTGATGTGTGAGAAGAACGTGACAAATGCGATGCGCGGGAATATGTGTGACATATGTGACACGCGGGAGGAACGTGACAAATGCGATGCGCGGGAATAAGTGTGACATATGTGACACGCGGGAGGAACGTGACAAATGTGAAGCGCGGGAATATGTGTGACATATGTAACGCGCGAGAAGAACGTGACAATCCCCATGCGCGGGAATATGTGTGACAGACGTGACGCGCGGTAAGAGCGTGACAAATGTGAAGCGCGGGAATATGTGTGACAGGTGTGACGTGCGTAAGAACGTGACAGATGCGATGCGCGGGAATATATGTGACATGTGTGACGCGCGGGAGGAACGTGACAAATGTGAAGCGCGGGAATATGTGTGACATATGTGACGCGCGAGAAGAACGTGACGATTCCCATGCGCGGGAATATGTGTGACAGATGTGACGCGCGGTAAGAGCGTGACAATCCCCATGCGCGGGAATATGTGTGATATATGTGACGCGCAGTAAGAACGTGACAAATGTGATGATGTGGATTTACTAGTATTAATAATATACTAATATACCCTTGCAATATTCAATGATCACTTATGACCACTATTAGATTAGTAATAGTAGATAAATATACTTTTCAAATGCTTAATGATCACTTATGATCACCATACAACTAGTAATAGTAGGTGAATATACTCTTGAAACCCTGAATGATCACTAATGATCACTACATTCAATTAGAAAAATCAATGATTGTTTATGATCATCTAACCATTCATACAATAGCCATATTCAATTAGTACAGATTAATGATTGTTTATGATCAACTAGCCATTCATATAATACTCAATTAGTACAGATTAATGATTGTTTATGATCACCTAGCCATTTATACAATACCAATATTCAATTAGTACAGATTAATGATTGTTTATGATCACCTAACCATCCATACTAATATTCAATATAACAATAAGAAACTTCCAGTAATGAGTACTTATGAGTACTCATAATAGTAATAGTAGTACACTAATAATGAGAAACATGAAGTAATGAGTACATATGAGTATGTGTAACAATAGTACACATAATAGTATTATAGACAATGATTACTTATGAATAATCCTGTTCATGCATATAATAAATACTGCACTCATATAAGCCAGAGGTTTAATGATAATTTTGGCTGACACCACTCCGATTCGAGCACGGACTTCTGATCAGCTGAGAGAACTGAACCAAGTAAAAGCTTGACCATATGGAGGATAAAGTTGCAAGTAGGCCTGGCAGTATTCACAAAAACATTGACAGCGACAGTAAGGAAAAGGGAAGCTGCAATGATTGGATGGCCAAGGCGAAAGGGATGGTCAAAGTGACTACCTATGATAATCAAGTTACTAATCGCACTGTCAATAACATCGAAGTTACTCACTAGTATCATAGTATTTCCCATAAGAAACACCCAGATTGCTCCAATGTTGAATGCGCACATGGATGTCCACCAATAGGTTCTCTGCTCATTCCTGTATCGAACATTTGAATGAAGTATTTGCGTCATCACCTGAAGTGGGAATGAGATGAAGCCTAGCTATAAGGCCTCATAGCCAGGCTTCTTGGTTCACGAGAAATGCATGTGCATCACTTCTTGTGAGGAACCTGGCACCCTCTTTTTGTGAGGCTGGATTTCATGTTCCATCTTCTAGCCACTCAAAATACACAGCATGGATGCTATCACAAGAACTTTCAAGATTCCTATCATACTCGAATAAATTTCAGAACATCATTTGCATGTCCATTTCATATGACGGAGGAGGTGGGGCAAGAAACAGTGGAGAGTCTTGAATAGGCAAGGAACAGACATCCTGGAGAGTGATGGAAAATACTTGATCTTCAAGGTCTCGAAGATCGGCTTCAACCTTGGTTTCTTCCTTGTGTGCAAGATATTGTGCTTCTGTCATTGTTACCCCGTTACACCAACTGCAATAGCAAACAGTAAGCTTCTTTTCCTTATTAGGATGTGGCATTCTTGAAAAGGCTGTCAGTAAGGAGTGCGCTAATCTATGGTAGTGAAAACACTCACTAGATGCTGAGCTGTTGATGTGGGCAGAGTGGAGAGCATCAGTGAAGCTTTATACTTACTGTAGTATGATAACTGCAGGATACAGAATAAAGACAGGTCCTAATAGATGACATCACAGCTGAACCAATTTACTTGGACAAACATGGTCGCTTATAAAACAAGGCATTGTTATGGTAGGCATTACAAGGCATGTATGATTTAATGCACTACTTAAGACTGAGTCCAAAGTTGACATTCCAACAATGACTTCCCTAAATTTACACTCTCTAAGTTTACGTTGATCTTTTGAAAGAGAATTTTTACCTAAACCACACCACATCCTTACGCTATGCAAAGAATGGCCACTTGAAATACTGGGAAAAACATCTAATGTTACAGGGAGTGCACGGACTCTTAAGGGATCATCCCTGATCCCTAAACCACATGGTGAACTGGGCCAGCCAAGCAAGGGGGGGTATTCATTGCAGACTTCTCTATGCTGGAAGAAAGATGAGTATACAAGGGTACAGGTATATAGGCCTTTTGTGTTCACCTAAAATATCATGGTTACTTATCTATAGAGCAGAAGTTTGCAAAGATATGTATTTCTGAAAACATGAAGAAGGGTCAGCCATTTAGCGCACAACTGAAAGAGAAAATTGACCTTGTTGTGGAATTGGTGAGTGCATACATTTTTTTCACAAATTTACTAACATCTAAATGTGTAGATGAATCAAGAGTTCCCAATACTACTAGACTACGAAAAAAACTGGGCAGCTATTGACTTTATTCGTGCAAGTATGAAAAATTGCTCGCAAGAACGGAAGTAGCAGTATTTGATATATATACAATATAACCTGTATGAAAGTGGTATATAAAAATAATAGTCTTTGTGGTCTGAGGCATGTGTGGTCCAAGGCGACATATTACATATGTACAGTAAACAAGAAAAGAAGTAAAAATGAAATCAAGGTATATACAAACAATAGTCATTGTGGTCCAAGGCAAAATATTACATATTTACAATATACAAGAGCAGCATGTGGGGTCCGAGGTGACATATTACATATGTACAATAAACAAGAAAAGAAGTAAAAATGAAATTATGTATGCAATTGTGCTTAATATATATGACTTCATGTATACGTACATATCATATTAGCTTTGTATCAACCCTCACTTCAGCAATATGGTCAGCATTTATCACTCTTCAGCAACTAATACATAGTATGGGGAAAGTTTTACGAACTGTGTTGAGTAGTTCCCATGGAGGCTGAGGATCCAATACAGTCTTTTGGCCTTTAGTAAGAGCCTTATACCAAGTTTGATCATAATAGTTTGACAGAAGTCCTTTGACACATTGTTGGTCTTTCCTGGTCTTTTTTCTGGCCTTTGTTCCGGATGTAGATGCATCATGTTCCCTGAAGCAATGAATGTTACCACCTCCCTTACAAAGGCCAGTGCCATAAGTTTCTACGTTCCTGAATAAATCAGAAATACTATTGTTTCACCAAGCTTTCACCCTTCGCCGAACTACTTTCTGCTGTGTAGTTGTACCTTCGACTTCCGTTTTGTCTGAGCTCATCCCATCAACTCCTAGTATCTCATGAATGTGTTTGACCTCCTTCCATAGTTCATTGTCCTCTTCTTTATTAGACAGGCAAGCCTTGATAACTTTTCCTCAGTGTTTCCATGTCTGCATAAGAATCTCAGCAGTGTGACATTGGATAACAAACATAATGGAACACATACCCCTTCCCTACAAGTGAAACGTCGGTTTATTACTTTCTCTGCAACCCCACTTAGCTTAATTCTCTCTTTCTTTGAATGTGGTGTTTCATCGGAGTCCTCAGATGGTGGCTGTAAGGCCCGATATGCTGTAACACTATGTCCTAATCTACTCTTGATCTTAACTGCCAGGGCTTCCATCTTCATATCATCCTCAGTAATGATAATATTATCCCATGTACTTTGATCATTAAGCAGTGCTTGGTAGTCCAAAGTGAGGAGCTGGATCATCTCTGTGTTCCAATCGGATGATAAAGGAGACATCCAATCGAGCATTGGGGATGCAACATCTGGTACTGCTCTATGATCCTCAAACTCTTCAAGAAGCGCTTTGGATGGAGGACTGCGAAAATTTGTAGCATCTTTATGCCACAGCCTCTTCGCAGCAAGGTAATTTCATAGGTGTTCCTTTGTGAGAATCATTAGAAGGTTCAGTCCTGTAATTGAAAGGTCAAACTTACATTGAACCATAATTCATCTGTGGTCTTTTTGAAGCACTTCCTAGGAGATCGTACCACTAAATTGTTGCTTTCATCCGCAATGTCCATACCATCATCCTCAGATGAACTTGGGCTATTAATCGGGTTAGGGCTCATATTAGCTCCTGGGAGCATGTTTAGTAAACCTGTGAGGGTTTGGACAAGCTGGTCATTGTAACATTGAAGTTCTGGTTCAAGAGAAGTGGGTGACATGCCACAATAGAAATGTTATCTAAAAAGTTGAGATAAGGCACGGTATACAAGTATGTAGATACTTACTTCCTCTAGGGAATAGCACTGTGGAAAAATGGTTGGCTGAAAATTTGAAGGCATTGTTGGTTGCTGGTGGTCAGGCGAGGGAATAGCTGATGGATTAGCTTGGGCTTGCTGGTGGTTGGGCGAGGGAATAGCTGATGGATCATTGGGTGAGGGGATTACAGGTGGCTGGTGTAGTAGTAAACTTGGATCAATTTCCATACTGGAGGGCAGATCTTGGTGGGATGATGCCATGCCATCGATTTCCATATGAAAATGGAGAGGATGCATAGGAGCAGGGACATCAGGAGGTGAACTTGGACCAGGGATACCAGGTGCTGGCACGGGAATGTTAGATGACAGGACTGCAGAGGCTTGCGGTTCAGTCGCAGTGGATGGTGACCCATATGGTGTAGGATGATGGCCGTTCACAGCACTGGGTCGAGCAACAGCCACCGAAGGTGGAGGGGGTGGGGACCCAGGCAGTATAATCAATGCTGCTGCGCTAGCCTGCAGCGTAGGGGATGGTCCTGCTAGACTGGAGTTCTACACAAATAAATTTAGATAAAAGGGCAAGCAATGTGGTTACTTACTAGTGTAGCATGATAGAGCCCAGAAACCCTATCCTCCATTTCAGGCACCTGGCTGGAAGGGATACTCGGAGGTAAAGGTGGAGGCGGAGGAACAACACTACCAGAAAGCTGGGGGGGCAAGGATCCGGTTTGCACTGGTGGCACAGTCGGGGATGGCCCCACTAGAATGGGGTTCTACACAACAAGATTAAGGGAATAAAAGGAAGAGCAATTCAGCTACATACTGGTGTATCACAACGTAGCCCAGAAGTCCTATCCACCGCTTCAGATACCTGGCTGTCTTCTGCGTCTGGCTGTCAGGTAGCAAATGGATTCTCAGTTACTGGCACTGGCTCATATTCATCAAGCCTTCATTCAACCCTAACGTGGGTGTATTGCATAGTTGCCTGGAAAGTAGATGTAAGTTCATGGTATTATTTCATTGCATAACTTTACACACCAGCTCATTGACAAGAGATTGAGACCGATTATGGTTCAACCTTTTAGGAACAGGGTAGTAGGGATGACCAGGTTCGACAGGAGGGTGTTGGTTGTTTGACATTGTGGAGTGTGCATCATTTTCTGCCTGATGAATGAGCATTAAATACTGAGATAATCTGTTCCGATGACCACTTGTGCAACCTAAACAATACAGGTATCCAGGGAAAATAAAATGAACAAGGAGAGAATGTACACTGTAAACTAATCAATAACGTAGTCCTAGGTAACGTACTAATTGTTGAGTGGGGAGTGAGTGGGGACACTTTGTTTTACAGTGCATTACTATTACTACTAATAATTTAAGGCCTTATACGATTATTCTACTGTTTGGTTTGTGTATTATCAACTATTACTATAGCTACTATAAGGTATGACTATGAGAGCACATGGGTGTAAGTGAGAGAGAGGGACGTAGCATTGCGATCAGTATGGGTGTTTCAAAAGCATTTAGGGCAGGTCGGCCAGGTCAGCTGACCTGCCCTAAATGCTTTCGAAATGGTCGTATTGTACCCACACTCACTACTCCCTTCTTCCTTACTCTCATGTTCTTCATAGGTACTGTAGTTAGTATAGGGATGTATTCAGTTCTTTTACATAGATAGTAGTACTTTTAGATAGGATAATAATAAGAGAAAAGACGCACCTGATGATGGTCTAATCCGAATGGAGGGAACAATTGGGCCTATCAATGTCAACAATAGTGCCAAAATATGGAATGCTGGTAAGTCATTTTTCTATTATCCTATTATCCTTGGCAAGCCAACTAAATATCAGTACAGTAGTCCTAGGTAACGGTACAAGTGGTGAGTGAGCAGGGACTGTTGGTAATATACAATTATTCTATGTACAACATACTTTTACTAACAATACTATGTGTAAGTGAGAGAGAGGGGCGTGGCATTGCAAGGATGCCTGATGAAGAACTACTGTACCATTTCGACCGATTGTTCGGTCACGCGTCACGCAGGGTCTCCGAACAGAACAAATTCAAGCCTTGTCACGCGTCCCAGAGAGTACTGAACAAAGGGTCAGGGCAATTAAATAAGGCATAATTTTGACGAATTTTTTTATGTTAGATGTATGTATTATATCATAAAATAGTGTTTTATGTCTGTCATTGTTAAATATCTAAGGACAATGAACATTGTTGGTATGAACAAATCTTAAGCATGTCACGCATTGAATTGGTCCCTGAACTGAACAATGAACCCAAATTTTCGGTCACGCTCAAAATGAGCGAACAATCGGTCGAAATGGTACAGTAATCTTAATGGAGACTGGTGCGAACAATTGGGCGTTGTGTAATTATCAACGTCAATGACAGTTCCAAAATATGGAATATTCGCCAGTTAGTTGTTTTGCTGTCATCTTTGAAATGCTAACTAAATCTTGCGATAATAGGTTATGACTCCTCATTCAACAGGTAAGCCTGCGATCACTGTCACTGAATATTACAATTAACTGTATTTAGCGATGTGTTTTCCTACAACAATAGTGCTGGCACCTATCTCCTATAAAATTGTAAGCACACTCTTATCATGAACTTCATACTCCCTTTGTACTCTTCATTCAATAACCAATCTCGATAGCATCAATGTCCATTCAAGCCAATCTTCCTAAGGTGTGTAGTATTGCTTTCATGTCCTAGTTGAACCAACAGATTAATGGAAAAATACTTAGTTCAATACTACTCAAACACTGAGTTACCATATGAAGCCCATAAATGTTTTGAAGCTAAGTCCAGATGCGTCAAAGTACTTGCATGTATTTAATACTCACAGACTTGCTGCTCACTCTACTAGCGGATGACAGAATGGTGGTTATTTGGGATGCCATGAGTGGGATCAGTCTCGAAAAAATTAACTTGGTATTTCATGGACCTGTGTCTTCTGCTGTCTGGATGCCTAGTTCAGATGGTACTACATGTTCCAACTTCGCAGTTGGGTCTTTGGATGGTTCCATAATGGTATATCACCATGAAAGTAGCAAGGTATCTCATCACTTAACCTATATGTTATTCACGTATTTATTCCTTTTCATTTCCAGTATGTATGTAAGAGTGTTACAGAGGCACATGAAAATCGTATAGAGGATTTGGCATTTGATCAGTATGGTCAGCATCTTGCCAGTATTGGCGACGGCTGTTTGCTGGTATGAATGGTCAACCACAAAGGTACACGTTGTCAAACATGATGTCTCAGGAATTCACAGAGGACACAGGTGACCTTGACGAGTATGCTGGAACTCCAGCACCAGATTTTAAGTATAGATTTCATAGCATTGCTTTTCATGACGATGGAAAACAAATCTTATATTCTGTTTTGGAAACGCACAAAATGTGAGTAATAACTGTCACGATTACAATAGAATGCTATGACTGATCTCTTGCGATAGTATAAACTATCAAGTTAATCCTTGGACTCACCAATGGAGTCGTCGCTTACAGTCTCGAATGTAGGTATTTACATTGTGTGCTAAGTGTCTTGCCTTCCACTTACCTATACCAGTGGACATGCAGTCATGTCTGGAAAAGAGATGCATGTTTCCAACCTGTTCAATGGTATCAATACATATGCTCTTCCACCTTCCCAGCCATTAAAGACTTACAAGCATCCAATTTCCCGCAATTACCCCATGCACCTTGCATGTGGTCAACAAGGTTCCCTTATAATTGTTGGTAGTGACGACGGGTTTCCATGTGTGTTTTCGCGCTTCAGGAATATGCAGATGTCTTTGCCACATGAGAGAGGCATTCTAACGCAGATTGTGGACATAAGTATATTTTGTTAAAAATTGAGACAAGCTAATATGCTCTCTTTAAGTGTGCCGCAATCAGTTCGATATGTATAATAGCCACAGGATCGTCAGAAGCTGATAATCGTGAAACACACTATCCAATTAAGCTATGGAACTCAACCTCTGCTGTAAGCCTTCTATCTTGCTGTAAGCCTTTATTGTTGATCATTTCATCTACAAGCATAACACATCAAAGGGCACCTCCACTCAAGAGAAAGTCTCAAAAACTGAATCACTGACCTACATGCAGACATTATCTATTATATTAATTGTTCTATGTTTCCAGGCACTATTATCAAGCAAGACAATTACAGAGTGGGTTCAGATGCATGTGGCGTCAGTGTCATTGGAGAAATGGAATTTAGATTTCAGTTTTTGCAACTATGCACTTTAAATAACACCTATGCACCTTAAATAATGATATTGAACTATGGACATAAAACTACGCACATTAAACAATGATATTAAACTATGGCTGGTCTTGATTTGTATGTTAGACAATACAAGAGTGTATTGCCTTGAATATGAGGGCACAGGGAATGGAGTGGGGAATGAGCAGGGAACATGTGGGGATATCATGTGCCAGAAGAGTCTGCCCTAAACATTTTCATATCCAATAAATAGAAGGCAGGTGTTGCAGGTTCTTACCTTAATAGTTTCATTGCCCCAACATCACAGTAGGTACTCTAGCATACTCTAGTATACAATGGCCAAAGACAATTGCACACTGAATCTAGATGGTAGCTTGAAGGACATGAGTCAGATTCAATGGTATTTTGACCCTGATGATGAAGTACCTCAACCTCAGCAGAGAAAAGCGAAGAGAGCTAAGGTAGCGGTAATGAAACAATCTAAATATAGTAATGCAATCATTAACACCAGGGCATAGACATTTTTAGATCTGGAAGCTCAAGTGGGTTCTGACTCTGAGGATGAAGATGACGAAGAGCAACCAGATGGTATGTGTATAAAATGGCAATACTTGAATGCAATGTTCTGATTGAGAGTTATTTTTGTAGAATTTATTGTAGATAACAAAGATGACGATGAAGATCCCAACATTCCTGTTTGCTGGCTGGAGCTAGCGCACTTGGTTCAAGCTGAACGATGAAAAGGGGTACTTGTGTTCTAGTAGTGAAACCGGCTCTATGTTTGCAACTTATTTCACTATAAAATTCACAAGACTCTTTAAGTGCGAGTTGTGGGAAAGGTGGGTGTTCCTTCTTATTGTCTTATGCAAGTTTAAATCGTTTGAAAAGCCTTTGAATCGAAATGCAATAGAATTTTATTGTAGAATTCAAGTAATACACCTTTGTACTACTTTAAACTTTGTAGAAGTGTCTTAACAACCCTTTGCTAGTACAACTTCTTAGAAAACCGAAACAAGAGCAACCCTTTACTCTTATGAAACCACTTTATTGAAATAACTAAGTCCTAGGCCCTCTCTGGAGTCTCAGAACTTCAATTCTTTCCAAAAGATACCCAAAATGCGAACCAAAACAATATATTCTTTGAAACAAATAAGACCTAAACCACTACCCAATACCTATTGTACCTGGGCAAGAAAGGTGCGAATCTGCTTGCCTTTCTACCCTCTATAGTACCTACTTAAATATACAAAGCCCAGAACTATTATTATGATTTTCCCAGACATTGTATACTACATATATCTACCTGAAACACATCCCCTATCCTTATTTGTGTCTTTATTTAGCTATCATTTGACTATGAGTCACTCCGAGGCATTAGAATCCTCTAGAATGTTCAATTCCCATGGTTTTCAGATGCTACAGTGTCTCATCATTGATCATTTTGGGTAGATCATCATAAAATTGTCATCTTTGATCTAATGTTTTGTTCTTATCCAGGCCTGTGCTTCGGTGAGACCATTCCCTATCATACTAGAATAGAATGTACTAAATTCTAGCTTCCGATCAAGACCAAAATCATCCTGATTGATGAAGAATTGACTATTCTACATCACTTTGAAATATTCTTTAATTCATATTTATGTCATTGACTATTTGTTAGACTTCAATCCTGATGCCAAACAAACAACTTAGCGGTATCAAAGTGAAATTAAAACATATACAAGTCATGTGACTGGCAGAAAAGCGGTCCCTTCAATATTTAATATCTTTTCCTACACACCAGGCTAATGGTAGGTTGGACATAGAAGCACTTGTACTATATTTTATGATATGAACTGTTGAATATTAACCCAAATAAAAGGCCAATAAGTACAAGGCTTGCTATTTTTTAGCAGTCCATAGATCTTTATTTATTATCTGGGGTTCATTAATGTGTACAGATTTAAGACTGTAAATGGTAGAAATGTGCAATTTTACGCCTAAATGCACAGGTGGCGTCACAACGACAACCAGAAATTATTGGCCATCTCTATGAAAAGTATGTCGCCTCATGCGGAGGTGCACATTCACTTGCTGGACCTAGTTCAACAACTGCCGTGAGCAAGCACAATGTTGCCCATCGCAGTCAAGTAGCTTGGGACTGGCCCCTTTATGACATACCAGTTAAGGTCAGTGAGTTGCAATCATTGACGAGTATCTGATTCACATTTTGTAGAACGGATCAGAGGAACGGATTGTATACCAGCTCAATTTACATGCTGGTCCCAAGCACATTCGAAGTGCCTTTTCATTGTCCATTATCCCAGGGCACATTTACATCGAGGCTCTTAATCTTGAGGAAATTAAGAAGTGTACCAAAATCTTTGGCAAAGTTGACCAGTCCCATATTCATCATGCACCAAATATTATGTGGGATACTTACCTTGGAAACATTGGAGTGAGCTATACACCCTACAAGCACACTTGGGTATGACTCAAAGGAGAATTCTGATATGACCTGGTGTTTATTATAAATGTCTGCAATCGCACATTTCAGATTGACATTGTTCAATTGCCTCGAGTAAAATACACAAATTCATTCAAATGAAAGCAGCCGTTGTTGTCATCGAGCTTGAAACCACCCTGCAAGCTATTCAACCCTGACCTTGCAAGGCAAACATGCCCAGATAAGTTCAAAGTCCAATATGAAGACACTGATAATAAAATTGTAAAAGGATATATATTTCGAGGGTCGTTTTATATGGCTGATGGGTTCTTACTACGTCGGGAAGTCGATTCTGATGAGTACTATCAAGTTGAAGGGATACCGACAATGGAAGAACTGAGATCCTTTGATTGCTGTAGCCACATTCCTAAAGAGGTTTTAGAGCAGACAAGGCGGGCAGTATTATCGGTAAATATATGTATACGCGATCAGGTAAAGGTTGTCCTTCAAGGAATAGTTTCACTGGCCTTCATTGAAGACATCATGGAAGAAAATGCGACGATAAGGCTCTTTCATTCACCAGATGATCTTTTCGAATATCCATTAAATTTACTTGAGAAGTGCTTCAAGATTGGCGATGGAGTTAGGGTAAAGTCTGGCATACACAAAGGAGTTGTTGGTATGGTCACAAGTGTGGAAGCATGTGGGTGTATAGGCAAGGAAAATATTACAGTTGTTGCCTTTCCGTTAAAGAAGGTAACTTTGAATCCACTTTGCCAGATTATTTTTATTCTGACAGATTAAGCAGGGAAAACACATACCAGTTCGCTCCTCAGATTTGGACCTCTGTAGCAAAGTTCATAGAAATAGTACGTTTAGGTGGGAAGATTGTAATGACACAAGCACTGCAGATGCATCTGGTAGTTGGACTGTTGAGGATAGGCTCATGCATAATGATCCATATTGATCGCTTTATGGGTTATATGGCATGGTCACCTCTGGTCCTCAAAAGGGGGATATTGGGATACTAAAGAGTGTCAATGCTAATGGTCGCGCCAAGCTTGAAGTTGAAGCCCGCCTGATAAGTACGGGAAAACTTGAAGAAGTTTCAATAACGGATTTATATATTCCTGGGTATTTATGCATCTCAATATGCATTCCAATCTATAAAACTAAGAAATTATTACAGATACAACATTTCAAATATATTGCCATTTGATCTAGAAGGAGCTACAGATCATCCTTCACAGAGTGTCTGTATGACACCTGCTTAGGAAAATGATTCTGGGATTGGGTCCCAAACACCGGCTTGGGATCCTAGCTTTAGAACCCCGCAAGTAAGTACTTATAATTACATTTGCAAAGGATTGATTCTTGATCATATTTGGATTAGATTTCCAATGTTGTATCTGCTGAAGAGCTTGCCTACCCCCATCGAAGTTAGTTACTCATCTTGATGTTGTCATACATCACTAATAGCAGTTAATAGTTCCAGAAAATATAGCCTCAACATCTGCCTTGCAAGCTTCTACTCCTCTTCCAAACTCGATGAGAACGGCTGTTATTGGCGAAGGGTCATCTGCTCGTGATGCTTCAGCAGATGCATTCAATAGTGTGTATCATTCTTACAGTTCTGGAATATTGACCAATATTAATATCTTTGTAGGCTATTGGATAAATCAACTTCTCAAAGCAGACAGCTCATTTTTGGATTGCAGATATCTTCATGTGGTTATCTCAGGATCTCTGCCAACTGCTGCTAGCTCTGGATTTGAAAGGGGATGATATGAAAAATGCAGCAGTACCTACCTGGGATTGGTGAGAAGTAATAGATCTATCCAGGTGGAAATAACAGGCAGACAAGAACTTGAAGTCCCAGCAGAGTATGTGCACCCAGAGGCCCCTAGTAGGAAGGGTGAATGTGTAATGGTTGTAAACCGTCGTAACTACCAGTTGTACAGGGAAGTATTCATGGTACTTGGCCTGACGGAACATGGAATTGAAGTCTGTCCTGTAAAAGGACAGAACAGAGCAAAAAAGATGCATGTTGTACCAGCTCAGGATCTCGGAGTATTTGTAGAAATTTTTTTTTAAGCACATGCCTTTATGACATCTTGGACACTGCTCATGTATTATAATTTTTTGTTCGACTTCAGCATGGTATTTTAAGTTGTACATAATATTATATTTCATTGACGAACTTTATGTACTATATTTTTATTGGTGCAAAAAATTACTCATAGGAGTCCTTCTGGGTCCATAAGGTCTTCCAATTCATCAACAGTAAGCTTTCCCAAATTATATTGATAATAAGGATGATATCTCTTAGGGTCTATGGGCTATGAATAATCAGTAATTAATGGTGAGTGCATAAATTTTTCATACTAGAACTGTTGTTGATGTTTGGAGCTGCTCTTCAATTGTTGAAAGATGAAGAGTCCCTTTGTCATCAACAATGCAAGATATTTCGTGTATATGTTGTCAGTCCTTTGCAGATTTGTATACTCGAACAGTAACATCCTTATTTCACGGCACCTTCACTGTGGTATGTCGAGGTTTCATAGAATATGTTACATTTCTAACCACATCCATAAATGTATTGGATTCCATGTGTGTTAATTGTAGGGACTCAATGTTCTGTGTTACTGCTTCTGGTGTGTCACAATCTGTTAGTTCATAAGGGAGGTGCTGATACTGAAAATTAGTGTGGCATGGATGTTCATGTACTCTGTAGGATATCCAGGATACTCCATGAGATAGGCAGAAGGGAAGCCTTAGGACATATCTCTTTTTTTTCGTTTCAGCAACTCCTCATGTTCGCCTTTGGCCAATCGTTTTCTCGAGCTAGAAGTATTTCCTCTGTAAAACAATATCAGTCAGTGAATTTTGACATTTGAAGAGAAGTCTTAACAACTAACCTTGTTTTTTTTCTTTTTGAAGACTCTTCATGTTCGCCTTTCACCGGTTGTTTCCTTGAGTTAGGAGCTGTTGATAATGTTTTGGTTTGACCTTTCTTATACGCAAAAAGTGTGACTATGAAGTCATTCTTAATTGGTAACCCCGGCTTCCTTCGACCAGTTGCTTGAACATTCACATGATTGTCTTTACAAAGTTGCTGAAGAATGTGGTATGGGAAGGACCTGAGTGCAGATTCACGAACAACAGCTCTTTGAAGAACCCATTCTGCTTCCTGGATCGACAAGTTAGACATTGTGACTCAATGACTCCAGAATAAACCATGACTATAAGTATTCAATGCTAGATATGATGCCAGGCACTTGCCAAGCCAAGCTTGTTATCCTCTTTTATAGCGCATAAGTATGTTATTGTTTCTTATTGTATTCTCAATCACTATTACTACGAAGAGCTTATAATATGTAACATTCACTGTCCTATACAACCTAACCTCCTGGCTCTACCATATCACAGCTCCGTCCCTGGGCAGGAACTGAGTGGGATGGAATGGGGAGTTGAGTGGATTATGAGTGGGTGTGAGTGGCCTGTGAGTGGCCCTGTGAGCAGGACAATCAAAATGATATGTTACCATATTTACAATCTGCACATACATAGGGTAGGACAACATATTTTTGATTACATTTAGAATTGGCAAGTGGATCTGATGAACAAACCAATCCACACTCTGTTACCAGGACAAATTCTGAATGTGCGATAAGATAGGGGTGCTGAACATAGCCAGAATCTGTGTTTAGATAGGGTCAGTGAACAAATGTGCATCCCAATTCAGGATTTGTGCAAGAATCTGCATTAACAACCAATTTTTCACACAGATTCTACCTTTGTTCTATTGTCATTTTCTCAATATGGAAGTGCGATATGGGTTTAGAACCAATCCATCATTATTTTCTAAATATGAACATGAATCTGTTCAAGGAGCTGATTTTGGTACACATTCTAATTGTTAAGAAAATCTGTTTCTACCATATTTACCCTGCCCCAATTCAGTCCTGTCTGAGGTGTAATGTATTGAATCCAAGCTAAGCCCAATACCAATTCCAGAAGTCTCAACTGACTCTCACTTGCCTCTCACCTGACTCTTGAGACTCAGTTGAGAGTCAAATGACAGTCAGATGAGAGTTAGGTGGGAGTCAGTTGATGGTCAGTTGAGACATGTGTGGGAGTGACACATACAGCAATCATGTAGGTTGAACATTGACTGGAATACCCTGTTGTCAGCCTTCCATTGTGGTCTCTCCCTCTCTCTTACTCCATGAAGTGCTTCCCAGGGAATGTCAACTTTGGGATCCTGCCTTGTCTGATGGTATTCATCAATGTGCTCCAGCATTTCTTCATATGAGTCCTACCATTTGGTACCCAGGTTCTCCCCAGTTATGTCACAGTGCGCAGTCTTCACTATGCCTGCTAAACACTCCTCTTATACCTCATGAATGGCAGCAGAGGTGTGTCAAGCTTGATGTATTCGCATTTAGTCTGAGCATTGCGATACTCAAGCTATACTACAACCAATAATGTTGCAATGGATGTTGCAGACCAATTGTGGATGCAGGGTAAAGAGCACAACACTGTGGAGTTTGTGGATGAATCAGTGGGTGTGCATGGCTAGGAGGGAGGATGGTGGCCATGTTTGTAATCCTCATGAGGTATATCATCTGGCATATGGAAGGTGATGGTGGATTTGGGACTACTTCAAATACGGTATCAAGTTGGCTTCAAGCTGTAGGCCAAGGAGAATGCAGCTTGGTCATCTACATTTGCAAATTTACCTTGAATTAGATGCACTGGCGGTCCATGTGTGCAAAGGAACCCAAATTTGTGACTTGGTGTTGCTTTGTCACATGTTCTGAGTATGTGAGAAATGCAATCTGATTTTGTGACACCATCTGAACCAAGTCACAGACATGGGTTCCTTCCCATCCATGATGGGCATTGGGCTAAAGAAGCCCATGTGGGGGGCACAGTGCATCAAAGTTATGGCACCAACTGTTGTAAACCACTGCCAGCTCTTTTGTCTTTCTTTTCTGTACCACTGAAATAGATGAATCTCAGCCTACTGTTGCACTCAGCATGGTGGATGCTCTGGCCAGACTTTCTCATCCTCATGTAGAGTTGGCAAATGACTCACTTCTTTGAGTAACTGCACCACTGGCACCATAGTTGACCCCTGGTGCATTCCCTACTTTCTACCCTATTTTTATCACTAACCAATTTAACAGAGCAATTGCCCCATGCTTGTACAGAAACAACAACCTCAGAAGGCAACCACCTCAGCTCCCTTCCCCAAGCACAAGCAGCACACACCATCCCATGCAGATTCAACTGCCCCTCAATGCCAAGGTCTAATATGAACTTTTGCAGGAGCTTAGATGCCATATCAATTTCTCTCCTCCCTCTCTTCAGCAAATTGCTCACTGAAGATGCTGCAGAAGAGCAGCCTGCTGATACAGAGCTCAAGGGTGTGTACTTTGGAGGGTGGATCCCCTGTTCATGCAGTAATTTACACTCCCCTGGGAGGTCTGTACAGATCCACACGGAATCCATATGGACCTGAAAATTCCATATGGAATCTGCACAGATCTGTGTGGATTCTGTACAGATCTGTACAGATCCTTGAGGGTACCATACAGAATTTATATAGTGGCTATTATTATTATTAGAGGTGATTATTCTGTACAGATTCCATACATATTCTGCATGGATTCTGTGTGGATTTATGCAAAATCTGTAAGATCTGTTTAATACCTTAATTTTCCTGTTTCAAATCACAATGAGCACTATTAAAACTGTTAATTCATAATCTCATGTCATCCCTACCACCATCTTGTCTCCACTGCTGCCAGGATCTGTGACACTATGTGAAATCATTGTCACAGGTGTCAAGTGTAACCCTAGGTGAAAAGTTTGACACTACATGAAATCTGTGACACACTCAATATATAGTATCATGCTCAATGCATAGTGTCATGCTTAATGTATAGTAACACACTCAATGCATACTGTCACACTTAATGCATAGTGTCACGCTTAATGCACAGTGTTACATGTCATGCTCAACACTTAGTTTCATGCTCAACACTTAGTTTCACGCTCAATGCATAGTGTCACACTTAATGCATAGTGTCACATGTCACGCTCAACCCTTAGTGTCACGCTTGATGCATAGTGTCACACTCAACCCTTAGTGTCACACTCAACTCTTAGTATCACACTCAACCCTTAGTGTCACACTTAATGCCTAGCGTCACGCTTAATGCTAGTGTCACACTTAATGCACAGTGTCACATGTCATGCTCAATGCTTAGTGTCACGCTTAATGCATAGTGTCACACTCAACACTTAGTATCACACTTAATGCACAGTGTCACGCTTAATGCACAGTGTCACATGTCACACTCATCACTTAGTGTCATGCTCAATGCTTAGTGTCATGCTTAATGCTTAGTGTCATGCTTAATGCTTAGTGTCACACTCAATGCTTAGCATCATGCTTAATGCTTAGTGTCATGCTTAATGCTTAGTGTCACACTCAATGCTTAGCATCACACTCAATGCATAGTGTCACACTTTATGCATAGTGTCACGCTTTATGCAGTGTCACACTTAATGCTTAGTGTCACACAATTTTCTATTCTAATTTTCCATAAGAAAATAAGTATAATAAGATTCTGTACAGAATCTGTACAGAATTTTTCAAGTCTGTAATGCAGAATTATGTGTAATCTGCATGGAATTTTTGATTCTGTGCGGAATCTGCACAGACCCAAAAAAACCTCTGCCAAATCTGTGCAGATTCCACACAGATTCCACGTGGATCCATACAGAACACCAGGCTAAGTGTAAAGAGCTCTGTTCATGGGGCTTCTCTTGGGAGTACATGTACATTTTTCTTCCTCCTTCTCTTCTCCTTCTCCCTGCCTCTTTCATCCCTCTCTATGCCCTGTTCTCCTTCATTCTCCTTACTGTCTTTTCACTTCACCATCAACTTTCTTCATTATTGCCTTTTGTTATATGCTAATAAGTAGCATGCAGTATCAACCCATGAAACATGGCTCTCAGACCCCTACCCTGTCTTCTCACCCAAATCCCTTGCTTTGTCTCAATCACCCAGAAACTCATGCTCAAGAGTCACATCCCCCCTTAGAAGGCTATATCAATGACCCTCGCACCTCCACTGTTGGCATCACAGTAATCCAGTCAAAGAACTATGGGTCCCCATTAACCCATTCAAATTCAAACATACCTCTTTTCCCTCCTTCTCACTCCCCTTTTCATTCTCATGTTCATGTCTTTACTCCCCCTCCTCTGCCCAGGAGGACTTGGAATTGGGACTGGGTGGTGGTAAATATGCAGAATGGGAAGAAGGGGACACTGTACTGCATGGACAAATGTCTACCTCATAGTCATGGAAACATTCCTAAGACAGATATATCTAACACTTCCTCCCCATCTTCCAGTGATGTACTTCAGCCACGTAGCAAGGATATTTGAAGATGTGGAGATTAGTAAGCCTGATGTTGTATGTATGATGGGTGCAGAGGGGGTTGTGGCTATGTATCCTTTGCAGCAGCTGCAGCAGGAAAGGAAGAGGGAATAGCAGGGGAATCCATCACCATGGCTTTTTTCTTTACCTTCTCAATCTACATCAGTTGCTTCTCCACCAGTTTATCCACCAGCACTGTATCCCCCTTCCCCTTAAAGGGAGCAGCAGTGGTTGATGGGAGTAGGGATAGGGTTGACAGCACATGTGGGTGCTACAGCTGTTGGTGTGTTTAATGATTGGGAGCTTTCTAGTGCAGGTGGTGGAGCTAAAGCTGGAACCAAAGCAGGAGGCTCAGGAGGAGGAATGTCGCCTGCTCTGATCTGATTCAAGTACAGCTGGGAAGCATTCATTGATTCACTATTGGGAAAATGGAAAACACTGAATTTGACTAGTGCATTGTTGGCTTCATATGTCTCTTTTCTTTTCCTTCCTCACATTAGCTATCTTACCAATGTTATGTTACCTCAGAGGAATATTAACCACCTTCCAAGTCCCAGAAATATCAGATAACCCACTTACCTGCACTGCAGCTTTGCTTCTGCTCATTTGTGCTATTATGAGTTTATTCTATGGGTGTGTTTATTGTGCATTTTGGGGCTAAGAGGAGTATGGGGAAGGTGTCACAGTGGGCTGAGGTTCATGTTTTTGTTTTTAATTGCTTGTTAAGTTTTTCCCCTTTCATTCTTTTGTTCTGGAGTGTTCTCTTTCAGGTTTGACACTGGCACATTGTTACCCCTGCCTTTTTTGCTTTTTAACATTGATGTGTTCTCTGTCATTTCCCTTTGCTTTATAACATCAACATGTCACTCCCCTTTGCACACTTTCATTCTAATGCTGATGTATTCTTTCTTCTTCCTTATCCCTTCCTCTCTTGCTGCCAACACTGAAAAAGACCCCCACAGAAAAGATTACACCCTTATATGGTGGAATGTCTGGGTAATGCTATCAATGCCAGCCATATGGCTAGCCTGGTCTACCCTCCTCTTCCTCCTCCATCCTCTCATATGTATGGCACACCAGCTCGCTTTTGGACCATGCATGTGAGCCATTAAGTAGCAGAGAGGCATTGGCACCAAGGGTGGTGATTACTCTTGTGCTTGGACTTGGGGTTGTGTATTTGGGTATGATTGTGCAGACACTGAGGAGGTATGGGAGTCAGGAGGGGGTGAGGGAGATTTTGGGTGCATGGGCAGGGAGTCTGCTGCCTGCTCCTGAGAGTCTGATTGTATTGGGTGGGGTTGGCAGGAGGGAGGGGTTGTGTCACCTTCTATTCTTGTTGGCAGTTCTGCTTTTGGAAGTCCACCACTCAGGAGTCCTTCTGTGCCTGGGGGTGTGTGTGGAGGAGAGGGAGAGGGAGAGGGAGCACAGGAGGAGGGAATGTACAGATCATGGTGGAAGGAGTGGTGTGTGGAGGGAGGTTGAGTTTGGGAGGACTGTTTGAGGGAGTAGGGAGGGTGAGAAGGGGAGTGAGAAGGGTGTTGGACTTGGTGGATGATTTTGGTTTGAGGTGTGGTTTGGTGTTGGTGTTGCAGCTTCATGATGATACTTTGACTTGCCCTTTCTTGATGATGACTTATTCTGTTATGAGATAATGAGCTTTCTTTTTTTCTTCAATGTTTTGTATGTTTTGTATGCTTTTAGACAACTGTTTGTAGCTTAGTATTATCTATGTTAGGTTCAACAAAACCTGACTCACATGATCATGTGGTTCTACCTAATGCTCCAACTGTATAGTATATGTATACTCTGCAGCATGTAAATTTACAGTTACAGCTATTACACACTATTATAATGTTTATATGTAGTATATAGTTATTGTAAAGGGTTGTGTCACATGTGACATGATCCATTATCTCTGCTAAATAAAGAAATAGGGCCAGCAAGCAGCAGAGCCCACTACCTAACAATATGAAATATTACATGATTAGATAAGTGTAGCCTGTGTCAACAATTATTAGTGATGTAGTGAGATGGTTGTTGAACAGAAGATAAATGAGAGTACAATAAAATAGAGCAAGTAAGGAATATCTAAAAGATGTGCAAGTCCTTAATGTTAAGTTGATAGGTCTGAACTAAAAGGAGTACTGATTTAATATCAAAAAGATTAAATATTACTGAAAGAAACATACCCCGGACCATGAAGATTTGTCACGAGACTGAATAAGGTTAGCCCTAATGAATACATTCATGCCCTGTGAGAGATCACTGTAAAGTGTCTATGTAAAGAGGTGAATTTAATAAGAGTGGTAATGAGTGAAAGGTAAATCAGCAGGACCAACATTGATGATTGCAGACAGAGTAAATTGATGTGATAAGAATTTGGATTCAGAGGTGGAATGAACAAAACAGAAGATATGTTGCAAGACTAAATTCTAAATGTGAGTTTTGGAAAATGAAAGTAAAAAATTCATGTTGTTTTCCAGGAATTGATTGCTAAAATAAATGTCACCCATAATTAGGCCTGGTTCCAACCAGAGTACTGTGATGAACTTTTAGATCCTTTGAGCCAGTCTACTTATGGAATGCTTTCAACACACCATCAAAGGAACATCTTGGTCATCTCATTTTTGGATCAGACTGGTGGACAGAAATTCAGTCCCATCATAATTTCCCTGTTCCTAATAAGATTGATCCACTGACAGCATTGTTCAAAGAACAATATCAAGGTAAGTTATTATAAACTGTTTAAAATGTTTGGAATGTCAATAGTTTCACTCAGGAAAACTAGATACAATTCTGTCTCATTTGTTATGTCCATCTCAAAGCTGGGATGTTTTCTCTAACCTTCAAGACTGACATTGTCATCATTTCCAACCTTTTGTGTATTCAACTTCTTCTAAGTGAGGAGCACTCTGGTCAATGATAGATTTTTATCCTTAGAAATCAAAATAAGATCCCAAGTGAGTAAAACTTGACTGTTTATAACTTTTACATTTTAAAATGGTTATATAGTGATACAAGTTCATGTTGCATGGATGAGGGAGACCCAGATGAGCATGTGTTCTTGAAAAAAAGTATTACCAATGGAGTAGCAATTGGTCCTCTGGAGTACAGTGGAAATGGGAGAGTATACAAGGTGGGTGTTTGTAAATAAGGTGCATATCTGTTGTCCTGTATAATCTGAATTAAAACATTGAAATTCACAGGGTTCCAATGCACAGGTACTTAAACCAAGGATATCAGCTAACTGATGTATCCCACATTGCAGTCCAAGAATGGAGGGTGAAATATTTGGTGAAAGAAAAAGCAAAGTTAATCAAGAGTTACATCAAGAAAGGGCTGGCAGTAAAACACAGCAAAGTTTTGGCCATTGACAAGCAAGCTTTTATGAACACAGCCAAAATCAGTACAACAAAGGAGTGATGAGTGCAGTAGAGAGATACAAGAGAACTTTCCCAGATACTTATTCAAATCAGTCTGAAATTGAAAAGGAATCAGGTGACAAATTCCATGCTCCTATTAAAAAGAGAAAAATTAGTGCAGATATGAGATTGATTATAACTTCCCAGAGCCAGAATAAGGAGAATATTGAATGTAATCAGCCAAGTGGATGTAGGAGTAGTCATATTAGACATTAGTGTACCTTTTGTTAGGTTAAAATAGGAACTAGCAAGAAGTCTGTACCTGAACATATATCTTTGCACTGAATATATATTTCACTTCCCTTTGTGCTATATAATCGTAAGGTGATGCAAACTGAAGCTGATTTGCAAAAGCACATTATGGATCCTGTATAATAGTTTGGATCTAGTGCTAAGCTAAAACAGATACAAATGCTTGTTGGCAGAATGTATAGTTTTGTACTCAAAGTAAAATTGAGACCAGACAGTTTGAGAATAAAGAGTTATAGTATAGGTAAGACATAGTGTGTTCAAAAGAAATGTGATGTAAACAAGTGCAAATATGAACTAATGGTATCTATCAATGAAGAAACGGAACATTGAACAGATTTGGATTGGACATGTACTGATTTTTGAAGAGGGACAAACAGTGAATTAGTTGAGGTTTTCCTATATTGTAAGGAAGAGGAAAATTAAATAGATAGCCAGCAATAGATGAAAGATTGTGAATAGACAATGTTGACTAGGCAATGGCTCAGGTACACCATACCCACACAGGTCACAGGTATGGGTACTAGTGGGTATGGGTACTGGTCAGCTTCAAGTTACCTGTAACCTGTAGCTACCCATGTGTTATAATTAAGGCTCCAACTCTGTACTATCCCTATACACCTCACAAAGTATTTATAGGGATAGTGTAATTATAGTATACTAATAGTATATATAGGGATATAGTGTAAAATGTATAGGATAATGATATAGATCATGTGATATGTGACCAGTGTGACCTGACTCATCAGAATGTAACACTGACACTACATGTCATATGTTCCCCACTCCCTCACCCTACTGCAGCAGCATGCCGCAGCACTGAGCTGCAAGGACCACAACTTATATCCTCAAGCAGCTCCTAGTGTGTTATATCTAGTTCCTATATCATCTCTAACTGAAGCTAACCATCTGTTTAGTTCTGTAGTCCTGCTGTTGCCTGTTAGCCTTTCTGGGGGTGGCATCTCATCTGCACAGTGCACAAGCCTGCTATAGTTCTGGTCTTCCCCCTAACCCAGCCTTATGACATCACACTGTCTGTGTTTGCACTGCCTTCCCTCGTTCTGGCTGTTCCCCCACTCCTAGCATTGTGACACCATGCACCCCTCCCACATCCACATCCATGCTAGCAGTGTTCTCCAATCTGCAATCCCCAACAACAATGCCACTGGCAAGAACAGTGTTTATGCCATGTCATCAAGCCCATCTCCCTCCTCCCTCCTCCCTCCTCCCCTGCATCAAGACGACGACACCTATCCAGTTGGCTAGAACACTCATCACTGAGCATCAATGTAACATCATCCAGCCTCCCCACCTCTGTCTCCCCCACCTGTGTTACCAGCACAATGACACCCATCACCACCAACTACACCATGTGTTTCGCCAGCAGCCACCAAGTTCCAACATGCCCAACAACCAACTCCACTCATGACCACCCACCCCCTGCTGGCCAGAACAGTGCCAATACATCATCATCCAGCCTCCCCTCCTCTGCCCTCTCTCTTCCTTGCCTGTGTCACCACCATGGATAGTTGAGCTGGAGGGAGCTGAAGGAGAGGCCATGGTGGATGTGCCAAGAACTCAATGGGGCTTGGACTTGAACATGCTCACTGGTGCTGACTAGGGGGTGGGGGAGAAGGAGATATATGCTCACTGGTGTAAGGTGATACAACCAGGCATGCACACTGGTGCTGGAGTCCACATATGAGAATGGGGGGAAGGAGATGTGTATGTTGATGAGGGGGTATGTTTGCATGGGTGCATGCTGATGACAGGGTATGTTTGTGAGGGGGTGTGTTTGTGAGGGGGTACATTTGTGAGGGGGTATGTCTACATGAGTGTATGTCGACAAGGGGGTATGTTTGCATGGGTGTACATCGACGACAGGGTGCATTTGTGAGGGGGTATGTCTACATGGGTGTATGTCAATGAGGGGATATGAGGGGGCATGTTTGTGTGGGTGTATGTCAACAACAGGGTATGTTGGTGAGGCAGCATGTTTGTGTGGACATATGTCAACAACAGGGTATGTTGGTGAGGCAGCATGTTTGTGTGGACATATGTCAATAAGGTGGTGCATCGACAAGGGGATACCTCAACAAGGGGGTACATTAGCATGGGTGTATGCTGACAAGGGGTAGGGGGTTGATGGGAGGATATACAATGAGGGGGTATGTTGGTGTGGGCATGCATCAACAAGGGGTAGGGGGTATGTTTGTGTGGGAGTATGTCGACGAGAGGATAAATCTGTTGGCATCGTCTCTCTCACCTCGCCTCATTGGGGATGATACTGTGAGAGGATGGGTTGGGTGGGTGGCCTGGGCCCATTGGGGATGATGCTGTGAAGTCAAGGAGGATGTATGCTCATTGGAAATGGTGCTGTGGGAGGAAGAGTCAGTTGGATGGTGAGTAGCAGTGTAAATGCAGTTCATATGTATGTAGTATATTCAGTACTGAATAACATTCACATCTACTATCCTACCTGGCATGTAACTAATATGTTCAACTACAAATCAACCAGTAGGCACCAACTGCCATGTTTTTTGAGAGGCTTTGGCTTTTGAATGAGATTGAAAAGGTCACTCCTAATCCATACCTTCGTTAGTAATGCCTCACAGATCATTTCAGCCTGTAGTGAGCTCCACAAGTCAGTACAAATTTGACAAGACTTCGAAAATGTCTGCTTAATGGACACACTAGTCGCAGGTATGGCTAGAATGTCTCTTGCCATTCTTGCCAGTGTGGGGAATAATGTTTCATGTGTCTGTTTATGATGTAGATAAACATTGAGCTTGCATTCTTGCATTCTTATGTGAAATATATCAAGTATGATGACATACCTTCCACCACAACAGAGGATCATGTACCTCACCATGGCCTCCAAATGCAAAATAGTGCTGGAGCTCTTCTTCAAGTTGCTGATGCAGAGTTGGAGCAGATGCAACCAGAACACTGAAGTTGAAGTCACAAAGACTTGCCAAGCTACTGGATGCTGAGAGCTGGGTACTATATGATGCTGGTATTGGCATTTGAGCAGTATGTTGCACTCTCCCACAGTTATCACTGGACTCTCACTGGACTCTCACCAGACTATTGAGAGTTCAGTGAGAGACTCACTAGACTCTCACTAGACTATTGAGAATCCAGTGAGAGTCTCACTACACTATCAGTAGGGCACCTGGACTCTACTTGAACCTAGACTCTATTATCACAGTTGTAACATGTTTCCCACAGTTATCACACTTGTCACACATGTGTGAAAGTGTGACATGTTGGAAAATGTTGGATAAAGTGTGACATATTATCAAAAGTGTGATATGTGTGACATGTTGGAGTGAAAAGCATAGTGTGACATGTCTGACATATTGGAAAATATTGGAAAAAGCGTGACATATGTGACATGTTGGAAAAAATGTGACAAGTGTGATGGCTATGATATGTCATACATGTTGCGCTTTTCCAACATGTCACACTTTTCCCACACTTGTCACGATTTTTCCAACATTTTCCGACATGTCACACTTTCACACTTCCTACAATCATCAAACTTGTCACACATGTGTGATAGCGTGACACGTGTGACAAGCGTGGGAAAAAGGGTGACATGTTTGGAGAAGTGTGGCAAGTGTGATGGTTATGATATGTGATACTTTTCCAAACATGTCACATTTTTTCCCACGCTTGTCACATATGTCACATTTCTTCCCCAACATTTTCCAATATGTCACGCTTTTTCCCACGCTTGTCACACATGTCACGCTTTTTCCAACATTTTCCAACATGTCACACTTTCACACATATATGACAATAGAGTCTATGTACAGCTTAGGCACCACACCTCTTCTAACATTTTCCAACATGTTGAAAAATGTTGAAAAAGCGTGACATGTGACATATTGGACAATATTGGAAAAAGTGTGACAAGTGTGATGTCTATGATATGTCACACATATCACACATGTTGCACTTTTTCCAAAATGTCACGCTTTTCCAAGATGTCACACTTTCACACATGTGTGACAAGTGTGATGACTGTGGGAAACATGTTATCACTGTGACAATAAAGTCTAGGTACAGCTTGGTGCAGAGAGATCTTATGAAATATTGTGTGGGAATTTGTAACAACAGAGTTAAATGTCAGAGACTGTACTGAGAGTCCAGTGACTTATTCTCACTAAATTCTCATTGGACTCTCTGAGATTCATCTCATTATAGTATCACTGGACTCTAAGAGATTCTCACCTAAATGAGAATTTGCTGAGATTTTAGTGAGATGAAATTGTTCATTTTCTCAGTGTAGTCTCACCAAAGTCTCACTAATCTCTCTCCACACTCTCAGAAATATCACTGGATTCTCACTGGAGTATCAGAGAATCTCATGAGAATCTCACTGGATTCTACTGAGACTGTGGGTCAGTGACATGACCTCGGGTGAAGGACTAATAATCACAGTATCATTGAGTTCTATGTAAAAGGAGCATAATCATTGTCATACATACCTGTCCTGAGAATATAGTTGTGGTTGGTAATCACTTTCATTTTGTATTTCATGAGCTTTCCTTTACCAACACCAGCTGCTGTATGGAGCTCCCAGGAGAGGTCTTGTCTTGTAGTGACATCATTAAGATGTTTCTTGAGGGAGTTGTAGATGGGGAGAACAAAGGGGATCATTGGACACCATGACATTGAGAGCTGCTGTGTATGCACAGTAAAACACTTCATTATTGTAGTTAGATGGAAGGATCTATATGATACTGAATAATGATTATGCACATCCAATACACTCCACAGCTGATCCAACTGCTCCCAGTCTTTCTTTCCTAACAGCAATTCTTCATATTCTTTAGTCTTGAAGATCAGTGATTAATAGCCTATGAAACTATTAGCCATAACTTGTGAGTCCCTAAATTGAAATAAACTTGCCTCTTGAAGAATAATAGCCCACCCAATCATGGCATGGGTTGAGTTCCATCTTGTACAAATGTCTCTGGTGACTATTAGCTTGGAAAGCAGGGGGCTGTTTGGTATCTTCTCATTCACATGTTTTGACTCTCCATATATCTCTGAAGATATTTTCCAGAATCATTGTCTCTGTTGAGGAGAGGAAGTTATTTTTTTTGTGATGAATTGAAGCTGATAGAAAAGTAACCAGTGCTTCAGTTGTGAATGTTCAAGTATAAGAATAACCGCAGATGTACATACCCATTGTAGTGCACTTTGCCCAACCTCACTTGCTTCTTCCTCATCTAGTGCAATCTCATATCCCCCCTTTACCACATCTAAATCATCTCTCAAACTGATGTCCACATCTCGATTAGTTTCAAGCTCTTGAAGTTCCACATTGTCATCGGCACTGTAGTGTATTGGCATATTCTTATTGAGGAGGAAGTGGTCTGACTCACCACCATCATCAAGACATTCCTCTGCTTCTCCAACAGCAGAGAGTATTGCTTGAGCAACAAGATTGATAATGTGTGCAAGACATCTGATTTGGCAATCTTTATGCTCAGGTATGTCATAAAGTGTGAGCAGTGCACAGGCCACATTTTGGAAGAGCACATCATTTACACTTGTGTTGTCCATGGAGATCGCTGAGAAGTACAAATAATGTTAGTACATGAAAGAATAGAATAGAGGATAAACTTATCTTGCTCAAAATGCCAGCTTTATGAGCACTATCAATAAATGAGTGAGCAGCATATAAGCCCTCATGCTCCTTGCTCTCCAATGGGCTGTCACGACCATGCCCCTAGCCTGACTTGGCGGTGGAGTACGAGGGGGTGACTATGGAGAAGTGAGGAGTGAGTAATAGACGAAAGCAGAGAACGAGAACTCAGGGGGTAGGACTTTGGCTTCAGCTTATGTGCTGCGCCCCTGGGATTCCTGGTCCTGTATTTTGGAGTAAGGGCAAGCCCTTCAGAGAAGACAAGAGACAGAAGACAAGAGGTATAACTCAAGTCAGACAAAAGGGTGAGGATGTAGTTCAATACAAAACTAAAGGCTAAGTACAAATCAAGTACTACTTAAATACTAGAGACTCGGAGTAAGTAAAGGCTGCTGGCCAAGGCCAGCGGAGAAGTACAGTCAGGGTAGGCATATGTAGAATGAAGACTATAACTAATTAAACATAATAAAACATGTCAGAGAAGTGAGTGCATATGGTGGTGTAAAGTAAAACTGATAGTGGCACACTTAAGAATGATAAGTGACTCACTATGAGATGTATACTACAATACTGAGGGGATAGCTCAGTAGGGCGGAAGAAAGGAAACGAAAGTAATCTATATACAGTAAGCAATAAGTAATACTAAGAACATAATCAAAGTCTGGAGTAAACAAAGGGAAAGGTGGAGTAAGAGCATAGGGGTCTGGAGGTAGGTGATACGGGATATCACATGGGCAGAAATCAATTACGTGCTCGACAAGAGTCCAGTCATCATCAATAAATGATGCAATGGAACAAGCAAATGTATAAATCATTTGCTTGTTGGTCCATGTATCAGTAGTGAATGCAAACTTTGATTTGATTTTCTATAGAACATATTAGAAGTTTAGAACTGAATACAGCAGAGGAGGGATATGTGTACCAAAAGCTCTTCCACCACCTTTGCATGCAATTCTGCAAATATCTTTGCTAGCTTGTTATGTACTGCTGTATCACTTGGCAGCATATAAGATATCTTGAGGTACTTGAAAAGATTAGCAAGCATGTTTGATTCACCTGTAGTCCAGGGCAAATCATTGTCAAGGATCCATGCTGAAAAGATCCAAAGGAACCCTGCCTTATTGTGGACAATGGCAGGGTTCAGCTTTCCTTTTAGAAGGAACTTGTCCATGATATCATTCGTCTCCTTGTAAGTTGTTATGGGTACGTCACCTTCATCTTCAGTTTCTTGATCAGCCTTTTCCTTTCTCTTCTTGTATGCAGTACATTTGGTGAGATGTGTTGTGAGATTGTTAAGCCTGCTGGAATTGTTATTTCATCATCAAATTTTGCACTCCTTCCAGGTACTGTACAAGCAAAAGTGCATGTACTAATACCATGAATAATAACAGTTAATAAAGAGATATCATTACAATATGTGAGAGAAATGTACCAAGAATGAAATTTGCATTTGAACTCCCAACAAAGTGACCTCTCTGCACCAATGATGGGTGTAGGTTCTCCATAATGCTGCATACTTCGATTTGCTGGGCCTTGACATGCTCCTTTCACTTTTGCCACAGCTGCCTGAACTGCCTGAAGAGCAGCACCACCATCTGATTCCTCAGCTGAATCAAATGTAATAGGTGCTTCTTTGGCTATGCATACAACCTCAGGTGACTTCAGTTTCTGACAGAATTATAAATGTGAGTTTGGAATCACAATATAATAGCTAGGCTCACTTTTGACTTTGGCTTTCATTTCTTCTTTGTCAGACATGAGCCCTGAACATTTCCCACATCTTTACTTCGCTTTTCTTGATGTTTCTGATTCTACAGCACAGCAGAAATGTAAGTGACAATGCTCGAATCTATAATAAATACATTACTCACAATCATCTTGCATAAATCAGAATCTTCAGTGGCTTCATCTCCATCTGAAAGGATAATAGTATCCAAAAGATCATCTGGCTCTGGGCAGTATCTCTTGGGTGGTGCATAGTCACTGTCATGGTCTTCATCTGAGGCATCCATTGACTTCTGTAACCTTTTCTTGTTTGTTTCATTTGAAGGTGACAAGGCTGTGGTTGGGGTTGGTGTTGGTATAACTGGGCTGCTGATGAAGTGAGTTTAAAACAACTTGAGGAAGGGTAATAGGATTGAATGACTTACACAGCAAGTGCTTTCAGCTCATTTACAAGATGAAGCACTTTTGGCATTGCAGCACTCCATGGGAATCCCTCGGGTTTTATGGACACAGTATCTCACAGGTAGGTGATAACCATGCCCATACCAAACTCACCCTTCAGGACATTGGGCAACTGACCAGTTGCATGATTGATAAGGTTTTCACTGAAGAGAATATCCATATGGTGATTGAAGACCTCCCAGTGTTCATTGGCATCCTGTGCAGCTGGTACTGGAATTTTTGCAAAAATCATTGCAATGCAGTTATCTTTTGTTCTGACAGGGTGGCTATCTGGCAATAAGACTTGAAGATCTTCAAGTGTCAACACATGCTTCACAAAGATTTGAAAGAAGAATTCTGGTACTGTGTGCTTTGGTACCATTACAATGTACAGTTTGAGAGATAGTCAGCAAGAATTGAAGCATGAATGGAATGGTGTATTGAATAATGATCGAAAAATTTTCTGATCACTCAGTCAAGGCTCAAGCTACATTCTGATCAACATTATTCAACCACACAATTGAATTACATTTATTCTGGCTTCCCTCATAATCAACTCAGACTCTAGAGCAAAACTAACCCCAATATATACATAATTTATTATTATTTCCAAACCCTATACATCTCTATACTATCTAAAATACAATATACGTATAGGGATCAGATCTGAGTAGAGTGATAGGGATATGGATAGGGTATAGTATAGTATAGACTTGGAGCCTTAGTTATAATACATTAGTTCAAAAATCATACATATAACATATAGAGATCAGTATACATTTTAACAACATGCTATACCATGTATGTTGTAAGTTTTTATGGCATTGAGCCTTTTTTGTATTTTGTTCAGTCTGTGGGGTTGAACTATGAAATTAGGATGGCATAATAAATTTATTTATTAAAACCCTTGTAACTCAGTCAAATTGCTCTAAACTGGTGTTAATATTTGTATTGTAGAGGCCCTCTACAACACATTTAAAATGAGTCTAAGAACATTTAAATCAACTGCTTGGATCAGGCTGTATATATTATTGAACATTTGAATACATTTAATCATTTTTATTTAAACTGTTGTAACTCTTTAGACTCACTCTATGTTCAAGTTTCTTTTGTATGAAATGAGCTCTATTTTTATGCATTTAAAATGAGCCTATGAATGCTTAAATTGACAGCTTGGATCAGTCTGTATATATTATTATACCTTTCCCTTTTATTCAAATATATTTAAGAAGTTCTATTAAAACTATTTTACCTCTTTCAAATCATTCCATATTCCTATCAGGTTTTGTGTGATACAGATGCTCCATGATGCATTTAAAATGAGTCTATGAGTGTTTGAATCAACCACTTGGATTGGTCTGTATATATTATTGAATATTTGAATACATCTAATAATTTTGATTTAAACTATTGTAACTCTTTCAAATCAGTCTGTATTTGAATCATGTTTGGTACTGAATGAGCCCTTAACTATGCATTTAGAATGAGCCTATGAACATTTAAATCTATCACTTAGATCACTCTGAATATATCATTGAATCTTTCCCTTCCATTTGAATACATTTAGTAATTTCTATTACAACTGTTGTACCTCTTTCAATTCAGTTTATGTTCATATCAGGTTTTGTATGATATAAACACTCAAAAATGCATTTATAATAAGCCTATTAATGTTTAAATCAACTGTTTGGATTGATATAAATATATTATTAAATAAGTAACAGTAAAACCCATGGGTTACCCATGATGTTGCCTAATGCCACTGTTGACTGCACCACTATTTCTAAAAAATATAGTTTCAAATGAGAGGGAGAAGAAAAGACTGAAACACAACTTCCACACAGATCTCCTATCAGGTTGGTAAAGCACTCTCCTAGAGATATATGATTCAAAAGATCATATAGTTGGTTGGTGGCAATGCCATGATTATTCAACATATAATTCAAATGGTTGATAGATGTGAACAAATGAGATAGATGGTTCAAAATTCCAAACAATGATTTGTGCTGCAGAGATATTTTAGTAATATAGACATGATTAGAATACAGTAACCTACTTGTAATTGTTCAGTACTTGAAAGAGGGACAAAAGAGTGATTCTGAATGTGGGATGGTATGAATTCTTCCAAACCTTGAACAGTTGAAGCCCTGCAAAGAAATAACATCAGAAAAATCAAGTGGCAAAAAAGGTTTATACATAACAGATGAAATACTCAGATCCTGGTAAGGAGTAGTGAATAGCTGATGAATATGTAGGGGTGGGGGTACTGATGAAGAATGATACAGAAAGATAATAGGAAAGAGCAGGAAAGAAAGGGAATTTATTAAATAGTCACCAGAGCAATTCAAAATTTTTAAATAGTAATAGTAATTGGCATATCACACAGACAAGGTAACTCAGATGTGTAATACAAATGGGCATGTCACACTGGTCACAGCATCATAGGGCAAAGGGTTTTAGGGTGTCAGCCAATCAAATCACCTGAAAGTGAGATCCTGACCCTGATTTCTAAAATTTCCTTATAGGGAAATCCAAACCACCCTATAACCCAACTACCTTAAAAGGTAGTGGGAACTTTGTGCTTTTTTCACAGAACCATAGGTGGACTGACATAAAAAAGCCAAACTCAAGTCCAAACCTTAGTCAGGAGAGCTAGTAATTACATCTGTAATAAAATAGCATTGTGTGAAAACTGTCATGAAGGAATGATTGACAAAGATAGTGCTACATATATCACATGTTACATTTATTATCATATGTGACATGGTGCAAATAAGGGAATACAGGTTGACATTGTGTGACAACTGTGACAATGTGACAAGAGCATTATTAAAATGGGAGGCAATAGTATAATATGATGTGACACCTGTGACAAATAAGTAGTATCACATGACTAAAACTATTAGTCTACTGAAATTTTTATTGCTACAGTAAGTAAACACTGTGATATGTGATATATGATCATTGTCATATTTTTGGGTGAGACTTGAATGAGAGTCAGTTAAGACATGTATGGGAGTGATACATACAGATAAAATGTCACTCTTGTCACATTTGTGACAGCAGTATTGGTGAGGTTCAGATTCTTAGAGTCAAGTCTAACTGAAATCCAGGTAAAGTCCAGGCACTTGAGTTTAGTAGAGTTCAGGTAGAGTCCATATAGAGTCTGAGTAAAGTCCATGTAATGTTCAAGTAAAGTCTAGGTTCAGTCGTGTTGCTTGAGTCTAGTGAAGTCCAGGTAGAGTCCAAGTAGAGTCCAAGTAGAATCCAGATTCAGTCCAGTTGCTTGAGTCTACTGAAGTTCATGTAAAGTCCTAGTAGAGCCCATGTAGAGTCTAGATATAGTTCATCCACTTGAGTTTAGTAAATTCCAGGTAGAGTTCAGGTAGAGTCCATGTAGAGTCCAAGTAGAATCTAGGTTCAGTCTTGTTGCTTAAGTTCAGTGAAGTTCATGTAGAGTCTAATACACCTAGCATATGTCTACCTACTATAAAACAATTATTTCCATATTTTACACACTACTTACAAATGGTATAATATGCATGGGTTGTGCTTAGTAGCTGAGGTAGAGGTCCCAGACTGTTAGCTAGTATGAGAACAATTCATGCTAATAAGGGACATGGCTAACCTAAGTAGAATAGTATCTAAGAATAGAAACACTGAGGTCAGAGTTTATTCTCAACATCAGTGGGAAATGGTTACCAGTAAGGCTGGAGATCAAGCTAAGGACACATCTATTCTAATAATAGATTATTGAAACCATGTTATTGAGTCATAGGAAAAGGCATGAGGCTTAGATCCACAGCAAGTGCTGCTATCTAAGGAATGCTATCTAACTATGCTGTACCAGCACTGAAAATCAGCATGTCATAGGCACCTGGCCAGGCCTGAGACTTTGATGAAAGTAAATGTACTCACAATAGTTTTTGGCTCATTCTTAGATACTATGCACAGACTTCACATAGAATTACTGTAGTTAGAAGCTGTTGGTACACACATACAAACATTGTAATGTAGCTCTCACATTTCATAGGCACTTGGAGTTCACCTCTTTATCTTGTGAACTCCAGGTGTGTAGTTACCCTACCTTATGTAGATCCATACTGACTATATGTAAACCTCTTTATCTCATGAACTCTGGCACATTCATTCCACCTCCTGAGTCTTGATCTGTGTTATTTTGGATTCACCTTGCATCAGGTTATGGGCCCTGGTGGTGGATCTTCCAACATGTCTTCAGAAGCCTTCAAATTCCCCAAGCTCAATGGTGAGAACTACACAGTCTGGGTGCAGTATATGAAGGCTGCCCTTCAGTCATGCTATCTTTGGCTTGTGGTCATGGGAGATGAAGCAAACCCTGGAAAGCCACCTCCAGTGGCTCAGGCTTCTACTCCCACAGCTGTCACTTCGACATCACCACTTGAATCAGGCCAGTATACTACTGAATCAAAGCCATTGCCCCCAATGCCATCTTCAGAGGGTATTGTGAGCTGGAAGGTTGTGAAGAAGGATTATTTGGAATGGTTACAGAATAACAATGCAGCTCAGGGTCTTATGAAGAGTGCAGCTGAGCCCAATCAGTGGCCTCATGTGGTGAAGGCAGGGACTGCACAGGTGATGTGGGAGGCATGGAAAACATTGTATGTCACCAGCTAGCAATGTATCAATGTCCATTATTACTTTGAGGAGCTTATACCAAGAAGTATAATGAGTCCATTCCCATGGCTGACCACATTGCAGTGATGCTCAACTTAGGTCAGAAGATCAATGATGCTGGTGAAAACTTGCCAGATATTCACATCACGTGTGCATTGGTGCTCTCCCTCCCTCATGTCCAGTCTTGGGAATTGATCAAGATCACTCTATTTAGCAAGGAAACATTTACTGTCAAGACTGTCTCCACTGAGCTCCAGTTGACATACAACCATTTTCATCATGATAGGAAGGCTGACTCTCAGAAGGCTTCCAAGATGGCACTCCTTGCTAAAGGAAAGCAGATATCAGGCAAGAAGAAGAAGCCTAAGCCTGATGATGAATGCCACTACTGTCATGCTAAAGGGCATTGAGCTAACTGGTGCCCAAAGTGTGAGGAAGATGAGAAGAAGAAGAATGGCAGAGGTTCTGCTAACCTCACTGTTGGAGTTTTACAGGATTTGGGTTCTCACTCAGTTGGACAGGTTTACATGGCTGGTTACACTTCCCCCACTGCTTCTGGATTGAAGCTTTTGCTTGATTGTGGTGCAACTTCCCATATGTTTTGTGACCACCAGTATTTTTCATCATATGCTGTTCCCAAGGAGTTGGAGACTATTTCTGTAGGCAATGCTCACAATATTCCTGTTGCAGGTCATGGTACCATCTGCTTTAATGCCAAGCTCCCAGATGGATTTCAGAAAGTCATTCTTCATGATGTACTTCATGTCCCTAATCTTGCTGCTAATCTAGTTAGCCTTGGGACACTTCATTGGAAGGGAGTACATGTGAGTAGCTTTAAGAATGGACTTTTTCTCTGGCTTGGGGGTGATGAGTTATTCTGGGCAACTTTTATGGATAGTTCCAGCACCTTGTATTATGTTGAGCTAGTTGCAATGCAACAAAAGTCTGCCCATGCTGTTTCCAGTGGGAGTCTTCATCATTGGCATCAACAACTTGGCCATATCAACTTGGAAGCTATTCGCTATATGCTATGGAAGGAACTGGTGAATGGTCTCACTATTA
Source organism: Cyathus striatus (assembly GCA_025738555.1). Taxonomy (NCBI): domain Eukaryota; kingdom Fungi; phylum Basidiomycota; class Agaricomycetes; order Agaricales; family Nidulariaceae; genus Cyathus; species Cyathus striatus. Next base: position 1,544,106 of record JAOVFP010000010.1, on the reverse strand, counting down.
ATCATCTCCAGAGCTATGACCATGTTTGTGAGGGATGCACCCTCAGCAAATCACATTGGCTACCTCTTCCAAAGGCTAGCACTACTGTTTACACCAAGATGGAGCTGGTTGTCATCAATCTCACAGGCCCTATGTCAGCCAATACATGGTCTGAGATGAGATATGCTCTTGTCATTGTTGAGGCCAGCTGCCATTACCCTGTTGGATGCCTTTTGGCTGACAAGGGAGAGGTAGGTGCAGCACTCCAGGAAGTGATAGTGATGTTGGAGAGACAGTCAGGAGTGAAGGTTTGCAGGATGTGAAGTGATAATGGAACTGAATTTGTCAATGATCTCCTGGATTCTTTCTGCCAGTGTAACAGAGTTATTCATGAGACATCTGACCTTACTACCCAGAGCAGAATGGGATTGCAGAGCACACTGTTGTTGTACTATTTGAGATGATACATTGCATGTTACATTCATTGAAAATGGATTTGCACTACTGGGGAGAGGCCTTCATGTACACTGTTCACATTCAAAGCCTCACTTACACCTCAGCACTTGATGATATGGTTCCTCTGCATGCCTGGTCTGAAATCAAGCCTGATATTTCTCACCTTCATATCTTTGGTTTAATTGGCTATGCAAATATACTGAAGAAGATTTGAGGAGGTAAATTGGAGGCCACTTTGGTCAAGGTTCATCTACTTGGGTGGTGGGCAAATGAGACAAAGGGCTATCACTTGGAGGACATGGAAACTGGAACAATCCTGACTTCCAGGAATGTTCATTTTATTGAGGATGACAGTCCCAGTGACTTGGCAATCATTGAGATGAGGGGTGTTGCACCCTCCAGGGCTGACATGGATAACTTTGTGGATGAGGTGATGGGTACTCCTGGTTCAGTTAACCTGACCCCTGCTTCCAGCTCAAGTCCAGTGCCTGTACCTGTGTCAGAGGCTATTGTGGAGTCAATTCCTAATTCTGATCCAGTTGTGACTGAAACTAATTCAAGTCCACCAAATCCTATTCCTGCTCCTCAGAAAGAATCATGCTGGGCAGCTTTGCCCCCTCAAGATCATCCACAATGCAGTTGTAATCCACACTCATGTTTTGAGGATGCTTTTGCAGCAACAGAGAATGAGATTGAGGTCACAGCCAACAAATTTGCCAGCAACCTTCATCATGCCTATATTGTCTTCAATGATGAGCCTCATTCATATCATGAAGCTTTATGGTCCCCCTACTCGCAGCAGTGGGAAAAGCAATAGCAACCAAGTATGAGCAGCTGGAGAAGACTGGAACTTTTGAGTGGATCTCTCACCTACCAAAAGATCATAAGGCAGTTGAGAGTCACTTTGTTTTTCTGCAAAAGAAGGATGGCTTTGGTGACCTCATCAAGTATAAGGCTCATATCATTGCAAAGCACAGGTTCCTGGAGAGGATTTCTCAGAGACATTAGGGGAATTCAAAGTTGGCTGTTTTGTTGCATTGTGACCAGTCACTACAGACAAATTGCTACAGTCCTGCCAAAAACTGTGATGGGAAATTCAAATGGAGAATTTCACTATACACATTCATTAGGTTTTATTCTCTCCTACCTCTATATCTTGTTAGAATTTTGGAGGTTGTATAGATATTGTTATGTTTAGACAATATATCTAATAAAATGAGCTCTTTACACTTAGCCAGGTGTTCTGTACAGATCTGTACAGATTTGGCAGAGGTTTTTTCAGATTTATGCAACCTGAAAATTCTGTACAGATCTGTGCAGATTCTGTACAGAATCTGATGAAATGGGGTGATGTAATAATGAAATGGGATGATGTAATGATGAAATGGGGGGTTCTAATGATGAAATGGGATGTTTTAATGATGAAATGAGGTGATGTAATGATGAAACAGGATGTTTTAATAATGAAATGGGATGTTTTAATGATGAAACAAGGTGATGTAATGTTTAATGATGAAATGAGGTGATGTAATGATGAAATGGGATGATGTAATAATGAAACAGAACAATGTACAAGAGAACAGGAATAGTGAAACACTTGATGGGTGTACACTACCTTTACTCATGGATTTTAGCTTTTCTAAACATGTAACTAGTACTCATCAAACAGTAAATAAACACAGTGATGAAATGGGGGGATGTATTGATGAAACAGAATTTCAAGCGTAACATGTTGGAAAAAGTGTGACATATTGGAAAGGGTGTCACATGTTGGAAATGAGTGTGATACATTGGAAGGTTGGAAAGAGTGTGACATATTGGAAAGGGTGTCACATGTTGGAAAGAGTGTCACATGTTGGAAAGGGTGTCACACATTAGAAAGAATGTCACACATTGGAAAGGGTTGGAAAGAGTGTGACATATTGGAAAGGGTGTGACATGTTGGAAAGAGTGTGACATATTGGAAAGGGTGTCACATGTTGGAAAGAGTGTCACATGTTGGAAAGGGTGTCACATGTTGGAAAGAGTGTCACATGCCTTGTCACACTTTCTCCAACATTTTCCAACATGTCACGCTTTTTCCAACATTTTCGAGTATGTCACGCTTTTCAAACATGTCACACATGTCACACTTTTCCAACATTTTCCAACATGTCACACTTATTCCCTTGTCACATTGATCATCAATAATGTATTGACAACTTGCTTATTCAACAAACAACTATCACTGATAGTCTAATAAGAACAGATTCTGCACAGATTCTGTACAGATCTGCACAGATTCTGTACAGATCTGCACAGATTCCATACACATTCTGCACAGATTCTGCACAGATTCCTCACAGATCTGTGCAGATCTGCACAGACTCCTTGGGGGAGTGTAAATTACTGAATAAAATATATATTTTCATAAGGTGAAAGGATGTGGTTCCTGTCAGCACTATCTCAATGTTATAAACTCTGAGCTGATTGCTGATTGTTCTCCTTAGTAACGATACAGAAATCACTGTAATGTATCATGTAATGCTAACTTTGAATTCCCCTATTCTCATCTGTGACCAAGTTTAACACCTTATGTGTTTTCCTTGCACTTGTTGCTCACCAAGACCTTGAGCTGCACCAAATTGATGTAGTAGCAGCATATTTATGAGGTTCATTGGATGAGGAGATCTACATGGAGGTCCCTGACAGAGTGAAAGAGAAGAGCATTGAAGGGCTATACTGGAGATTGTGGAAGACATTGTATGGTTTGAAACAGGCAGGGCAGCAGTGGAAGATGAAGCTGGATGAGGTGATGAAGGGGCTTGGATTCAAAAAGTGCATAGCTGATGACTGCCTTTATATTCTCAAGGAGAAGAGTGTTGTCATTCTTTTGGTTCTGGTGTATATCAATGACATGGGAATTGCTGGATGCTCTATTGTTCACATTTGCAAGTTCAAGGATGATATTGCCAAAGTTTTCAATATCACCAATATGGGTGAGCTCAACTATATCCTTGGTATTCAAGTCACCCAGGATCAAAAGGCACATACTATCTCTATGAATCAAACTGCCTACATCCACCAGCTTCTCTCTTGCTTTGGCATGGAAGACTGTAATTCTGTCACTACTCCCCTTCCTGTTAAACACAACCTCTCCATTGCACAGTCCCCTCAAACAGATGAAGAATGTGAAGATTATTGAATTTATGTGAATGGTATCATGTATTTGTCCCTTGTTGGTGCATTGCTTTATTCTACTCTGACTTGACCAGATATCCAATTTGTGGTTGGTCTTGTTGTGCAGTTCAGAGGTAATCCAGGTAAACCCCACCTTGAAGCTGCCAAACATATTCTGTGGTACCTCAAGGGAACTGCAGACATGGTCTTGATGCTTGGATGTCATGGTGATGGCCAATTGGACCTTGTTGGTTGGAAAGATTCCAATTGGGCACAGGATCCTGACTTGCATCATTCTATTAGTGGTTTCATCTTTGATGTTGCAGGCAGTTTGGTCTCTTGGTCATCAAAGAAGCAGCCTACTGTTGCACTGTCTACTGTTGAGGCTGAGTATATGGCATCTGCTACTGCTACTAAAGAGGCAATTTGGCTGAGGACTCTTCTTTCTGATTTGGGTTTTCCCCAGGTCTCAGCCACAATCATCCATGCAGACAATCAAGGTTGTATTGCCTTGGCACACAATCCAATCACTCACTTACATGCCAAACATATTGACATTTGGCACCACTTTATTTGTGAACTCATTGAGTGCAAGGAAATTGATCTACAATATGTATCTACTAGAGACATGCTGGCTGACATCTTTACAAAGGCAATTCCACAGGAGGCTTTTGAACAATTTCGAACAGCTTTAGAAGTGGGAGTGACAAAAGTAAATGTACTCACAATAGTTTTCAACTCATTCTTAGATACTATGCACAGACTTCATGTAGAATTACTGTAGTAAGAAGCTGTTGGTACACATGTACAAACATTGTAACATAGCTCTCACATTTCATAGGCACTTGGAGTTCACCTCTTTATCTTGTGAACTCCAGGTGCATAGTAACCCTACTTTATGTAGATCCATACTTACTATATGTAAACCTCTTTATCTCATGAACTCCAGTGCATTCATTTTGCCTCCTGAGTCTTGATCTGTGTTATTTTGGATTCACCTCATGTCAGACTTGGCATTCCCAGTAGACTTATTCAGTGGTTCCCATTTCCATGTGTCAAAGTGCACAGCATCACTCCTTCATATGGAGTGCCATACCTGCAGGCATAGTTCATTGTGTTGTGCTATCTTCCCATATCAATGTGTTCTTGGCATTCATGTGGCTACAAACACCTCAGACAGGACTGAATCAGATCACGTTGCATATGGTACCCAGTTAGAATATGGTTCTCACCCTGATGCGAAAAATAGCCTTTTTTAGAAGGTGTTAACATCGGGGTGTACCATATGTACCATGATCCAATTCACTATTGTCTGGGGTGAAAACTGTGACTTTACTCTGGTCCATGTCAGACACTCATAGTTGGTCCAAATGTCTACTTTACAGCTTAGCTAATGTGCAATTACTTTATTTGTAGCTACTATATAGTTCTTTTAGCTGTGTTCCTGTAGAATATTTAATAGGTAGCTTTGAGTACTGGAAGGGCAGTCTCCTGTGCCCTGAGAAGTGCAATTCAGCAGTTTGATGAGAGTATTTGTGTGAGCTCAAGATTCTGAGTATACTAAAGCATTGAAGTCCTAAACCCATGCTAAGTCCAAGATTAAGGAACATGCATCAAATAGACATCAAAACATTCACTAAGCATGCATTCCATCTTAAACATTGGTCTTCAACACATTCCCTTCACCTTACTTTGCTGGGATGCATCTTGCATCTGAGTCTTACCTATTGAGCACTTTCTTAGTGAGTGTACATCATGTGAGTGAAATTAACTACATTTTAATATACATCATGTTGCACTAAACTAGGTACTTTAACTCCATGTAGAGTCCAACTACAACAATATTATAGCTACTACATCCCAAGAATTTTCTTCCTCATATCCAAAACTTCAATTTCCAGCTTTTTTGCATCCTTATTTTTACCCAGTTTCCTGTATGTAACTGCAAGACTGGACATGCTTGAAAGTGTATCAGGATGCTCATCGCCAAGAATTTTCTTACTCAAATCCAAAACTTCAATTCCCAGCTCTTCAGCAACTATATTTTTACACAGTTTCCTGTATGTAAATGCAAGGCTGGCCATGCTCCAAAGTGTATCAGGATGCTCATTTCCAAGAATTTTCTTTCTCAAATTCAAAACTTCTATTTCTAGCTTTTCTGCATCTTTATTTTTACCCAGTTTCCTGTATGTAACTGCAAGACTGGCCATGCTCCAAAGTGTATCAGGATGCTCATTTCCAAGAATTTTCTTTCTCAAATCCAAAACTTCAATTTCCAGCTTTTCTGCATCTTTATTCTTACCCAGTTTCCTGTATGAAAATGCAAGACTTGCCATGCTCCAAAGTGTATCTGGGTGTTCATTTCCAAGAATTTGTGTTTTTAAATCCAACACTTCAATTTCCAACTTTTCAGCATCTTCATGTTTACTCAGTGTCCTGTATGTATCTGCAAGACTGATCATGCTCCAAAGTGTACCAAGATGTTCATTGCCAAGAAGTTTCTTTTTCAAACCCAAAACTTCAATTTCCAGCTGCTCAGCATCTTTATGTTTACCCAGATTCTTGTATGTAGCTGCAAGATTAGCCATGCTTGAAAGTGTATCAGGATGCTCATTGCCAATAATTTTCTTTCTCATATTCAAAACTTCAATTTCTAGCTGCTCACAATCCTTATGTTTACCGAGTTTCCTGTATGTAGCTGCAAGATTGACCATGCCCAAAAGTGTATCAGGATGCTCATTGCCAAGAATTTTCTTCCTCATATACAAAACTTCAATTTCCAGCCTTTCTGCATCATTATTTTTACCCAGTTTCTTGTATGTAACTGCAAGACTGGCCATGCTCTGAAGAGTACCATAATGCTCATTGCCAAGAAATTGCTTCCTTATATTCAAAACTTCAATTTCCAGTTGCTCAGCATCTTTATATTTCCCAAGATTCTTGTATGTAACTGCAAGATTGGCCATGCTCTGGAGTGTATTAGGATGCTCATTTCCAAGAATTTGCTTTCTCAAATCCAAAACTTCAATTTCCAGTTGCTCAGCATTTTTATGTTTACCAAGATTCTTGTATGTAACTGCAAGATTGGCCATGCTCCAAAGTGTATCAAGATGTTCATTGCCAAGAATTTGCTTCCTCATATTTAAAACTTCAATTTCCAGCTGCTCAGTATTTTTATGTTTACCAAGATTCTTGTATGTAACTGCAAGACTGGCCATGCTCTGGAGTGTATCAGGATGCTCACTGCCAAGAATATTCTTTCTCATATTCAAAACTTCAATTTCCAGCTGCTCAGCATCTTTATGTTTTCCAAGATTACTGTATGTAACTGCAAGGCTGGCCATGCTCCAAAGTGTATCATGATGCTTATTGCCAAGAATTTGCTTTCTCAAATTCAAAACTTTAATTTCCAGCTGCTCAGCATCTTTATGTTTCCCAAGATTCTTGTATGTAACTGCAAGACTAGCCATGCTCCAAAGTGTATCAGGATGCTCATTGCCAAGAATTTGCTTTCTCAAACCTAAAACTTCAATTTCCAGTTGCTCAGCATCTACATGTTTACCAATATTCTTGTATGTAACTGCAAGATTGGCCATGCTCCAAAGTGTATCTTGATGCTCATCACCAAGAATTTCCTTTCTCAAATCCAAAACTTCAATTTCCAGTTTTTCTGCATCTTTATCTTTACCAAGACTACTGTATGTAACTGCAAGACTACTCATGCTCCAAAGTGTATCAGGATGCTCATTGCCAAGAATGTTCTTTCTAAAATTCAAAACTTCAATTTCCAACTGCTCAGCATCTTTATATTTCCCCAGATTCTTGTATGTAACTGCTAGACTGACCATGCTCTGAAGCATATCAGGATGTTCATTTCCAAGAATTTGCTTTCCCATACTCACAACTTCAATTTCCAGCTGCTCAGCATCTTTATATTTACCCAGATTCTTGTATGTAGCTGCAAGATTAGCCATGCTTGAAAGTGTATCAGGATGCTCATTGCCAAGAATTTGCTTTCTCAAATTCAAAACTTCAATTTCTAACTTCTCAGCATCTTTATGTTTACCCAGATTCTTGTATGTAACTGCAAGATTGGCTGTGCTCTGAAGTGTATCAGGATGCTCATTTCCAAGAATTTTCTTTCTCATATACAAAACTTCAATTTCCAGCTGTTCAGCATCTTTATGTTTACTCAGATATCTGTATGTAATTGCAAGATTGGCCATGCTCTGAAGTGTATCAGGATGCTCATTGCCAAGAATTTTCTTCCTCATATCCAAAACTTCAATTTCCAGCCTTTCTGCATCTTTATTCTTACCCAGTTTCCTGTATGTAACTGCAAGACTGGCCATGCTTGAAAATGTATCAGGATGCTCATTGTCAAGAATTTTCTTTTTTAAACTCAAAACTTCAATTTCCAGCTGCTCAGCATCTTTATGTTTACCCAGATTCTTGTATGTAGCTGCAAGATTGGCCATGCTTAAAAGTGTATCTGGATGTTCATTGCCAAGAATTTGCTTTCTCAAATCTAAAACTCCAATTTCCAGCCTTTCTGCATCTTTATGTTTACCAAGATTACTGTATGTAACTGCAAGACTGGTCACACTCTTAAGTGTATCAGGATGTTCATTGCCAAGAATTTGCCTCCTCATATTCAAAACTTCATTTTCCAGCTTTTCTGCATCTTTATTTTTACCTTGATTCCAATATGTAATTGATAAGCGATAAAGTTCACTGAGTACCATCTTGCTATAGTTAAGATTATCTGTATTAATCTTTTGCCTTATATTCAACCACATGTCTTCATTGATAATTAAGCTATCAGTGAAAGTTTCATGATATCCCACAAGCTTTTCTAAATACTTTGATGCAACTCTTAATCTATACACTCCTTCCATATTATATTTACCACATTTTCCTAGTATGTTTGCTAACATGCTGCAAATATCATTGTAGTACTTGGAATTAATTATTTTATTATCACAATATAAATTTTGTATAACATGTGGTAGGAGATTGTTCATGTAGATATATTCTGCAGTTGTATTCTCAGTACTGATAGAGCTCATTAATATTGATCTAGCATTTAGTATCCACAATGTTTGTTCAGTTACTGATAACCTATCTTGACAATATGTCTGTATCAGTGGATGTACATTGTACAGTGATTTTATCTTAGTTTTATTTATTAATGAAAATGAGAAAAGCAACTCAATGCTTTCTGTAAACAGCCATTCATTCCATTCACCACACTCATTCACATTTAATATTGATACATCCAATGATGATAGATATGAAGGTAAATCAATATCTTCATAGTGCTTCTTGTGTATTGGAAAATACATTGCAGCTCTTTCAAATATTGATTTTGATATCTTTTCATAATGAAGAAATGCACAGATATTTATAAGAGCTATTGCATATTGTGCTATGGCTGCTCTATCTTTATTTGCATTATCAGCTGAATCTTTCAATATTTTTTGAAATGAAATCTCCCATGTTTTATACACTGTTCTGTTATATCCTGATGCACCTTTAAATTTGTCATGATTCAATATCTTAGGTCTGAACTTGTCATAGAGTTTAATAAAATCATTAATTTCATAATGTACTTGAGCCATATAAGCTCCAGCCATATCAATGGCCAGTGGCAAATAATGCAATTTTTGAACCACTATTTTTGCCTCATTCAAGTCTTTTGTATTCTTAACAATACCACTTGCTTTAAAAAGAAGCTCAATGGCTGTTTCTTCACTCATTTGAGATACTTCCATTGAATTTTCATGTGAAGTAATTCTGCTAAGAGTAGGATTTCTGCTTGTAATCAAAATATTCCCCAGGCTTCCAGGTGGAATATACTTTTCAACTAGTTCAGGAGAGCCACCAGCATTGTCATAAATTATGAGCCATTCAGATTGAAGGTTAGATATCCAATTAAGAACCACTGCAGAAGAGAATGAAGATGCTGAAGTTCCTGCAGTTGAAATCTTCTTATATATTTCTTCAAGACTTTGAATAACTGTATCCTCAGATGTTGTGTCAATCCAAAAGGTGTTTACATATCTGTTTCATATTATTAATTCTGCACTTAAGATAGCCAAAGAAATACCTACTGGCCAGCCTTCTCATCTATAAACCTCAAACAAATCTGAGTTTTTCCAATGCCACCCATTCCATATAGAAGGAACATCTTTCTCCCAGTGGTATTTGCTCTTGCAAAATGTTGATGAAGTCTCTCCAGATACACCTGTTGCCCAACAAAGTTCTGAGAGGTACAAGCAGCAGTGGTCCGAAGTGGAGAAAGTGCTTCATCTTTTGGCTGATTATATATATTCTGAAAATTAAGTAACATCAGTGGGGGGTGTTTACAATGTAATTTGGTAAACTACATTATTTATCTGGGTATCAATTTTTATATCATTCATTTCAGCACGTTGAATTCCGAAGTTGTGCGCATTTTTGAATGACATGTCGAGTAATAGGCTTCACTGTTCACAGTAATTGTTCAATGCTGATGGGCTAGAAGTCATCATAAGGTCTATATGGGTAATGCTTATATACCTCGATCTGCGTGCTTTTCTTATCGCACATCAATCAAATTGACGTTTCTTGTCGTTAATGATCACTTAATGAGAGTTAATGAGTACAGCCTCGCTCTTATCTTCCTTTCGTGCTATATCATTCTGTTTCTGGAGCCGCCGTGTCCGATCTATCAGCTCGATCAACACATTTTTAGACGAGTACTCACACAAGGCAAGGTCAACTGACCTATCCAGGAGATCACAGGAAACTTCTGGGGTTCCTTATGCTGGAAGTGCTTTGTTAATGTCGTGCTTATCGCCCATAAATCTGGTGATTGGGATATTAATACAGCTGAGAGCGGGGTGCAGCAATGCGCTTGTAAGACTGATCGATACACGTGTGTATACAGTGGTTATCGCCGTCGGTCTGTGAAATCGCCACAGCCACATGTCAACTTTGTTACTGTATCCACCGACTGAAGTCCCGCCGCTCCCAGTATTATTACCACCTGCAATACGAAGCCCGCCGTAACCTCGAAGCGTACTCGCAGGACGCTTTCATTTAGAACAATAACATTCAACGTGCTGTAACTAGCAGTCTAACTTTCGACGCGATGCGGGACGGTAATCTGCTATGCGACTTGCTTGCTGAGTGCTGTGCGTTTCTCGACGATGTGTGGGGAGGAGTAGAAGTGGTATAGGGACAGATGTACGTGCCGTTTCGTCTTTGTCTATCGCTTTGGAGGCCACCTAATGACTTTCCATATCGACACGTAGCCCATCAGGTGAAGTAAACCTATCATTGCAATCTCTATAGATGTAGTCCATGGTACCTAGTTGATCCATGGACATGATACTCTAGTCATAGCTTCTCAACGTACCGGGCTGAATGTGGTAGAAGGCGAGACCCGCTGCGCTCTAGGAATTTACCAACCTGAGGTGGGTTTTCCCTGCGATACATGGCAGTGTTTGAAGTACTGACGTTGCGGATAGTTGTATGTTCATACATTAGGGGAATTCAAATATGTCTGTTTTGTAGCGTTACTACATGTTGCTACGGAACAGTCGCTACAACCTTGCCGAAAAACGTGATCAGAAATTCAAACGGAGAGTTCTAACGTAAACGCTCCCTATGTTTTACTCTTTTCCACTTTGAAATTTCATTAAAAATTTGGAGGTTGGGTAGATATTAGTATATTCAAAAATTCTATCTAATAAATTATATATTTTCGTAAGGTGAAAGGAAGTGGTTCTTGTAAGTACGATCCAAACATTATGAACTCCGAACTGATCGCCGCTCGTTCTTCTTGGCAACGATACAGAAATCACTGTAGCGTATCGCGTATCGCCATACTTGAATTCCCCTATTCTCTTTTTCGACTGTACATGTGAGAGTACACTAGCGTCTCTTCATATGCCTCCGCCATATCCAGCACACACCGCACGAATATTTGTTCTGAGAACTCTGCAACTACTACGATCCCCCTCTTCATCTTTCGATGTTCACTGTTCTCCGAATCGTCTCCCACACCCACCACCACAGCGCATACCAAGATTGGCCACATCAACCAGTACACCTACACTATCCCTCCAACCCTCACCTACGCCTAATGCTCTGTACACTCATATCTATTATCACGTGGTGGCGTCTTTCGACGCGCTACGTGTGCAACATCTCAACTGGCATCGTCATTGGCAGATTCACCGAGATCTAGAATCCCCAATTCGGTGACCACAACTATGCTGATTTGAGCGCTCAGTGTTCAGCGGGAGGCTTGAGTGTTCGTAGACAGCTAGGGGCTGTGCTTGATCCAAAATCGGGGGAGTGGTAGGGTTTGTACGACGTACGATGGTGGGGCCGGTGGGATGTGGGTAGTTGGGGACAGATGGAGTGAATGGGAGGTGGGCAGAAGGGTGACGATGAAGACTACTTAAAAGCTCCATCGCGAGTACAGGGGCTTCGCCCCCGCTACGAGGAGCCTGTACAGTGCTGGACATCACGCTAATGGTTATCAATGTTCCTCGAATACTTGCTGGGTGGCCTGTGGGAGAAGGCCCTGAAAAGGGAACGAGATGTGAGAGTGGTTGGTGAGGTAGGTGTCTTCATTTCGACACGTGCCACTATTTCAGAAGTTCTTACTGTAGTTACAGCCATACGTTCGTCCATTCGCGTGTGGCGAAACGACGCAAGGTATCTTACCTTCGACTGAACACGGCATCTCGATATATCTATCGTACTCCCTGCAAAGCACTACAGGTGAACTAGCTCGGGACATCTTCGCCCTCATCGTTCTCGTTCACTCACTTTCCCGCTACCCCACGAAGAACTTGAATAAGTGCCATGTCACGCGTCACCACGAACCCTACTCACGCAACACGAGCCTACTGTTTCGTCTCCCCAGCTTCCACTCAATTGAGTACGACAGACTATACATCTCCAGTATCGATGCCCCATTTCCATCCCCGAACGTACCACCACCGGTACCGACGGCCGTTACTGAATCACCAAATTACCGATGGTCATTTGTGCGCACGTCATGCCCTGGTGACGTTCAGAGGAGTGTTGGAATATTTAGCAGAAAAGCCGCTGGGTGGATACGACGCAGGTCGAGGAGGCGGGGATCAGTGTGCGGTTCGGGACAGGTCGGGTGGTGGAGTGTTGGCTGTAGGGGCTACATGCAAGTGCACTTAGCTCTTGATCCAAAGAGTGGATTCCGTGTGCACCTCCTACCGTCTAGGATTTCGCGTGAACCACCACCCCGACATTTCTCATACGCGCGCAGAGTAAAGTTTAGAGATTCGATAGTAATTGATGAGGTATGTACTATCGTTTCGATACGTATGTTATGCCTGAAATCCTGATCCTGCAGATAGATACATTTTGGTCTAATCGTGTAGGTCGAACACTGATCGGGATACCGGGGAACACCAACTTTGAGATCCTCTCTTGTCTGATAGTATTCGTCGACATTTTCCAACATTTCTTACGAATCCCAACATTCCCCCCCAAATCGTCCCTTATGTCGCGGTGCCCAGCCTTCACTATGCCCGCTAAGCATCACTCTTATACCTCGTGAACGGCAGTAGAGACGTGTCGAGTTTGACGTAGTTCGCCTTTTGTCTGAGGGTTACGATACTAGACCCAATAGCGTTACAAGGAATGCTGGCGACGCTGCGGAGACGTGTTCGTAGACGAATCAGTGGGTACGCAAGGCTGGGAGGGAGGGTGTGTGCTGTGGGAGGTTGGTGGGAGGTGGTGTCCGGCGTATGGAAGGTGATGGTGGAGCCAAGGGAAATCGGACTGTTCAGGTAGTAGGCCAAAGATGGAGAATGCAACTTGGTCGTCTATGTTTGCGAACTGGCGTGTACCTCGAATTAGACGCGCTGGCGGGCCGCGTGTGGAAAGGAACCCGAATTTGTGACTTGGTGTCGCGTTCCTAGCACGTGAGAAAGGCAATGTGACTGTGACACCATCTGAACCAAGGCACAGACGCGGGTCCCTGAATCCCAACGACGACGGGAGTCAGATAAAGAGGCCAGCGCAGGAGACGCAGCGTCTCGAAGCTCTGGCACCAGCTTCTGTAAACCTGTAAACCACTGCCGGCTCTTTCGTCTTTCTTTCCCGTACCGCCGAAATAGATGAATCTCAGCCTACCGTTGCACTCAGCGCGGCGGATGCTCTGGCCGGACCTTCTCATCTTCACGTAGAGTCCGTGAATGGCTCACTTCTTGGAGTAGCAGTACCACCGGTACTCTACACAACCCCTGGTACGTTCCGCCTTTCCTTACCTTCTACATACAAACTAACTCCCAACAGAACACTCGCCCCACGCCTCATCAGAAACAACATCAGAACGAGACGACGAGCAGAGGATGGATGTCAGTTACATCACCTCTCCTCCTTACCCCAAGCACCAGGGGCACCCTCCACCCCGCGCAGATTTAACCGCTCGTCAACGCCATGCTCCAACGCGAACTTCCGTCGTAGCTTAGACGTCGTATCAGCGTCCCTCCTCTCCCTCTCGTCTTCACAGAATCGCTCACCGAGGGTGCTGCAGAAGGGCAGTTCGCTGATCCAGAGCTCGAGGGTATACGCTTCGGAGGGAGGATTGCCTATTCGTGGGGCTTCGCCCAGGAGTATATGTGCGTATTTTTCTCCTTCTCTTCTACCTTTCCCCTCCCTCTTTCCCCTCCCTCTACCCCCTTGTTCTCCTTAGTCCCTTCCACCCTCCCATTGTCTTTTCTCCTTTTCGCTATATAATATATGCTAATAAGTAGTACGCAGCATCAACTCGCGGAACACGGCTCTCAGACACCCACTCCGCCTTCTCACCCAAATCCCTCGCTTCCTCCTGGTCGAGAGCCACCTCGCCGCTTATAGAATTACTCCAGTGGTCCTCGCACCTCCACTGTCGGCATCACGATCATCCAGTCGAGGAACCATGGGTCCCCATCGACCCCTTCAAACTCAAACATACCTCGTTCCCCTCCTTCTCACCCCCCCTTTCGTTCTCGTTCTCGTGCCCGCGTCCCTGCTTCTCCTCCTCTGCCCAGGGGGACTTTGAATCAGGACTGGGAGGAGGTAAAGACGCAGAAGGGGAAGAAGAAGGGGAACAGTGCCCCACCTGGACAAATATCTACCTCGTCAGCACAGATACATTCCCAAGGCAGAGATATATCTACACTTCCCGTCGTTCAGCGATGTATTTCAGCTGCGTAGCGAGGATCTTTAAAAATGCGGAGGTTAGTAAGCCTGATGTTGTGCGCATGATGGGTGCGGAGGAGGATGTGGTTATGTATCCTTTGCAGTATCAGCATCAACAGCTGCAGTTGTAGCAGGAGAGGGGGAGGGAGGAGCGGGGGTGTCCATCCCCTTGGCTTTTTTCGTCGCCTTCTCAAGCTGCGTCGCCTGCTTCTCCGCCGGTGTATCCACCGGGACTGTATCCCCCTTCCCCTCAAAGGGAGCAGCAGCGGTCGATGGGCGTAGGGATAGGATTGACGACGCATGTGGGTGCCGCGGCTGTTGGTGAGCTCGTTGATGATTGGGGTGCGAGGGGTGGAGCCGGAGCCGGAGGCTCGGGAGGAGGAGGAATGTCGCCTGCACTGGTCCGATTCAAGTACAGCTGGGAAGCATTCGTCGATTCGCTATTGAGAGAATGGAAAACGCTTAATTTGACTAGCGCTTTATTGGCTTCGTACGTCTCTTTCTCTTTCCTTTCTTCCATTAGTTATGTTACCGACGTTACCGAAGAGGAATCCTAACTACCTTCCAAGTCCCTGAAATGTCAGACGACCCACTTACGCGCACTGCGGCTTTACTCTCGCTCATTTGTGCTATTATGAGTTTATCCTATGGGTGTGTGTTTATTGTGCGTTTTGGGGCTATGAGGAGTATGGGGAAGGCGTTGCGGTGGGCTGAGGTTCGTATAAATGCGTTCTTTCTTCTTCGCTCTACCACGACTGACAACCCACACAGGAAGCAAGAAAAGACCACACTTCAATATGGTGGAACGTCTGGGTCATGTTATCAATGCCAGCCGTATGGCTAGCTTGGTCCACCCTTCTCTCTCTCCTCTCTCTCCTCTCGTACGTTTGGCGCACTGGCTCGCTTTCAGACCACACGCGTGAGCCGTTAAGTAGCAAGGAGGCGTTGGCGCCAAGGGTGGTGATCACACTTGTGCTGGGGCTTGGGGTCGTGTATTTGGTGATGATTGTGAGGACGCTGAGGAGGTATGGGAGTTGGGAGGGGGTGAGGGGGTTTTGGGTGCGCGGGCGGGGAGTCCGACCATGCCAGGTGGGATTGGCAGGAGGGAGGGGGTTGTGTCGCCTTCTATTCCTGTTGGGAGTCTTTCTGCTCTTGGGAGTCCTTCTGCGCCTGTGGGTGTGGGGGAGAGGGGGAGGGAGCGGGAGTGCAGGAAGAGGGAATGTACTGATTGGGGTGGGAGGGGTGGTGTGCGGAGGAGGTTGGGGTTGGGAGGACTATCTGAGGGAGTAGGGAGGGTGAGAAGGGGAGTGAGAAAGGTGTCGGACCCAGTGGATGACTTTGGCTTGAGGTGTGGTTCGGTGCCGGTGTCGCAACCTCGCGATGATACTTTGACATGCCCTTTCTTGATTTCCGTCATGAGATAATGAGCTTTCTTTCTTTTCTCCGATGTTTTGTATGTTTTAGACAGTCATTTGTAGCTTAGGATTATTGAATTTGTACTGTACTTTTAATAGTTTTCTAGTGTAAGAATTCAGCTTGAATTTGTAATGTGTAATTTGTACTTTGTGTGTTTGGAAGAAACCTCACACTAGGTGAATTCAAAATTGACCATATAACAACCATGTTCTTATGGTGTGAAGCAAGCAACCGCGATGTGTCGTACCTGCTGAGTTTTGATCAATTTGATACCCACATTTTTGCAACCTCACAATGATACATGCTCTAGATTATGATACAATGTCAGCAAACTTTGGAGTTAGGGATAGAAATATACAAGAGGTCGATGCCCACTGACCAGAAAGATGCTGTAAGCCTGTACATGAATCAAAAGATTATATCTCTGAATTGATTGCCTCTTTTTATGACTTCATCTTTACTGTATAGCTCTAGAACTTCTGTGGGACAATGTCTTCAATCTGGATCAGCCTGTAAAAGACCTTGAAGTCAAAGAGTGGCAATACTGGACTCTTTCAACTGAGTATTCAGTCATGCACAATGCAGGGCATTTGAATTGAACAGTTCATCGCATTTGTCATCCATCACACTCAGTAAAAATGGTGTGCAGCTGTTTGTGGTAAACTAGTCAACTTTTTGTGATTTTCTCTGCATTTTAGTCAACTATGTGGAAATTTGTGGAAAGTGTCACCATCTTGTATTATAAAAGTTGAGATTTAATAACTTTGTGGCATGCTCAGTTAATTTAAATTAAAGTAAGCCAATGAATTACAGTAGAATGTCAGTAATTGGCTAGTAGTAAGTAGATATTGAATTTCTACTGTCTGGTGACTAAAGTATGACTGTCTACTAAAATGCAATAAAAATTGCAGAAAGTTGACTATATTGCTATGAACAACTACAAGCATCACAGAGCTCCATGAACAGTGGTTTAGTGAAACAATTACAGCACTTAAATTAAGCTAAAATGCCTGATTTCTCCCTCAAAATGACCATTTTTGAGCTTGTAATAAGTGATAGTGATCAGAAGTGAGATGTAACTAATTTTTCTTGTAAATTTTGGATGAATACATACTATTCTCCTTTTTCTTTCCCTGTTCATGCCCAAATGCCACAGCTGATTTAACTTCAATTTGTCAACCTCTTCTATGAGTATGCTTTTGCATCCACAGTAAGCTTGAGTCCTCCAAGGATGCCAACCACATATTTTGGTAGGTCATTACCATTCTGAGCTGTATACTGGCAATCTGTGGTCAAGTATTTAATGATGGCCTTCACCAGCACAGCAGTCAGATTCAATATTCTCACTCAGAACAAACTTGTCTCTATTAAGAACAAGGTCTTCTTCAGTGGTAAGTGAGAGCCTACCAGACATATCTGATTGCTTTGTCAGGAAAACTAAGTTTGCCCTGCATCGCATTACAGTCCATTTAAATACCTTAATGCAATGGCCAAAACATAATGCTTATAAATGAGGACAAAACCATGCAAAACATCTTAATACTTGGCAGAGAGTCTTACAATTCATGTACTGAATAAGAACATGTTAAAATACCCACCACTACAAATTTAAAGCTGCTGAAATACACTAAATCATTTAGAATACAACTAGGTGTGTCTTACAATATAACTTGTGCAATTCAATGAATTCCATTGCAGCCAATTATTAAAATGCATTAGAGAGAATGAATGAATTGGGGTAATAGATAATCTATGAATCTTGAATCTAGCTCCTTCTGCTTGGGGCATTATCAACTATTGATATCATCGATATCAAATCTCATTCATCATTGAAGATTAAAATACTGAATAGCAACTGTAATTATGCCTGTATATACATCATGCTAGTTACTAGCTTATAACTACACCTAAGTACTTACTTATCCACATCACATACTAAGCACCAAGCTATGGCTGTGCATTAGAAATTATAGCTATGCATAAACCACTACTTGATCCACTCACCTTCCATTAATAGTGGTACACCACATGGAAAGGACTACATAAGTACGAAGCAGATTCAGTGTCAGCAATAACATGTGACATGGCAGAAGTCAATGTTGCTTACCAGCACCTCTGATACCTGTGACAGCTACCTCTCCCTCCCCTCACTTCATATGCCAGCTCAAGACTGGACGATGATAAAGCAAGAAAGAGCCAACACCTTGCTTTATACATTTCTTATGAGACTTTTAGTAAGCATGTTTTGGATCTCACATGTTCTGGACAATTAATCAGCCAGTGTACCTGAAACATTCCAGAACCATCAAGGACCATCCAGGCCCATAGTCTGTTGCTTTGAGTCTTTCATCAACATGGTCACCTGAATGGATTCAACCATGTCCCTGAGTTTCACCAACATGATATGCTTTGTATTCCAGTGTGCATCAAAAATTTCTGTGCATGGTAATGCTGGCCATATTCCATGACATAACCAATACATATTCCAGGCATTACATACAAAATGGTATTGCCTTGTAGGTCCTCAATTGTTCTCATTTTGTTCCAGGACTCCTGATATATGTCATACTCCATACTAGATTGGTGTTCTAGTGTGCCTTAATTCATTTTCAGACTCTTGTGATAATGACTGAATCATTGCATTGCCATTGCATATCTTGTATTTAAGGTGTGTTCATTCAGGTTGTATAGCTCCTAACTTTGCTAACTACTTTCCAAATCTATTTCTAGTAATGACTCACAAACACAATCATGTTTTGTCTCCAGAGTCTGATACTATGTCGGATCAGGAGCAACCTCTAGAGGAAGAGGAGGTGGAGGGTGTTGATGAGGTCCCACCTATGGATCTTGACATCATCATTCCTGGCCCACAGGTGAGCAGGTATGACTTACAGAAGGTGTGTCCATTAATTGAACTATTTCATTTCTTTAACTGATTGACATGCACTTAGGGACTTCGAACTGCTCAGCTTAAATTTTTGAAGCTCTACAAGGCCTTCAATAAAGTCTGCAAAGAGAAGGCAGCGCTTGAAGCTGCAAAGCCTCAAACCCATTATAGACTTCAATGTTTGAGTGATGGTCCACAAGACAATCTAATTTTGAAAGCTGGCCATCATTTTGGGTTTATGTACAAGGTCTGGATGGGCAAAGAAATGAAGCTTGCCATTCTCTCACCAGATCCCGACTTCAATGATATAAATTGGGACTCAGATGAGAGGTATATGGATGTGGATACACAACTTGAAGGAATTAGATGAGACTTATGCTCAGTCATTCCTTCTTTCTTGCACAAGCTTATGACTGGTGATTCCTCTGACCATTTCATTGTGAAGGTAAGTATTTCTAGTAATTTTATGACCTTTACTTATTGGTTTATAAAGATTGAACACAGCATGCAGCAGCAACATGCAAATGCTGCTGAATGTGTTCATGAAGTTCTTCCAAAGTTTATCAACAGCAATATGGATTGAGATATGCTACTCAGCTTTGACATGGAATCCAGAAAGTATAGCTTGCTGTCACTGGTATTCTTTCCTGGCTGGAATCTGAAGGATAAGCATGTCTTTGCCTCAGATGTATTTATAAATGTAAGTTATTAAAACTATTTTCATCACCATAGAATTACTAATAAAAATATAACAGGTTGGGCTGTGCCTACTTTGAGGTCCCAGTGCTCTTCAGGCAAGGAAGGAGGGCAAAAGTGTCTGTTCCAATACTGTTGTGAAATACTGGGGGCTGAACTCAGTAACACCTGGATTTATTGCACTTGTTGCCATTTTGGTACATTATATATTTATTCTTTTTTCAATTCTTTAATCTGATCTGTATGAAGACCCACTTTGGATTATCAGATGATCCCAAGTTCACTCCTATCGGAGAATCAGGGATCACTTATTCTGAAGACTTCAAAGCATACAAGTTAATGCTATACAAGCTCTATGACAAACCTAGTATTTGAGGTGTCATTCAGTCATACAACAATGTAATTTTCCCAGACAAGTCAGTTAACAATGATCTGGTTTCAACGTATGATAAATCAAGTTTTTTTGAACTGATGGAAACTATTGGTAAGGAGTTGGGATTGCTTTCAGACATATCTACATAGTCATAGTAATATGTCATTATCAACTAAATCATTAATATAATATTCTTGTTGGGATTCTGCCTTTACAATGTACACACCTTGAACAATAGACTCCAGAAAAATAAATGAAGCACCCTTGATTCCAGTTACTTCTCTCAGCCTACGGAATCCAATTGCTCTATCTTTCCAGTTAGGTTTAGTGATTGGGTCAAAGAATTGAACAAGAGCCATGGCATGCTTTTTTTCATCAACTGCCATCATGACTTCAAATAATAGCAATAGCCATGTGTAAGCAATGCTGTCATCAATGACCAACATGACACAATCATATCACAGATGATTGTGATAGAGATCAATTTTCAGTGTAAAATACTTTGGGACACAGTCCAGTCCTCTTCAGAAACACAGTTCACATCAAGCTCATAGAATTGTTGAATCTATAGCATGGTAAATGTCACAGCATGATTTATAATTGTGTAAGCACTGTACTTTTCCATGGTTACTCAGAGTTATAACCTCATGTGGTGAAATCTTTCCTGTTTCCCTGTAACTCTGAGATAAATAAGTGTGTAAACAATTTGAGAACTTTGAAAATGCAGGATTTTTTGCTAATTCAGGTGGAATAGAGTTATGAATAAATTCTCCACTAGGTCGCTTGCCGAACAAGGAAATGTGTTGAACTTTTGAACCAATGCAATGTTCTTCCTGCTGCCTAATATGCATGAGTTCATCTGTACTCCTCTTCATAATTGAAAGAACAAATTGATGGTGTTCTTGTTTCATAAGCTACAAAATGAGAAAATATATTTGTAAATATATTTTAATGATGCATACCTGTTGTCCTAGGTTTTTCTGACTATCATTAAATCGTTTCACAGCATCCTTTAAAGGGCCATGCACCCACTCATTTAGCTTGGTGTTATATGTCAATGTCACTTCTTTTTCTTTGATATCATTGAACAAGTGGGCAAATAGGGCATGTATCTTGGGTATATTCCATGTCCATTCATACTTCTCTGAGGTTTGCTGCAGTAAAATAGCCAATCAAATTTTATAAACCAGTTACCAAACAGCTTCAAGAGAATTTGAATTACCTTTAGTAATTTACTGAGTTGTTTAATCTCTTCTCACCCCTCACATATTGTATCCTCTGTATGCATTCTCAAACATGTATAGTTATCAATAACACCCCAGGAGCAAACACATTGAATGATAACTTGATTTGACTGTGATATTTCAGGTGATATTCCATGTAAGATAACCTGCAGTATTGTAAATGTATCAGACATTGAGTAAAATATAGGTGATTTAAAACTTGCTCTCAGAAGGTCAGAATACTTGCTGCCATTTGCAAAATCAATATTAAACACATTAGAGAAGGACTGCAAATTGCTCCATGGTGGTAAGTTTGCAATACTTCAAATAAACAGGTTATTAATACAATGTGCAGCATTATATTATATGTAGTCTTACCAATTCTCAATTTGTGCCAATGCATCACAGTCATCATCAAAGTACTGTTTAATGTACCTCCACAAATGTTTCCAAACACCTATCTCAAGTGCATGAAGCACATCATATGACATAGTGCTGTAAACTTCTGTATGTGGAAAATTCCAATAGCAATTCTAGCAATTACTTATAAGTAGATGTGATTATGGAAGACATAATCATCAACACCTTCATGCAAATAAGACCAAGAGATTTGTATAACTTTTCTTTTTCTTCCACTTTGAATTTCAATGATGTATTCCACAGATTAATGTAAGCCATAGTTGTTCTGAGTTTTCTACTAACTATGGAAGTTGAAAAGTTTTCTGTTCACTCTTTGCAGGTGGGGCATGCTGCCTCTCCATTTACACCACAATTTAATGTGACAATGGTTCTGTAAAGCAACTATGAGTACATTATGAAGCTTGAAAGCAAATAAAGTTAAGCACTGCTCTTCATAATCAAGAGAGTGTATCAATATGGAAGGAAATAACTGTCACTCAATTTCATCTCCACATTCAAACCATTCCCCAGTAGTAGCTGGTGGAGCAAGTGATTCAAGAATGAGAAACATAGCTTCATGCCAAACGGAGTGATGATGATTTGCCCATGAGTGCTTTCCTGATTTCTCAATATCATCAGTGACCTTTGAATGGAAGGTTTAGTTCACCTAACATGAGAATAAAATAATATAGATACAATTGGAAGCCAGCCAATTATGTGGCCACCTGAAAATCCATTCGAGTTATGGATAGTAGAGGGGAGATTTAGGATTCAAGCAATGACTGGATAACTTCTTTGTCCTCCAAAGTCTGAGACCTTCACTTTATCACTCCAGAGTAGTAGACATACTGGAACACCTGTTTGTGGTAGCTCACTCTGATAGCCAACACCGAATTGGGAAATAAAGTACATGATCTATTAAAATCATAGATAGACTTGCCTGTAGTCTCCAAAATTTGTCTGCAGTTCAGGGCTCATTCCAGAATCAATTTTTTCTGTCTCCAACTAGATGATATCTTTGCTCTGCATACTATGTAAAATTTTGAGATGTGGATGGGTCAGTAATAACTTCTTTTATCCAATCCCAAACTGGTCTTCAAAGGACTTCATACTTGTAGTTTTCTTTCTTGTATGGAACAGTAAACTCAATCTGTTCAAACAAATGACACTATTTCAGTAAGTTATATCAATAAGGTTACAACTGATCTTACCCCTATTAACTGAGAAGATGCTGACTCGATGAAATGATTTATCTCCAATACATTAGAAAATGTTAGGTTCAAGTTTTTGGGTTCCAGACTCTTTATATAGTCTAACCACTCCTGACTGGTATTGTTGCTAAAGTTCTGCCTTGTACATTTCTCTGCAAATTCAAGATCTTGTGCTGTGCAAAATGGATGCCATGGCCTCAAATCTCCCCAAAGCTCATCCATACTCTCAGCAGTAAGAACATTGCTGCCAGTGTATTTCTCAATTGGTGTTTGAATAGACTTCTTCCCACTGTATGGGTGATACTCAGTCAAAATGAATTCTTGTGGTTCATCTGGTGTAATCAAATCTATGTTTTTCAATAAGTGCAAGAAATAAATATATCAGACATCTTCTGGTAAGACATTATTTTACATAATCCAGACCTGCATTATTCATACCACCAATACCATAATCTGCATGATCTATATCCATTTTGGAATCACTGGAGGAGATTATTGCCATGGCCACTGTGTGATGGTGCACCCTTGCACATGATTGGAGGTGATTGTGAAAGCCCTGGGATTTAAAATGACAATGGCAGTAGTGACATACAGAATCATCTGCTTCATCCAAGCATTTTCTTGAAGTTTAAGGCATTGGATGAGCATATAAGGTGAGGGAAAGACAGTTGATGAGAAAGTGATGATGAACAAGATCAATGATTATGGAGATAAGTGACTTGACAAACATATCTCTAAGTCCAAACACATTATGACATAATAGTAGTCTACTGTGCAAGGTCTTACAATTAACTTGGTCTCATACATATATATGTTATAAGTTACATGTAGTATTGAGAATGCATTAAAGTTTATTATATTCCTTTTGAGAGTGATAATGTGATTTGGATTATGTCATGTACTTTATACTGCATTATAGTGTTATTGTGATATCTTGAGTAGCGCATTATTACTATATTGTGGTGATAATTAATATTTAATACATTGCAATGCTTCTACAACTTTTGTGACATTGAGTTCATCATGAAATTCACAATCTGTAGGTTCTCACAAGTATAGGTGTGGGTCAGCATCAAAACACCTGGGAGTTACCTGTGCACTTCCTGAAATCTGAGAAAATCAGAACTGAGAAGGTTGTGGGCTTTGCTGCTTGCTAGCCTTTTTTCTATATTATGCTATTGGCAGTAAACTACTACAATATTATACCTACTATGTGCCAATAATATACTTTCTCATATCCAAAACTTCAATTTCCAGCTTTTCTCCATCTTTATGTTTACCCAGATTCTTGTATGTAACTGCAAGATTGGCCATGCTACGAAGTGTATCTAGATGCTCATTGCCAAGAATTTGCTTTCTCATATCCAAAACTTCAATTTCCAGCTTTTCTGCATCTGTATGTTTACCCAAATTCTTGTATGTAACTGCAAGATTGGCCATGCTCCAAAGTCTATCAGGATGATCACTGCCAAGAATTTGCTTTCTCAATTCCAAAACTTCAATTTCCAGCTTTTCTGCATCTTTATGTTTACCCAGATTCTTGTATGTAACTGCAAGATTGGTCATGCTACAAAGTGTATCAAGATGGTCATTGCCAAGAATTTGCTTTCTCAAATCCAAAACTTCAATGTCCAGCTTTTCAGCATCCTTGTGTTTACCCATATTACTGTATGTAGCTGCAAGATTGGCCATACTAGAAAGTGTATCAGGGTGTTCATTTCCAAGAATTTGCTTTCTCAAATCCAAAACTTCAATTTTCAGCTTTTCAGCATTGTTCTGTTTACCCAGATTGCTGTATGTAGCTGCAAGATTGGCCATACTAGAAAGTGTATCAGGGTGCTCATTGCCAAGAATTTCCTTTTTCAAATCCAAAACTTCAATTTTCAGCTTTTCAGCATACTTATGTTTACCCATATTACTGTATGTAGCTGCAAGATTGGCCATTTTCCAAAGTGTATCAGGATGCTCATTGCCAAGAATTTGCTTTCTCAAATCCAAAACTTCAATTTCCAGTTTTTCTGCATCATTATATTTGCCTAGATTACTGTATGTAGCTGCAAGATTTGCCTTGCTAGAAAGTGTATCATGGTGCTCATTGCCAAGAATTTTTTTCTCATATTCAAAACTTCGATTTCCAACTGTTCAGCATCTTTATGTTTACCAAGATCATTGTATGTAAATGCAAGACTGGCCATACTCTGAAATGTATCAGGATGCTCATTGCCAAGAATTTGCTTTCTCATATCCAAAACTTTGTTCATCAGCAATTGACTATGTGTTTTTTTACCCTGGTTCCAATACGAAATTGATAAGTAATAAAGTTCACTGAGTACCATGTTACTGTAATGAAACTTTTCTGTGTTAATCTTTTGACCTATATTCAACCACATGTTTTCATTGATTATTAAGCTATCAATCAAATTTTCATGATATCCCACAAGCTTTTCCAAATATGTTAATGCAACTCTTAATCTATACACTCCTTCCATATTATATTTGCCACATTTCTTTAGTATGTTTGCTAAAATACTGAAAATATCATTATAGTATGTGGAATTAATTATTTTATCATCATGAAATAAATTTTGTATAACATGTGGTAGGAGATTGTTCATATAGATATATTCTGCAGTTGTATCCTCAGTACAAACAGAGCTTACTAATATTGATCTAGCATTTAGTATTCACAATTGTTTTTCTATCACTGATAACCTATCTTGACAATATGTCTGTACCAGTGGATGTATATTGTACAGAGATTTTATCTTAGTCTTATTCATTAATGAAAATGAAAGAAGCAATTCAACACTTTTCATAAATAGCCATTCATCCCATTCACCACATTCATTCACATTTAAAATTGACACATCCATGGATGGTAGATATGAAGGTAAATCAATACCTTCATAATACTTCTTGTGTATTGGAAAATACATTGCAGCTCTTTCAAATATTGACTTTGATATCTTTTCATAATGAAAAAATGCAAAGATATTTATAAGAGTTATTGCATATTGTGCTGTTGCTGCCCTATCTTTATTTCCATCATCAATTGAATCCTCCAATATTTTTTGAAATGAAATCTCCCATGTTTTATACACTGTTCTGTTATATCCTGATGCACCTTTAAATTTGTCATGATTCAATATCTTTGGTCTGAACCTGTCATAGACTTTAATAAAATCATTAATTCCATGATGTACTTGAGCCATATAAGCTCCAGCCATATCAATAGCCAATGAAAGATAATGTAATTTTTGAACTTTTTGCTTCATTCAAGTCTTTTGTATTCTTAACAATTCCACCTGCTTTAAAAAGCAGCTCAATTGCTGTTTCTTCACTCATTACAGATACTTCCATTGAATTTTCATGTGAAGTAATTCTGCCAAGTGCAGGATTTCTGCTTGTAATCAAAATATTCCCCATGTGTCCAGGTGGAATATACTTTTCAACCAGTTCAGGAGAGCCATCAGCATTGTCATAGATTATAAGCCATTCATATTCAAGGCTAGAAATCTGATTTAGAGCCACTGCTGAAGAGAATGAAGATGCTGAAGTTCCTGCAGTTGATATCTTTTTATATATTTCTTTGAGACTTTGAATGACTGTATCCTCAGATGTTGTGTCAATCCAAAAGATGTTCACATATCTGTTCCATATTATTAATTCAGTAATTGGGAGAACTGGAGAAAGACCTACTGGCCAGCCTTCTCATCTATAAACCTCAAACAAATCTGAGTTTTTCCAATGCCACCCATTCCATATAGAAGGAACATCTTTCTCTCAGTAGTATATGCTCTTGAAAAATGTTGATGAAGTCTCTTCAGATACACCTGTTGCCCAACAAAGTTCTGAGAGGTACAAGCAGCTGTAGTCCGAAGTGGAGAAAGTTCTTCATCCTTTGGCTGATTGTATATATTCTGAAATTTGAGTAATATCAGTAAAAGTGTTTAAAAAATGATTTGGTAAACTACATTATTTATCGGGGCATCAATTTTTATGTCATTCATTTCAACACGTTTAATTTTAAAGTTGTGCGCATTTTTGAATGGTATGTTGAGTAATAGGCTTCGCTATTGACGGTAACTGTTCGATGCTGATGGGCCAGACGGCTCAAGCTGGTCTATATAGACAACACTTATATACCTCAATTGGCGCACCTTTCTATTCTTAGCACTCTGGAATTACATTTGACATTTCTCATGGGTAACCATCACTTGATGAGTATCGCAGTACCGCCTCGTTCTTATTTTTATTCTGTCCTTTTATTCATTTTCATTTTCGTTTTGGGAATTAACTTCATTCAGATATATGTATATTCCCTACGTAAATATTCACGTTATCATGTTCCATCTATCGGCACCGGGAACATGTTTAGAACGAGAACTCCAAGAGAGCTCTTAACTCGGCAAGGTCAGTTAATCTTTTTGAAGTAAGTAGTATAAGTACTGTACAAATCAAGCCGAATTGATTTAATTCAAATTAGATTGGTACAGTACTTTCTGGGATGTATTCCGAGAACGACTGAGACTCGAGAGTGAGGCCATGATTAGAATTAGGTCAGCTATTATGTCGGTTACATGTGGGTATTAGTATATGGTTTCAAAACAAGGAGGGGAGGAGGGTGGAAAGAGGGAGAGGGAGAAAGTGGGAGACAGACCACATACTAGTAGAGCCACATAACAACTCCATCTCTAAAAAGCATCTCAGTTTCAATAATACACGGTGATAAATACTACCATCAGTCAACTCAACTTTCATCGTGGCTAATGTGCATTGACGAGTTGCTGACAAGATCGTAAATTATTTATTAGGACGATGCACAAACGATATACCTGGCAGTGCCAGGATCGAAGCACGTATAGAATTAGCGCTCTATTAGCGCTTATCCCTGGCGGCCTGTGAATTTTGCATCGCCACACATATCGCTGTCGCTTCGACAACTTTCAAACTATCTGCATCCATGATGCTTACACTCTGTCCCCTTCTGTCCCTTCAGAGCAGCCGGTTGTTATTTTTGTTAACCACAACTCTAGACCTCTTCTTCCAAGTACTACCTGCGATACGAAGTCCGCTGTAGCCTCAACACATACTCGCCCTCGTTGCCCACGAACGCGCAGGATGCTTTCATTTAGACCGGTAGGATTCAACGTGCTGAAGCTAGTAGTTTGCTTAACTTTGACGCGATGCAGGACGATAATCTGCTAAGAGGCTTGCGAGTGCGTTTCTTGAGGATGCGTAAGGAAGGGGAGAAGCGGTATAGGGACTGATGTACGTGCCGTTTCGTCTTCATCTATCACTCTGGAGGGCGCCTACTGACTAACCGTATCGACACATAGCCCACCAGTCAAGCCTTAAACCTACCACTGCAATCGCTATGGACGTAGCCCATCGTGCCTAGTTGATCCAGGGATATGGTGCTGTAATCACGGCTTCTCAACGTACCGGACTGAATGTGGTGGAAGGCGAGAACCGCTGTGCTCTAGGAATTTACCAACCTGAGGTATGTTTTCTCTGCGATACATGGCAGTATTTGAAGTATTGACATTGTGGATAGTTATAACTTCATTCATTCTCATTTTCGACTATACGTGTGAAAGTACAGCAATCCAGCGTCTTTCCATATACCTCCGCCATATCCAGCACACCGCTGCACGAACATTCGTTCCGAGCAACTCTGCAGCTCCTACAACCCCCCTATTCGCCTCCCGATGTTCATTGCTCTCCGAATAGTCCCCCACATCCACCGCCATAGTGCATACCAAGATTGGCCACGTCACCCAGTACGCCTACATTGTGACGGTCCTTGCTCTCCCCCACTATGACACCACGTGATATTTCCATATGTGGAAATATTTTCGCGCGGTGCTCCTCTGTGCCTTACTTTACTGTACACAGCTTACAATTTCGTACAGCCGAGTAGTTTAGCGGTACAGTGGATCAAAAATACGAGTACATAAAACTATGTGTAGCCGCTTGAGTTCAACCCCAATGAGGTGAATTTTTTTGCAAGTCTAAAATCTTCGTCGCGTTGACACTCTTACATGTAATTCCTTAAATAACGTAGAGCAGGCAAACTGCCTGTGCTGCGAAACTCAATACATTCAGTATCTCAAGACGTTCAAGAATGTATTACGTAATCATCAAGATCACATTGGAGTGACGCTTCCATATGTGTTCCACTCGTGTCTCAACCTACCCTCAGCTCCCCGCTCACTCCCCCTGTCCTATCCTCAAAAATATACACCTTTGTGCACCGTCCCGACATTATACCCAACTCCAAGGAGCATTTCGACATGTCAAGACCTCTCCGGCACTGCCAACAACACCAGACCCCGAACTTTGACAGTAACTCGACACTATCCCTCAAAACGAACTCCCCCAATTTATGTCCCATTCTTTCTTTGTTTTTCAGCTATTTTATTTAATTCAATCCCCATTCCTTAATCGGAGATCTTCATTCACCTGTGTTCTGTGGTAACTTTACATTTTAGGATTAATTGCTTTTACTCTGTATATAAGGTGCTGTATTTTATACAGCTCCCCTAATCAAGTTTTTCACCATCTTGTACTCGAACTCCAAGTTTACTACGCCGCCTCAACACTCTCTACGTTCTCGATTTCTGCACCCTTATTGTCTCTCATCACGCTAGAACTTCATCTCGAAGTTCATTCTCTCTCGTCACATTGCACACCCTTACCTTTCCACTCTAACCCTGTCCTTATCACCTTAGATCACCCATGTCGGACGGACGTCTCAACGACTTGCAGTTTGGTGATCAGAGGGTGTTGCTAGCCTTGGATTCAACTGGGACATCACTTTTACGGTTGATAGATGCATGTTTGGAGAAGGAAAAGCAGATGAACTCATTGAGAGTGGAAAGGCCATTGACATAGGATAGATCAACAAGTTTTGCGATGTTTTTCCACCCAAGGCCCACTGAGCAACAAAAATAACTCACTCGCACGATTTGCATGCAATCTATTTTAAAGTCAGTTACACTTCCACTTGACTTCTACTATGGTGCACGTCGCTTAGTCACCGCTAGTTTTGTGCAGTGGCAAAAATGGTCCGCGAAAAAATTTGAAAAATTTTGACTTGTTTTCTTCAACTTTATGAAGGTTTTGAGAGTCCATTTAGCTGTATAATATCACTATTTCATTAATGGAGTAGATCGTATGGTGCAATGTAGTAGTTCCGTAGCTTCCTTGACAAATTTCGACGCATAAGATTGATGACTAATCATATCCATTTATAGTAATTGCCTTCCCAATATAGTAATCCGGCAAAATCTGGCATGTGTGAAAAATATAACTCACTCAGTTTTGGGAATTTTGACAAACTGTTTAGCAGAATTATTCCGTTCATCAAAACAAGCATTTCTACAAGAGGAATAAGAAATTGGAGTCATTTCGCGTGAGAAATATCAGGTGACATTTCCTTGCACAAAAGTAGCGGTGACTAAGTGACGTGCACCATAGTAGTACTGTAAGAACATTTCAGAGCAGTATATATTACACATGTAATGTATGTATTTATATATAGTCATGTGCAGTAATAATAAGTATACGATTTGAAAGTGCAACCAGAGTGCAACCCACAACTATGACAGCGGCACCGGTAATCGTTTGGCCCGGTTTGAAAAGTCACGTGACATGTCATAGTGGGGGAGAGCAAGGACCGTCCCCAGTACGCCTACATTGTCCCTCCAACCCCCACCTACGCCTAATGCTTCGTACACTCATACCTCCTGGCGGCCTCTTTCGACGCGCTACGCGTGTAAAATCCCAACTGGAACCGTCATTGGCACCATCGCCGAGCTCCCGAATTCCTTATTCAATAACCCTAACCATGTTGGTTTGAGCACCCAGCGTTCAGCAGGAGGCTCGAACATCCCCAACAGGGGCTGTGTTCAATCCACAGTCGGGGCAATGGTAGGGTTGGTTGCTGGTACGACGTACCGCAGGTGGTGGCCCGTAGGATATGAGTAGTTGAGGACAGATAGAGTGAATGAAAGGTGGGCAAAAGGGGGATGATAAAGTCTACATAAAGGTCTAACACGAGTGCAGGGCTTATCTCTTGCTATGAGGAGCTTGTGCAGTGCGGGACGCCACGCTAACGGCTATCGGTGTTCCTCGAAAACTTTCTGGGTAGGGGAAGGCTCAGAAATGCGAGGGAGGTTGATGAGGTAGGTGTCCCCATTTCGACACGTACAGCTATGCCAAAAGTTTTTACTATAGTTACAACCATATGTTCGTCCCTTTGTGTGTGACGAAACGACGCAACACATCTTACCTTCTGTCTCCCCACAACTATCCTACTCCCTGCAGAGCACCACACGGTGAACTACCTCGGGGTATCTTCCCCCTCATCACTCCCGTCCACTCACTTCCCCGCTACCCTACGAGCAACTTGAATAACTGCCACGCATCACCGCGCACCCTACCCACGCAGCACGAGCCTACGGTTTCGTCTCCCAAGCTTCCATTCAATTGAGTACGACAGATTATACATCTCCAGTACCGATGCCCCATTTCCATCCCCAAACCTACCATCACCGGCGGCTGTTATTGAATCAGCAATTACCGATTATTATTTGAACGCACGTCCTGCCTTCGTGATTTTCTGAGGAGTGTTGGGGTGTTTAACGGGAAAGCTGCTGGGTGTGCCAGGCATGTTGCACCCTCGATAAGGAGAGCGGTTTGCAGGGATGGTGGACTGTTAATTGTAGGGCTACTACTGCGAGACAGGTTGCAGGGAATACCTGCAAGTGGACTTCACTCTTGATCCAAAGAGTGAATTCCGTGTGCACCTCTTACGGTCTAGGATTTCGCACGAACCACCACCCCAATATTCCTCATACGTGCGCAGAGGAAATTTAGAGATTCGATAGTGATTGACGAGGTGCGTACTCTTTTTTCAATACGTATGTTATGCCTGTAATTCTGATCTTGCAGATACACTTTCGTCCAATCGTGTACGCCGAACACTGATCAGGATACCCTATCTTCGCATTACATCGTGGCCTCTCCCTCTCTCTCTTACTCCGTGAAGTGCTTCCTGGGGAACATTAACTGTGGGATCCTCCCTTGTCTCCATGTTCCTTCGACTTCACTACACGTGCATACCGCGTTCCGCCCACACCCATTCGCGCTGTGGCGTCGTCCTGCAGGCCTATTGACAGCCTCTTACGATGTGTTACATCCCTTGCGACCCTCGTTAGCACGATAAGGTATTGTGAGGGTCTGGACGGCGAGATAGGATATCACAACGTACAGTACGATGAGCTTTGTTTTTGCTCCAAGTCAGCTCCGAATGCGACTTCGTCCCTATACTGGGTCTCATCCCAACCAGCTTCACATCGTAGCGGGATGCTTCAGGGCGGGAAGAGAGCTAGAGACGTGACAACGGCCGAACACCCCACCGCCCACCGAGGGGATGTAGAGTAGGACACCGGCGACCACGGCGAAGAACTTGAAGACTTCTACGAGAGGCTTTGCTTTAGTTCTAAGGTGTTCGATTTCCTAGGCCTAGTATTCTTGCCAACAGGTCTCTCGTAGGCTCCTTTACTCCGCACGCCCAATCCCTCTTGCTACAACCATAGGTGCTTGTCGATTGGTGTACCCAGTCTTTCTGGTAGGATACTGTCACACTCGTATCTACGGTTCGTTTGAGCTCCTGATATACTTTCGTTGCTGGTAGTCCGCCGCTTGATGGGAGTCCTTCTGTGCCTGTAGGTGTGGGGGAGGGGGGGAGGGAGCGCGTGAGGAAGGAGGAGGGAACGTACTGATCAGACTGGGAGGAATGGTGTGCGGAGAGAGGTTAGGAGGACTATTAGAGGGAGTAGGGAGGGTGAGAAGGGGGTGAGAAGGGTGTTAGTGATAACTCAGGACAGTTTGATGATTAGGGGATGGGTGGTGAGATGGTATGGTATGGTATGGTATTGCAGCTCCGCGATGATACTTTGACATGCCCTTTCTTGATGATAACTTATTCTGTCATGATAATGAGCTTTTTTTCTGTTTTTTTTTTTGATGTTTTGTATGTTTTAGACGATCATTTGTAGCTTAGGATAATAGGAATTGCACTGTACTTTTGCTAGTTTTTTAGTGTAGGGATTCAGCTTGAATTTTTAATCTGTAATGTCACAATGTGCTTTGTGTGTTTGAAAGAAACATCACACTGTTGCAACTGCCTAGGCCACATCCCGGGGACGTAACACCAATCTTTCTCCCTCTTACTTCCTGTCAACACAGTCACTATCTCCCTCTTTCCTGTTTAATTCTCCGTTCTAGAATCTCTTAACCTTCATCTCAACTTGAAATTCCCGTTATTATGTATATAATTCCTATCTAACTTTTCACCGAACGAGTTTTGACCAGTTAAAGCCTGTCGCTGCTTGGTGCTAGTCTATTTTCTCCTTTTGCGCTGTCCCCCAATGTTCTACGTTTCTTCGCTATAGAACAGCCTGAGTCAATTATTTAGGTTCTCGTAACTAGTGCGTCACCTTTATAATGGTGATAGTACCTGCACGTTTAAAACTTTTTACCCAGTCTGCTTGGGCAGGTTCTGCGAAATCGGTCAGAGCACTTCTGTAATCCGTTGGAATACTATTGTTGAGGCTTATATTCAAGTCTTGTATTTCGTTATTGATTTAATTAATTTAAATCTGTCAGCATTCCATTATGGCACGGCGATTTCATTGCTTAACCATCTAGAGGTCTTCAATGATGTTGACGTCGGGAAAATGGCTTTATTGGGCTGGCTTGTACAAGTCGACGGCCGTGGGAGATTATCAGCCTGCTCCAATCGAACGCTCCCGCAGTGATAGAAAGAGATAGGAATAGCTATAGGGGGTACCTTCCCTGGCTGTCTCCGCGCAGGGATAGGGCCTTGGCACCCGTCAAAGAGAGTGAAGATTGCACAATTTGATCGGAAAGAGTCTCAAGGAAGCTGATGCAGATTACTCTCCCGCTCTTGTGTACCTGTTTCTCATTTTGACAGGGTTCAAACAGTATGATTCTTGTTCATTAATGTACCTTCCGTACACTACGCATCCTTATAGTTTATTCTCGCGATCCACTGCAAATTGGAAAGCATGTTAATGTAAAGGAAGACACAAAAATTAAATGTAGCAAGTAGATCTCACAAAAGAAACAATGAAAATTTAAAAATCAAACAGCCTATAGTTTATGAAATTAACGCACATAACTAGAAACTCAAATATCAACAATATACGGCTGCTCGAATACGAATATGTCGAGATTCAGGGGTGATGTACATACCTAATGCGAAACTTTGAGGATACCACGTACACATGCCTACCTATAATTGCAGCGAGTGATACATCACAACGTACTATAATTACTGTAGCTGGTACATCATGCCATAGCTGTAATTACAGCAAATGATATATCAAGGTCCTAATATCTGGTGAAGGAAGCTACTTGATTCTCGGTGTGCTGTAGCCTACAGCTGATGGTCCCTTCATTCTATAGTGTATCACCGCACGACTTACGAATAAAATATCTAGATTGTAGAGGAAATTTTCAAATTCAAGTTAAGCAATGAGGTATTCTACATGCTATGAGTATTGAGTCCATGTAGATGTAAAGCAAGTATAAATGGCATTACAGTGAACGGGTTGTGATTGCAAAGATCGACGAGGGCGTGCGTTTGACAGGCGTTTGACCGAAGGGATTTACTCACGTCCGTGAATTGTGGCACTGGCACCGCAAATAAGTACAGGCAAAGTGACCAACGTTAGCTGGAGCGCATTTTCTCTCTAATTCAATACTTATACTAGTTACATACAAAATCTCAATCGAAACCAGTGAATAGTCACTCAGATTGCCATGGAGTAAAGGAAGAGTAAGTTGAAATAACCGCATAAATTCAATTTATTAAGTAAATATCATTCTAGTATGTTTTATAATACGTAGATACATACTGTATGTAGTTTCTATTATCTATGCGTTATACGAGATACATTAGTGTTAAGTATAACGTTTCTCAACGTCGTTACCTTTCGCTACCGGTTCAGCTGGGATCCTCCAGCCTCTTCCTTTCTGATAAACTAATAGAATAAGTAATTCACAGACCACCATCAAACCCGCCCAAATAGAATATGTGATGCCTAAAATTTAGTAACGATCAGCGATATCAGCCACTACTCGAGAAACAAGACGAAATTCTTACCATCTCCGAGTCCGTCCTATTAATAGATATAGGAAGTAAGCATACTTTGTAAGACGCCACGAAACAAAAATCTTACCTGAATAGGAACCGCCGTTTCTAACGCTATGAAAGAAAGCAGTCCTCGGAAAGCGCTGTTAGTCGCAGTAGCACCTGATGAACATCCAACATTAGCATCGACAATGTATGCTAATGTACTGGTGTACATCCATCTACAATAGTCTTTGTGAGAAAGCGTTATACATATTGATTCAATGAGAAAATTACGTTGTAAAGAAACCACACGCAAATAGCATGACCGCTATAGCTGCAACATTGACTTTTTCTTCAGAAACCCATCCAAGGCCAAGAATAAACGCGGGAAGAAATGTTCCCCCGATTACCGATGTCCTGAGGCGCATTTCAGCATATATTTCTCCATTCAACTCCCTTATTCTTTTGAGCTCCAAGTCAGACCACCAACCACTCGTGAGGCTGCTGATCACACATCCTGTTGTACATTCGATTCAGTTCTCATTATCACACGCTTTAAGCGGATATTAGCGCACCAACTCCATATGAAATATTAACAAGCCCAATGTAGAGAGGACCGAGATCGTATTTCGAGCCTAGCGTTCGTGAAGAGGTATATGTAGCTAAATATCCGAAGGCAGCAAGAAGACCTATGAAAATAATTTGCACGAGTATTATAATTTTCTTAATCAAAGAGTCTTAAAGTATGCTTACCAGAGGCAAACAAAATGACTACGTTATGTCTTTGCTTCACAACTCGAAAGATTGGTTTGATAGGATCCATGTCTCGGAACGAAAGTTTGACATCGACGAATGTGGACGGGGTTGTTTTCTTTTCTACATCTCCGGCTTGTTCGATGCTCTCTTTTTCCGTTGTTTGTTTCGCCGAATCTATGTTTCCGGAAATCTGAGATAGCCTCTTCGTGACAACGTCACGATAGACTAAACTACGCTC
Source organism: Cyathus striatus (assembly GCA_025738555.1). Taxonomy (NCBI): domain Eukaryota; kingdom Fungi; phylum Basidiomycota; class Agaricomycetes; order Agaricales; family Nidulariaceae; genus Cyathus; species Cyathus striatus. The sequence goes on along the minus strand of JAOVFP010000010.1, from coordinate 1,507,918 downwards.
CTTCCTAAACGTATCCCGGAAAAGTAGTACAAATGCAAAAACAGAGATGCCACCCAGTATGCTTAAAAACCAATAAATTGAACGCCATCCAAGGGCAGACGTCAATATTCCACCAAATACAGGCCCCAAAGCCTGTTGTAGATATCATTTAGATACTCGCTATATATATTGTTATTATCAAACTCACAGGGCCGAGCAAAGGCGCAGTATAATATATACCCATCTTGACAGCGATTAGTAAGTTTTGGTCAAATAATGGTATCGGCCATCCAGAACGAGGATATTCACCTTTGAGCCACGTTCTACCGGGTCAAATATATCAGCAAGCGTTGCTGACCCTAGTGAGCTAACTGCGCTTGACCTATAAACGTGTCAATATTGATGACACGCGACTGCAACAATTAAGTCATACGTACCCAACCGCCTGAAAGCAGCAGAATGCAATAATCCTGAACAAGGAATAAATGCCTAGAGCTAAGATCTGCCACGATGCTTGAAACTTACAGTTTCATACTCTTGCTCAAAGCAACTATGATGGATCCTACGGTAAATATGGCTAGTGTAATCAAGTACACAAACTTTAAGCTATGTTTTAGAAAAGATACATCCTTTAATTAATAAGACACGTACCCTTCTTCCTTGGAATTCGCTGATAACACTCCAAACTAATGGCACTAATCCTTGGAGTAATAAGAACAATGAAATGCTCAAGCTAAGTTGAGCGCTAGTTGCATTCAGATCATGTTTTATCTCCTCGATGGCGGCTATTTTATGGAAGTCAGGGAGGTAGATCTACGATGTACAGCAGAAACTCACGGTTCAGAATGTTAGCTGCAAGCTGCGCAATCATAGCAGCGCAGGAAATAAGAACAAGGCAAGTGTTCTATAACCCAAGAAGTTAATCAAGTAGTAAAATCATAACAATAATATCAAAGTACCTTCCGCAGCCTGGACCACTTTCGTGGATCATCCGAAACTGGGTAGTGCTCAAGGTCGAGCTTAAAGACTTCGACCACGGTTGCTTCAGTCTTTTCATCGACTTCAGCTAAATTAACCGCATTTTCGCAAGCAACAACGTATGGAAAGTCTAACGACCACGCTCAAACGCATCAATTAAAATTGAGCTCCGGTGTTCGGCATCACGGCTTCTCGGTTATATATTACGATTTCGGTTTCACCTTTTCAGTTTCGCTTAGTGTACTTAGGGTCACTTAAGCGAGATCTAAAGTCTGAGTGTGATTTATATTACTAGCCGAAGCGTGGTCGTCCGGTAAGGAACTTTGAGCGCTTGGTGTGTTAAAATGAAATAAGAAATATACCTAACGAGCTCCAATATAATTACTCATGCACCAGATGAACCGAGGATGTAAGTAATACTGTACAGTGCTCACATTGCTCACAAATGTCCTTCAACTTATATCATATTACTATAATTTACATCGATAAGAGCACTTGACGGCACCAAGGTATTGTAGAATTACAGTCTCCAGGTATTATCAATAGATTAAGAGATTTGAGAGACGAGAGCTATTGAGAGTAAGGTTGTGCAACAGTCAAGGGGGCATCGATTGGAAGTCGGGCTGATGTAGGGATCGAACTCGGGACCTGTTGATTGTAAGCGAGCTATATATATCATACGGTATTATTAGTACTGCTGTATTTATAGATTTCTGAATGCGAGGGTATATTCATGCGCCGACTGGATACATTCTTACAGGGTTTTTTAAAAACAATATAATGTGATGATCACATGAAAAGATGACGAGACACTGTAAAATATATATCATTTGTTGTTGCCGTCACACCGCTACACACATCTCCCTGGCATCTCCAATAATACATCATCTCAAAAAATCATATAATTGATACTACTGCAATTGAAAAATAAGCGAACAAATATGCAGCCATACATCTACCAATTACAATTAATCATGTAGCTGCCTCATCTTCAAATGAAAGAGGAGGTATGAGTGTCCTGACAAGATCACTAAGTGAAAACCATTTGCAGTACTTATTGCAAACATGCTCAGATGGAAACTCGTCAAAAGCTTCACCAATATTTCCGTCTCCAAATAGTGAAATTCCGTCCTCGAGAGTTCTAGACCCACAAATTATCACAGTCAGATAAAGTGTACAACATAAGTATTAATACATACGGTGAAGTCATAATCTGTGGATCACATAGTAAACTGGAATTTCCTGAAAGTTGGATGTATGTTAGAATATACTTTAAGTCATAATAAGAAAAGACTACCTTGAAAATCAGATATGTACACCAGGGCTCCAGTTTTTTCATACTGTATGTGCTGAGTAAATGAAAGAAACTCTGCAATTTGATAGAGAGGCTCGTCTTCATCGAGAAGAGGAACTGCCGATCCATTATTTATAAATTTAATGAATTCTCCGTCGCTCTTGTCTATAAACTCTTCAAGGAGGTAAGCCTTACGTGCTGTCCCAGCTTTTACTCCAGCTTTAACAGCTACCGATTCCTGAGCAATACCTAAACCCGCATTAATGAAACGAATTTTCGGAATATTGAATGGTGGGTTCCCCTTGGTGGAAATAATTTGTGCAATGAAAGCATAGGAATGGGATAATAATGATGTCGCCCAGTAGACAACATTTGCTTCAACAAGAGTTTTATCAAGCTCTGTATCATAAGCAAAGCGTCCATATGCAATTTTATGAGGTACAGAGCTGCCGCTAGCTTTCTTCCTTCCCTTTGACTGTTCTGGAAAATACACACGCTTCACAGCAACTGGCTGGTTTACTTTAGTCCCCAACCCAATTTCCAACAATGGAGTAACGGTTAATAAACCATGGTGTGCTGTCTTACATGCTCCTACTCCAAGAAGCTCACGGTGATTGATCGTTACTGTGGCATGAAATGGCGTGGTTGGAGTGAATGATGTTGAGCCAGTGTCAGAGAGTAGTTCTGATAATTCAATACTAGGAATCACATAGAATTGAATTTGTTCGACAACCAGATTAACTTCCCATATTATTTAGAAATAAAATTGAATAAAGTAAGATACAGATACATACCTGAACTTAGCGGTATATTGGATAACAACCCCCCTGTCTTCAAAGCATCACGGATCTTTGCTCGATCAGGGGATACATATAGTGCTATTCGTTTCTTCGACGGAATTGATGTCGGTGATAGATCAGCAGAGCTCTGAGTATTCTAAACAAATGAAATTAGTTCAGATACTCAATAGCACATCCATTGAATCTTACTGTTCGAGATCTTTTTTTCACAGAATCATCCTTCTTCTTTGGTGTTACTATACCTGAACCTGTCTTTGGACTTGTAATTTCAGTATACTGAGATCGACTTCTTTCAGCTTCATTATCCAATGAAACAGGTATAACAAAATTAGCTGTTGCCCTGGGCTCGTCCTGCATAAGTTATTAGTTAATCTTTAAGAATTATATCAGACAATAGTTTACCTGCACATCAACAGTGTCAATATACTCCATACAATCCTCCCAGAGTGTAGCAGAGATTACGAGTACAAGTATAAATGGCTTTGCTGGTTTTTTAAAGGTACCTTTAGTGTCCTTTCCCTTTCCCTTTCCCATTGTGAAACAACGCTCATAAAAATATGGTTGATCCTGGTTTTCACGTGAAAGATCTGTCCAGGTTGAAAGTTCACGAATAGTGAGAGATTCACGATGAAAATTGAATCCGTGTGTTTTGTCTTTGAGCCTCCATAACATAGTCTTTTCAACGAGTACCTGTAGTTCTGCAGGTGTAGCTGTTGCCGGTACATTTTGACATCCTTCCTGAAGATTCTGTTTAAATATAATTAGATTGAGTACAATACTAGTCAAATTACGCACGAAGACCAGCTCTGGCTTTGTTTTTGTAGGAACTTCACGTACAACCTGAATAACGATACCAATTGTTTCACTTTGACGGCTTTGATAGCTCAATTGGCGCATCCTATCACGCTCTTTGTTGTACAGTGGATGCATTCCTGAATATCCAGTTGCTGACATACGTTGACTAGATGATCCATAGTTATTGTCACTTGACAACCAGGCTGAGGGAATTGCTACTGGTGGGAATTGACTGTTTGCAGGTACATGCGGCATACTATACCATGGTTGTATAGATGATGATGAACTGAACGAATTTGGTAATGCTGTAACTCTCCGTGCAAGAAATTCTGCATCTATATCGAAATTCATTCATTAGATTATTAATGTAGATAAAATTAGTCAACAATACCTTTCCGTTGAGCTTGATTTACAGAAGCTCTAATGGACTCAAGGTCAATAGAAGCTACATCATTTGGAGCACTTCGTTGACAAGCAAGAGCAGGACCTAATTATTGATAAGTACTATTACCTCTGTAGATGTAAAATATAACTTACTAATTATAGAGTCAGGCTGTGATGATTGTTTGGAGCGGTTATACTTCTGAGCAATATCTGGTCCTAATATAAATATCAGAAGTGAAAAATTGAGAATGACATATTAGAACTTAAAGACTTACTTAGAGTTGTCCCGGACTTCTTAGCATAATGATCGAAACAATTATCGCAGACCCATTTACCTTTAGAATCGCTTTTCAGATAGTGTTTGGAATCCCCAGATTGGAGCATTGTGGAACAACCCTGTCGACCACAAGGAATTGCCTTGTTCGCATGAGCATCTTCTGTGAAAACAGCAATAGCTTCAACTTGATCGTGGTTCATGATGAAACTTGTGTAAAGCGTTGATAACAAAGATGATTGTAAGAAGCTGATTCAAGAAGGAGAGGATGTGCGATGAAAGTCTGCAACTATCTAGCTCTCTGGTTATATATTAATTCAGTATAAACAACTTTGCATAGAAAAAACGGTCTGACACTTGAACTTGAACACATATGCAAAGATTCAGATATTCACGGAGTTGCGAGAATGCATGAGGCGATCAAATGGAGACTCATGGCCGTGTATGAATCATGTGTGATGACTGTTGGATGTAATGTTGTCTGAAATTTAAAACTTGAAGCACAGCAAAGCTGTCCAATTTGTGCATTGACATCAGGTATATTTCGTAAAATTAGTGTATTTTTGCCATGATGTTTGTATGTTAGTCATCGCTTATCTGCGCAGTAATCATGCTGCAGTTTCACATAGCAATTATTTACTCACCGGAAACATAAGCATGTTTTAAAGGAGACATCATTCATCAATCGAAAGTACATGAGGATTATTACTGTACCATGAAGCGAGTGTCTAGACTATCTTTAGCTTAATTAGTAGCCGCACTGCAGTTTCATAAATGCTCTTGTTCACTAACCAGCAATACAAGAACATTAAAGTTACTGAATTTAAACTGACATATCAGCGTTGAATTAACACATGTACAAGTCATGTGTTGATTGAACATACATATAGGCATTTTGATACTAAGAAATTAAAAGTTTGTAATGAGATGGATTGAAAGAATGTCAAATTTACGGGTTGAATTCATAATAATACTTCCTGAAACACACATGAGGTTACATAACGTGTTAAATGCTGTACTACTGCACTTGTACCATGCTTTGAGACTGATAACGTGTAATATTTTAAATTGTCTATATATACCCTTTACACACCAGCAATAATCCCCATCTCACTTATATTACCATTACTATTATTTGTATCGCTGTCTCTCATCAATACTTCAATGGCAAGAACTGGACGCAAAAATCAGCATTTGCCGAATCGTAAGTAATAATGCTACATGATATGTGGATATACCATACTTACAGTACCATAGCACCTGTTGAACATGTAGCACCACATATACTCAGGTATTGGAAAATGCGTTTATCAGATAAGACTATACTAGGATACCTCAAGACACAGCATATGGATCTTACACAATACGGCTTAGGGTAAGCTTTCTCATCTAATATGATTTCATTTCTAATTAATATTATAGACTAACGAATTTCAAAAAGTTACGAGAGTATGGGCTTGTACCGAACTCGGAAACAGGGCCATGATGTTGAGAGCATTCGTCCGGCTATGACACGCCTTCGCCTTCAGTACCCAAATGCGGGTACTCGAGAAATGGCAAGCCTATTGTTTCACGAAGAGAATATGGCAGTTTCAAGGTATGAAACAAGTATTAAAAACGAATATATTGATTTTCACTAATTAAAATACATATAGAAGAGTACTGACTTCGTACTTTGGATTGTATGAAGCAGATCTAGTTAAACAGCGCCGTGCTAATCGATTACGCCGAAAAAAATGGTGGGCTGCTGGGGTCAATGACATAGTTGCTGTGGATCAGCACGATAAATGGAAGTATAAATTTGGTCTGGGGCTACATACAGGTGTCGAGCCATTTTCAGGAGTTATTCAATGGTTGAAAGTGTGGCATACAAATAGTAATCCTAAGCTAATCTTGAGCTACTATCTTGATTCTGTTTCACAGTTAGGTGGTATGAATATTCATATGTTATGTTGAAGACATATGTACTGATCTTCCTAATTGTGATTTAGCTATGCCACTTGTTACTCAGAGTGACCCAGGCTCGGAAAATTTCGGATTGGCAAACGGGCATACATTCCTTCGTCACTGGCATGACCCATCTCTTACAGGAACGCTTCAACACCGCTGGATGCGGCAGAAAAAAAATATAAAACCCGAAATTACTTGGTCACAACTCCGGCGACGTTTTACCCCTGGATTCGAAGATATTCTTGACCATGGTGTCGAAGAAGATTGGTATCATCCTGATAATACAGTTGAAGCGTAAGTTACTTTTAATTAATATTATATCATACCTAAATATTACATTTAGAATGGTTTTCAGATGGGTGTTCATCCCATGGTTACAGGGGGAGTTAGATGGATACAAGGATCGCGTTAACAATACTGCAAAGCGTGCTGACCGCAACAAAATTCTTCCACATGGAGTTCCCAATGATATATACTATAATGCCACGGAGTATGGTGTCTTAGACTTTAAGGTACGTTGATTGAGAATTCGTATCATTATATATTTCTAAGTGTGTACTAGATATCAGTTAAACCAGAAGCTATACAAGAAGCACGCACCCTCTTTTGCCCGGCCAATGATCCTGTGTTCGATCTAGTTCCAAAGTCCTTTTCAGATATAGCACGTGAAATCCATGCTCGACATAATTCTCCAGTTATCACAAGGAGTAATGTCTGGGATGTATACCTATTTATTCTCACAACACTTCAATCTCTCGATAATATTCCCCACACGATTCAGGAGGTCTGGACAGAGGTTATTCACACCTCCAGACGTGAAATTCATGATGTAGTTGAATTGCAGCCAGATCTCGTTGAGTTAGAGGGGGGCATTGAAAATGCTGAGGAAGATGGCTCCTATTACATGGGAGGTGTTAACAACGGACAAGGCTTGGGTGAGTCACTGTTTAAACCTTTAATATTACTTTATTTTGACTCTAAATAATAAGATAATTCGCACTCTATCCAACTTGATGCAATGATGAATGCCGATGATCCACTTATTGAGGGTGAAGATGAAGTTCCAGATTTTGAAGTATATTTTACTTCAGATGAAGATGAAAGTGATGAAGATCGTGACTGGTAATACTTGCCTGTTTATTCTACAGTATGGTTGTGATTTTTGGGGTATCAGACGGTCTTAAATATACATCATGGTCTGAGAACATGTAATATTGGAGAGGCCCAGGAAGCATGTGTAGCGGCACAATCGCAACTTTAAATTGTATGCACTGTACAGTGTCCCAGAATGGCAATCATAATGTGTCATTTTATCAAGTCATCGTTACATTCTATAGCTAAACAATACCCTGTAAGAGTGTATCCGGTCTGCGCATGAATATACCTTGTATTCAGAAATCTATAAATACAACAGTACTAATAATACCATATGATATATATAGCTCGCTTACAGTCAACAGGTCCCGAGTTCGATCCCAACCTCAGCCCGACTTCTAATCGAGCGTTGTATAGTATTGCTCACATCCTTGGTTCATCTGGTGCGCGAGTAATTATATTGCAGCTCATTAGGTATATCTCTTATTTCATTTTAACACACCAAGCGCTCAAAGTTCCTTACCGGACGACCACGCTTCGGCTAGTAATATAAATCACACTCAGACTTTAGATCTCGCTTAAGTGACCCTAAGTACACTAAGCGAAACTGAAAAAGTGAAACCGAAATCGTAATATATAACCGAGAAGCCGTGATGCCGAACACCGGAGCTCAATTTTAATTGATGCGTTTGAGCGTGGTCGTTAGACTTTCCATAACAACGCGATCCGTTGCCGCGACTGAAGATGAAGACACAACAGCAATGGAGGTATTCATGGCGGCGGGCCGAAGTAAGATACGAGCCTAGTAGCTAAGGATTTCAGGCAATGTTGTGGCTTTGGTATGTATATCATTTGCAATAATTATTATAGGTTCATGATGTATCAATCGAGGTAATTACCGTGCATCTGTGATATATCAACGGCATTAATTACAGTACATCTATGATGTATCAACGGCATTAATTACAGTACATCTGTAATCTATCAACGCTGCAATTACTGCAGCCTCCTAGAATTTGAAAGGCAAGAGAAGCTGATACAGATTACCCACCCGGCGTCTCCCACCCGCGCGTACCTGCTTCTCATTTTAAATCTCACAGGGTTAAAAATAGCATGATTCTCTGATTTCCCCGTTTTAAGTTCCTTTGTACTTCTCCTTGCACTAGCATCATATTCCTAGGTTTCTGAGAGGCTACTAGCACCTACTGGCACCCTTGCAGATATCATATTCGATTTAGTAACTAAGCCACATTGAATGTGACGGATCATCGGCAAGAGATTTTCCGTTGTTGGGATGAGAATGCAGACATGGAGCACGTCGGTATCATGATGTGGTATAGTTTATAGTAAGTTATAGGAGGATTTTAACGCCATTGTTTCAGCCGTATGCAAAATGGAGTGCATCTACTTAGTCGTAGCAACTAAGTAGACACAACAGGATAAAACCCACTAAATCAAAGCGAACCTTTGAAGGGTCACCATACCTTCATTAAGATCACAACCATTCCTTTACGTATTCACGTATGTCAATGTTTTTTTAAAAGCTCGGGCGCATGGAGAAATGATGCATGTACTACCCCAGATAGTAGTGGTATAGCAGTATTTCTCACACGACGACTTATTTACCCAAATGTCACTTCTGTTAATGAGCAATTTATCCAAAACACATATCAATATATTGTCCACTTCATATACAAATCATAAGCAATCACAATATTTATCCCCCCTCTTACGAACAAATCTTTCAAACAAGGTTACCCATTTAGGACGAAGGAGCAACACAGAGAACCTGTAAGATATGTACTCAGAAAATCGCCTCCAGCACAAACAGAAAATTACACACCTCGCCAGGATAAATGTTAGTGCAGTCACTAGCAATGTTAGGGTTGTTGCTTAGCAAAGTGGCAACACTAATCCCAGCAGCGCTGGCAATAGCAGGGCAAGAGTCTCCAGATTGGACAACGGAGACTTGGTTGCAATCTTGTCCTTGAATCCCCAAGCAAAGAGTCTGAATGAAGATGAGTATCATCGAACGACTTTATATTGAACGGGTCATTTACCTCGCCCTCAGAGAGGTTAGAACAGTCAGAGTTGATAATACCAGCGTTTACAGTCGTCAACTGGTAGCTGTTGAAATGGACAATTAACGAAGCAGCTCAGAAGGTTTTTAATAAATAGTACTAGACTTACGTGGAAACATTCTGAGCTGCGGAAATGGCATCACAGACATCTCCAAGGCGAACAACGTATTCCCTATCGCAATTGGCTGGAAGGGCCAGGGATTCGACAGTGGCCACTAAAATGAAGCATACATATTAGCGGCGACGTCCAGAGATGTTAATATCTACAGCGTACCGAGGACGGCACTTAAAAGGAGAGTAGTAACTTGAGCAAAGCGGGACATAGTGAATACGAGAGTTAACACGAGAGATAGATAGATGAGAAGTGCTGGTTGTCAGAAGAGATATTTGGACAATGAAGTAGAAGAGAGAAACACTGCTCCATTTTATACCTCTCCTTCCTCCCCAATAAGCTATACCCATCGCTAAAACTCAAGGTCTTCATGACTCGCGTGAGAACAGCTTTAGGAACGCATGATATCGTTCCCTCGTCGAGTCAAAGATATAGAGGTAATGCACATGCAGAACGGAGGATCAAACGTAAAAGCGCACTTTGTTTCATGCCGAGTGCACTCTTACTGCCTAATTAGGGCATCAGGGCGGGATCCATACGGCGCACGTCCCTTATTTGGGTGAGGACCGCTTGACAAACTTACATAGATGATAGCAGCGGCCCGTACATACAAAGCGCGGTAAACTATAAATAGTACACCCGAGACTCAACCTTGAATGAGTCATTCTACGCGAGGTAAAGCATTCGTTCTTGGAATGTCGTTGGCATAAAGCCTGTGTAGATTGGGACCTCAAGGTTCTTTGAGATTTCAGAAAGGTTTCGGTATGTACGGAATTAGCCGTCACAAGAGATCGAGACAATGAAAAAGATACGTACCTTCCCCGCCTCTCCAAAATATGATGGTTTCATTAAAGTACGGGAGTCTCTCACTTCGTAAGATCAGAGCCATTCGTAGCTACTAATATATAAATATTCGGATTGTATATTTCTAGGTAAGTTCATACTATAATATGCACCAAAATGTTGTGGAGATTGTGCCATCTAGTGATTCTTGGTGGATAGTCGTTCTGGAGGAGATGATAAGGATTGTCTAGTCTTGTGCGAAAATGTTGTACTAACGTTTCTGGCTAGCTGAATTAGCCGATCCCTTGGATAAAATCCTACCTTGTGTTTCATTTGAGCTACAACATAATCTTTTGGGACAAAACACCCCTTCTGAGAAATGCAGTGAAAAGTCAACGATGGTATGTGTCTATCAACACGTAGAATTTTGTGACATCGACCTGGCTAAATAATCCTAAATCACCTTAGACGGAAGTGCCTGATTCTATCCTACCGTGCCGGAGCGCAGTTATCCATCCGTGGATAAATTAGCAAAATATGAAAGATATAATATTTAGAGAATGAACTGACTGAAGGTCGGTTGAATGCTATATTCGTGTCATGCAAGAGGGGACACGCTGACACTGCAAAGCAAGGTATCGTGGAAGACTCAAGAAGCCAACAAGAAGCACCTATGTACTCGAAAAATAGACTAAGAAGAATTTGATGGAGCGGCAGGAGATACTTAGAGAAGAGACTGGGCTCTCTGACCGTTTATGAATTTAGCACTAATTGCGTTAGACAGTTCAATCAGTGAACTCGATATTGACATTCCTCTGGAGTACATATCAGGACTTCATGAAATGTCTAATTCTTCATCGAGGGGCGTCTTAGCGGTAGTGCTAGAAGAGCATTCGCACAATAACCGCAATATGTGTTTATAAAAGCACTGAATTCAAAGGTCAATATGTACTTCACTACAGCTACTTATTAATACACCTATGCGTTTCAAAAGCAACCCCATAGCAAAAACTGTCGTAGAAGACATTTATACATATTTCCTTGAGTCTCAGGTATGTTATTTATAGTTTACCGCGCCCGTGCGTGTTATCGAACTTCGGGGATTTAAGCCCGCTTCTAAGTTTGTCTACGGCGCGAGTCACTTACAGTCGTTTGCATAATAGGCTGCAGTACTGATTTGTCAAAAACCTGTTTGTACCTGTATTTTATTTGATGAGACATGTGCAAAGTGTGACAATGTCACGCTTTTGAGATAAGCGATTGATGATCGTCGATGGTTACGGGGCGCATAGTCGGACTCGCATTGAATGAATACTGTAACTGCTTTCTTCAATGCCCCCTCACCGACACCTTTCAACGGAACTGCGAGAACTTATAGTTCAGTGGCGCTATGAGCTGAATAAGCCTATTGCAGAGATTAGCACCCTTGCTGGATGTTCTGACCGCACAGTGTACAATGTACTCCGATTCCATCGTGAATTTGGGCAGGTGACCAACCCATATGCTCGTAAGGCAGGCAGGTTGCGAGCATTGGATATGGGTGATATGAACTATATTGCTTCTCTCATCACAGCCAACCCATCTATATTTCTTGATGAACTACAGGAGAAATTGCAGACCGTGCGTAATGTGGAAGCATCAGTTGCCAGTATTTCTCGAGCTCTTCGGCGTCTGGCTATATCTCACAAGAATGTATCAGCCTCAGCGTTTGAACGCAATGAACAGCTTTGTGCTACATGGCAGGCTGTTAACGGTCAGATACCAATGGAGTATATGGTTTGGATTGACGAAGCTTCTGTTGATGATCACACCAATCAGCGGAACACCGGTTGGAGCATGCTGGGCCAAGCATGTGTTCGCAGGGCTGCTTTTATTCGTGGGCAGCGCTTTTCTGTTCTTCCGGCGCTGTCCTGTGATGGCATTATTGCGCTAGATATTTTTGAGGGCTCAGTAAATAAAGAATGGTTTCTTTATTTCCTTCGTACCCAGTTGGTGAGTGAATAATTGTTGATTTATGCACGGATAATAATGTCTTTGTTATAGGTTCCAAAACTCACTCCATATCCGGGTCCAAGAAGTGTGGTGGTGTTGGATAACTGTGCAATTCACCATGATGAAGAGATAAGACACATTATTGAAGATGAATGCAGTACGTGTTGTTTGAATATCTTGAGTGCTTGCTCTAACATTAGCAGATGCGAAGCTAATATATCTTCCCCCATATTCACCTGACTTCAATCTGATTGAGCAAGCATTTTCTGCTATCAAAGCTTGGCTTCGTCGTCATGAAGTTGAAGCAATTAATCCTGAGGCACGCCCTTGGCTTATTCATCAAGCAGCTATGTCGGTGACAGTAGAAGATGCAGAAGGATGGATTAATAATTGTGGATATACATGATAGAGTTGGGATTGTATAATTATGTGGCAGAATATTACGACAATGTAACTACACACCATGCTTCTTCGCATTGAACCTTTCATTCCACTCCCTAACAAACATATTAAATTTCCACCTCAAACCTTCAGTTATGTCCAAAATCTCGCAAAGGCGAGCCACAGGAATGGTAGGTATAATATCAGGAGTAAAGTCCAATGACATAAGTAAGGACTCATGAAAACGAAGGTCAAGACCCTTCGTAGCGAAGAAGTCGTTCAAGCAAACGTGAATTTTCATTGACTCATCCGGAACTGGTGAGAAAGGAGATAGCAGGTGCATGCGACGAGAGGGGGTATGAGGCTGTGACGGAGCATTACGCCGAGTGGGAGTGGAAGGCGGGTTGACAAGTGTGGGCTTTGGAACTAGGCTGGCGAGAATGGGCATTACAGCAGCCATAGCAAGTACTACAGCATCATTTGAGTTGCTCTCTGATGTACTCACACGTGGCCCAGTACGCCCATGAGCCTTGATAGTACTCATACGGCCATCTCGAATACCGTCAAAGTCAACAGTATTGGGGGGCTCATGTTTTGTGGCATCCCTCGCTGCCTAAGAGTCATATAAGATACAATAGTTGAGTTATGATAAGAATACGTACAATGGCAGCTGCCCAAAGAGACAGCTTACGGTGGTTAAGACCTAGATGTGATCCTGCAGCATCAACATAGCAGTGCCCAGGCTCGCCATGCTTGCCCAGGTGACGCTCACAGGACTATTTCTTCTTGAGCTCAAGTACAATGTCACCTTGAAGTTGCTCATGAGCTGAATAGCCATCCAGCTGGGGGACCTTAGTAAAGTTATGAGACAAACACAACATTGAGCGACACTAAACACACCTTAGTACCATACAATAACTCGACTCCTTCCCCATCTTCATCTAATGCAAGCGGCTAATACATGTATGAGAAATAATATCAGAAAAGAATTAAAGAATGTACGCGTTTGTTTGAAATACGAAACCCATTCATATCTTCAATATTGAACTCAACCGACACCTGACAGCTGGTCCTATTCTTCTTGAGCAAAGCACTGCATGCAAGCTCAAAGTCGTGGTTTGTATCAATGGTAATTGCACCAGTCTTCCCTCCGCTATTACCATATAAGAATTCAAGCATTGAGTTGTTACTAAAATTCGAATGTACGCTGAGCCGGTCCACGACAGCTTAAAGGGTGGACCATTACGTACTCCCGGACTGTAGTCATCAGCCAGGTCATGAAGCTTTAAGAACTCGCAAATGAAGTCAGAGCGGTCTGTGTTGTCGAGCTTGATATATCCAAGCTTCGAGCTCTTTTGCTTCTTTGCAGCAGGTCGAGAGCATACTGTTATGTTTGCCTTTTCAATGGACATGTATAACATAGTTGCTGTAACCTGATGGCAACCCACGCCTGCAAAATCATGATTAATATTTGAGAGATATCCGCACACGAACGCACGAACACGAACGTTGAACATACCTTGTGCTTCCACCTCTCGCACTACAGCCACAACCTCCCTGGCGCTCTCTCTCTCCACCGTTAAGCTTGAGGCTGCCATGCTCGTGTATGATGGTGGTGGTGCTTGAGAAGGTGGAGGTGACCTTGGAGCACAAAGACTGGGGTGGCTTGGGTTATAGTACCGCAGTGTTTCCTCAATTTCTTCACGAGAATGATAGAACCCAGGGGGGTCTCTAGCGCCATCTACTACATATTTTAGTAGACATCATGGTTAAAAACTTCCAGCGTACCAATATAGGCCGGGTTTTTCAACCAAAATTCGGAGGGACGAGGTCCCGGTGGTTGCCTAATCTCAGCGTAGTTTGGGCGCTGAGGGACCGGTGAAAATACATCAGTCGTAGTCAGGTTGATGTTGGCATAATCGGGACGTGGTGGAATCTCTGGTAACATTCCAGTTGCACTATCACGAAGAGGAGGATCAGTGGGTGACATGGTTGAGTGCAATGAATAGGAACACGCACTTTTCTCTTTACATTTTTCCACCACATATGTACCCATCCAGCCAAAGCCTCAACCTCTGCCAAATGACTCCACTATGGTCTGGAAACACAGGCTCGACATTCTACGCTCTGGATTTTGAGGATTTTCAAAGTGGTTTCAAGGTACGCAAAGCATTGCTGAAATTTTTTCAGTAGGCTGGACACAGCTGAGGTCTTAAGACCACTTACAGGATAGCAACGCAGAGCCTGGAGTAGCAGTAGAGGATACTAGGTATGAGGTCGATGTTGTTGTCGAGAATATGGAGGGAAGTAGTTGGACAGGTCAGTCTGAAGGGCACTCAATCAATCTTGGCGATGCTACGGTTGCACTACGGCTAGGGTGTCACAGTTTGAATAGCCGAATGATTGGTAAACAAATACAAATACGTTTGTGCGATCACCGACTGCAATTTATTATGCAAACGGCTGTAGTCACCACAACTTTTGTACAAGGAAAGGTTACCTGATATTTCTCACGCAAAATACTCCTATTTTCTTATTTCTCTTGTAAAAATGCTTGTTTTAATGAACTGAATAATTCTACTAAACAGTTTTTCAAAATTCCCAAAACTGAGTGAGTTATATTTTTCACACATTCCAGATTTTGCCGAATTACCGTATCGGGAAGGTAATTACTATAAATAGACATGGTTAGTCATCACTCTTATGCTTTAAATTTGTCAAGGAAGCTATGAAAGCGCCATATTTCACCTTACAGTCTACTCTTTTGATGAAGTATCAACATTATACAGATATAATATACTTTAAACCTTCAAAAAGTTGAAGAAAATTAGCCCAAAAAATTCGAAAATTTTTGCGGACCATTTTTGGAGGACTTTACGCTCGCCCCCTGTTACACATGGAATACATGTGAATTCCACCTGTTCATGTGTACTTCACATGTACTTCATATGTACTACACTCCACCTCAAATGTATTCAAATCAGCAAATTTCTATTCAAATTTGCGAATTTTGTACACATGAAGTACACATGCAGTGCACATGTAGGGGTGAAATATCAAAATTCCACATGGAATTGCAAAGTGAAGTTCACAAGGAATACACATGAACTAGTTACACTTGTACACTACACATTGTAGTTACTTATAATACACTTACTCACCACTACCACAACAAAAATGAATGTTTTAGCATAATGACACAAAGGATTGTCACAATGTCACACTTGTAGTTATGACACTTTTCCCACAGTCATCACATTGTTACACTTGTCTCACCATGTCACAGTTGTCACACACTGTGACAGGGGACAAATGTGATAGCTACAATAAGTGTGACAACTGTGACAACTGCAACATGGTGGGATGACTGTGACATGACAGGACATGTGTGACACTGCATTACATGTGACAAATGTGTATTGAGTGTGACAAGTATGTGTTAAGTGTGACAAGTGTGCATTGAGTGTAACACTGTATTGACACTATGTATTGAGTGTGACACTATATGTCAAGTGTGTGACACCATGGGTCAAGTGTGACAAGTGTGTGACAAGTGTGACACCATATGTTGAGTGTGTTAAGTGTGACACCATGTGTTGAGTGTGACAAGTATGTGTTGAGTGTAACACAATGCGTCAAGTGTGACAAGTGTGTGACAAGTGTGACACCATATGTTGAGTGTGTTAAGTGTGATACCATGTGTTGAGTGTGACAAGTATGTGTTGAGTGTAACATGATGTGTCAAGTGTGACACCATGGGTCAAGTGTGACAAGTGTGTGACAAGTGTGACACCATATGTTGAGTGTGTTAAGTGTGACACCATGTGTTGAGTGTGACAAGTATGTGTTGAGTGTAACATGATGCATCAAGTGTGACACCATATGTTGAGTGTGACAAGTATGTGTTGAGTGTAACATGATGCATCAAGTGTGACACCATGCATCAAGCATGACACTGTGCATCAAGTGTGACACTATGCATCAAGCGTGACACCATGCATCAAGTGTGACGCCATGTGTCAGGAAGCATGACACCATGCATCAAGCATGACACTATGCATCAAGTGTGACACCATGCATCAAGCGTGATACTGTGCATCAAGTGTGATGCCGTGTGTCAAGAAGCATGACACCATGCATCAAGTGTGACACCATACATCAAGCGTGACGCCATGCATCAAGTGTGACACCAGCATCAAGTGTGATACTGTGCATCAAGTGTGACACCGTGCATCAAGTGTGACACCGTGTATCAAGCATGACACCATGCATCAAGTGTGACACTGTGCATCATGTGTGACACCATGCATCAAGTGTGACACTGTGTGTCAAGTGTGACATCATGCATCAAGCATGACACCATGCATCAAGTGTGATATGGTGGGATGACTGTAATATAAGGGACAAGTGTGATACTGTGACAACTGCAATAACTTCAAGAATGGCAGGAAATGATATACATGGAGGGTGGGAACAGAGGGGAATGACACATATGAAGGGTGGGAATAGCAAGAAACAATATGCATGGAGGGCAGGAACAGGGAGGAACAACACACATGGAGAGTGGGAATAGCAAGGAATGACATGCATGGAGGGTGGGAACAGGGGGTAATAATGTGCATGGAGAGTGGGAAAGGTGAGAAACAACAAGCATGGAGGGTGGGTATGGCAGGACAACAACAAGCACTCCATGTGTAGTCCACATGGAATCCACTTAGAAAAGTACACATGAAGTACATCTTAAGTACACCTTTCAACTGTTATTTTCATCAAGTTATAAGAAAGGTGGAATCCATGTGTACTCCACATGGTTCCATGTGAATTACACATGGAAAATGTGTACTTTTTTCCAGATATGTGGATTCCATGTGGACTTCACATGGAAATGTGTACTACACATGGAGTACACATGTATAGGTGGGTGTGCAGAAAGTACTGCATTTTTGCCGCTGTACAAAACTAGTGGTGACTCAGCGACTTGCACCATAGCGGCAGCTAGAGGCCCTACCGAAATAAGCGACTTGCGCCATACGGATCCCGCCATGATACCTTAATTAGGCAGCAAGAGGCTGAGAGCGCACTCGGCATGACACAAAGTGCGCTTTTACGTTTGATCCTCTGTTTGTGTTACCTCTATATCCTTGACTCGACGAGGGAGCGAAACCACGCACTCTTGAAGGTGCTCTCACGCGAGTCATGAAGTCCTTGAATTTTAGTGACGAGTATAGCTTGTTGGAGAGGAAGGAGAGGTATAAAAGAGAGTAGTGTTTCTCCCTTCAATGTCATTGTCCAGAAATCTCTTCTGACAACCAATACTTCTCATCTATCTACCTCCTTTATTACCCCTCGTATTCACCATGTTCCGCTTTGCTCAAATCACTGCTCTCGTCCTGAGTGCCGTCCTCGGTACGCTTCAGGCATCGCATCTCTCAACGTCGCCGCTAACATCTATGTTCCGTTTTAGTGGTCACTGTCAAGTCCCTTGCCATTCCAGCCAATTGCGATAGGCAATACACTGTTCAGCTTGGGGATTTCTGCGATGGAATTTCTGCAGCTCAGAATGTTTCCACGTAAGCTCTAATATTAATAAATCTTCAGACTTGCTCAATTTATTATATATGTTAATAGTTACCAGTTGGCAACTGTAAACGCTGGTACCATCAACTCTGACTGTTCCAACCTTTCCGTGGGCGAGGTAAGCAACCTTTTCAATATAAAGTCATTCGGCGGTATTCATCTTCTTTCACAGCCTCTTTGCTTGGGGATTACTGGACACGACTGCACCCAAGTCTCCGTTGTTCAATCTGGAGATTCTTGTCCTGCTATTGCTAGCGCTGCTGGGATTAGTGTTGTCACTTTGCTCAGCAACAACCCGAACATTGCTAGTGATTGCACTAACATTTATCCTGGCGAGGTGTGTGATTTTTTGTTCAATGCGTTGAAGGCTAGTTCTGAATGCTTATTTTGTAGGTTCTTTGTGTCGCTCCTTCGACCTAAATTGTTGCCATTTTTGAAAGATTTGTTCGCAGAAGGTGGGAGGATGTAAATTGTAGTTGCTAGCGTTTGTATGCGAAGTGGACAATATGTCAATATATTTTTTTTAGTTAACTTGTTCATTAACATAAGTAACATTTGTATGGAAGAGATAAGTGACTACCTGACGGCAATAACAAACACAATTACACAGTAGTACTAAATATATAAAAGATCATTGAGAACCCATATGTTTCATTCAGAACAGCTATCCACATCAAAATTGAAAAACTACATTGTATAGTACGCATATACTACAGTAATGTAAAGTCCTCAGATGTGATAACAACGGCGATGATCTACATGAATAAATATACAATAAGGAAAGCTGCATAAAGTGCAACGATGTACCAAATTCATGGCGCCGCTGGCATTCTTTGTGCCAGAACTAGAATATGCACCACTATTGTTACTTTCTCCAGAACCGTTTACATTGTCTGCGCGAACGCTAGCAGGCAGTTCATCATCAGCAGATATTGGCTTGTCGCCAATCGACAATAACGTAGGTCCCATTTCAGGGATCATGCCAATGGTGTCGGTGAGTGGCCCAGAACCCAGATTGGAATCTGTCGGACACGCCTTACACTACATCTGGCTGCGTAGTGAAAACCTGACAGCGATAACGATGAACAGATATGCCAGTAGTGGTCCAAAGTCATTTTCCCACTTACATAAATCAGATAGCATGCTCAATCGCCGTGTGTTTTAAACCGTATACGCTCTTCCCGGTCTACCACTGGGCTCGCAACCACACATCTGATTCGGCTCCTTGACTGCATTCATCGACCCTCGCTCAGCTCAAAGGAACGAAGCAAAAATCGAAAATTCAACTCACGCTTAAGTTTGGGTGCTACAATGCCTCGTAGTAAGTACTTAATTACTTTATAACCTATGGGAGGCAGCGCGTGTAGTAGCTTTTCAGCGTATAGGTTACTTTTAGCACACGAGCTTCATGCTTTCATCGTGCCACAGACGAAAATACCTTTGGGGATTAAACGCGTTTACAGTAAGTATTTTGAGTACTTGTAGTGCTTGTTGACGTCAGTTATCAGAGTTAATCCTGGAAATTGCACAGGAGGCAGGAGGCATAAGGTTAGATCTACTTTTAGCAGCTTATAGCATTATAGCCTATGAACGTATTTATAGAATCATGAATCATGATGGATATGTACCAAAGTATAACTTTAGACGGTAAGACCCATGGTTAATGTTCTCCTTTTCGAGTGTGATGGCTGCGTTGAGCATGTGTCATGACTCAGCTGACACAATTTGGAAGAATTTGAACACACTAACGTATTCTGTTTCATAGGACATCTAGAATAGAAGAAATTATGTCCGTATTCAAAGTACTTACTTACTCAATGTTACGGTCAAATGTGACCGGACATTCAATCCGGTTGGAATCGGCGCTAGTACGAAGTATGTAAGGGTAAAGGGTAAGAAGCAACATCATGGTATCCTCATGGCACGGGCGCAGAGCACGGCCGGATCGGTGAAGTGCTGAATAATAATCAACAATTGATATTTTCATAAGCTATAGATATCACAATGATTCCGATATAGATGCATATCGAGTGGAAGTGTAGAAGGCGGTTGCAATTTGGTCAAGAAAAGGGAATAAGAACAAGAGGTAAGAATCAAATCAAATGCCAAGGCGTGGTGCCGACACCAAGCCGACACCGCACACTGCATGCGGGATTACAAATATTTACGACTCGCACCCCAGCCAAACAATAACGACGTCACGAAAACCCGGATGAAAAGTTCATGTCTCTTTGCTCCTCACCTCACTCCACCCAACGGAAACATGGCCAACGAGCGTGATGGAACGGTAGAAACGGACACAAGCATCATCTCAGACACGGATTAGAATGACCGCATTGCAATGGCCGGGAGCAACCGTGGCTGACAGGTGGGATTGGATCACGGGCACTACTCGGCACGCTAGCTATTATGTCTTCCGTTACTTATGCAACACACAAACTAAATCCACATCATTCTCCTTTCCCCCTCCTCTCTTCTCCACCACCCTCTCCCCTTCCCGTCCCGCCTTTTTCTCTTTCCCTTTCTCTAGATGTCTCTCTTGAATCTAATAACAGCCTCCACTCTTTTGCTTTCTACACATGTCCGACCGTCGTTTGCCGCCCAGGCCGGCTCATTCGCGGACGGAGGGAATACACAAGTCAGCGCTATGATGGTACGTTTCTCCCCTCTTCCCCCTCTTCTTTTGTTCGTCGCTGATCCTTGCAAGTAGATGTTCGTAGGAAACTCTGAAAAAGTATACATCCTCGACAAAGCCGAAAACAACGCTGCCGTTGTCAATGGACATCCCGCATGGGGTTCAGTCTGGTACTCTCTCTCCCTCCCCTCTCCCCCTCTTCCCAACTAACACAATCATGCCATCTTAGGGACATAAACACACATCAAACAACACTCATGGACGTACGCACCAACACATTCTGCTCCTCCGGTATGCACCTCCCCAACGGATCCTACATAACCCTAGGCGGAAACGGCGCAGTCGGTCCAGGCGGCAACATCGGAAGCCAAACCAACCCAGGAGGCGGCTCCGGAGCCTGGGACAGCACATTCCAAGATTTCGACGGTGCAAAATCCATACGCGTTCTCAACCCCTGCACATCCACCGACGACATGTCCTCTACAAAATGCACATGGTACGACGACCCCTCTGTCCTCGCTATGCAGAAGAAGCGGTGGTATTCCGCCGCTGAAGCAACGGGCACCGGGGAAGTTGTGATTCTGGGTGGATTTGTTAATGGTGGATATGTGAATCGTAACACCGACAATACCGATCCAGAGTTTGAGGGTGGAGCGGCGGAGTGCACTTATGAGTTTTATCCTCCGAGGGACGGGACACCGCAACCGGTGCAATTCCTCATTCAGACCTCGGGTCTCAACTCGTACGCGCATACATTCATGATGGCTTCTGGCAAGATGTTCGTTCAAGCGAACGTTTCAACCAGTACGTCTTCCCCCCTTCTCCCTCTTTTCACCGTACTAATTCAGATACAGTGCTATGGGACTACGAAAACAACATCGAAACTCCCCTCCCACCCATGCCGAACAACGTAGCCCGTGTATACCCCGCCTCAGGGGCCGTAGCCATGCTCCCTCTCACTCCATCCACCAACTACACCCAAACGATCCTCTTTTGCGGAGGCAACGCTATGTCCGAAGAGGGATACGGGAACTATACGTGCCCACTCTTCAATACATGGGAATACCCCGCCTCGAACGATTGTCAACGAATCACACCCGAGCCAACGGACGGTTCGGCTGCAGCGTACGTCCAAGACGATGACATGCTCGAAGGAAGGACAATGGGCCAGTTCATCATTCTACCTGATGGGAAACTCCTCGTCGTCAATGGAGGTCTAAACGGAACAGCAGGCTACGCACAGGCAACAGGTCAAACAGCCACTTTCGCTGAAATGCCATTCGGCGAAAGTCTAGCTTCGGGTCCTGTAGGTACCCCTGCCATCTACGACCCTTCGGCACCTAAAGGGAGCAGGTGGTCCAATGCGGGCTTTGCGACGTCCAATATTGCCCGTTTGTACCACTCTTCCGCCATATTACTCCCTGATGCGTCCGTGTTGATTGCGGGGTCTAATCCGAATGTGGATGTGAATACGAGTACGGTGTATCCGACTACTTACCAAGCGGAGATCTTCTACCCCCCCTACTTTAACGCTTCCACACGGCCCTCACCCTCCGGTGTCCCCTCAACCATCTCATACGGCGGCTCCCCATTCGACATTACACTCCCCGCCTCCTCATACACAGGCTTAGCAAATGACGCAGCGGGAAACACAACAGTCGTCCTACACCGCGGCGGATTCACAACACACGCAATGAACATGGGCCAGAGGCTCCTCCAACTCAACAACACCTACACCGTCAATAACGATGGATCCATCGTGTTACATGTCTCTCAAGCCCCGCCGAATGCGAACCTGTTCCAGCCCGGCCCGGCGTTTTTGTTTGTGGTGGTACAGGGGTGCCGAGTAATGGTACGTATGTTATTGTAGGGAATGGGGCGATTGGGCAGCAGCCTACGGCTGCTGTTGCTGCGTTGCCGGATAGTGTTAGGAGTAATAATGTCCAGGGGAGTGGGAATGGGAGTAATAGTCAGAGTTCGAGTTCGAGTGGGAGTGGAGGGAGTGGGAGTAGTGCGGCGTTGGGTATGAAGCCTTCGTTAGTCCTCGCTGCAGCTGCTGTTGTGGCTTTGCTTTTCGTCTGAGGGGAGTTTGAGCTCGGGGCGGCTTTCGCTGGGTACTGCGTTCTTAGCGTTGGTTGCTCTGAGGATGGGAGTTGGAGGTACTTTGCATTGGGCATTGATCAGGACGGTTTTTACCTTACATGCTGTCGAACAGGACGCTTTTTTAAATTAGCTTAGCTTAGGTATTTCATTCAGGTTAAGACTTAAGACTGGGATGGATTGTCTTTGGATATTTGTAGTTTATTATTGCATATTGGACTTTTCGTATTGAATTGGATGAGGTGTGATATTGATTGTGGGTTTCGTTGGAGTTGGTATGTCTTGTGTTCTTTCGTTCTTCGGTCACAGCATTCATGCATCTCAAGTGCACACCTTCGCAGTCAAGTACTACATATTACATTATACCTCTTTTACTTGATTTACTTTACTTGCTTCAATCCCCTCACTCCCGCTAAACAATTTCATCCGCTGTTAACCCACGAAGTAAATCGAGAATATCCCTGTGTTTAGTTACGCAATGTTGTGTCAGGACAATGCGTAGTTCATCGTGTGAGGGGGGAATTTCGATGTATTCTTCTATTGACCCAGTTCTAATATTCCAGTTAGTTTCATAAACGAGAAAGATTGAAAAGAAAAGGCATACAAGCATATTGTACACAATTTTCTGTCGTCGATTTGCTTGAATATAGCGTTTAGTTGTTCATCTGTCAATATATCCTCCGTTTCGTGCTCTGATGAAGGGTCGAGGGATCTAAAGCCTTCCAATACGTCCGGACTGTGTTGTCGGTTGTCTGGTAAGGTAGATACAGGATATTCCGGCGATGCTAGTTCAAGTTCTACTTCTTCTAGTTGAGACATTATAACTGGTTCATGTGTACGCAGTAGACACTCGGGCGATGCTAGTTCAAGCTCTACTTCTTCTAGTTGAGACGTTATAGCTGGTTCATGTGCACACAATGAACTTTCGGGCGAGTGGAACATTTCTTTGTGTTCCGTATCCGTGGTTTCTTCATCTCGTAATGGAGACTGAGAATTTACAGCTGTTATAGAACCTTGGTTTGTCGTGTAGTTAATTTCTGTCTGAAGCGATTCAGTCAGATCGATGTAAGTGAATAAGAAAAGATACATACCATTACTGACATATCGCTGTACGCTGAGACCGGATCTTCTCTAACTTCCGCTACGAGCCTCAATAATTCATTTTCCTGGCGTAGATGTTGTATTTGATGAAGCGCATGCTCGAGGACTTCAATCGAAGAGGGAGCTGAACCATCTTCAGAATGACCCTGTACAGCTTCCCATAAGCTTCTCTCGGCCTCTATTCGTTCCTCCTTTTCCTCCTTCAGCCTGGAATATTCTTTTTCAGCCATTAAAAGCCTTGACTTTTGCACCTTGACCTCATTGACCCTTCCTTTTAGTAGGGCAAGCAGTGCTTTGTCATCTCCTGCTGTCTGATGCATGTCCAAGTCCAACACATCTACACATAAATCTCTCAGCATTGTAGCATCTCTTTCTGCCTTTCTTCTAAGCAGTTCTTCTCCCTGTTTCAATTCTAGGAGGGCTTGATTTTCAACCACCAAGTGATCTGAAGCTTGTCTGACAGCATTTGCTCTGAGTGTCATTTGCTGCAGCTTCTGCATCAGTCCAAATGAAATATCATATAATCCTTGGACTCCTCCTGCATTAGCAAGAGAGTTAATTTGCTGAGATAGACCTGTGAAGTTTATAGGGTATTGATTGGTCCCACTTGGATGCTCAGAAGTAGGGGATATGCTTGTGGCATGTTCATTACTGGATGGTTCAGACTGGTTCAGTTGTGGGGACACTGGAGAACCAGATAAAAGGTTTTCAAATAAGCTTCTTCCATTGGCAAGAAAGGAATTTGGGGAGATATTTGATGTAAAAGAAGTGCTGGTATGACTTGTGTTAAAGGATGATTCAGGTGGCATCATCTGTTGTTGGGGTAAACTGGCATATCCAACTGCATTTTATGTTAACATCATTCCAATTTAAATAGAAAGGACATTACCTTGTAAATCATGGCCTGAAGGTAAGGTGTGAGGAAAATCTACTCTTATAGCATTATCAAAGACTAACCAGAATGATTATCCTGAGATGGATGATTAATAATACTATTGGTTGTTACAGATGTATTCAATCTTTTTCCAGGAGGATTCCCAGTAGATCTTGATGGTTCTGGTGGTTGTTTTCGCTTCTTCTCAGTTCTTTTATTCAATGCACTAGCTAGCATTATTGATGTTGATGGGTATTCTTCACAACAATGAAGGTGTAAACCAATAGCATCCAGTCTTATAAATCATTCATACCTGAAAGAGATGAAACTTTTGCTCTTGCCCTCCACCCTATAGCCCCAATGTCTGGATTACACCATAGGATTAATCCTTGTATAGTTGGGTGTGGCATGTAGGGGAGGTATTGAGTTTCTGGACCTGCCCACTTCACCCAACCAGTTTTTAGTTTTCCATACATGGAAATTTTTGCTGATGTAGTATCAATATATACATCTCCGAGTTCCCCAAGGTTAGGACTTGGCTCTCCGTCGCTGTGGAATTCCGTGTACGGCACATCATCGGTGGGCTTTCCGCGATGAATAATTTGAAGAAATTTCTTGGGTATAGGGTTGGGAGATGGCATGACTATATATGGTAAAATTGTCACGAGGCCTGAGTGTGTGTGGTAGCACGCGAAGAGATGTCAAGTTGGGTGGCGAAGGTAAAGTAACAGACCACAAGAACGCAGAGAGAGGCAGCGGAGAGAAAGGAACAAGGGAAATAGAAAACCGCTAGATGAAGCAAAGTTGACGCGGTCCAGTACTGCGTTTTATCACGATTCTGCGAGCAGAGTGCGAGAAAACGGTGGGATGGTGGTGGTGGATGTCAGAAGATGTCCCAAGTAAACCTCTTTAGGGCCGCCACAAAAAAGTAACGATAACGTAACCCTGTCACCATATTAATAATAATTTATTACTTATTCAGGAAATTGCTAGAGAAAACTCAGAAAAATTAAACGTGATTTAAAACTTGAGCACACTCGCATGTGAGATTTACCAAATTTGAATCTAAGCGTCGTTGCGCGGAACCGATTAGATACTTACATACTAGCGCTCTGATAACATTTTGGTCCCACTTATCATTTACATAATTACAGTACTGTACTAATTAAATCAATGCGTCACCCCTCAATGTGCGTGACAGTTCCAACGGAGTCAAGCCAAAGTCAAGCTTTCGCCACTTACCAAGTTTCTGGCGTGACATATTGCATTTTTCACCAGAAATTTTTTTTTACGTTACTTCTGAGGAAAATTTTCATTTTTTGACCACTAAAATGAGCAATTTCATCGAATTCATGTGACATAACATCTGGACCTTTCGCCAGTTGTCATCGTGACGCGTGATATAATCCAAATTTCGTCACGTCAGAGGGGCTGCGTGACGCGTGACCGGCGATCTGATTTGATTAGTACAGTATTCTTAATATTTATACTTACTTCACCACGTGGGTTCCCCCTCCCACAGCTATAAGGTTCTAATGAGTATATGTACCCTGTAGTTGAAATGATAAGCAACGTGAATAGTAAGCTCCAGCCGAGCGCAGCATTTCTGTGATGAGTAACAGAAGGAATGGAGATAGAGGTGGGTTAGACGTGGGAGTCGTGATACAAAGCATATTTGGTACCTGAAACATACTTTATCCTAAATGTGATCGTTTCCATACTTAATCCCCTTCACATGTGACATCACAGATAGATGTTCTTAGACTTAGAGCAAAAGGCGTGAAAAATTAGTGAAAACAATATGTTGAGCATATCTTAATCATCCTTAGAGGTACATATGGTCACCTGAATCTCTATCCATCCCCCGGGTCCTAGGTTGTAGTTGATGAAACAAAGATGATATTACGATGTTGCATACTCACCACATGTAGTGGGGACATAAGTTTCACAAAATGGTATTGCATCCTATTACACAAAGTAACAGGCCGGTAAAGGAAATAGAGCCTAAACAGACCGCTACACGTGTAGGCGGAATCCGAAACGATGATCACTGTAAAGGAACATCAGGACTGTGAAGGTAAAAATGGAGGTTTGAACAACCTAAGATAATGTCTTAAGTCACGTCGGATAGTGGTTCTTCAGCTTCAAACGTGATCATGATAAGGTTATCAGAGATGAATCAGCAGTGCAGCGGCTGAGAGGACGTTATACAAGCCTTGATCAAGCTTGAAGAAGTTGGAATTATAACCATATCATAATGCAGCGGACACGATAGTGGAGAGAGTGGGAGTACTGCAGCGTTGGGTACGAAGCCTTCATTAGTCCTCGCTGCAGCTACTGTTGTGGCTTTGCTTTTCGTCTGAGGGGAGTAGCGGTGCATTTGGGCTTATGCTTTCGCTGGGTACTGTGTTCTTAGCGTTGCTTTGCTTTTCGTCTGGGATGGGAGTTGGAGGTACTTTGCATTGGGCATTGATTAGGACGGTTTTATTTTACATCGCTGTTATACATATGCTGTCGAACAGGACACTTTTTTAAATTAGCTTAGCTTAGGTATTTCATTCAGGTTGAGATGGATGGATTGTCTTTGTATTTTTGTAGTTTATTATTGCATATTGGACTTTCAATGTTTTGAATTGGATGAGGTGATCATGGGCTTCGTTGGAGGTGGTATGTCTGACTTAGTTAATGATCGTTACTGGCACAACTCAAGTGTCCACTTCTCGAAGTTAAGTACTACAAATTACATTATACCTCTTTACTCAATTTACGAAAAACGAAGAGTACAATATTACTTGTTTCGCTACATAATTTCATCCGCTGTTAACCCACGAAGTACATCGAGAATATCCCCGTGTTTAGTTACGCAATGCTGCGTAAGGACAACGCGTAGTTCATCGTGCGAGGGGGGAATTTCGATGTATTCTTCTATTGATCCGGTTCTAATATTCCAGTTAGAACGTAAGCTGTAAAGGGAAAGAAGGAGGGGCATACAAGCATATCGTACACAATTTCCTGTCGTCGATTTGCTTGAATATGGCGTTTAGTTGTTCTTCTGTCAATATATCCTCCGTTTCGTGCTCTGATGAAGGGTCGAGGGATCTAAAGCCTTCCAATACGTCTGGACTGTGCTGTCGCTCGAGCCTGACGTGGTTGTCTGGTAAGGTACATACAGGATATTCCGGCGGTGCTAGTTCAAGTTCTACTTCTTCTAGTTGAGACGTTATAACTGTTTCATGTGTACACAGTGAACGTTCGGGTTCAAGTTCTACTTCTTCTAGTTGAGATGTTATAACTGGTTCACATTCGGGTACAAGTTCTACTTCTTCTAGTTGAGACGTTATAGCTGGTTCATGTGTACACAATGAACATTCGGGCGAGTGGAATGTTTCTTCGTGTTCCGTATCCGTAGTTTCTTCATCTCGTAATGGAGACTGAGAGCTTACAGCTGAACCTTGGTTTGTCGTGTAGTTAATTTCTGTCTGAAGCGATTCAGTCAGATCGATGTAAGTGAATAAGAAAAGATACATACCATTACTGACATATCACTGTACGCTGAGACCGGGGCATTTCTGGCTTCTTCGGTTACCAGTTTTAATAGTTCATTTTCCTCGCGTAGATATTGTATTTGATGAAGTGCATGCTCGAGGACTTCAATTGAAGAGGGAGCTGAACCATCTTCAGAATGACCCTGTACAGCTTCCCATAAGCTTCTCTCCGCCTTTTCTCGTTCCTCCTCTTCCTCCTTCAGCCTAGAACATTCTTTTTCAGCCATTAAAATCCTTGACTTTTGCTCCTTGACCTCATCGACCCTTGCTTTTAGCAGTGCAAGCAGTGCTTCATCATCTCCTGCTTCCAGCTCCTTGTGCATATCCACATCCAACACATCTACACATAAATCTCTCAGCATTGTAGCATCTATTTCTGCCTTTATTCTAAGCAGTTCTTCTCCCTGTTTTAATTCTGTGAGGGCTTGATTTTCAACTACCAAGTGGGCTAAAGCTTGTCCGACAGCATTTTCTCTGAGTGTCATTTGCTGCAGCTTCTGCATCAGCCCAAATGAAATATCATATAATCCTCGGACTCCTCCTGCATTAGCAAGAGAGTTAATTTGCTGAGATAGATCTGTGAAGTTTATAGAGTATTGATTAGTCCTACTTGGATGCTCAGAAGTAAGGGATATGTTTGTTGCATGTTGGTTGCTGGAAGGTCCAGACTGGTTCCGTTGCAGAGACACCGGAGAACCAGATAAAAGGTTTTCAAATAAGCTTCCATTGACAAGAAAGGCATTTGGGGAGATATTTGATGTAAAAGAAGTACTAGCATGACTTGTGTTAAAGGATGACTCAGGTGGCATCATCTGTTGTTGGGGTAAACTGGCATATCCAACTGCATTTTATGTTAACATCATTCCAATTTAAATAGAAAGGACATTACCTTGTAAATCATGGCCTGAAGGTAAGGTGTGAGAAAAATCTACTCTGATAGCATTGTCAAAGACTAACCAGAACGATTATCCCGAGGTGGGTGATTATTAACACTATTGGTGATTACTGAGGTATTTGATCTTTTCCCAGGAGGATTCCCGGTAGATCTTGATGGTTCTGGTGGTTGTTTTCGCTTATTCTTGGTTCTTTTATTCAATGCAGTAGCTAGCACTATTGATGTTGACGGGTATTCTTCACAACAATGAAGGTGTAAACCAATAGCATCCAGTCTTATAAATCATTCATACCTAAAAAAGATGAAACATCTGCATTTTCTCTCCACCCTATAACCCCATTGTCTGGATTACAACATAGGATTAATCCTTGTATAGTTGGGTGTGGCATATAGGGGAGGTATTGAGTTTCTGGACCTGCCCACTTCACCCAACCAGTTTCTAGTTTTCCATACATGGAAATTTTTGTTGATGTAGTATCAATGTATACATCTCCGAGTTTCCCAAGGTTAGGACTTGGCTCTCCGTCGTTGTGGAATTCCGTGTATTGCACATTATCGGCGGTCTTTCCGCGAGGAATAACTTGAAGAATTTTATTGGGTATAGGGTTGGAAAATGCCATGACTATAGATGGTAGAATTGTCACGAGGCCAGAGTGTGTGTGATAGCACGCGAAGAGATGTTAAGTTGGGTGGCGAAGGTAAAGTAACAGATTACGAATATGCAGAGAGAGGCAGCAAAGAGAAACGAACAAGGGAAATAGAAAACCGTTAGACGAAGCAAATTTGACGCAGTTCAGTACTGCGTTTTGTCGCGATTCTGCGAGTGGAGTGGGAGAAAACGGTGGGATAGTAGTGGTGGATGTCAGAAGAGTGAGAAAGTGTCCCAAGTATTTAAACCTCTTTAGGACCGCCACAAAAAAGTAACGATAACGTAACCGTGTCACTATATTAATAATAACATATTACTTATTCGGGAGATTGCTAGAGAAAGCTCAGAAAAATTAAACGCGAATGTTGTATTTAAAACTTGTGCGCACTCGCATGCGAGATTTATAATATTGGAATCTAAGCGTCGTTGCGTGGAACCGATTAGATACTTACATACAAGTGCTCTGATAACATTTTGGTCCTACTTATCATTTATATAATTACAGTATTCTTAATATTTACACTTTACTACATGGGATTCCCCCTCTCACAACTGTAAGGTCCTTACGTGCCGCCCCAATATATGTACCCTGTATGTATGTAGTTGAAATGATAATCACCGTAAAGAACTAAGCTCCAGCCGAGCACAGCACTTCTGTGATGAATATCCTATGAATGGAGATATGGTGGGTTGGATCGTCACGTAGTGCTGCCGCAGAGTGCAGTAAAGTGACAGTGGAGCGACATTTTACGTACTGTGACATACTTCACATGCTTCAAAGCTTCACAGTTGGCAGCACTAAAACTTAGACGTGGGAGTAGTGATAGGAAGCAGATTTAAGTAGTGCCTGAAACTCCCTTGCACGTCCCGTTTTGGTCAAGAAAATTTTTGTACATTTTTCTAATATTTTTTTAAAGAAGGAAACCCACCAAAAAAACGCGATTTACGATGTTATCTCGTTTTTTCCCACGATGTTTCAGTTTTCTACAGGTGACCGAAAAAACCAGGGGTTATTTCCGGATATACTAGGCTAAAATATTGATGAAACATCATGAAATAGTGGTCTCTTCATTCAGATTGGGTATTTGAATGGATTATTACCATTCAAGGTGTGTAGCTGCCACAGACTAAGTCAGTGATGTTCCGACACATGTCTGACAGTGTCTGACAAAAGAGTCAGACAACTCCGACACTTCAACACTAGGTGTCAGTGCGTGGCCATGAAACCTGGAGCAGCGGGAATTAATGTCCATATTTCAATAATTATGTCGAAAAGCGGATATTTTATTACTCTACATGTGAGTTATGAGGTCACGCACTGACACCACTGAAATGTCAGACACTGTCAGACAGTGCCGTCGGTGTCAAGGTGTCACGGTGTCACTGTGGTGTCGGAACATCACTAGCCGCAGTAGGGGTTCAAGAGAAGACCTTAGGGTTGCTTTAGTATGAGAGTGATCGCATATATTACATAATATGTCTCGTTTCACATTTTCTGAGGCTGAAGAAAAATTTCGTCCGACTGACTTGAAAGCACAGTAAAGATAGAATTTCCCTTACCTAACGCCCTTCACATCATAGACAGATGTTCTTACACTCAAAGCGAAAGGAGTGAAAAACTAGTCAAAACAATATGTTGAGCATATCTTAATCAACCGGGTACCAAGTCGTAGTCGATGAAGCAAAGATGATATTACGACGTTGCGTACTCGCCACATACCATACTAACGTAGCGGAGACATAATTTTTACAAAATGGTATTGCATCTTATTACACAAAGTAATAGGCCGGTAAAGGCAAATAGGGTCTAGATAGACCGCTACACGTGTAGGCGGAATCCGAAACGATGATCACTATAAAGGAACATCAGGACTGTGAAGGTAAAAATAGAGGTTTGAACAAACCTAATATAATGTCTTAAGTCATGTCGGATAGAGGCTCTTCAGCTTCAAACGCGATCAAAGACGATTAAAAGCTCATATAAGATGTAATCGTAATACGCTGTGGTGGCCGAGAGGACGTTTCTGAAAAAGTCAGGATGCAACGGACGTGATACAACCATGTGACTTTGAGCGTTCACTCACGATTCTGAGTCGTGGACTTCAAAAATATGAACATTGTCTCAAAGAAATGTATAAATATCCCATCATGTAGAAAGTGTAGCACGCACTCACATCTAAAGTGTAATCGATTGGAAACTCAATGACGAATCAACCCCAGGGTCAATATTTAAACTTCACAGGCAAGTTACAATTATAAACAGGCGCCGCCAGTGACACCTATGGGAATCCTACGACTTACTAGCGCTCATTTCGCGGACATTTGATGTCTGCTTGATGTCTGCTGGCCCTTTGCACACTACAGAAAAATCTTTTGATCTTCTAGATTAGGCAGGACTTATATGTTCAAGTAACCATTGGCGCTGGTCAGATCCGATAATGCATGCGTATAAAGTCCACCAGGTTGCTGGCATTCCATTTCATCCATCTCCATCGACCATGTCGGACAGAGACAACAACCCACTTCCCACCAACCGCAACGAACGTCATGGCCCCACTGCGTCTATGTACGCAAACGTGAGCAACATAACCATCAGCGGGGGAGAGCATAGCAATGCTGGCCGCAATATCGTCAACATCGAATTGACCGGCAACACTAATCCGGCCGATGCGCAGAAATGGATTGATAGAGCTGGCAGATTCACGGACAAATATGGCGCAAATGCCAATGCACACGCATACAGTGGTTACAGCAACGGAACTATACGTGCTGACCGTGTAGAGAATGTTGGCGGAGGGAAATTTACATTTAAGCTCGATGGGTCGAGTAATCTCGATATGTTGAATTGGAAAGATGAACAAGATGAAGGTGAGTTTGTATGCTCCTGGTAATTTATATATATTTATCATCTGTATATATTGCCATATTTCTCAGAGATGGATCAATATAACCCTGAATACAATGCCAGGATATTCAACCATGCACAAGGAAACCAGGAACTTAGGAAGGTGCTTAATTCCGGCCTAGGTGATATTACTATCTCCTCGAACACCGGATTTACGCTTGCTGAGCGTGTGATGGAAACCAACCACAAATATGTCAAGAGCCAAACGGCTACGCTGATGGAAGGAGCGAAGTCGGACACTACAAAGATCACGAAGAATGTGACGAACCTTTCAGGCTTGGGGTCATGGTCGCTAGATTTGTAGTACAGTGTGATTCGAAATTTTAGTATGTTGCGCACGGAATATCATGCATTGCCTATAGTCACAGAGAGTCTGATGAGAAAAAGAGATAAATAGCATATATATGAGTCATACCGAGGAGATATAAAGCATCAATACCTGCGTTTCATTAGAAGGCATGAATGTTAACGTTAAACCCACACAATTTGATATATACATAAGTGTGTTTACCATTCCTCGTGGTCGGTACGAACTTAGCTAGAGAATATTCATCACATACTGCCCACCTTCCGAAGTTTCTGCCGTGTTTCATATCTTGAAAGATGAACCCCAATTGAAGCCTACACGTTGTCATCCATAAGTTGTGCATGCAGCATAACACGTGTAACATATGACTTTACCATGCCACCGTAAGTAAAGTTGCACTTTAGCCGCACCTTTCTTATATCCCACTAAGGCCATAGGAGGCCATAAGAAACCCATACGGGTTTTGGTCCACCTATTTAAATTTACTATGTAGGACCTCGAATGCCCCTCAAAAACCATAATCTGCGAAAGTCATACATTGGGCTCAGGTGGAATTATGAGGGGTTCGATAACTTATCACCGTGGTAAATTCTGTCGCCAACCCACGCTGCACGGGCCGTGGGCCACGTGTTCTGGTCTGTGCTTAAGTTACTTAAGCTTACGTGACACGTCCGCGTCAACTTTCAACTGACCAAGGTCGTTTGCATAATTAACTGCAGGTGGAATTTTCCGAAAACCTGTTTGTTCCTGTGTGTCTACGTGTAAATACTATCGTCAATCAGATGCTCGGGTTTATCAGAAGGTCGTGTTATTTTTGTAACTCATTTTTCTCCACCTTCCCGACCCCGAATATACTCAAATTTTGGCACATACCTACAGTGAATAGTATAGAACATAAATATCACTTTATTTTGTCAATGCAAGCCCAGGATTCGTTCTGATGTTTTTGGAAGGTGTCACGCTTCGCCGAGGTATGGCAGAGCGGAGTCTGAAATTGGTGATCGTGTTTTCGTGCTCGTGTTATTCGAGCGTTCAAAGTTCGTGAAAAGTGACGCATAGCAAGAAGCCTCATTGAATATCTATATGAATTTGACATGCATAACCTACATCCTTAACTAGCTACGGCTTTGGTTGGTAGGAAACACAGATGATAGTTTTATCTTACTCCATTCACTTTCAAATTTGCCCACTACTTTTTCATTCATTAATCAAGTCAATATTAAGCATACAGTAATTATGTGTGGTACTACTGATTTACACATACTTGAAGTTGACAGACGGACTTTCACTAAAGCACTGAAGCTGTAGCGCTGAAAGGACCCCTGAAAACTCCCATAGAGGTTGAGGGACAGACTCGAAAATTGATATGCGGACAGATTTTGGCGGCATAAGGATAATACCTCCAAAATTGGTGAGTTATACGCAGATTTCGTCCTCCGACCTTGTTAAGTGCTTTATAAGCGCCAAAATCTGTTGCAGGTGCTTAAGTAAAAGATCCTATGTATAAAGTAATGTATGAACTAAAAAAAATTAATACTTGTCTATCTATAAAGTAGTCGGAAGTTCCTTTATTCTGTTACAAAGAACTTCTGCATTTGGTTAATACATAAGCTTCTCGCTCCCTCACTTTTCGACTTATAGCCGATGAAAACACAAATCCAACACAAATCTTCGTCTTTTCTTGTCTCTTTCTTTCATCTTTAAACTTTTACATTGTTTAGTACTGTCTATAGATTTCATGTTTGAGCGGTGTCATGGTTCTCATTCTGGTCGCAAGTGCCTTCCCACTACTGCCCTGCTTATTTTTGTGATGCGAGCTTGAGTAACTGGAATCAGGACATGCAACAGTTGGATAAAAATGTTACCCTGAGCTTATTTGCACAGAACTTTGTTGACTCTGTACCATTTCGGACAAAAAAACAGGGCTGTTGTACTCAAATTTGGTGATAACTATGGGAGCTCATGTACATGACACACTCTTTTGACAATGAGCAGGGTCATCTTGTAGTTTGTAAGCAACAAGGGGTGCTCTGCGCGGCGGCGCCTTCCGCCAACCCTTGGCGCCGGACTACTCAATTGTACGTGGACAGTGAATGGTACCTCCTCTGCATGCCATTCCATACGCGGATTTTCCACCCTACCTATTGGCCGAAAATTGATCAAATATATGCGGACTGTCCTCCAATATAGGTCCAAAAGTCCCAAAATTTACGTGGATTGGTATCATACCTCTATCATCTATGGGCGCTTTCGGGTCCTGCGCTGAATCCACTTCTAAGTACGTAATCGTTAGGGTACGTTACCGAAAAACACGACCAGGGGGGGCTTGAATTTAGTAACGGTCACGTTCGTGACAACACGAGCTTCTGATAAACACGAGCATCTGATTGACGATAGTAGTGACCTTGTCAAACTTCAAGCGATGGCTTTGCCGAGATCTCTGTGCCTTGTCATCCCAGATCGCCGTTCGAAAACACGAAACAGGGAATCACATTGGGTACATCAATGTATATATGTTAATTTAACCAGCAAGTATGAGCTGTGAATAAGTGATAACGACAGCAATTTATCTTTGCGATGTGAGTATCGAATGTAATAGAACTTAAATAGAAATGGAGAAGCCTGTGTTGTCGAAACAATGTAGATGATGTACTTTACAAGCCACAGTAGGAAATAAAAGAAAGGAATTTGATAGTGCCAATAAGTAGTCTTGTGAGTGGTAGCATGACTGTAATTGAAAAGTACTGTTTGCTGGCATAATCATGAACACAGTAAATCGGTTCAAACTTCAGTAGTTAACGGAAAGTTACAGATGTGTTTCAAACGAAAGGAACATAAGTTGCAACTTCTTGCCAACGCCATGAACAACCAGTAAGTTTGCAAAGTTGTAAAGCATGTTCAAGCTTGTAGCGGAAGACTAAATCACTAGAATAATGACATGAGAGAACTTCATAATCACGCACCAGGACAGTCTACAGCATCGATGCATCAAACTTTTCATTCATCAGCGCAAACTACTTTAGCAAGTATGTGAATGGAATCCACGCGCGCCCATTAAGGCTCAGATCAAATGAGAGCGCACATTCCGCAAAATTCGCGACTGCAGTTTCTAATGCAAACGCCTGTAACGGAAGGTAATCATGTTGCATCCTTGGGTACCTCATGTAACACTCTTCCGCTTCCTTTGTGAATGAATAAAAGCCCATTTGAATTGCCAATGTAACCTAACGATTACTCTGGCCCCTCGTATCGCTGGCACCTCTCTTCAGTATGGTCGCCTCCAATTTTCTCAAGCTCGGAGCGATCTCTGTATACCTACTGCTCTGTTCTCGGTTGGCCACAGCCATCTTGCGCGATGGCCGTATGCATGGTAATATCATGCACCCGCCAACTGTCCCTATCGTCAGCATGGCCGGTCCAGATTCGCCAGTAACTAGCAGAAATGAGACTGTTCTTCCTTCGTACAACACTACTTACTTCTTCGACCAACTTATTGACCATAACAATCCATCTCTCGGAACATTCAAGCAAAGGTTTTGGCATACTTGGGAATTCTATGAGCCTGGTGTGTACTAAGTTCGTCGCTCAATATAAGTACTTACCAAACCGCTAGGCGGCCCAATTATTCTCATGACTCCGGGAGAAGTAGACGCCCAAGGTATATGGTTGTCCCCTTATAAATCTATGACATGAATCGTTGATGCACTCGCAAAATAGGATATCCGGGATACCTTACAAACAGAACTATCAACGGACTCATTGGTATGCAATTGAAATGTGTAGCAACTTCAATGCAAGTATATCTGATTTTGATGTGATTTAGCCCAACAGCAGAACGGAAGTACTATTGTACTGGAACATAGATTCTATGTCCTTAGCAATCCTCATCAAGATTTGAGTGTCGCAAGTTTGCAAGTCCATACTATTCAGCAAGCAATTGACGATCTGGAATATTTCGCAAATAACGTTGTTCTTCCTATGCCCGACGGTGATAAGGTGACCCCGGATAAAGCGCCCTGGATCTTAATTGGGGGAAGCTACTCTGGTGAGTGCTTATCTTCTTTTGCAATATTCCTAAGTAACTGGTTGATGCTAATGATGATGCGTTAGGTGCCTTAACAAGTTGGACCATGGTGAAGTAAGAAATATCTGATATATCTTTTCTGCTTGTTATTGACGATGTATACAGTAAACCTGGTCTTTTCTTCGCAGGATACGCATCTTCAGGTGTGGTAGAGGCAATCCTGTAAGTGTTCGATAATTATGGGTGCCGATATACTCTCTCATCTCTATTTACAGAGATTTCTGGCAATACTTTGAACCCATCAGGGAACACATGCCGCAAAATTGCTCAGCAGACGTAGAGGCTGTCATCTCTCACGTTGACCAAGTTCTCACTGGAAAGGATCAAAATGCGATCCAACAGCTCAAGGATTTGTTCGGTATGGGTGATGTGACCCACCTCGACGACGCTGCCGGTGCTCGTACGTACTCCATTTAGATTTAAATTGGCATCAATGACGTCTAACGACTTGTTTCAGTGCAATATAACTTGCGGGATTGGCAGTCATTACAGCCCACTTCTGGCCCTGGAGCACAATTTTTCCAGTTCTGTGATGCCCTTGAAGTCAAAGACGAGAAGAGTGCCCCCGCCGCAGGATGGGGTCTTGGCCATGCTCTCTCGGCCTGGGGTTCTTACTTCAAAAACTCTTATCTTCTGACTAGTAAGTTGTTCGAATGGTCCTTCAACAGATGCTTAATGATCTGTATTTTATATAGTCTGCGGGGATGACCCAGCAGAGTGAGTTCA
Source organism: Cyathus striatus (assembly GCA_025738555.1). NCBI lineage: Eukaryota > Fungi > Basidiomycota > Agaricomycetes > Agaricales > Nidulariaceae > Cyathus > Cyathus striatus. The sequence goes on along the minus strand of JAOVFP010000010.1, from coordinate 1,469,622 downwards.
TATTGGTGATCATACACTAGATGCTCACGGTCTACGGCACACCACACAGAGACTGTCTTGGAACGTACAATACATCGCAGGCATTCTGGACTGACACCACAATTGACAATGCTGGTCGTTCCTGGATGTGGATTGTGTAAGTTGACACTGGTAGTACATGCAATAACTACATGGTTGATTCCAATTCTTCTTCACAGGTGCAATGAAGTAGGCTATCTTCCGGTATAGTTACTGATGTTTCCAATCAGCAATTTGGGTTCTAATAAAAATTTTCAGGGAGGAGCACCTGTTAATCAACCAACTCTTATTACGAGGCTTGTTCAGCCTCCGTACTATTTGGTCAGTATTCCTATAACTATTTCACTGATATTACTAACTCATCGCCGTTGCAGCGTCTATGTCAACAGATGTTCTCTGCGGCATTCCCAGAACCACCTCATGTGCAGATTGAGAGAACCAATAGCGCATATCAGGGCTGGGACGTCAGAATTAACCATCTATTCTTTGCAAATGGAATGCGTAAGTTGCCCATCAGTTATTTGATGTTCAGCACTGATTACTCTCTCTAGGAGACCCTTGGAGAGATGCCACGATATCTGCCGAAGGACTCAATGTCAGGAGTACCTCTTCACAGCCTATCTTCGTTAGCGACGGGTTCCACTGCTCTGATCTTGGTGCATCATCTGCAGCAGTGAACCCTACCATTGCAAATGTACAGAAAAATGCTCTGGCAGCCATGAAAGTATGGCTGACAACTTGGAAGCCAAACCATAGCGGACAACATTCGTCGTCCCCAAGGAGCACAGCGCAGATCATCAAGCAATCTGAATCAGTCCAACCCGTATCCACCAAACCCTTGAACGCTTGGTTCAGAGGTGCCGGTATTGTATAAAAGTATACCTGAATATGTCATTCCATGTAAAAGTTAGACGACTGTGCAAATCTTTTGTAATCAAAAAGCGGGTTTCAACTTTTTTTATCAATGAATATGACGACCAGCAAAGTCTTCATGAAGTTCTGGTACTGCACCAACACTCAGGTCGAATACATCTGCCGTTTCCCGAAGGCAGCTTATTATACAGAAATTAAGAAAAAGAACGGTATGCTCGACAAACGAAATGGAAACGTAAAACGATAAGATAAGACATTATATTATGCCTCGCCTTTCTTCTTCTCCTTTTTCTCTTTCTTTTCCTTATTTTCCCTCTTTTCCTTCTTCTCCTTCTTAGATGATTTGTCCTATGATGAACAACATTAGAATGTATTTCTCTTTCTATGAAGTAATGTACCTCGGTATCGGCCTCCTTTGCCTTCACCTTCTTAGCTCTCTTCAATGCCTTCTTCTCCTCCTTCGATAACTTGACCTTTTTCTTCGGAATATCGTGTTCATCAACATCTTCGTCCTCCTTGCCTTCCAGGGCAGGATCTTGCAAAACTTTCTGAATGGCTTCAGCATTCTTTTGTGGTGGCATTCCTGAAGCGAAGAATTCTAGTCGCTCTTCAACCTGTTGACGAAGAGCCTCACCAAATTTGGGAGTCGGATTGTCTGGGATCAAGTCCAGCCCTCAAGCGAATGGATAAATTGAAAGAGACCAACCAGAATAACAATCTATTCTTGATGCAATTAAACATTTGTTGGCGAGGAAACGGGAAATTCGGCCCTTATGCTTGGCATCCTCACGGCCAATGAACGATGAATGGTATAAAAGACCGTACTATAAAAGAATGTGTGAGGACTAGTAGATAAGAACTAGAAATACCAGACATACTTTCGGGGTATTGCCCTTGGTTTTAAGGGCCCATCGCAAAGATAAATTGCTGTCATTATCACAGCTCATACTTGCTGGTTAAATTAACATATATACATTGATGCACCCAATGTGACTTTCTGTTTCGTGTTTTCGAACGGCGATCTGGGATGACAAGGCACAGAGATCTCGGCAAAGCCATCGCTTGAAGTGTGACGGTCACTATTTACACGTAGACACACAGGAACAAACAGGTTTTTGGAAGATTCGACCTGCAGTTAATTATGCAAACGACTGTAAAACGCTTTGTATTCCAATCGTATTCCTTCCTCTATTCCACATTTGCGTTTGATAAGCTATAAGTATGCCTCCACATTATTACTATCCATCTATCCATAACTAGAGTCACAGTTTCTGGCTCTCTCTATAATGAACCCTCAAAAACTGCGCGTTTGTTGACCACCCCGCCTGGACTGCACATACATAAACTCAACTCCTGGACTTTGAAGCGAGCTTACGAGCTTTTCAAATCTATGACTGTCATCATATGATGATCGACATTGATATTTATTATCGAAAATGCTCCCTTCTCTGATGTGGATTTTGATGTGGGGCTTGTAGGCTCTTAGAGTGTGTCAAACTCTCCCTACAAACCTCAAGCCACAATATACTTGTAACCACAACGTTCCTCAGTGCGGCAGAGATAAGGAATGAGAAACGGGTTTCTCTGGACTACTAGATAGAAAACCATTGACAACTTGTTAAAAGACAAAGCCGGATTAACTATCTGACGGTCAGGGAATCTCAGGGGATCTTTTTTATTTCTGTCCGTGGCCGAGGCGCTTCAGCAGCAGAATAGCATAACGATGACAAAGAATCAGGCCTCCATGCATCGGGTCACAGGGTTGTTTGATTTATTTTTACTTTCATAACATCATTCCATCACTACTACAACCGTGATGACACCGACAAACCAATAGAAAGTCTCTAATGCAATATTTCACACAACATACGGACATCATTGCGCTAATAAAAGCAGCTGACGAACGATGGCGAGTAGTCATTTATTTTCCCCTCCCCTTCACCGGTTACCACAGTCAATCCTTTCCGCACTTTACGCCTCCATCTCCGATTTCCTGCGGAGGCGAAGATCGCTATGTCTCTTTTAAAGCTCCTGGCCACTTCCACTCTTTTACTCTCTTCTAATGTTCAGTTCTCGTTAGCATCTCAGGCTGGGTCTTTTGCAGATGGAGGCAATACATTAATCAGCGCTATGATGGTTTGCTGGTCTTATGCGTCCCTCCTTCAAGAATCACTGACTGAGGTGTTAAGATGTTTCTTGGGAATGAAGAGAAGGTCTACATTCTTGACAAAGCAGAGGGAAACGCAGCTGCTGTTAATGGTCACCCGGCATGGGGTTCTGTCTGGTACGCTTCCTCTCACTTGGACGAAAATGAACCACTAAGGAAATTTTAGGGACATTAACACCCACCAGGCCGAGGTAATGGACGTGCGTACTAACACGTTCTGTTCGTCGGGAATGCACCTTCCCAACGGCTCATTCATCACCCTCGGTGGCAACGGTGCTATTGGGCCGGGGGGTAACATAGGCTCCACTCGTAATCCGGACGGAGTCTCAGGCTTCTGGGATAACACTTACGACGACTTCGACGGTGCTAAATCTATTCGCATTCTCAACCCTTGCACCTCGCAGGATGATATAACGTCTGCACAATGTAGCTGGTATGACGATCCTACCGTTCTTGCCATGCAAAAGAAACGTTGGTATTCTGCTGCAGAACCTACTGGAACAGGAGAGGTTGTCATTCTAGGCGGATTTGTTAACGGCGGTTATGTTAACCGCAATTATCCCAACACCGACCCCGAGTTCGAGGGTAATGCGTCTGAGTGCACCTACGAATTCTACCCGTCTAGAGCCCAGCAACCCCAGCCTGTTCAATTTTTAATTGACACTTCGGGACTTAACGCATATGCGCACTCGTTCCAAATGGCGTCTGGAAAGATGTTCGTTCAGTCTAACCTTTCCACCAGTATGTTCGATCTTCTGTTTCTTATGTGTCCATAGACTTCTCACGCGTTCACGTGTAGTGCTCTGGGATTATAATGCAAACACAGAAGAACGCCTTCCATCAATGCCGAACGGGGTGGTTCGCGTGTACCCCGCATCAGGCGCGGTAGCAATGCTGCCCCTCACGGTCGCGGATAATTATACCCAGACCATCATCTTCTGCGGTGGTTCAACCATGCCGGATTATGGCTACGGCAATTTCTCTTTCCCTTTTTATAACACCTGGGAATGGCCGGCTTCGAATGACTGTCAAAGGATCACACCAGAACCTGCTGACGGTTCTCCCGCTGCCTATGAACAAGACGATGATATGTTAGAAGGTCGTTCCATGGGTCAATTCATCATCTTACCTGATGGCACGCTTCTGGTCATTAACGGAGGCCTTAACGGAACGGCAGGTTTCTCTCAGGCCACCGGCGAGACGACAAACTTTGCTGACATGCCCTTCGGCGAGTCCCTTGCTTCTGGTCCTGTAGGCACCCCTGCTATCTACAACCCAAAGGCACCTCAAGGAAGTCGTTGGACTAACGCTGGCTTCGCGTCATCCAATATTGCTCGCCTGTATCACTCGTCGGCTATTCTCCTCCCCGATGCCTCTGTTCTCGTTGCAGGGTCGAACCCCAATTTCGATGTTAACACTTCTACTATTTACCCTACAACCTACGCTGCCGAAATCTTCTATCCCTCTTACTTCTCAGCTTCCACGCGTCCCGTACCATCTGGGGTACCGTCAACTATTAGCTATGGCGGAAATCCGTTCGATATTACTATCCCTGCATCCTCATACTCTGGGGATGCGAACGACGCAGCGAGAAACACCACAGTCGTTCTCCATCGTGGAGGTTTCACAACACACGCGATGAACATGGGTCAGCGACTGATGCAGTTGAACAATACGTTCACAGTCAACAATGATGGATCTATCACTCTTCATGTTGCACAAGCACCTCCTAATCCCAACATATTCCAACCTGGACCAGCATATCTATTTGTTGTCATCGCTAGCATCCCCAGCAATGGGACCTACGTTATTGTCGGAAACGGAGTCATTGGCGATCAGCCAACGTCTACTGCCAGTGTACTGCCTGCTAGCGTTCGCGCTGACAATGTAAAGGGTTCTGGAGACAGCAACAATAATAGTGCAAACTCTAGTTCTGGCGCAAAGAATGCCAACGGCGCCATGGATCTGGTGCCACCAATGGTGCAGGCGATCGTTGCACTATCTGCAGCTTGTCTTTTCCATGTCCTATGATCGCATATTTATTCATGTAGATCATCGCGCATCCCTCATTGATGTTATCACATCTCGAATGTTTTGTAAACATCTCGGACTTTACATTACTGTAGTAGATACGTACAGTAGGAAATTAATTGGGACAATAAGTAGTATGTATCGAGCTATAAAAAGAGTTTCACTGTCTCTCGACAAGAATGGAACTTGTATATTCATTGCGCTAATAACTCCTTTAAGTCCCGTATATCTTCTTTTAATAGGTGACCCATCAATATATCCAATGTATTACCATGTTTCGTTTTGCAACGCTCTGTACGGACAGAGTCTATTTCTTGGTATGACGATAAGATTTCAATATATTGAAGTTCAGCCCTGGAATAGTAACCTTAATTTAAAAAGGGGAAAGATGGAAGACTCACTAACATATTGCACAACGTTGCCTCTCGCTTGACATGAATAGTATAGCATTTAACTGATCGTCAGTCAGTTCATTCTCTAAATTATCTCTTTCCCGTTTTCCTAATCTATTCACAGATGGAGAACTGCTCCCCAGATAGGTTGATTCCGTGCTCGAAATTTGTGGCAAAGCTTGTTCTCTACTACCAAGATCGATTCGAGGCAAGGTAGAGAGATACACTTCTGAAAGATTCTCAACGGATGAATTTGAGCTGTTCCTCGGGATATAGCTATAGTGCGGTTCGATTTCGACGTGAACAGTGCCCGGTACAGGAATTTGGGGTGAAGCTTGATTATCCTCACCAAGGTCCCATTTTTGCAGGCCCAATGTTTCCTTGTATTTTGGTGTATTATTGTGATTAGAATCTTTGTTAATTGGGTTTGGGAGATCTTGTGTAATAAGATGGTCGATAGACCCAAGCACTTTCGTCTAAAGTGATTTAGGATCATTTAGCCAGGTCGACGGTGCAAAATACTAGATAGATACATACCATCGTTGACTCTTCACTACATTTCTCAGCAGGGGTGTTTTGTTTCAAAAGTTGATTTTCTTCTTGTAGACGTTGTAGCTCAAGCGAAACACGAGGTAGGATTTTATTCAAGGGGTCGGCTAACTGAGTTAGCCAGCAAAATTAGTATTACATTTTCATAAGTGGCTAGACAATACTTACCATTTCCTCCAGAACGTCTATCCACGTCAAGAACTAGACGTCACAATGTATTCTCTATCTCCAGCTGCTCTTTCTTCTCCTTGTTCAAATGGGAATTGGTTCTTTTTAGCTTGGTGACTATTGAGTCTTTGTTGAGACCTTCCTCTATCATCGCATCATGTTTGTTCTTCATCCTCGCTTCCTGCACGTCTTTGTCATGTTCCAACGTCTTGATATCATGTTTCGATTTATTCAAATGTTCTGTCATGAAGATAGAAATAACGCGCAGGTCTTCAAGGTCCCTGCATTCCTTGACGAATTTGCTGAGGTTTGGGAAGTCTAAGGGATGCTTTGGGATTTGCGCGATAGTTGTGATAATGAACCATTCGTATTAGAGTTGGAGTTCTTCCAAGACATTGGCGTTTACAGCTGAACCACCGTAGAAGGATTGAATGAGGAAGAGGAGGATATGTTTGGAATATACTAACGTTCACAGGAAAGAGGTAATGTAAAAGATGAATGCGTGCATGTGGTAGGAGAGAAACGATCAGGTTTTTATAAGTGAAACAAATTTTTTGTATAGTAAACGTGGCTCCGTTGTACAAAGAGTAATAGTGTTCACGAGGTATAAGAAGGATGTTCAGCGGGCATAAGGAAGGCTGCGCACTGTGACATAACCAGGGAGTACAAATATACAGCTGGAGACAACTGGAATGGTGGGACGGACTCGTTCGACGAAATGTTGGAACATGTCCACGAACTTTACCAATAATACGAGCTTCAACCTACTCGTTTGGACGAAAGTGTATCCATCTGCAAGATCAGAATTTCAGGCATAGCATACATATCGAAACGAGAGTACGTACCTCATCAATCACTATCGAATCTCTAAACACTGCTCGAATGTTGGGGTGTGAAGTTCACGCGAAACTCTAGACGGTCGTCGGGAAGAGGTGCACACTCTTCAGATTAAGAGCTAAGTCCACTAGCGCGATTCCCTGTAACTTGTCTCGCGATCGTCGTAGTAGCCCCTACAACCAGCAGTCCACCATCCGACCTGTCCCGAACTGCACACTGAGTCCCGCCTCGATCTGAGTAGTATTACACCTGAAACGTCATTCATACGCCTGCAAATCGCTCTTCTTATCAAGTGTGCAACACATCTGGCAGCGTTCTTGCTAAACACCCCAACACCCACTTGAACATCACGAAAGCATGACGTGCGCTCATGTGACAACCGGTAATTTGGTGATTCAATAATGGCCGCCGGTGATGGTAGGTTCGGGGATGGAAATGGGGCATCGATAGTGCAGATGTTTAGTCTGTCGTACTCAATTGAGTGCGAGCTGGGAGGCGAAACCGTAGGCGCGTGTCGCGTAAGTAGACCAGGGGTGGGTGCGTGGTGACGCGATGATGAGTGACGTGGAACTTATTCAAGTTCCTCGTGGGGTAGCGGGGAAGTGAGTGGATGGCAGTGGTGAGGGGGGAAGACACCCCGAGCTAGTTCACCCTGTGGTACTTTGCAGGGAGTAGGACAAATATCAGAAGATGCCGTGTTCAGTCGAAGGTAAGATAACGGCATTATTTCGCCGCACACGAGTGGACGAACGTATGGCTGTAACTATAGTAAGAACTTTTGACATAGTTGTACGTGTCGAAATGAGGATACCTACCTCATCAACCACCCATGCATCTCCGTCCCTTTTCCTGGCCTTCCCCTACCCAGAATGTTTTCGAGGAACAATAATAGCCTTAGCGTGATATCCACCACTGTACGGGCTCCTCGTAGCGGGGCTAAGCCCCTGTACTCGTGTTGGAGCTTTAAGTAGTCTTCATCATCATCCTTCTGCCCACCTCCCGTTCACCCCATCTATCCCCAACTACTCACATACCACGGGCCACCCCTCGTTGTACATCGTACCAACCCTACCATTCCCCCGATAGTGGATCAAGCACAACCCCTGACTGGCTATCAACGCTCAAACCAACGTACTATGGTCATAATTTGGGATTATGGAGCTTGGAGATGATACCAATGACGGAGCCAGTTGGGATGTTGCACACATAGCGCGTCGAAAGAGGCTGCCAGAAGGTATGAGTGTACGAAGCATTAGGCGTAGGTGGGGGGGGTTGGAGGGACGGTGTAGGCGTACTGGGTCACTGGGTGACGTGGCCAATCTTGGTATGCGCTGTGGTGGTGGGTGATTCGCAGAACAGTAATTATCGGAGACGAGGAGAGGGATCATAGTGGTTGCAGAGTAGCTCAGATTCCAGAACGAATGTTCGTGCGGCGGTGTGCTGAATATGGAGGAAGATCGACAGATGCTGGACTGCTGTACAGTTGAATGGATGAACCTATAACTACCAGCAACGTCAGTACTTCAAACATACCTTAGGTTAAAAATTCCCGGAGCACAGCGCTTTTCGCCTTCAACCACATCCAGCCCAGTACGTTGGGGAGCTGTGAATGTGACACCATGTCCCTGGATCAGCTAGGTACGATGGATTACACCTATAGAGATTGCAGTGTAAATTCACTTGACCTGGTGGGCTACCTGCCGATATGGCTAGTCAGCAGGCGCCATCTAAAGCGATAGATGAAGATGAAACGGCACGTACATCAGTCCCTATACCGCTTCTCCCCCTCCTTACGCATCCTCAAGAAACGTGCTCAGAACGTATGTCGCTTAGCAGATTATCGTCCCGCATCGCGTCAAAAGCTATGCAAACTGTCAGCTGCAGCACGCAAGGGGGTGCGCCGATCATAATTTCCCACGGGGGGTAGGGTAGGTAGGGCCTGACAAAAAAAAAAGGAACCCTTTGTACCAAGTCTCAAAGAGGCTGTACAAGAGGTTATGGAACAGAATTAATGTTGTATATTACCATTTATAGCTGTCTATAATACTTCTTTTCACTTCATGTGCTGAGATAACCAATAGAGAGCACCCAATTACAGATTGGTGCATCAATAAATAACAGCTCACCATGCGCAGATTGTTGAAATAAACGATGCATCGATGACGACGACGTTACATTTGGCCTCAAAGCACACAAGGGGAGGAAGCATGAGGAAAATAGATAAGATATTTACAGTACATTGTAAACTACTTAAGTACATAAAATCAGCTGTAGCACATTGTCAGTAAAATACATAATAGGTATAGTAACATATCCTAAAGCATATGTGGAGGTGACATAGAATGATTATTGTGACATTTGAATAGGTAATATAATTCTACACAGATCACCTCGAGGTATTCAAATTTTACCAGTATATGCCATTTCTTCATTAACTAACATGAACCACTTATAGTGCTAGGGCAGAAATCCTCAGCGTCGAAGCCAGGGCTGGCAATTACAGCATCAAAGCAACCAGTATAGCAGACAGAAGTTGAGGAAAGTGCCGAAAAGACCAGTAGCGGTGTAAAGCTTGTTGAGATGATGGAGACAGAGTATATTGAGGAAACCGAGATAGCCGTAGTGGGCTTGGACCTGGACGAAAGTGCGAAAACACTCGAAAATACTTTGTATGTGCTTGAACAAGCCGCATACAATGCTTCAGCTATGCCAGAGCTCGAAGAAGAGTTGTCCCATACATCACAGGATCAGCCAAATGATTGTACACAATTTAAAAAGTCCATACTGGATGTTTGTGAGGATGTGAGAACTTTGTGGGTCTTCAAAGGTACCAGTGTACAATCCAGTCATATTTCTCCAGAAGCACAAAGCAACTCCGTGGAGTTAGAAATACTGGTATCAGGATTTTCTGCCAATGACACCGTGAGTATTGAACAATTGCTCATGTGACTTCCTTAAATTAATTAACTTACTGGGGCACAAGTCCTTTACTGTAACTACCCTGACTGTAGCTTCCGCTAGCGAAGATGGCACATGTCCAACTTCACAGCATGCTTCTGCTTCACTGTCAACTGAAGTCGTTGTCATCAAAAAAGCTCCTAGTCATCGAAAAAGAATCCCCAAAGTGTACCAGTTGAATATTTGTTTATGCAGTGAGGTTTTCAACGACTCACTTGATACTGCAGTAAACTGCAATCAGGCAGGATGTGAAACTGAGTGGGTGCATATTTATCAACACATCTTTACTACATACACACCATTCATGCTCACCTGTTCCATCCAACAGTATCATCTTGAATGTATTCTGAGGGACCGCTTCCATGCAACTGGATTGCAATGCTTTTCGGGTCACCAATACAGGAGGTAGTCTGAGAGGGAGTAATCGAGCACAAAAGTAGAGGTGGTGTTGGTTGGCGTTGGCAGCTGGTAGAGTCATCTAAAAATAGAGTACATACCGCATTTGGTAATTGATCGGCTTAGTCAGCTCCGATAGGTAGGTAGGGTACCCCAGCTTGATGATTTCAAAAAAATCGACCCCAGGTTGATTATTCTATTTCGTGAGCACCCTTGGCAGCATGTTGAATCTTGTTGGTCTAAATGAAAGCATCCTGCGTGTTCTTGGACAGCGGGATAGCGAGTATGCATTGAGGCTACAGTGGTCTTTGTATTGCAGATAGTACTGGGAGGCAGAGGCTTAGAGTTGTGGTTAACAAAGATAACAACCGGCTAGTCTGAAGGGGCAGAGTGTAAGCATCACAAATGCAGATGGCTTGAAAGTCAGTGTCAGAGTGACAAGCACTTTATGCTTGCCCCCTGTTACACATGGAATACATGTGTATTCCACCTTTACATGTGCACTCCATGTGCACTTCACATGTCTTCACATAGCTTTGGATGTATTCAAATTCGAAAATTTCCATACAATTTTTGAATTTTTTTACACATGAAGTGCATATATATAGGTGGAATGGCAGAATTCCACATGGAAACATATAGTGGAATTCATGTGCATTTCACATGCAGTGCATATAACTACAGGTATTCCACATGTATTGCACATGGAATACTTGCAAGTATTACACTTGTTGCTTACTAAGTATAATAAAAAAGAAATTGAACATGAAAATCTGTCCCCAACAGTAATCAAACCCAAGACTTAACATTTCAGCCATTCAACTGTTCAGCATTGACACAACTAACTATTCAGCCATGGTACCCTTTAAATATAATGGTAAGTCATGCTATCCATACTGCTTGTCCAGCTGTTGGTAACCGGTACATACCTGGGTGACACGTCACCAGTGCTCACCACCAGCATTCACCACACCAGCCATCACCACACCAACACTCACCACACCACTCTCCAGGTGCTCACTGCTCAGCACTGTCTCATCATCATCTCGTCTCCACCATCACCACTCATTGACACTGCCACATTGCCTGGCCCCTCCCCCTCTGCATCACAACAACGATGCACATTCCCACCTACTCCCAGCCTCCCCCATTGCATCAACACCGGCATGCCATCGGCAATGCCTCATCACCCACCTCAAGCCCTCAACATTCGTGTCCCACCACAACTTCCTCTCTCTCAAGATCTGCAGTGATGTGGTATAAATGTCGCTGCTCACCAGGTACACCCCCTCTCCTCTTCCCTTACTGTTTCACTGTCTTGTTTTCTCGCAGTGTCATCTATGTTTCATAGATGCCCTAACCTTGCTCGACTACAATGTCATCATGTTAATGCCCCCCCCCTCTTTTCCTTGGTGATGGTGCCAAGTGGTTTGGCCGCCCCTCCCATGTTTTGTGAAGACAGCGGTGCCACATCACCCACCCCTCCTCTTCTGTCCTCACCCATGCGTCAGCTCAGCAATGGTGCTATGTGGTTTGGCCACCCCTCCCCCATTTTGCAAAGACAGCAGTGCCACGTCATCTGCCCCTCCTCTTCTCCTCATCCATGCATCATCTTGGTGACGGTGCCGGCACATCTCACAGGTCACCACCCTGTCTCCCACCACCACCACCATCCTGTCACCACCACCACCACCACCCCACCACCACCACCCCACAATCTCCATTCCACTGCCTTGCCCTCCACCACCATGCTTCAAGAGGGCAGTGAGGGGAAGAACAGCGAGGGGGGAGAACAGTGAAGGGGAGAGAAGAATGAGGGGAGGAGAGCAACAAGGGAAGAGAACAACAAGGGAGGAGAACAGTGAGGGGAGGGGGAGGAAAGTGAGGAGAGAGGAGAGTGAGGAGAGAGAGAGAGAGTGAGGGAGGAGAGCGAGAGGGGAGGAAAGTGACAGGAGGGGAAAGTGAGGGGGGGGAGAGCATGGGGGGAGGAGAGCAAAGGAGAGCAAAGGGGGAGGGAGAGCAAAGGAGGAGTAGAGTGTGGGGGGAGGAGAGCAAAGGGATAGGAGAGTGTGGGGGGAGGAGAGCAGGTGGAAGGAGAGGAGATCAAGGGAGGAGGAGAGTGAGATGGGAGGAAAGCAGGGGGGGACAAGGCTGGAGGAAAACAAGAGAGGAAAGCGAGGCTGGAGAACAGCGAGAGAGGAGGAGAGTAAGGCAGGATAAAAGTCAGGGGGGCAACAGCAAGGGGAGAGGAGAGTGAGGGAGTCCTCTTCCTCTTCCTCCTCTTCTACTGCTGCTACCACACCCTGTCACTATTATTGCCACCTCTACCACTGTTGTTGTCTTGTTGAGTGTCGAGCAGTGGCTATTTTTTAATATTAGTTTAGTTATACATGTATGTTTGTATGCCAATATAATTTTAGTCTTATAACTATGATTTGCAAGTACATAGAATGTAGAGACCTTGATTTATATCAATAAATGCACTGCATTTGCACTATATCACTGAAGTGTAATGGGCTGCCAATGAGTTTGAAACCACATGGAGCATGTGGAATGCATGTGGAATTCATGTGGATTTCACATGTAATACACCTGAACTTCATGTGAACTTAACCTTAAAGTTATGTGGCACAACATATTTAAATGCATGTGGAATGCATGTGGATTCCATGTGGATTCCATGTGTAGTCCACATGGAATTCACATGGAAAAGTACACATGAAGTACACCTTAAGTACACCTTTCAACTGTTGTTTTCATCAAGTTATAAGAAAGGTGGAATCCATGTGTACTACACATGGAGTACACGTGTATAGGTGGGTGTGTGGAAAGTACTGGGAGTGACAGCAATATGTGTGGCAATGCAAAATTAGGGGAATTCAAATTAGAAGATACACAATACAATACAGGTGATTCATAACACATCCTAGCAACAACACTCAGTGATCACTTCAGAGTTCATAAGTTCTTTCTTACTACTTACCCGCAGACTTTCATTGTGTCCATAAAACAAAATAAATATAGTAGATATAAACAATGAGTAGTATTTGAATTCCCCTATTCACAGGCCAATGGGGATAAGTGCTAAGTGCTAATTCTATATGTGCTTCAATCAACCTCCTTGCATCCTCCCCCCAAGTCCCCCAGTTGTAATTAAAATTAATTTTCACTTGTCTACTACTGTATTAGCCCTTTAATTCAGCACAGTAGGAAAGTATGAATTTCAGCAAAGATGGGTTTCATATGTGTGATGTCTGAAGTGAGTCACTACCTGTACAGCGTAGGCTGACCCTGGTACTGCCAGGTGTATCATCCTAACAGATTGTTTGCAATCTTGTCAGTGCACATTAGCCATGGTCAAAGTTGAGTTGGCTGATAGTTTTATTTATCATTGTGTATTATTGAAACTGTGATGCTTTTTCAAGATGGAGTTGTTCATGTGATGATTGGTATCATGTATGTGCTCTTTCTCCACTCTCTCCCTCCCCCATCCTCTTTCCACCCTCCTCCTCTCCTTTTTTTGCAACCATATAACAACACCCACACATAGCTGATATAATAGCCAACATCTTGCTAACCCTGATCTCACTTTTAATTGTTTTTGAGATACATCTCAAGAAAGTACTGTACCAATCAAATTTAAATCAAATCAGTTCAGTTTGATTTGTACAGTACTATTTACTTTGAAAGGTTAACCAACCTTTCTGGTTATAAGCTCTCTTAGAGTTCTTGTTTTAAAACATGTTCTCTGTGCTTATAGACAGAACATGGTAACACAAATGTATATGTGGGGAATAAACATATACCTAATGAAGTTAATTCCCAAAACTATAATGATAAATTGATAATGCATGAAATGACAGAATAAAAATAAGAGCGAGGCAGTACCACGGCACTCATCAAGTGATTGGTATCCAAGAGAAACATCAAATGGAACTCCAGAGTGTTAAGAATAGAAAGGTGTGCTGATTGAGGTATATAAGCATTGCCCATATAGACCTTATGGTGACTTCTGACCCATCAGCCTGTTACCATCAATGGCGAAGCCTATTACTCAACATGTCATTCAAAAATGCACACAACTTTGGTATTCAACATGCTGAATGAATGATATAAAAATTGATACCCAGGTAAATAACATAGTTTACCAAATCACATTGTAATGCTTTTACTGATATTACTCAATTTTCAGAATATATATAATCAGTCAAACAATGAAGCACTTTCTCCACTTTGGACCACTGCTTCTTGTACCTCTCAGAATTTTGTTGGGCAAGAGGTGTATCTGGAGAGACTCCATCAACATTTCATGGGAGAGGAGACTACTGAGAGAAAGGTGTTCCTTCTATATGGAATGGGTGGCATTGGAAAAACTCAGATTTGTTTGAGGTTTATAGATGAGAAGACTGGACAGTAGGTCTTTCTCTAGTTCTCCTAATTACAGAATTAATAACATGGATCAGTTATGTAAACATCTTTTGGATTGACACAACATCTGATGATACAGTCATTCAAAGTCTCAAAGAAATTTATAAGATATCAACTCCAGGGACTTCAGCATCTTCATTCTCTTCTGCAGTGGTTCTTAATTGGATTTCTAATCTTGAATCTGAATGGCTCATAATCTATGACAATGCTGATAGCTCTCCTGAACTAGTTGAAAAGTATATTCCACCTGGAAACCTGGAGAATATTTTGACCACAAGCAGAAATCCTGCACTTAGCAGAATTACTTCACATGGAAATTCAATGGAAGTATCTTTAATGAGAGAAGAAACAGCTATTGATTTGCTTTTTAAAGCAAGTGGAATTGTTAAGAATATAAAAGGCTTGAATGAAGCAAAAATAGTAGTTCAAAAATTGCATTATCTGCCATTGGCTATTGATATGGCTGGAGCTTATATAGCTCAAGTACATTATGAAATGAATGATTTTATTTAACTCTATGACAAGTTCAGACCAAAAATATTGAATCATGACAAATTTAAAGGTGCATCAGGATATAACAGAACAGTGTATAAAACATGGGAGATCTCATTTCAAAAGATATTGGAAGATTCAATTGACAATGAAAATAAAGATAGAGCAGCTACAGCACAATATGCAATAACTCTTATAAATATCTGTGCATTTTTTCATTATGAAAAGATATCAAAATCAATATTTGAAAGAGCTGCAAAGTATCTTCCAATACACAAGAAGCATTATGAAAATATTGATTTACCTACATATCTACCATTCTTGGATGTGTCAATTTTAAATGTTAATGAATGTGGTGAATGGGATGAATGGATGTTTACAGAAAGCATTGAATTGCTTCTTTCATTCTCATTAATAAATAAAACTATGATAAAATCACTTTACAATGTACACCCACTGGTACAGGCATATTGTCAAGACAGGCTGTCTGTGACAGAAAGAAAATTGTGGATACTAAATGCTAAATCAATATTAGTGAGCTCAATTTGGTACTGAGGATACAACTGCAGAGTATATTTATATCAACAATCTCCTGCCACATGTTATACAAAATCTATGTCATGATAATAAAATAATTAATCCCAAGTACTACAATGATATTTTCAGCATTTTAGCAAACATACTGTAGCCGACCATGAAAGTGGCCATTTCAACTTGTGCAACTGTGTGCACCTTTTCAGTTTGCCCTATGCCCGAAATTGTTTTGCAGACCTGTGTGCATATTATTCATTTATATATTCTGAGAGTTTCAGATTTTTAGGAGAAGTATCTAGCTCAGAATGAATTCATTTGTTACAAGGACTCCAAATTATGGTTTACAGGGTAACCTGCCACGCCTAGGAAATTGAATGTCCCTTGATCGTACTATAAGCTACAATAAGCTAAGACTTCTTGGGCTGCTGACAAAGCAAGCTCGGCTGCATGTGCTTTACCTGGACTGTTCTGCTGAGTTCTCGTCTTACTAATAGGACGATATCTCAATGATAGGGAGCTTTCTACACATGGAATTGCGGGGGTATATTCTTCAGAACCTATTAAATACTTTTCTGACTTCTGCAAAGCCCAATATTTGCCCGATATTGCAAGCAACTGACTGCATCTGACACTACTAAATTTAGCATAAAAACAAAGATGCTCTTCTCATGCACAAAATAAAATAAGATAAAATAAGCGGAGTACATGATCCTAAAGATATAACCATGTATTGTAGCCTCCAACAAAATCTAAGTAAAAGGAGCTTTCTATGGCCTTCGAGCTTCAAACAGACATGGGCCTGTGCAGGTGAGTAGATAACATATATGTATCAATTGCATACCAGATCTACATATATTGGGACCATATTAGTTATTTCTACCACCCAGGATATCAATACAACTTATTTATATACCTAACTGTATCTTTATTTCAGCCTATCGTGGTGTTATAATGGAGGAGTAGCAGGATGATTCTTGAGACAGCGTGTGAACCTATAACAAATTGAGGCCACATCGATATTTTTATCACTTCTAGCTACCACATCTTACACGCTGAACCCATTTGGAGTTAAAACTTTGTATATATGTAGCTACAGTATATTACTATACATATCACAAAAAAACCGAGCTTAATTTGGTGCTGTGGTCGCTCAAATCACTCAATGGCCACTTACTATAGGTGGCCACTTTCAGGGTCGGCTACAGTACTGAAAAAATGTGGTAAATATAATATGGAAGGAGTGTATAGATTAAAAATTGCATTAAAGTATTTGGAAAAGCTTGTAGGATATCATGAAACTTTCACTGATAGCTTGTTAGGATTTCATTACTTATCTAATCTTTTATCTAATCTTGTCTTATCTATGTCATGTGACCAGTCACATGACCTACAATGCGGACACCATGCATATCAACATACGTTACTCATCATAACTGTGGGCACAGTTGCACAGTTTGGCCATACATATAACATGAGTTCTTAATGTAGAAGCACAGTATACATGCGTTGTAGTGTAGGTTACTTACATGTGATCTCCTCATGAACTCTTTCTATAAATACGGTCTTTCTTAGTTAGTATTCGCTATTCTTGTGCTAGTTTATTCCAGATTAGCAATAAGACTCACTTCTCTTTCTTATTTGAGTGTTTAAGTTCGGCTTCGAGTATTTTGCTCATCTGTCACTAACAAAAGCACAAGAATCTACCTCATTCCTTGACCCCAAACTTCTCTTCTCTTGCCGACCCCCAGCAAAAACTTCTTTCTACACCTTGTTCCCTGTCTTGGACCTCTTGGACCAGACGTACACCTCATTTGATAGTCTTGCTCGTTGTACTTGGAAGTACGAGAGGATAGTGTAACGTTGAGCCTGACACTTCCGAATTACTGAGCATCTTAGGCCCTCTGCCTTGAGTTTGGCATGGCGCCAGTGACTGGGGAGGCTACCATGTGTTGCCCCAGCTGGTACTATCTGCAAATCAGTGTGCGTGAGACTTAGGATGTCTCACTAGTCTCTGAGCTTCTCAAGAGCTTCTGTTACTCGAATCCATCACGGTGGCACCAATTACTCATTCCCAAACCCTTCAATCACTCTGATCTCATTCCTATTACATCCCATCCACATCTGTACCTCTTTACACTCCTCAATCTCACTCTACCCCTTACACTCGCCCTCAAACTCTGAGAGCCGTGTCAGTGGACTCTGATGACTCGGATTTTGATCCTAACATATACCTTTCACTCCATCAAATCCCAAATTATATCCCACCACCTCGTCTTCCCACTCCTCCTACACACCCTTGCATCCTTACTATCATCACTGAACTAGGACACGACAATACCTTAAGGTTTAGCACTCCCACCCAATATGTATCCCCTTTCGAACAAGACTTCTATTCCCCAGTAGGATACGAAACCCTTCTAAACACCGTTCATAATGACAGTAGAGACTTACCCACACCCACATACCCCAATAACCCAGATCTTTAAAAATGATCACTCTTGAAATTATTCTTGGATTCATTGGCGCCCTAGTGGCAGTATTCATGAAAGATGAGATCGTAACCAGATGGAATAATATGACCCCTGAAAACCAAAAGACTATTGGAGAAAGTATCTCTGCCATGACTCAAGGAGTCATTCAGGAAATCAGAAATGGAATTAAGGAAGATCGACCTGAACCAAAGGAGAAAGTCGAGATCCCCGAAGACTATGAAGGAGATCCCGCAACCATTAACAACTGGCTTCGACGCATGGTTCTCTATTTCCAAGAGAAGGGAATAGATAATGATTGGAAATGAATTATGATCGCCTTACCAAAGGTGAAAAAGGGAAAGGAAAATTGAGCCCAACAATGGGCAGATACATTTTTAGGAGACATTATTCTGTTCAATGAAGAGAGAGCAAAATGGAAAAAGGATCACAACGGAACAGAACCCACATATCAGGATACTCAGAAGGTAGACATACCCACTACAGAAACATCCCCCACAATCAAACATGAAGGATTCGAACATCGACCACCATTCCCAGACTGGAATACATTCTGCAAATGAATGCAATTATTTTTCATATCACAGGAAACACAGAATAATGCGATCGAACAAATCAATAAGGTGGTTCAAAACAATCAATCCATTGAAGATTATACAATCAACTTCATGCAATGGGTTAATTTATCTGGGTTTGATAACATGGCATTAGTTGATTGATACCAATGCAGAATGCATCCTCTACTGGCATGAAGACTTATGGAAGTCAGAGGACTCAAAGTCACTGACAAACTTGTATGGATTGATAAAGCTGCTGAATTCGAAAGAAATCATCGAGAAGCAAACTTAGGACGTGTTCAACAAAACCCCCGATCTCAAAACCAAAACTTTGGATGCCCCCAGAATAACTCAAACCCCGGAACCCAGCAGAATCAAAACATGCAGCAAAAGACACCTGACCGATCTAACCTTACTGTATCACAAGGAGGTAATTGCATGGATCTTGATCAATTAAAGAAAGAAGGGCGATGTTTTTATTGCAAGGAAAAAGGACACATGTCTAATACATGTCCCAAGAAACCTCACGGACCATATGTACAACGTAGTGTAAATATGGACTCCTCCATACCAGTAGCTTCCACCAGTGGAATCGTAGAACTACCTGACATCACTAAATTATCTGAAGACCAATGAGCCCTCCTTATTGCTCAATTGGGTTTTCCCCAAGGCCAGCAGTAAGTGTGAACTCGCCAGCCTCATTTTATGTACCAAGTAATGTAGCTGTACCTACTGTAGATCTGGGATCAAAATACGTATCGTTACAAAAAGAAAAAACTAAGTGCACCTTCCCTAATCAGGAAGTAAAACCCAGAAATGTGTATTGGGTCGCATGAAGATTAAAAGACCAAACATTGGAACTTGCCCTTGCCACATTAAGTATTTGGACACACCCTAAACAAAGACCTGAAGTAATCCAGAAAACAATTATGGAGTTAAATAATCTTTCAGATCAAGATGTAATTCCTGCATTAGAAGAATTAAAGAGACCCAAAAGATTTATCCAAGGAACAAACAGGAATCAAATGGATCTAGATTTAATGATTACCATGTTGGATACTCAACGAATATATGGAATAAAAGCATTACTCAATAGTGGAAGTACAGGAACATGTATTAATCAAAAATTCATAGAAGACAACTGAATCACCACAAAGAAATTTCCACAACCCACTCCAGTTTACAATGTGGATGGAACCCTTAATAGTGACGGATCCATAACAGACTATGTCAAATTAAGAGTAAGACTGGGTAGACACATGGAAATATTACAATTAGTGGTTATAAATCTAGGAAAAGCATCAATGTTTATTGGACACGATTGGCTTTGAACTCACAATCTGGAAATAGATTGGAAGAATGAAAATATTAAATTCATGCACTGTCCAATTGAATGTACTCCGTTGATTAATACAATGAACCCTGAAGAAGATGAATCTGATCTAGATGAACAGATAAATCTTGAAACGGATGATCACATTATCGCGGTGAACTTATTTGAACAAATAGAATTAAGAGCATTTAAAACCACAGCTTCGAAAATTGCTGAAGCCCAAAATCAGCAGAAACCTAAGAGGCATTGGAAGGAAACTGTTCCAATGTATTATCATGAATTCAAAAGAGTATTCACAAAAGAATCCTTTGATAAACTTCCACCTCATCGACCATGGGATCATGCTATCGAGCTATTACCAGGAGCCACATCATTCGATTGTAAAATATATCTGTTGAACTTAGACGAACAGAAACAACTGGATGAATTCCTCAATGAGAATCTTAATTCAGGATGCATCAGACCTTCAAAATCACCCTGGGCATCACTGTTCTTTTTCATTAAAAAGAAAGACAGATCTTTATGACCAATTCAAGATTATTGAAAACTAAATGAAATGACAGTTAAAAATAGATATCCATTACCATTAATTCAGGAATTAGTAGATAAACTCAAAAAGGCACGATATTTTACTAAGCTGGATATCCGATGGGGTTATAATAACGTCCGAATCAAAGAAGGTGATGAACAATACGCTGCATTTAGAACCAATCGAGGACTGTTCGAACCCTTAGTTATGTTCTTTGGTCTTACCAATTCACCAGCAACTTTCCAGACAATGATGAATGATATATTCAGAACAGAGATCAATGAAGGAACAGTCATTGTTTACATGGACGACATTCTTATATTCATGGAAACTTTAGAAGAACACAGAAAAATGGTAAAACATGTTCTTAGAAAATTAGAAGAACACGAATTATATCTAAAACCAGAGAAGTGTTTCTTTGAAAAAGCCGAAGTAGAATATCTAGGTCTCATTATTTCCAAAAATTCTGTACGTATGGATTTAGGAAAAGTGAAAGCCGTAGTAGATTGGCCAGTACTGAATAATAAAAGGGAACTTCAACAATTCCTAGGATTCATTAACTTTTACCAACAATTCATTCAAGGATTTGCAAAAATAGCAAAACCACTTCATGAATTAACTGGAAAAGACAAATGGAAATGGGAACTCAATCAAGCATTAGCATTTTCTGAACTAAAAGACAAAATCATATCGGCATCAATTTTAGCAATGCTGAATGATGACAGAAAATATCGAGTGGAGGCTGATTCATCTGACTTTGCAAATGGAGCCATTTTATCCCAGGAACAACTTGATGGAAAATGGAAACCAATAGCATTTTTATCACATGCTTTAAGCCCAACCAAAAGAAATTATGAGATCTATGATAAGGAAATGCTTGCAATCATGAGAGCATTAGACACATGGAGACAATATCTTTTAGGGGCAAAACAAATATTTGAGATTTGGACAGATCATAAAAATCTTCAATATTTCAGAAAGCCACAGAAGTTAAATCGCCAACAAGCAAGATGGTCAACTGAATTAGCTGAATTCCACTACACATTACATCACAAACCCGGAAATCAAATGACAAAGGCAGATCTTTTATCACGAAGAGCTGGACATGAACAAGGAGAACATGACAATGAAGACATTATTCTTCTTAAACCGGAACACTTCAGACAAACATACAAAGTTCATGGTGAAGACGAAGAAATAATGGAACAAGTTCGAAAATCCAGAAAAAATAGAGATAAGGAAGTAATAAAAATGCTCAATCTTAAATCTAAAGATTGGTCCAAATCACCAGAAGGAATAATCACATGGAAAGATCGAGTTTACATTCCAAGAAATGCTAAACTAAGAGAACGGATAATTAGATTATGTCACAATTCAGCTATATCCGGACACCACAGAGAATACAAAAAACAGGAATTAATAACAGGGAATTACTGGTGGCCCCAAATTAGATCAGATATAATCAAATACATATCCGGATGTGAAGCATGTCAAAGGACAAATATTCATCAATCTAAGCCAGTCGGATTATTAAATCCTAATAGTATTCCTGAAGGACCTTGGCATACAATATCAATTGATTTCATTGGACCACTACCATATTCCTGAGGATTTGACTTCCTAATGGTAGTAGTTGATCAATTTACTAAAGTGGCAGCCTTTATTCCATGTAATAAAGAAATTGATAGTCCAGGAGTCACTGAATTATACTTGGAAAAAATATTTAAAAACTTCGGAATGCCACAATGTGTCATAAGTGATTGAGGATCACAATTCACATCTCATTTTACAAAAGAATTCACGAAACGATTAGGTGTCAAAATGAACTTGTCAACAGCATATCGACCCCAGACAAACAGACAAGTAGAAAGAGTAAATCAAGAGATAGAACAATATCTCAGGATTTATGTTAACTATGATCAGGATGATTGGGCAGATAAAATAGCAGTTACCAAATTCAACTACAATGACACAATACATAGAGCGACAGGATATACCCCTTTTTATCTAATGTATGGACATCATCCTTACAGAGGAATTAGACCAAATGGAACATCTCAAACTATCGGAGTTGACAAATTTATTACTACAATAACCAAAGCCAGAGAAAATGCAAAAGCAGCTCTTACTCTATCCAATGAAGCAATGAAATGTGGATATGATAGAAACAGAAATGAATCACCTGAATATAAACCTGGTGACTTGGTTTACATAGAAGGAATTAATATTAAATCTGACAGACCGGTTGCAAAATTGGACGATAAACAATACAGACCATTTAAAGTTTTAAAGAAAGTCGGCTTAGCCTCATATGAAATTCAATTACCAAAATCTTGGAACCGAAAACATCTGGTATACAATACACAACTTCTTACGAAACATATTCCTGCACAATACAAATCACAACAAAAGCTGAAACCACCTCCAGCTATTCTTGTTGATGATCAGGAACAATATGAAGTAGAAACTATACTAGCATGGAAAATAAATCGAAAGAAGGTTCTATACAATATAAAATGGAAAGGCTATTCATATGATCATTGTACATGGGAACCAATTATGTCATTAACCGGATCTCAAAGTTTATTAAATAAATTCCATCAGGAAAATCCAGAATGTCCTAATGTATAAATACAAGGGATTATCTATTGACTAAAATTATTCAAAACATGCTTTCAAACAACATCACCCTCTTGATTTACATTATTGTCATTTTCATTCTCTGCATGGCCATCTTTATACTTGGCCATTATATTCCTCGAATTATTCTTCAAATCCATGAATGACCCCGACAACCAGAAGATTCCATTGAAATGTTGTGAGGACACAACTCTTAAAGAGGGGGTAATGTTAGGATTTCATTACTTATCTAATCTTTTATCTAATCTTGTCTTATCTATGTCATGTGACTGGTCACATGACCTACAATGCGGACACCATGCGTATCAACATATGTTACTCATTATAACTGTGGGCACAGTTGCACAGTTCAGCCATATGTATAACATGAGTTCTTAATGTAGAAGCACAGTATACATGTGTTGTAGTGTAGGTTACTTACATGTGATCTCCTCATGGACTCTTTCTATAAATACGGTCTTTCTTAGTTAGTATTCGCTATTCTTGTGCTAGTTTATTCCAGATTAGCAATAAGACTCACTTCTCTTTCTTATTTGAGTGTTTAAGTTCGGCTTCGAGTATTTTGCTCGTCTGTCGCTAACATAGCTTAATTATCAAAGAAGACATGTGGATGGATATAGAACAAAAGATTAATACAGATAATATTCACTATAGCAAGATGTTCCTCAGTGAACTTTATCACTTATCAATTACATATTGGAACCAGGGTAAAAAAAAAATTAGTCAACTACTGGAGAGCAAAGTTTTAGATATGAGAAAACAAATTCTTGGCAATAGTCATCCTGATACACTTCAAAGCATGGCCAGTCTTGCAGGTACATACACAGATATTGATAAACATAAAGATGCTGAAAAACTGGAAATTGAAGTTTTGGATATGAGAAGGCAAATTCTTGGTAATGAAGATCCTGATACACTTCAAAGCATGGCCAATCTTGCAGTGACATACTGTCAAGACTGGTATTTCTACATAAGGTCAGAAGCATATGGTAGGGAAGTGCAGGACAGAAGGACCGTCGGCTTCAGCTTATATGCTGCGCCCCTTGTCATTCTCGTGGTCCAGGTATTTTGAAGTGCGGAAGGGAGAGACAGGAGTGCAGAGAAAGAGAGGGACAGGAGTATGGAGTACAGAGTGCAGAGTCGTTACTGTGAAGGCAATGATTCAAGCCAGAGTTGAGTAGAACTTAAAGACAAGTAAGAGGATAGTAACCTAGTCGATATTCGAACTGAGTAGTAGTAGTACAAATTGTGTTACTTAAATACTATACGACTTCACTGATGACCAGTGAATGAATGAGTAATAGTATACTATTTGATAAACATAATAAGATGGTGGCGGAAGGTGGAGTATGGTTTGAATACAATATGTACCAAGGATGAACTAAGGATTGAAAGGAATGCTGAGACAAGTATACCCGGGGTACGATAGAGAAAGCATAATGGAGAGCAGATAAGAACTGGATGAGTAAGGTGACATAAGCTCGGCGACTTTCAGTCAGAAGAGTGGAAGGGTAGAAATGAAAGGACGATATCTACAAATTAAGAAGTGCAGAGAGTGCGGAGAGTGCAGAATAGAAGTGTGGAAATAAGGTAGGAAAAGTATGGCTATGACACATACAATAATATGGGTAAATATAAAGATGCAGAAAAGCTGGAGATTGAAGTTTTGGATTTGAGAAAGCAAATTCTTGGCAGTGAGCATCCTGATACACTTCAAAGCATGGCCAATCTTGGAGTGACATATAATAATATGGGCAAATATAAAGATGCAGAAAAGCTGGAAATTGAAGTTTTTGATCTGAGAAAGCAAATTCTTGGCATTGAGCATCCTGATACACTTCAAAGCATGCCAATCTTGCAGTTACATATGGTAACCTCAGTAAATATAAAGATGCAGAAAAGCTGGAAATTGAAGTTTTGAATATGAGAAAGCAAATTCTAGGCAATGAACATCCTGATACACTTTGGAGCATGGCCAGCCTTGCAGTTACATACAGTAATCTAGGTAAAGATAAAGATGTAGAAAAGCTGGAAATTGCAGTTTTGAATTTGAGAAAGAAATTTCTTGGTAGTGAGCATCCTGATACAGTTCAGAGTGTGGCCAATCTTGCAGTTACATATGGTAATCTGGGTAAATATAAAGATTGTTATATCCATGTCCAGATACATCATGCCGACATTACTGAACGCTCCCATGTGACCTTCCAATACACCTGTTCCATTCCCAGAACGTACCCGCCATGGGTTTACACTTTATGACATTCCCACCTGGGAATGTACCCGGAACCCATCAGGTTTTCTATCAGATACTTCAGATACATAGTTTCTCTTATGATGGCCTCACCACGTCATTATACCATTACTCCTCTCTTCCATTCTCACTTGTACATTTCATTATGGTCAATGTAGTTTAGTTTCTTATTCTTCATTCTGAGCATGTCATTTGCACCACTACTCCTCTTTTCCCAGTCTTTATTTCATTTACTTACACTTAGCATTCTGTCTCTGGATTCGTATCTACATCTTACTAGTACATATAAATAGTCTTCCAAATGTACTAGGTAGTCTTCAGTATTCATATCAACTCTGTACACTTTCTTCCTACTCTAAGTTCTGAAACCCACTCCGGGTTTTCCTTTGGGTTTCTCTCCCACTGCCTAGTATAGTGGTGAAGCCCCTTGCATACTCTGGAATGTTTCCTTACATTGGAAATCATCTGTTGTGAAATACAAACCATTCCCTGGGGATATCCAGGCGGCGCAGCACATATGCTGAAGCCATGGTTCACTTCCACACTCCCACTCTCATTCCCATACCCATACTCACTTCAGGTTTCCGTTATAGTTTTCCCATGCCCTCCAGACGTCTTCACAACCACTTCTAAGCAGGAAGAAAATCGGTACATAACAAAGATGCAGAAAAGCTGGAAATTGAAGTTTTGGATTTGAGAAAGCAAATTCTTGGTTGTGAGCATCCTCATACACTTCAAAGTATGGCCAATCTTGCAGTTACATACAGTAACCTGGGCAAACATAAAAATGCACAAAAGCTTGGAATGAAATTTTGTATGTGAATTCTTGGCACATAGTTGATACAATATTGTAGTACTTACTGCCAATAATATCATTGTTTATGTTTCTACTTAAACTCATTGTGTAGATACTGATATATCATCTCTTTTCCACTACTGTCACACAGTAAAGAAGTAAGGTAGGCCTCTTACAGATCCAAGTACTTGACATAACCAAAGCAACTTTGCAGTCTACCTACCTTCCTCAGACTTAATGAATATAAAATCTAGCTTGAACAGGTGGTGTAGAATATATAATCCAATAACTTGTCATTGCAATATTTTAAATAAAATGAGATTGGAGGAACAAGACCCCAAAATACTTAGAGGTGCTCCATTATGGAAGGTACTTTAGCCATGTATGTAGAATATGTATTCTGCACCATAATTCTTTCACACTCAGTATATCAGAAATATAACTTGAACATGTTGTGTATAATACTGTTAAGAAGAATACACATGAGTTCCACCTTTCCATGTGTACCTCATGTGTGCTTCATATGTACTACACCCCACCTCAAATGTATTCAAATCAGCTAATTTCCATTCAAATTTGCAATTTTTTGTACACCTGAAGTACACATGTGAATGAGTTACACTTGTAGATACACTTGCCCATAACTAATTACTATTATAATAAAAAGAAATGATTTAGCAGAATGACACCAAGATGAATTGAACCATGAATTATAAATTTGATTAGTAATCATTAAGAACTAACATGAATAAGCCAAATACTGGTTAAATACCCAATTTTCCTTATCTGTATGGGTCTGGAACCATGGATATCCAGATATCTGGGTCATGTTTTATAATAGAAAACATTCCTTCATTTCTCATGAGCCAATGGCTTGAGTGTTGTAAAACTTTCTCAGTAGATGTATTTACTATGTATGAGTAATATTACTTCAAATGTTTATGAGAGTTGTAAGAGAAATGTTAACCTAAAGGAAAAGATGAAATCAGGCTGAGGTTGAGCTCTTTATACTTAGCCAGGTGTTCCATACAGATCTGTGCATATTACACAGATTCCATACATAATTTATTTGGCTGGGATATCAGTGAAATAGGGTGATTATTCCTTGTGGAATCCTTACAGATTCCATACAAATCCTCACAGAATGGAAATATCTGCATGGAATGTACAGAATTCTATAACAAAGAATTCCTTGGATCCATATGGGCTTTTCAGTGCTTCACATTCAATAAAATAAAATGCTTCCAATGTGACTCAAATCTTCAGCTAGGTAAAGATTAACCTGTCAAAATGCACTTGCAAAATTAAACATTTTCACAGAAGTAAAACTTGCACAAAATTTTGACCTTTGCACTGGTTTTGCAATCATGCAAAACAATAAATATTGTGTAAGGTCAAAACATGTCCACAATGTTACATTTGACACTTATTTTGATGAAGCTAAAATTAGAACAAAAAGAATCATTTGTATTCATACAAAATATGTACAAAATGTAATATTTGTCTATGATTTTGCAACAGCCAAAATGTTCAATCAATATTTAAAGTTACCGAGGTTGAATTTGGACAGATTTTGTGAACAGTAAAAAAGTTGGCAGCCAGGAGTGTCCTTCACTTACTAACTTGAGTCTTATGTAAATCAGTTACTCCAAATAAATCATATTGTTCCAATATTTTCACCCTCACATATTCTTGCATCTATAATTGTCTAAAGACAGCCTTCCAAGTGTGGACCTGAAGAGCATGAGCATTTACACAATTGCTATGCAGTACAATATGAACAGGGGATGCTCAGGGCACAAAATATTCACCACATGTACCACCCCCACCTGCATCCCCAGCTATGGCTTGTTATTAGAACTTATTTGGGATTCAACAACAAAACTATATGAACAATTCTATGATGCTGTACACTCCTCTTAAGCATCAGCATGGAGAGAACATGTTTGAAGTGACCGCATGGAACTTGCTACGCCTCAGAGATGGCCTATAGAGTTCGGCCCTGAACCAAGGTTCGAACTCGAACCTTTTGGATATGGTTGGCGGTAAGGCCAATGTCTGATTATTGAATCCTTACCACATTATTCTGAGTTCTCTCCTTTACTTAGTAACTTCTCTTAAAGAGTGTTCTAATGACGCCAAATAAATCATGTTATTTCAACCCGCGCACATTTAAATTCTCAAATCTGGGACAGTGACACGGTGATAATGACGTTTTTTATGCCAATACGGATTACCGTGTTGTTACTGTCCGACGTGCTACCTATAAAATATACCATACTTACCGTAACCTTCTTTCTGGAAGCTCTAAAGACATTGTAGTCCCAGTCCACATATGCTTTATATCACCGACATTCCAAGAATGAATGCTTTACTTCCGCGTAGAATGAATCACTCAAGGTCAGTACTTCTTGCATAACACACACCTATCCTTCTCACGTGTACTTTGAAGTACTGCAGTTTCCTATTAATATACCGATGTGTTTCAAAGCAACCGCTTAGCAAAAACTAACGTAGGAGATATTTATACATAAGTAGTATTACTGTATGTCCATGAGTCTCGGGTGTGCTATTTATAGTTTACCTCAAGCGGTCCCCACCCAAAAAACTCCAAATAAGCGACGTGCGCCATACGGATCCCGCTCTGATGCCTTAATTGGGCAGTAAGAATGCAACTCGGCATGAAACAAAGTGCGCTTTTACGTTTGATCCTCCGTTTTGCATGTGTATTACCTCTGTATCCTTGACTCGACGAGGAGCGATACCACGCGCTTCTTCTGAAGCTGCTCTCACGCGAATCATGGAGTCCTTGAGTTTTAGCGATGGGTATAGCGTGCTGGAGACGAAGGAGAGGTATAAAAGAGAGTAGTGTTCCTCTCTTCAACTTCATTGTCCAGATATCTCTTCTGACAACCAACACTTCACATCTATCTACCTCCTTAATTACCTCTCGCATTCACCATGTTCCGCTTTGCTCAAGTCACTGCTCTCGTCTTGAGTGCCGTCCTCGGTACGCTGCAGGCAGTTACATCTCTGGTTGTTCGATGTCGCTAACGTGTATGCTGAATTTTAGTGGTCACCGTCAAGTCCCTTGCCATCCCAGCCAATTGCGATAGGCAATACACCGTTAACCTTGGAGATACCTGCGATGGAATTTCTGCAGCTCAGAATGTTTCCACGTAAGCCTTATTATTAATAAATCTTCAGACTTGCTCAAATTATTACATATGTCAACAGTTACCAGTTGGCAACTGTAAACGCTGGTATCATCAACTCTGACTGCTCCAACCTCTCTGAGGGCGAGGTAATGACCCTTTCAATATAACCTCGTTCGACGATATTCATCTTGGTTTATAGCCTCTTTGCTTGGGGATTACTGGACAAGATTGCACCCAAGTCTCCGTTGTTCAATCTGGAGATTCTTGTCCTGCTATTGCTAGCGCTGCTGGGATTAGTGTTGCAACTTTGCTCAGTAACAACCCGAACATTGCTAGTGATTGCACTAATATTTACCCTGGGGAGGTGTGTGATTTTCTGTTCAATGCGTTGAAGGCGAGTTCTGAATGCTTATTTGGCAGGTTCTTTGTGTCGCTCCTTCGACCTAAATTGTTACCGTTTTCGAAAGATTTGTTCGCAGAAGGCGGGAGGATATACGTTGTAATTGCTAGCGTTTGTATGCGAAGTGGACAAATATATTAATACTGGATCATTTCGACCGATTGTTCGGTCACGCGTCACACGACGTCTAGAAACAGAACAATTTTGACAAATGTCACGCGTCCCGAGGAGCATCGAACAAAGGTTCAGCGAAACAAAAAAAGGCCAAAATTAGAAACAAAAAATCGCTTTTTTCATTATTAACTGTATGTACTGGATTTCTAATGTTCCTCTCAAGCTTCTGTAGAATACATAGTGTTTTTAAAAATTTCCTCTCCCCCTGCCTAAGTTCTGGAGTTGTGTTAGTTAGTAATGTATCAACCACTTCAACAAGCGTGCTTTCTGCATCTGTTGCGAGTTGAAGTCCAAAAAATGAGTCACGACCAGTGGAGTTTTCGATGTGGTCCAATACTGCTGTCTTTAATCTAACTTTAGATGTTATATCTCGTGTTGATTGGATAAAAATGACATACTGTACTAACCTCAAATTCTATAAACAAAATGTTTGTTGCGTGTATTCTCTACTATTCCTAAATAAATACTACTCATTGTTACAGTATTGGTATTGGTACTTATTTTTTGTCAATTGTAGAAATACTTACTTGGTTTTGTTCTTAGCAAGTCCCATAGTTCGCTCTTAAAGGGTACGAACAAATTTGAATGATGTCACGCACTAAAATAGGCCACGAACAGAACAATGAACTGAAAATTTCGGCCACGCAAAATGTCAGCGAACAATCGGTCGAAATGATCCAGTAGGTTTTTTGGTTAAATTGCTCATTATCGGAAGTGACATTTGGGTAAGCAAGTCATCTCATCCACTATGGCACGCGATGAAAGCATGAAATTTATCGTTGCGACTCACATTGCGGCATGCTCATACTAATTCTTCCCATTGGCGTTGAACGTTGAGTGCTTCCGTGAGCGTGAGAAATCAAAATGTGACAGGGTGGCGCCAGCGAACCAAGTCACAAACTCGGGAGTCGGGTTCCTTTCAATTGCACTGTCATCACCGCAGTGGGGCGAAGAAGCCAGCGCGTCGAAGCTCCATACCCATAGCCGTACGCCATCCCACAGCCAGCACTAAGACCACAGCCAAGTACTAGCTTTTCATACAGACGCCAAATCATTTCAAGATTCCGAACCCGCGCAGATTCTCAAATCTGGGACGACGATGCTAACGACGTTGTAAATGACAGAGCGTCTATACCTGTCTACGGGACGCAAGGTGGAGAACACGAGCATCTACACGATTGCTATGCAGTGCAATGCGAGCAGGGGAAGCTACAGACATGAGGTTGCTAGACGCAAGCCGGGCACAAACTCTCCCGATCCACCACCGCATGTACCATCCGCATCCGATTCCCCAGCTACAGCTTATTCTCCGAGTTCATTTGAGACTCAGGGGATTCGACCTTAACCATCTCATCCCGCCTGGTTCAGGCTCAAGCGCTCACCTATGATAAGGATATCAGGGTATGTTTCATACTCCCACCGTCAGCTACAGCACGCTGATCAGTTCATTTAACAATGCTTATCAGACCCCATCTGTGCAACAGCACGCACAGTCGTGGCTGGAACACTTCAATCAAGCTCAAGTATATCCCTGGTCCCCTTCAAATTATACATCCCCCTCTTCCGCTATTGTCGACCAATCACCATCCGCGCCTTCAGATGAACCTTACAAAGCGCTCATTTGAACACATTTTGGTCCTAATGGGCGAAACGTATCACAAAATATGGCGCTCGCATATTCTGGAGATGGAAAAGGCCATGACATGCCAAAGCGCAAACGAAAGTGGAGGTACCTCTCTGCGGAGCTTGTATACGCTGAGCTTTTGAGGTGCTCTATAAGGATTTGGAGGTTGGGAGGAAGTTAAGGATCGAGGTGGGACGGAGGGTCAAGGAACTAGAGGGCCAGCTTAACTCGGTATATTCTCCTCTCCATTTCGATCGAGATGGTTTGTTGATTGGATGTTTAGATGGGATCTGCATATCCTACAACGTTTACTTCCCAGATTTTGCACCCTACAAAGCTTATCAAACAGCAGGTCGCCGGCACCCCTCTACTCACCTGGCATTACAGCTTAACTCAGTATGTTCTTCTCTCCATTTGGATTGGATGGCCTGCTGATTTCCTACTGTGTCTACTTCTCAAAACCATACCCCTCGATGCGCACTCAACCCCATCCATACTATCTCCATCAAAGAGCCCACTGACGCCCATATCAATGCCCAGCCACCAGCACTCCTCTAAATACATCTCAGTGTACATACATACCGGGAACCCAAGTATTAAGCTATAAGGACAGCTGTCCCTCGAACTCCGCAGAAGACGCGGGTAAGCTTGTTTTGAAGGAGGACTCAGGAAGATGAGGCGGAGGCGTTGAGGAGAAGAAGGGGCGAGGTTGTTACAGATGCTAGGAGGGACGCAGAGATTTCGCCGCCGAAGCCGCCTACGGACCTGGTGTAGCTGAGGGAAAGAGAGAGGCTTAGTCTGTAGTTGGAGCCTTCGCCCGACCAGAGGAGCGGACGACGAAAGCAGACTCAGCAGGCTGTTAAGTCCATATCGCACACTCACCCATCCTATTTTCAACGCACACGCAACTATCCACGTCAATCAAAGAGCCCACTGACGCCCATATTGAAGCCCAGTCACCAGCCCTCGAAATTGTAGATCTAAGTGTACATACATTCCATGAACCGAAGTTTCATGGCTAAGGACAATTGTCCCTCGGTCCCGCAGATAACGCGGATGAGGCCGTTTTGGGGAGGAAGACGAGGCAGTGGCGTTAGGAAGGGAAGGGGGAGGGGTTGTCGCCGCCAACGCTAGGATGAGGGGCGCGCACCTTTCGCTGCGGAGGGAAAGAGAGAGGCTTGAACTGTGGTCAGAGCCTATGACATCACAGCGATAGTAGCGGCCACTCAGAAAGGATGTATTGCACATCGCTGAGCACGATGCGCAGCATTTGATTGGCAAAGTCCATCTCATAATCATTAGGTCTTGATCATCTTGTCTGCCACCCGCTTCCACTACCCCAGCTATCATGAACTTTCATCAGGGCTCATTCAATACTCAGGATTCCACATCCTCCTCTTCTTCCGCCTTTATCTACCCATCACCCTCTGAACTCTTGGATGAACCTTTCAATGCGCTCTTGGATCGCCTCCAATCACATCTTGGTCCAATAAACGAAGCACCTGATAATCTCTGGTGCTCGCATATTCTAGAGGAGCCTATCGCAGAGGTGCATCGGCAGGGGTTACAACGTGGCTTAATCAGATGGGGGGGGGTGAACTGAGGGAGACGAAGGAGGCATTGGAGAGTTCTAAAGCGGAGTGTGAGAGAAGGAGAGAGGAAACCAGGAGAGCGAACGAGGTTATGGACATATTCTTCATATTTCCGTCGATACCCTCTCCGCTGAGCTGAGAAAGGAGAAGGAAATGTGGATGGAGAAGGGGCTAGTGGTGCATGGGGGGTCGAAGGAGAGTAGGCAAGGGAGGGGGAAGACTTACGATGTGCTCTGTAAAGATTTGGAGGTTGAGAGGAGGCTAATGATCGAGGCGGAACAGAGGGTCAAAGAGTTGGAGGGACAGCTTGATTCGGTATGTTCTTCTCTCCATTTGGATTTGATGGTTTATTGATTGGAGGTTTAGATGAGACCTGCGCAACCTGTTGTATCTACTTCCCGCTTTCCACACCCTACGACGCATACTCAAAAACCCACGACGCCTACATCAAACAGTAACTCGCCAGCACCCCTCTACTTACCTGGCATTATAAACGTCAGTGTGCATGCATACCCTGAACCCAAGTTTCAGGCTATAAGGACGATAGTACCTCAGTCTCCGCCGAGGAAGCGGCTGAGGCTTGTTTCGGAAGAGGAGGAAGAGGTGGCGGAAGTGCCAGGGAGGAAAGGGGAAGGGGGTTGTGTGGATGCCAGGAGAAGGGACGCGCACCCCCCGCTGTGGGAAGGAAAGGCATGGGGTTGAAGCTGGAGTGCTCACTAGTACGAGGTTATATGAGTTTACGGGGGCCCGGTCGTTGAGTTTTATCAACCACCCTCTTCTTCGCAGACCCAACCAACCATACCTTCGCCTATCGTTGTCTCTCCAAAGCCAAAGATCAAAGGAGACCTTATGAACCATTTCATGATGCTGTACCTCCCTCTTGACCGTCAGCGTGACTAGGAGATGTTTGATGTGACCGATGAGGATGAAGTTATGAAGCTTGTTACGCCTCAGAGATCGCCTATGATGTTGGGCCCTGAACCAAGGTTCGAAATCGAGCCTTTTGGATATGGCTGGCGACTTGAATCCCGCTACGGCCAAGCTATTGACTGTGTGCTGACTGGGAGCCTACTCGTTGAAGCGTCACGTGACTAATCGCGAGCCCTGACGCCGTGGCGCTAGGAAATCGAACTCGAAGCTTGAAGATGTTCATATTTCGTTCATACGTTGAAGCGTAATATAATAAGTAAGTATGTTCAATCATTTTTATTTGCACTCAAATCCGGGATAGTTACACCTTCTAAGTATTCTCGATGTCCCTTCTAAAATATGACACAAGATATGTTCACGTATAATATATATTTTTATTCTTGTACCGTTAGTTATGCCAACTGATATGATCCGAGTCATAGGTGGAGAAATTAACCAATCTATCTACTTATTATCCTTTGGTATCCATCTGAGACCGTAAACACGGAGTCCATAGGTTATATTAAAGATGCTATAGCCTATAATAAGTGGCACTGAACAAATGCCTTCCTTATGCCTCCCTGTAGCTTCCATGATTAACTCGGACATATATCAGTGACGTCACCGCGCGTCACCATTGTGAGTTATTTTCGTGCATGGCACGATGAAGGTTGGATGAAAGAGTGCTTGTTCTCTAGGTCGGTTCGTACCATAGTAGCCCCACGCATACCGGTGGCAACGGCAAACCTAATCGTCACAAATGTAATTCATCCACGCACAACTCATGCGTTAACCACCTCACCGCACATAGGTTATAATTACAATGAGCCCATCTCGACTCCTGAAGCTGAAGGCTGCACCCCAAAAGCTATCGAAGTAAGAAGTGTTCGCATATTCAGAACCTTCGAATGGTATAGCTTATCGCCGAGAATACTGTTTGATTCTCCGTTGCTTTCGAATTCTTTAATATCAACCGATACGGCCACTACTTATTGATTGGAAAGCCCAGGAAAGGTAACAAGTACTCAAAGTGTATTAGCGTACAGATTTAGTGACGGTAATAGTCTACAGTGATATTGTAAATATCACATCTCAAGGAACGATTGGGAAGTCCACATTATGCAGTCACTTTACGCGATACCTGTCTGAACAGGCGTCGCCGAGTGTAATGGTCAAAACTCGCCGCATGGGATCTAAATGCAATTCCAACGTGTATATAGTCATTTATTTCTCATTCAAACCTGTATTGCAAATAGTGCGCTAATTTTTGGATAGGACGATACTTCGGTCCTCTAACAAATCCCTTGGGGTGCGAAGCACATGATGTACTATACAACTTTTAAGTAAGACTCATGTCAGGCGCGTCAATATTGTGCTAGACAATACCCGTCTCTGATGAAAGTCATTATTATCGTCTTTAGCTAGAATGTGGCCTGCTCTAGTACGCATATGGTAATCTTGCCATATTAACCCAAGACTCACAAATGATGTCTTGTCAAGGTTCTACCAAGCACCTTTGTTGATGCACTATCGTTCGAACGGAACTCAGCGATGACAGCTAAGCTCTAATGGTCCTGAGTGTGCAAAGGCAATATTGTCATGTTAAAGAGTCTAAGGCCCTAGAACTGACTTCCGGCTTTTATTCAGTGCCTTTAGAAATACGGTTCTTGCACAAATACACTTCCAGCACCAGGGCTGAATACCTGATGACGCTTCGTAGCGAAATTCTAACAGGTACCTTCCCCTGATGAATATCGCTACTAGTAACTTAGTTTGACTAGAACTGCCTTTCAGCCTTCAATCCGGACTCAGCGGTAATAATCAACTTGCTCGAATGGTCTTTAGTGCGCCAAGGGAAATCTTCTCATATTAACACAGGCTTCTCATGATGTCTCGTCAAGTTCCAACTATCACAGTAACAACTTGAAGTACATTTCTCAGTGTGCGACTCATTAATCATTATCACCTTTAATTAGAACTGGCCCAACCTACTCAGTGCATTTAGGAACGGTTCTTGCACTAATGCGCTTCTAGCACCATGGCTGTTAGTTTCGTATTTTAGGGTTCGTTTGTTCAAATTTAAAGGATGTAGGACTGAGGAAGAGTTCAATTGTATATAAAGTCAGCAAAGTCATTGGCTAACCACAGTCAATCTTCAGTTGACCTCCCAACTCGCTATCAGAATTACTACCAGAGATTTAGTATGTTCACGCTCACTCAACTCCTCACCGTTCTCGCCATCGGCGTAACATTCGGTGAGACCATCTCACCTGGCAGTTCATACCCTAATCTAACCAAAGCAAAGTACACGCGCAATGCGCACGTACCTACACCGTGAAAGATGGGGACACATGTGACGGGATAGCAGCCGCCAACAACGCCCCAACGTTAGTACTTTCATCACTTATTCCGCTGCCACATTTTACATGTGACATGCAAACTGACCGCCGTCTTCAATCCAGTGCCCAAATCATCGCTGCAAACCCAGGGGTGATCAATGCAGAATGCAATAATCTACAGTCAAACACGGTTTTTAACTATCTTCGATTTTGTTACGATAAAGCTATTGACGTCTAGGAAAATAGAGCATCTGCCTGGGACTGACAGGTCAAGACTGCGACACGACGTACACCGTCGCCGATGGCGACACGTGTTTTGATATTGCCACTAAGAGCGGTATCGACCCGGATGTTTTCACTGCGAATAATTCTGTGTGCCCTAACATCTACCCAAATGAGGTGAGTTAACTGGTTAGGATACTTATGTGTGGAAAAATTAAAGATTGATTGTTAGGTTTTGTGCGCTGCGACTACCAGTATTGGCGCTTGAGCGAGCAAATTCGGAAGATGTAGAAATCAGAATAAGTTCCCTGTACAACAACAAATCACTGAAGATATGTTTTATGTGAAAAATAAACCAAGCTTCGGATAAGTAGTCTTGTTCTGTATTGGCGATCTTTTGCACCTATCCATTAATAGTAATTAAATTGGTACTTCAATAGCATCCACAAGTACAGGAACCATTCGGAAGTCACTGGAAATGTATTCTTCGCCATTCTGCACAATACATGAATTTTGTGGCAGGCACTGCTGTGTCGGGAGATTTGTGTGTCGCGAAAGTCCGAATAGCATTGTAAGGCCTTAAGACTTAAATCCCAACATAATAGATTATAATGTTCTTGAAAGGCACGGTATAAATGATTCTAAGCATTCCATATGACATTTATAAGGCGCGGGGTTCCCTACAATAAGTTCTAGGCTGCGAGGTTCCGTGAAACAAAATTTAAGGGTTTCATAAGATTGTACTTGAATTCCAAGGTGGCCGTAATATTATTTTGTCCATAATATTAATTGTAGATCATCTAAAAAAAAAGAGTTTTGAGTACAGCTGCGCAACAGATATTGGACATGTTGAGGTATGTTCTCTTCTACTTAATTCACTGGCTACAGTAAAACTATGACATATTCAATGAAGAAAATGAAGAAGTGGTTAATTAATCAACAATAAATATATATCGGATCGCATGCTTTGTGACAGGGCTCGCGATTGCGATAGAATGACTCGTGGAAGTCTACGGAGATGTAGATAAGTCTGGGTTAGCCTGGGGAGAACTTTAGAGCTGGATCCGGAACTTGGAAACACCCTTGCCGAGACACTACAAGATCCGGTGTGATGACTAAAACATCTGCCTGAGGTGTATAAAAGGGCACCAACTTTCTCATTTATGCACAAGGTAAGTGCAGCTTTGGGTAGCGTAAAGGTAAGTGGAATGACTTAGTACGCGATATTGGTACTAAAATGCGTTGATACGGAAGGCTTAAGTAACGACAAGTAGTATTTGTAGTATGAAATTTTGTGTGTGTTTTCTAGTCCAATACTATGAGGGTCAAAGTGCACATTTATTGTGCCGCGCAACTTTTTTCGAGGGAGCCGCAACTTTTTCGGGTGGTTATTCGGCGCAACTTTTTACATGAGGCCGCAACTTTTTACACGAGGCCGCAACTTTTTTTCAGCGCAACTTTTTTCTGGCAGCGCAACTTTTTCTTTTTTTACGCAACTTTCCTCTGCCATTATTTTTAAGTTAATAAAGCCATTTAAATTGAATCCAAGTTCAGCTATTAAAAGACATCCCATAGTATAAGTACTGTGACCCAACATTATATGAAGCACAAATGTGCACTTCAACCATTATAGTGCAAGAGTTTGAAGGCATACTATTACTATAAACTACAAGCCAGACATACTACAAGCTACATGTCCTACAGATACCAACCCTCCCTGTCATATTCTACATCACTGCTAATCATGGACTATTCATACCACTATGCCCATTAACCCCAATTACGCCTTGCTCTAATCAGTCTTATGCTCTACAGGTTCAACCAAACTATGACAATGATTGCATCCCCAGCTGGAAAGCAAAGGCCTGGGAAAAGCTGCGAAGCGAAGTGTCTCGGACCAGTTAGGCAACGTCATGGGTAACCCATGGGTGTCTGGAGCTCGACCCATACCCGTACCCATGCCAACCCGTACCCATTCCCACGGGTATGGGTGCCCATGGGTATCACAACCCACGGGTTTTACTAATACTTACATATTTCACAATTTGAATAAATATATAATGAATTAATTCATATCACTTGAAGCAGATGTACAATAATCTTGTGTAATAGCTCATTTCGTACATAGCCGTGACTGGCATTCGTACGCTAGCACGTGCGATGTTTGAGTGAAAGCAGCTGCTTTATTGTGTTATTTCCTGAATATAGGAAATATGGAATGCTTATTTTGTAGTGCTTGAACCAGATGTGCGAACGTCCTGTATAATAGCTCATTGTGTACGTATACTACACGGGTATTTGTACACAAATATTCAAGAGAGTCGAGTGAACACTACTACTTACATCGTACTATCTCCAGAATATAAGAGATACAGAATGCCTATTTCGTAGCACTTGAACCGGATGTGCCAATGTTATGTATAGTAGCTCATTTTATACATAGACAACATGGGTATAAGTATGCGAAAAGACGAAGGAGTCGAGCAATAACTGCTGGTTGTTTCATACCATCCTCAGAATCTAGGAAATTCTATAAAACATAGAAAAATATCAAATAAACATGTATCATGTACAATACACAGTGATATAGAGCATGTAATATAGTGCATGAAACCATTATATCACAATGCAATATGTCTGTAGAAATACAAAAGGTGTGAGTGTGATATAGAGAAGGAATCCTAATTTCTATGTACTGGGGAAGAGGCAGACAATATTATTAATAGAACCTAAACGAGACGGCCATAAAATATGAATGTAGAGTCGTTATTACCGTGCAGAAATGCGCTATCTATATCCATAATATCAAAGAAATGCAAAATGAATTGGAGTAGTAATGTTAATTTGAATGAATTGCATATAGGTATATCACATAAGCTCAACCCTGCGAGCTGAACAAAATGCAAAACTGAGGTTTTGCTTTAAACACAAGCACAGTCTATATTAATATACACTATTAGCTTATTTAAAAGTATTGCTGTTGCAAAAGTATCATTTCCCTCATTTTTATTCAATGAACTCCCTACGGGTACCTGCGGGTTACGGGTCTTCAAGACCTGACCCATACCCATACCCACCGGTACCCTTACCCGTGACCTGTGTGGGTATGGTGTACCCATGCATTTGCCTAGTCTCGGTGCAAACCCCACAGCTACACAGACAAAAATGTCAACATGTCTGAGGAAAAACTGTGGCAGACACTGTCATATGCCTTGCTGAGAGGGAGTGGGAGAGGGCAAGCAGGTGATGGTGCATGATGGGAGATGGTGATGGTGTGTGTGGGAGGAGGAAGTAGTGTACAATGTGATGTTTACCCTCATCACTTGGAAGACGAAGGAGGGAGTAGGAGGGGGGGGGAGGGGACAGTAGGGATGGTGGACAAATGTGTTGTTGTGACAATGGCAGTGGTGGTTTAAGGTGGGTCACTGAGGTAGGAGGCTTGAGGTGGGCCAAGTGACAAGTGGGGACAGGGAGACAAAATGACAGTGGAGGGTGTGCTGGTGGTTGGTGTGGTGAGGTGTTGACATTGAGATGATGGGAGGAGAGGGCAAGAGTGAAAGACATATGCCCCTGTCACTTGTGAGATGAGGGAGAGAAAAGGCACTTGCCCTCATCACTTACAAGATGAAGGTGAAAGGGTAAGGGGAGAGGAGAGGCAGGGGAGGGAGAGGAGGAGTGCGATGGGTGGCGCTTGTCTTGGGCTTAATGTTGCTATGACATTACCCATAGGGAGGGGAGGGAGAGGAGATGTCAGCCATACACATCACTGGCAAGACGAGAGGAGGGGAAGAGGGAAAGGAGAGAGCACTAGAGGCCACACTCATATTGGGCTCAATGTTGCTATATGTGCTTTACACATGTCAATTTCTAGATGAGAAGAGGGGAGAAGGGAAGAGATGAAATAGCCATACTCATCACTTGCAAGATGCTGAGAGTAGCAGATGTCACAGTACTTGATGCTACATTTGTCACATAGAGTGAGGGGGGAGCAGGAAGAAGGGGAGAAGAGGAGGTGAGAAGGGGAGAAGGCATGTTTGTATGTATGCTTTTGCACTGTGAGAGAGAACAACATAAAAATTAAATGTACAACATTAGGGAGTTCAAATTAGAATACAAACACATGATCAGTCAAAGTTGTTTTTGGTGAAGAGGAAGAGGAATTGAATAAATACCTAACACTATATGCATGTGCTGCTTCAGTACATCATGGGTGGAACAGCTGTCAATCAAAGTAAGGTGGCAGAGAGAAGTCCTGAATCATGAACAGACACCTTGCAATGTTACATGTTATGTGTTACATGACACTGGGATGAATCAACAAATGTAAGTATGAGAAGCTCCTGCCAAACAATACCAATAAATGTGTACACAGCTACATATGGGATATATCATGTGTACATACTAGTACATGTGATATATCCTGTATGTAGCTGTGTACATGTTTATTGGTATTGTTTGGCAGGAGCTTCTGTTGCCAGCATGGCACTGGTGTGTAACTGATGCAACCAACTTGATGTGACACTTTCCAACTTCCAGCTTCCAACATCCAACTTCCCCTGTCAGGCTGTGATACTGCTCGCTCATAAGTTTATTGCTGCTTGAAGCTCCTTTGGAATGTTGGCATATATGTCTGTGGAATGGTATGTTCAATGTAAATTATTCAACACCTGCTCCCAGTTGATCTTATGCTGTTTTTGCGCCATCTATTGGATTGTTCTGCTTGTGCAGCACATGGCCCTCTATATATACCATTTTCAACCATCATCTTAACTTGTTGAAGTACACCATCCTGTTCGTTGCCTCTGCTTCAAAGCATTGGAATCCACTGACACTGACAATGCAGAAGATCACCAAGCTGTGCTCACAGTTCTCTTTGTAAGTTCCCCTTGTGGGCTTGAACTGTATTGGAGCTGCCATTGATGGGGAGGATCACGGCTATTTTGGGTGTGTAGAGGAACAGATGGTATGTAAGGAGTTGTTTGCTCTGGATCTTGTTGGTTGCAATAGTGTGGGCCATGTCCAATGCCACTTGGACCTCTGCTAATGGCCCAGTATCTGATACATACCACAGTCACTTACAGCCTCAAGTGAGCACTCTCCTATTATTCTCCTCTCTTAGCCTTCACCTTCCTTCATGTCCCATTTTACCATTGGTTGGTACACTCATAAAATTCATATCAACCAATCTTCTTGACTGACTTTCTTTGTCCCAGTGTACCCCTGCATATCTTATGTGTATCCTAATCAACAGGAACATACCATCAGTGTGAAACTTGCACCCACATGCTGCATAGAGCACGGTATGGTTAGGAAGTGAACAAGGGTTATTGTATGTGGAGTGAAGTGTAGGTTAGTAATTAGTGGTATTCACAGAGACAGTGAATATACATAGCTGTATGTTGTAGTACCTGTAAGGCATGAGAAGTCATAGTATTCAAATTTATACATTCTTTTATTAACTCTAATAATCTGTTGCTCTTTCACTGGCTAGATTAATATACTTGTTTATGTTTCATTTGGCATTGATTACTGGGGGAGGCAAGTGAAAAAGTAGGGCTCTGCCTCTTAATGAATTGCACTGAAAAAAGGTTACACTGAAAAAAGTTGCACTGAAAAAAAAAAAGTTGCACTGAGAAAGAAAAAGTTGCACTGAAAAAAAGTTGTGGCCTCATGTAAAAAGTTGCACCAAATAATCACCCAAGAAAGTTGTGGCTCCCTCAAAAAAAGTTGCACAGCACAACTTTTTGCATGAGGCCACAACTTTTTACATGAGGCTGCAACTTTTTTTCAGTGCAACTTTTTTCTGGCAGCACAACTTTTTTTATTTTGCACAACTTTTTCAATGCAATTATCATTTTGAAGTGAGAAATTACTTTAAACAATATCATATAGATTAAGCCCTATTTATAGTTACATACATGAAATACAAGACTTTTTGTACACAATTTTAGAAAAGGGAACTATATACATGAATTTACTATCACTCCATGTGTATATCATACTTATTAAGTTATCATGTTTTACATGTCAATTACAAGTAACAAATTGTATACAATCTATGTAAATGAGACAGAGTCCAGAGACATACTATCTGCAGATAACAACCCTCTCCATCACTGTTAATCACTGACTATTCATATTGCTATGCCCATAACCCCAACCTCGTCATTTGCAAGACAAGGTTGAAGGTGTTTGCCCTTGTTGCTTGCAAGATGTGGAAAGGAATGGGAGATGGGAGGGAAGGGGTGTGACAGCACTTGCCACCTGCAAGATGAGGAGAAAGGGTTGAGAGGGAGGGGGAGGAGGGGAAGGTGGGGACTGGGAGTTGATGAATGTGTCATTATGACAATGATGACAGTGGTAATGGTTGGTACATTAGTGCTTACAATGCTGTGTTGGTGCCATCAAATTGATGGGGGTTGCTGAGGCAGGAGGTTTGAGGTGGGTGGAGTGATAAGTGGGGACAGGGAGATGAGCTGATGGTGGGAGACTTACTGGTGGTTGGTGTGGCAAGTTGTTGACATCAGGACAATGGAAATGAGAGGAGAGAGGGTGAGAGTGGAAGATGTACACCCTGTCACTTGTGAGATGAGGGAGGAACAAGGCACTTGCCCTCATCACTTGCAAGATGAAGGCAAAAGGGTGATGGGGGAGAGGGGGCAAGAAGATAATGTGCTCACCCTTGCTACTTGCAGATGAGGGTGAGGGAGGAAATGCTTGCCCTTGTCACTTGCAAGATGACAAGAGGAGGAGAGGAGGTGCTCGTCTTGAGCTTGATGCTGCTATGCATGTCATTATGCATAGGGGAAGGGGGAAGACATGAGGGGATGGAAAGGGTGAAGGAGGGAAGGGGGAGTAGGGACATTGGTTATACACATCACTGGGGAGACAAGAGGGAGAAGAGGGAGTGCTAGAAGCCACACTTGTAATGTGCTTGAAGTTTCCATGCATGCCATTACACTTGTCACTTGCTAGACAAGAAGAGGAGAGGGGGTAGGGGAAGAAACTGCCATACTTGTCACTTGTGAGACAATGGTAACAGGCATTGTGGCACTTGGCACTATGTTTATCACCTAGAATGGGGAAGAGGAGAAGGGGATGAGAGTCAAGACAGGGCAGGAGAAGGAGGGAAGGCAAGGAGGAGAGAGGGGCCATGGGACACCAACAAAATTACATGTAATTCATCTGTGTTTGTATTTAACTGTGTACATGTCTATTGGTATTATGTGTTTGGCAGCAGCTTCTGTGAGAATTAGCATACAAATAATACCAATTAACATGTACATAGTAACATACAGATACATATATCATGTTTATATTTGTTGATATCCCACACAGCTGGTACACATCATCATGTCACTGACATTGTCACCATTACTGTCACTGTCACTGTCACTGTAAGCATAATGCTGCATGGTTTCCACTCTGAAGTCTTTCTGCTTGTGAACACCTACATTACTCACACTCCCTCAATAGAAGTCTTATACTCATTAATAGTCTCTACGCCTTCTCATTCTGCTCTATCTATGGCTTCACCACATTCACATGCTTTTGTTCCCTTCACATGCAATGCAGCTGTTCCCTGGCACCATGCCTGCTGGCAGGCAACTTCTCATCTTCAGGTCTCAGGCCTCAGTACTCAGCAGTCAAGACTTGAAGATGGCTGTAGATTGACAATGAACAGTAGCATTCCCAGCTCCCATGGTTTGTTTGGTTGTGACTTGCTTAAGGGTGAGTACTTTCTGATTTTTCTTTCATTTTTTTTTTCAATCATGGCATTCATCTGGAGGAGCTTGAAGAAGGGAACATGAGAGGCCAACAACTTGACATCAGCTTCAGCCTGTATCCATCTAGCTTCTGCTGCAGCAAGCCCATTCCCCTCCTCTTCCAAAATCCACAACTCACTTGCACATGCAGCCTTCAACCCCATGCACCATTACCAACATCAAGGGCTGGGCTTGCAACACAATAGCCACTTGCATCCAGGCATTC
Organism: Cyathus striatus; assembly: GCA_025738555.1. Lineage (NCBI taxonomy): Eukaryota > Fungi > Basidiomycota > Agaricomycetes > Agaricales > Nidulariaceae > Cyathus > Cyathus striatus. The sequence goes on along the minus strand of JAOVFP010000010.1, from coordinate 1,424,774 downwards.
AATGCATTCACCAAGTTTCCCCCCACCTCCCCTTTCAAGCAAGATGAAGGCAAGCTCCTCATGGTGTTAGTAGGAATCACCACCTTGGAGCCTGTAGGACTTGCAGTAGGCTTGATTGCATTGGGAAGCATGATGAGCAGCTTGTGGATATGGACAGAGGAAGTGGACTTTACCTGCAGCAAGTCTATCACAGTGTCATGATTCAATATGCATGTATAATGGCCAAATTCAACTGGTTTGTTCTTTTCTTTTCTTTCCCTTCTCTCTGCTCATTAACCAGTCTGCACAGCATCTTCCCTAGTATCAGGGAACCTTCTTCAATACCTCACCATGACTCTCACTTGCCAAATTCTCACCTTCACACACTCCTGGTCCCTCACCCTCACAGTATCATCATAACTGCCCTCTCACTTCTCATCTCTTTGGTCCATTGGAATTTGGCTGTTATGTTAGCCTGCTTGAGGCTCTCATGAAGCTTGCCCCACATCTCTCCCTCATGTGAAAGTGGTTTATCTAGTGGTTTAGTTAGTGTAATGTAGTTGGTACAGCATGTGGCTTGGAGTAATTGTAGTAGATTCATGTATATATTATTAGCTTTGTTCAAATAACTATTTTATTTCATGTAGGAAACCATAAACTGGCTAATCTAAATGGTGTCATTTAGATCAACATCTCACTTAGAGGTGATTTATGCAGAAAAAGAAAAAGTTGCACTGAAAGAAAGTTGAACAAAAAAAAGTTGTGCTGAAAGAAAAGTTGTGGCCTTGTATAAAAAGTTGTGCTGAATAACCCCCCAAAAAGTTGCACACTCACCAAAAAAAAGTTGCACAGCACAATAAATGTGCACTTTGACACTCATATGACATGACTGTTAAACACAGATGGCAGTAGAATCTTCTCTGACAATATACCAACATTCAGATAGTTCATCTTAAGTTTGAACCCCAGTCAAAAGTCAGTCTAGGAAGATTGAGCCATATCCATTGGGATCTGAAGACTATATATCACTAGATCTCACCAGAAAATATAGAATACATAGATTTTTTTCTAGTGAGATCTAAGTATGTTGAGGGTAATCTAGTGCCAAGGAAAGTCCAATTTTCCTAGCTGTTGTTTTCTGGCTGGGTATAGTGACATCTATTCATATTGTAACCAAATTCTAGCTGCATCTTAGGTCATTTAGGCACATCTAATGAACATATTTATGTTAAAATTTGTATATTGGAAATATTTTTAGGGACATCTATTGGTATCTAAGTAATTATAACACTATCTACTTTATGAACCACTTCTCAACCACTTGTGCTATGTGCTGCACATGAAATATGAGTGAATATATTAACAATAAAAAAGTTATTATAGCATACCTTGCATACACATGTGCATCAGGTGTGCCTCACAGTGCAAAACCACTCCTCAAACTTGACTTCACAGCCACTACTAGCAACCAGAGCTGAACCCTTCCAATAGATCATTGTACACAAAGAAATGCAAGAGTGGAGGGCTGAATTTGGGCTGAATGGTGAAGTGTAGCAGTGAGGGTGATGTGGATGTGTTGTGTTGTGTGTTGACATGATGATCTTTGCAGTTCCATTGAGGTGAGTACTGTGTTGCAATACACAAGAAAAAAACCAATAAGGCTGATATATAAGGCAGAATTGCAACTGTACCATGTACCTTACAAAACAAGCCTTACATCCATGCTTCACTACAGGGGCCTTACGGGCTGGGGGCCTGTCAGCCCCCCAGACCCCCCGCTTCTTCATACCAGTTTATTCTACTTCAAATTATGTACTGTTATTAAATATATGTATACATTATAAATATATTTAGGTTTGTAATAATACTTCTGGATACACTATATTTGAAGTAACTGCTCTATCACTATTTTCATTCCAAATTACTTTGATATTTCTTACTGATGTTACCCTAGAAACTGCAACATAAAATTGCCCATGAGTAACAACTGAAGTTCTAAAATCCAGTCCAACATATTTGACAGATTGTCCCTGAGATTTGTTGATTGTCATTGCAAAGCATAATCAAAGTGGAAACTGATGTCATGTAAACTTGAATGGCACCTGTGATTCAGTTGGAGACAACTTCATACATGGAACAAACACAGTTGTCCCCTTTTATCCCCAGTCAATAACCTTATTTCTATTACTCTTGATGTCATGTGTGTGATAATTCCTCTACTTCCATTGCAAACTCCTTGAGAAGGATTAAGATTCCAAAGTGTCATTACAGGACATCCCAATTTCAGCTCTAAATGTGCCAGTGGTAGTCCAGAGCAATTGATTGCATTTAGATATTCAACTGGATAAAGAAGTTCACCTCCATGAGCTTCTGGATTATTATCATCAATTTTATCAGCACAGTAAAAGGTTTGAGTTTCCCCAGGAAATTGCTCCAGTAATTTTTTGTTAAGGGCATCAACATCTTCATTATGACTTGAGAGAATAGTGTGATCTGAGAAGTATCCATCTGGCTTTGGCTCTTGACTATCAATATTTGGATAGATAAAATTGATCAATGAATCCACTGTATTATCTGGACATTTGAAGCTGTTTGGAAGAGTAATCTCATCAACTTGACCATTTCGACCATGACCAACATCCAGCTGCCATTGAGCAAAGATTCACTCCTCTTCATTGGCAACATCAAGTCGCATATTTTGGTGTAAATGAAGAACTTCAATGTGGTCCCATAGTCATGACTGTCTAAGACATGCACCAACAATTTGAAGTCTGGAACCTTTATCAATAACTGGAAGAATTTGCTGAAAGTCTCCTCCAAAAACTACAGTCAATCCTCCAAAAGGGTTGTTATTCTTTCTCAAATCTTTGAAAGTTCAATCAACTGCCTCATGAATATGGTGGTGCATCATGGGAGCTTCATCCCAAATTACCATATCAGCTTCAATAATAAGTTCTGCAAGCTCTGACTGTTGTGGAATTCTGCATGTAGAAGTCTCATCAATTTCCAGAGGTATTTTGAATACTGAATGTGCTGTTTGTCCTCCCACAATAAGCAATGCTGCAATTCCTGATGATGCCACTACAATTACTATTTTATCCCTTCCTCAGAGGAAATAGCATAGTGTGTTATACACATAGGTCTTTCCAGTACCTCCTGGTCCATGTAGAAAAAATATTTCTCCAGTTCAGTTGAGAACTGCCTCTACAATTCTGTCAAAGGCTGCACATTGATCCATGTTCAGAGTCGGTATTCTTTGTTCTGCTAAATGTGTCTGTTCAGCATGATTGTACCATTAATCACCAATAAGACGATTTTCTTCCATGTGCTCCCAATTATCCTGTGGAAGTGGCATTTCTTCCCAGTCAGAAAGTGATTTTCCTGAGTGTCTTAATATTTTTTCAATCTTATAGAGTCCATAGTCATGAATATTCTCATCAGTGAGATCTCTGTTTGGATAGTGATTTTGAATACTGTGTCTGAGGTCATCACAGATATTGTCACAGAACTCAGTCCATAGTTCAGATGGCTTAGATGGACTACAGTCATGTAGAATAGCAAAAAATAAATATTGCAGTTGACTGCCAGTTTTTATATGAGCTGCATCACATAGACACTCTTGCCACTCATTATCATCTTCCAGAAGACCTCTTGCTAAACATGCAGCTCGAAAATTTGGACAAAGAACACCATCTACAGTTCTTAAATCTTCAAAAGAAGTAGCTCCTTTCACTGTAGTCAACAGTGTACACAAATAAAATCTCTCTCCAGCAGTAGGGTGAATATAGTATATGCACCCAATAGCAAAACCTTTCTGGCATGGTGTCCATTTACATTGAGTTGCATTCCACACAAACTTGTTTGGCATATCCTGATATAATAAAGTGCATGCCTCAGGATGGTCTACATTGGCTTGAAAGTATGCTGTGAGTGTAGTATCTTGTTCTGAAGCTTGTTGAACAACTTCCTGTAAATCTGCAGCTGTTTGATCAAAGGTAACAGTCTGTTGATTAGGAAGGTGTATTGCAAGTCAAATGACATTAGGAACTTTATCATGTAGTCGAAAAAAGTATAAATGCCAGACAGCCTCAGGAGCTGATACATAGCAAGCATCCAAGTATAATTTGGGCTCATCCTGAGCTGTACCAAATTTCACAGTGGTGCAATCATGTCCCTTGTAAATGTACTTGTAGATATATTTGATTGCTTTAATAGAAGAAATGCATTCAATATTGATATGACAATAATAAAACCATAGTAGAAATAAGTTTTGAGGAACCACCCAACAGTTATCAACTTCTGTGCCATTTGGAAGCTTGTATTTTCTTCCTGGCCTTCTTCTAAGCTTTGCAAAAGAATCCTCATTAATAACCATAATGGTTTTGGAAATCCTTTTGAACACCATCCATCTTTCATGCATCTGGCATTTGGATTATTGGGACCACATGGTTCATGGATCATAAATTTCATAACCAAATCATGAAGTTCTGGATGTGTGTCTGGATCAGGAATTTCAGCATTAAGCATACTATCAACATCCTCAGCAGTTTGTAACTTTGCATCAGGAGCCAGAAAGACAATTATATGCATGTGTGGTAATCCATGCTTTTGAAATTCAATAGTATAGACATATGCAACTGCACGACCCAGAATTCCTTCTTTATATATGTGGTGGATGAGATCAGCTTGCATTTGACAGAATATATGGACTACAATATCAGGATGGTCATTGGGTGTTAGTCCTGAGCCTGCTGCTTCCAAAGCATCTTTAACATCTGGATGACTTGGATTCATAGTAACAGTGATAAAGAGATCAGCTCCATGATAATAATGATTGATAGCTAATGCATTTTGACAGTTCCACAGCAGGCAAGACTATTTTATTCTAGGAGTGATTATGATACATATCTTGGATACATTTTAACAATTTTTTACTGTACAGAATTTTAAATCTTATAGCACTAATCTCTGCTATAAAATCCATGAATTATTTTAAATTTCTGACAGCCACATTTCTATTAGAATACCTTGTAAAATTTTAGATATTTTGTGTATATACAAGAGAAAACTACTTTAAATTTTGTGAGGGAAAGTACTGTTAAGATAATCTCAGAATATTTTACATCTTTAATCAATAATTAACACATTTCTTGCATATTTTCATCAGCTGGATATACACAGAGTATTAACTGTTTATTTTAAATGTTATGGATATATTTTATAAAAATTAACCAGCAGAATGTTTATACTTGTGGTTCACAAAATATTCGCAAAATATACTTTGAAAATGTATAATATTATGTCAATATTCTGCGGATTACAAGTTATAAAATTTAAAATATTCTGTTGCTTAATATGTCTAGAATATGTTCAGAATATTTTAAATTAATAGACTGATTTTTGTCAATACTTCCTCTAGCAAAATATAAAGTAGTTGTCATTTAATAATCTCTTATATATACACTTAATACTTTAAATAAATAGAATATATTCTATATATATTCTGCTGATGATAATATGCAAGAAATATGTTAATCATTGACTGAAAATGTAAAATATTCTAAGATTATTCTGACAATACTTTCCCTCACAAAATTTAAAGTAGTTTTCTCTTGTATATACACAGAATATCTAAAATTTTATAAGATATTCTAATAGAAATGTGGCTGTCAGAATTTTAAAATAATTCATGCATTTTATAGCAGAGATTAGTTCTATAAGATTTAAAATTCTGTATAGTAGAAATTTGTTAAAATGTGTCCAAGATATTTATCATAATCACCCCTGGAATAAAACAGTCTTGCCTGCTGTGTTCTGTATCATATACCTTGCACCACCTGTAAAGGAAGAGGGAAGAATAATTCTCTGGCCAATGTCACTACCCTGAACATTTTCATTAGCTGTAACAGCATTGACTAAGGTCTGGTATGATTCTGCACAGATTGTCCTTTGATTAAATGAGATCCAATTTAAGCGACATTGCTCACAGCATGCCCATATATCAACAATAAATTCATGAAATAATTTTCTTGAGAGGAATAAATGAAGTTGTTCCCCTACTCTTGGGTGTAAATAATAGCGAAAATATTCAGCTTGAGAAACATGTTTCCATTTTTGAGGATGAATATTATTTTCCTGCTCAGGGTTTAGAGCATCCATAAACTCTACATCATCCACCTCCTGATTGTTTGCATATTTAATTTCTGGATGCCAAAGCAGTTGTCCAGTTGTCAGCAATAGTGGGTAATGCAGTGTCCAGTAAAGTGGATTAACTTCACTAATTTGCATTAGTGTTCCTCCACATAGATGCAAAATAATGCTTCTTGAGTTTTCCAGTTGATCACCATCTCCAGGTAGTATAGCAGTGTAAGGAGTAGACTTGTCTGAAGGTTGTACAATAAAGTACGGAGAGTGACAGCGTCCGTCTGTCACTTGTGTTCTAAATGAGTTGTCGAGTTTGTTGTAAGGTGTTGAAGTAGAGTACAAGTCTTATAGAATTATTAAGACTTGTATGGGATTTTAAGAGAAGTAGTGAAGGTGTTTTTGAAGTGTTTGGGGTAGAAAATGCGAAGTTAGCTAAAGTTCTTGCCTGTGCAAGAGCTTTAACTAGTAATGAAGCAGAGCAGTACTGAGAATTAAGCAGATAAGAACAGAAGTACACTAATCTTCTACAGCTAGAAGCTTAGTGTGAATAACAGATGAAAGGTAAGTGTGAATCAAACTGGAATTGACTTAGGGATGTAGCTACATGAGGGGGGTTTATATACTTTTTGATACTACCTAGGTAGAAATATGTACCATGATTAATAATATAATAAGTAAGAGTGATTTGTAGCAAAGGAGTAAAGATAAAGGTAGAGGAATAAAGAAAAGAGGAAAGGAATATGTATAAAGGGCGCGTGGCGGCATCGGAAAAGGTAATATTGATGCGAGCGCTTTGCCGTACATTTTAATTGGTCAGCGCTAAGTCATGTGCCTTTCATTTTGGGAAGGTACGGTGTTAACTTTGGCGCGTCGGTTTTAGGATATTACTTAGCGCATTAACTTTAGCGCTTGCTGAGTAATACTTGATTGATTAGTAATGATGCGGACTTCATCAAAATTTTGTAATGATCTTCGGAATAATCGAGGTGTGGAATATTGATAGTGTGCCGAGATCAGGGTACAGTGGGTAAGGTATGTTTTAATTGGTTAAGGTAAGTACAGGGACCAGCAGACTATGTATATTAGGTAGTTTTGTACATAGGCCAGCAGGGTTCCCTACAGCAGCAATCTCATTAACAGTTGGATTATTATATCGACATTGATCAGTTTGAGGATTAGCTATAAGAGTAATCAAACAGTTTTCATTAGGTCCCATATGTTGAGTACGATCTCTGGCTTGCTGGTATAATTGAATGCCAGGATGATCACGCATTAACATGTGCTGTAATGCCAGCATAACATGATGAAGACATTCTCCATTTGCAGAATGAGCATCTATTCACCTTTGTGCAGTTTCCTGTTCAGTTTCTGATCCATCATGGATATATGGCTGGGCATATCTTCTATTCTGACTCTGTTCAGGGTAGAGAGATCCAGAAAAATGATAAACTCTTCCCTGAATTCTGAAGGTATATGAACCACCATGACCCATTACACTTCAATCAATATCACCTGCTGCCATTGATGTCATAGCTAAAGCACTATTATATTGTCTGATCAGTTTACAGAAGTTTTTGAGTTGGTATTATTTCCATGCAAATAATTCTGTAGTTCAGGAGGGGCAGGCTCCCATTGTGGCAATTTAATTTTTCCTGAAAAGCAGCACATGCCAAACTTAGGGTGTAATTTTGATGATTTAGCTAATCATTCCTTTTCCCAATGTAAAGCTCCACAATCAGGACAAATTATCTCCATTTTTCCAATGGTAAACTTTGGCCAATTAGGATTATAAGGTGAATTCACCTGGGAGGTATGGGAAGATCATACATAGGCAATAGAACTGGATCAGCAAGAATGGGGAGTGCCCATTGAATATTCTATAAAGCAATAAATGTTAGAATTTTAAAATGTAAAGTATTAATGATATATGCACCTGAACAATATCAGGTTGTGCAGCAGGTATTGGAGCTGCTGGATCAACACCTGGAGGATTCCAATGATGAAATTGTAATGGAGCCTGAAATATATATTAAATCTATTATTGATGAATATATGTATTAATTAAACTTACAGGATTATCATTCACATTTGGATTTATAACAGGATTAACCCATTGTATGACACCTTCTCCTCTTCCTCTTCCTCTTCCTCTTCCTCTTCCTCTTCCTCTTCCTCTTCCTCTTCCTCTTCCTCTTCCTCTTCCTCTCCCTCTTCCCCTACCTCTGAGGGTAGGTTCAGGATTATTGTTGTTCTGACCTCTTCCTCTTCCTCTGCCTCACCCTTGACCTTGACCTTGACCTCTTTCTTGGCCTCTACCAACAGGTCCAACAGGATCAGGAGGAATGTTATTTTTGCCTCTGCCTCTGCCTCTACCCCTACCTCTCCCTCTGCCAATAGGCTCAGGAATAGGGAGAAGTCTGGTATGCATTGCAGCAATATCTGCAGGAAGATGCCTGTATTGAGGAATGGCAGGTGAAACAGGAGGCTCAGGTATGCACCTATTTTCAGGACTGTCCAATGTATGTGCATCACACTCAGCTTGACACACATGAGCACATGCACATTCAGGTGTTGCTGGAGGTGTGGACCTTTTACATATGTTAGTAAGTTCAAATACACATACACAGTTTTACATACATAATTAATGTAGTGCTATGTAAACAGAAAAAAGTTCACTCTGATCCAGCTGGGCTATCCCAATATTATCAAGAAATAGTGAAATTGGTGTGAACATCAGTAGTTGATAGTGGAGCTACTTCCAATAGGAAGGGGTAGTAACACACACTACACCAATCTCCCTACACACTGTGCACAGAGAGCAGTCCCAACTCTACTAAGTAGAGCTGTGTAGCAACTGGCAAACACCCATAAAGGGAGGCCAGGGAAGTAGGACTTCACTGTACTTCACCTTGGTCTACTAATTCTCTTAATACTATAATGCCTAAGACGGCTGCAGCAGATATACACTTTTTTTATACACAAACTGAATTTATTTTTACTGTTGGAAAAGTCCAGACAATAAAAACAAATAATTCAAGAGAACCAAAAGGTTCAATCTCAATTTAGAGAAGATCCTGTAAAAGGGAGCTATGTAAAAACTTTGGAATTACCAAAGTTTCCAGACAAAACAGGGTGAATGATAATAAGAACAGTTCCAGCTGTTTAAAAAATAAAAATATAAGGATTTTTAACGAATTTATCACACTAAATGACTTACTGTATGATGAGGGTGGGGTGTGTCAAAGTGGGAGTGAAGGAAGAGAAAGAACTGAGCTGAAATACTGCCTGCATGTTTCAATGTGGCTAAAGCATGGCTTGTGAACACTTATCACTGATTAACTCTGGGCACTTTTTATGTTGACTAATCAAAGCTGCATGTTCCCAGAGTGCGCTTTTCAAATGCTGACTAATCAAAGCCACATGTTCAATTGCAGGCATTGGGATGATTACATAATCTACTTTCATCTACTTTATTATATACTTGTTTAGTTTAGTGTATTTCCCTTAAACAAATCTCCCATGTGTTTTCTAATTATATATTGATATACAAGCCTGTCACCATGACATAGGCTGGTTCTGCTGGTATAGACACTCTTTCTTGGCCTGAGCATGACATCCTCCCTCTTTAGAGAAAGAGTCTGAGAAAAGGGAGGGAGCAGGAAGGAGTTTGAGCTTAGAAGAGGGGAGCATTGGAAAGTTTGGCAGTTAGTGTAATGTGTGAAGTACAAAAGTTAGTGGGAGGGAAAGGAAGAATCTGTTGCATGCTGCATGTAAATGGTAGTTTATACTAATGGAGAAGGAAACAAGAGCCTTACGTGACAGTTTTCACACCATATTGTTTATCCTAGACATCCCTCAATATGCTTAGATCATGCCCAGAAAAAGTGGGAAGAGCATCTCACAAGTTTGACTGTTTAAAGTTGCCAAGACCTTGAAGCTTGAATTGTCACTTGTAAGTCACTTAGCAATATATTTCTAGATGTCACTAGCTTTCACTAGACAGAAATCTAACAGCTATATCTTGTTTGATGTGGCTCAATATTGCTAGACCAACTTTTGACTGGGTTTGAACATTTGTACAGCCCAAGCAATAAGTGATAAGCACCCAAATGCAAGACACACCTTGCCCTTGATTAAATATTGAGTTTTTTAGTACATATTATGTTCAATTGATTTGCAACTGATTATGATAATTATTTTCACATGTTATATTTCTGTCTTTTACATAATAAGACAGTTATTTTTTACCCTTGTTATGTGTGCTACAGAAATTTCATTCCATGTTCCTCACTTCCCAATATTATCTTGTCCCAATTTGGTCCCAATCTCTTACCAAACTCTTCAAAAACTCTTCCTCTTATTTTCAGCTACCAAATACTGGGAGGCTGATGCCAAACAACTTCCACTACATATTTGCTTTGTATTCACTGTTGATTGAACTTGATTTGCTGTTGATTTGCTATTGCAGACTCACATCTTGATTGCATCGTTTCAACTGCAATGCACCTTGCTTACATCTCATGTCTTCTCTCTAGCTTCCTTCCTAACTATTTCTCTCTCTAGGCCTGTATACTAAATCCTCAATCCTTGAACTAATGACTGGATGCCTCCAACCTGCGAATTCTCAAGATTACTTATGACTCTGTTGGGCTAGGGCATAGTACTAGGGTGAGCCAAGATCATCTCTTCAAGACTCTGTTCCACAGAGAATCAAGATGGACATTTGCTACTGCTAGCTATGATGACTAGGATACTTCCCTCTGTGTATGACATTCCACACCATGGAAGGATCAGGACCTTGCTTCGAGGTTTTGGGGTTATTTTTATCAGTTCGTCTATAATTCCGACCCCAATGATCTCCATGAGCCACATCCCTGACACTATTGCTCACATGACAAGACTTTCAATTCAGAACTCCAATTTCCAGTACCCCACAGCCAAAGACTAAGTATCCCAACCAACACAAATGTCAGCAAGTCACCCCTAAATATGGAGAATGATACCATGGCAGCACCCCCTTGACACAGAAATGCTGCAAGTGGTTGGACATTCATTGAGCCTCAGAATTTTGGTGGTCTTGCTATGGGACAGTGCCAGAGGGAACCAGGGGCTGAAAACTCTTAATGTTTTTATGTCATTTTTGTAGGTAAAAACTGTGAGGCCTGAGGTAAGAAGACAGTATGGATATACCAAGGTACAGAAATTAAACCACACATCAGGAAAACATGTGGAACTTTAAGGTGTCTTTAGAGGTCTTTCAAAATACACAAAAGACAAAAAATACTCATATAGATGCTAAAGTACAAAGACATTGACATCTTTCCAATGCCAGGTCAATTTTCTTTAAAAGCAGCAGGTATGTCTTTTAAGGTATTTCTGTCTTTCCAAATACTGTGAAAGACATTAGCAATTTTCGATGTTCTCTGCTTAGATTATATACATATGATGTTCTCTTGTACAAGATACAGAAAAATAAAACATATTATTGTGGGGTGCTACATCCAAAACACTATGTATGTTTTACCAACAACGAAATATTGACTTCATCTTAATTCCCACTCTGCCACCACTAGCCCTTTCATCGACATCTACTACCTATAGCTCTTGCATAACCTTGGAACATATTCAAAATCATTCCAAATGTTGTTCAAATCACTTGTCCTAAATGTACAACTCTAAGTCCAGTGCACCCCTTAAAATAATGTTGAGCATGTACCATATCTTCCATATCTCACCAGTCTTCCAACCCTTACAACAAGAAGCACCCACATTGAAAGCCGACATCTGGGTAAGGATATTAGCAAGAAAGCGTGATCCGTAAAAAGGAGTGACCTGAACAACGACAACACAGCATGGCATGGCATTGGTAGCATACACTGAGAAAGATACAGACATCATACAGAGTTCATACTGAGATACCCAGGATGAACGAGAAAGAAGCCCATCAGACACTGCTACAGAGTTAGAAAACAGTCAAATGAGGCAGCTTGTCGCAACAGAGGTGAACACAGAAGCAGCCAGAAAATAGCCAGGCACAGTGACAAGAACTTGAACTGTGAAAAGGAATGAAAAGGAAAGTTGTTGACACAGGATTTTGAGGGACATCCATGGATGAAGTGGGGCGAGGGCTGGTGAGGGGGGAAGAAAGTGGACAAGGGGGGAAGAAAGCGGACAAGGGGGGAAGAAAGCGGACAAGGGGGGAAGAAAGTGGATGAGGGGGGAAGAAAGCAGACGAGGGACATTCAGCACTCAGCAGTTGGATCCAAGAATTCATTAGAGCGGAGCTTCAAATAACATGGTCTGGACTCTGCTTGACCAATGCTAGACTATGCTGGAGCACAAATATATTAATAAATGCAGAAAGGTATATGTATGAACTTTGAAGAATTTTGAAGTTATGTTGAGAGTCGAGGCAGTACATACTGCATTCCCACATGTTAATATAGAGCTCTCCCGGTTAATGTGACGTACGTTGATGCCCGTAAGAATATGCCATTCCGAGAAGGAGACTCAGAGAAGTGCCATTTACTATTAGTCTCGATCCAAAAACGACCTCGCTTGCGTGGACGGTCTTGTACCAAAGTAGGGGTTTTGACAGGGCAATGTAAAACAAACAAACAAGCATTTATCCGAAATGTAGTGATCCCTTACATAAGCCATCCCATAGTAATTGATGAAGTCAGATTTGAAGTCATTCTTGCATTTGAATGGTACAGATTTGTCTGCACCTTTTGGCACGTATACTTCTATATGCTAACTATTTATTCATAAAATTTACATAGGATGGTGGTATTCACACTGGGACACATTTCCTTTCTCATAATTCCATGAGCTGGAGTTGAACCCGAGGCCACAGATATGATTTACTTCGTTATTTTACATTGCCCTTCACTTTCCCTACTTTCGTCTAAGCCCCTCTCACGTTTCGTGGTCGGTCTATATCCGGAATAGACCACGTGAAATCGTGGGAGGGGATTTGATGAGCCTAATTTACTATAGCTTATTGCTGTATTGAGCAAATTGCGGCCTTAGACTAGACATTCCAATACTACACAGCTTATTATCATAAAATTATTTACTTTAACCATCTAACATATATCTAACACCATTGATTAAAGCACCCCAATAAAATTAAATACAGAAAATCACGCAAAGACAGGTTAAATACTACTAAAGACATTCAAATCTAAAGACGAAAATATGAAACTCGTGCTGTAAAGACAAAGACGTGTGAAAGATCCACGTGTCTTGCTGATGCAGTAAATAGCAGTTAATCTTTGATTGGTCTTACAATTCATCGAATTATTGCTGTTGAATTGGGGAATGTTCACACTTTCTCAACTCCTTTCTGTTGCAGTCCCTTCAGTATAATTGACTCATACTTCTATGTGTCAAGCTCAAGCTCAGGAATGCGCTCCGGGACACACATGCGGGGTTTAAGATGGCGCCCATGTTTGTTTACGCACTGTGCCTTCCGCCATTATACCACATGACACTGTACTGATTTTCATCTAACCAGTGCTCAGGCCGTCAGTGCAAACGTCGGAACTATCGATGCTGCTTGTGATAATTTGACAAATTAAACGGGGTAATAACGTCTATTTTGGTTATATAGCCACCTACATGATCTCTGTAGATTATTTTCTCGGATTTTGTTGCCACAACTATCAGGCGAGTTATGTCGTAGCGTAAGATGGTGGCAATCGTTTCTATAGCCCTGCAAGCCCCGAAATCAGAAATCCTGTATACAAATGATTGAGGATATGTTCGTTTGATTGTATGTAAGATGGGAAGTATAAATAAATCAGACTTCGTGTTGTCTTGTTCCATTATTGACGCTGTTTAGTACTTCGGTTAAAAAGGGAATCAAAATAACTCCAGCATCAACTTTATTGATGGTTCTTCAACGCATTGCTCTCACAGATGTTAAGCATCTCAGTTTTATCCGATACGTACAATCATATGTGTATTCCATAGCAAAAACTCTGTTGAGGCTATTAGTGACTAGTTGCACTAGCTACTATCCTCCAACCAATATAGTGATATCTAGTGCCACTATATCTTATTCTAGCTGTATCTTGCATTGTTGAAGCATTTCTGAGGGATTTGTACAGGTATAAAATTAAAATTAAAAGCACATATATTTCTACTGGGGTACATTTAAGGTAGAACATCGAGGATGAATTGATTGTGGACAAAAGTATTGCCAGGAGTCAAAGTTGAAGTGGGGATATGGGGAAGCTGGGAGAAGTCCTCGCTGGTTCTGAGTTCACTTACCACATTAGTCAAAATGAGTACATTTCAAGAAGAAAAGATACTATGCCACACACCTATGAAAGACCACTTCAAGTCGTGTGGTGTTGCTCGCAGATAGATGAAGATAAGGTGGATTTGACAAAAGTCAGTTGTGGGTTGTTTGAATTTTGGCACACGAGAAAATGACTAGGTTAGTGAGTAGATTCACTGAGAAACTACAGTACTACGTGACGAGTATATAAACGAATAGAGTCCACAGTTGATACCAAAAGCAAACATATTTACACTTCATAATTTTTAGCTACTGCTTTACAGCACTGACTCATTCCAACTGCGGGGAGAGTAACACGTAGAACACATGTTTCAGCAGAAGACAATTCATTCGCCATATTATCCACAAATATTTTTTGTCTTAAAACCAGGTTTGTATCAGTGGATGCCTTTCCGTAGGAATCTATTACGAATGTGTCTATTTCATTGCGTATTCCCGTAGCCAATTCTATTATCAACAGATAAATGGCACCTGTGCCGTAAGCCCGACATCTTCTAATCTATAACAGGAAGGCCAAGGATATGTAAGTGTCCTAAGCGAGCCTTAGCGAGGTTTATTCAAGGTTTCAAAATCTGGCGAGGGATCCTGAGGCCTCTACAGACTTCAGAATCTATGAATGTCTGTAAAGGCCCCACTTGAGTTACGCGAAACTAAGCGGACATCGGCATCTCGGCGAACAGTGATCTATTCAAATCGATTCAAAATAGACTCCTACGGAAAGGCATCCAGTATGTGTACCAACTACCAAGTAGTTGAATACATGTTTTGACGGAAAGTTGCATGTCAATTGTATTCAAATTGTACGTATTATTAGTACTCATAATTACGTACTTATGAATGTAAAAATAAAATAGGTTTCGGATGTTATTACGTTTCTGATGCCCTTTGGGACTTCGGTCATCAATCGAAGTATGTTAAACATCTCGACAGCATCAGCAAGTTCAAATTTTCGTGTTTCTCACAAAATATAATGGGTGAATTGCTGTAGTAAATTACTGCGCAGCTCCCATAGCACCCCGGTGTTTACTGCAATGAACGAGCTCATGGAACGCATGGTTCAGCAGAAATACATCTAGATATGTATTAAATTCTCATGTGTAGACAATGAAGTCATGCTTTAAAGCCAAGATCAGCCATCAAAATGCTTGGTATCAGATATGTATTCCATACTTATCACACCGTTATACCCGCCACGAGGTTCCCAAAAATCCAAATCACACACTTAACAATTTCAAGTTGACTCGTCCCCGAGACCCACGAGAACTACTCAGAAAAAGTATATATTAGAATCTCACGCAGTCAAAAAGTCCTTGCGCTCATCTGACTCATTTCGGGGAGGCAAAGAGGTATAAAAGAAGGCAGGGGTCAATGCACTTCCTCTATTGTCAAGATATCTCTTCTGACAACACGCACCCCTTTTTCCATCGCTTTCATCTTTCGTCACCTCTCAGATTCACTATGTTCCGCGTTGCAGCTTTTATTTTGACTGCCGTCCTTGGTACGTTTAAAACCAAGTATAGCAATTTACCTTTCAATAAACTAATCGTTAGTGGCCCAGTCGCCGTGGTCAATGGTCAAATCAGCCCATCGTGTACGAGGACATACACTGTTCAGCCTCACGACTTCTGTGACTTGATCTCTGCCAAAGAGAACGTATCTACGTATGTGTACCAAGTCTACAGGAGTTTATTTGATTATTAACATATATTTCGACAGTTACCAATTAGCAACTGTAAATAGTGGTATCATTAATGCCGATTGTACTAATATATTTGTTGGGGAGGTAATTCATCATCACGGCCTATTAGGTACATGTCGTAGCTACCGTCAATTGACTGGTCCTTTTCTTCTAGGTACTTTGTTTGGGTCTTCAAGGACAAGACTGTACCCAAGTGTCCGTTGTTCAACCCACGGGGGATTCCTGTACTAGCATCGCCAGTGCTGCTGGAATTGACATCACTACTTTGCTTGATAATAACCCTAACGTTGATACTGACTGCACCAACATTTATCCCGGAGAGGTATGTGATCCCTCTTGTATTAATTGTATTATTTTTACGATTATCTCTTCAGGTTTTATGTGTAGCACCGACTTCTACCTCCAACTAAGTACGAGTGGGTGTAATAAGCCTTTATGGTGGGATGAATGAGTAATAAATAGTAAAAGGGTTGAGGTATTGCCATATGCATACTTAATTCTGCAGCCTAGTAAATTATGTATATGTTTATATCTTAAGGTTGTGAATTTTTGAAATGTCACGAGAGTTTAATGCGTGTCCCGGTCCTTATGCACATTTAGCGTGTGACGGACGTAACACGACTTCGCTTGAGCAAGCATAGTTGCTGCCGAATATGCCGAATATGGCTTAGCGAGCGCTACCGAAATATAATTTTAATTTAGGATTCAGATTTCGTGCTTCCCCTGCATGATGCTATATCTCAGACACTAGACTTCCGTGAAGCCCCCATAATACGGAGTACCACAATACTTATCACTAAAGCATATTCCGACCCGTTATACTATTTCCGTTAAGCACGTGAACATCCAGCACAATAATGACTCTGCTCTATCGCTTCGCACCAACAGGAACATAATACAACCCTTCTTATCATCAGAATTGTATATTTTGTTGCTGAAGTCCTACCTTTAGCTGAAAGCAAATTAAGAAAGAAGGAATCATGAAAGCTACTTTTATTTTTGGACGCTGATTAGACGGCATCCGTGAGGACACCACGTAACACCGAGCGTGAAGCATAGGGACTTTCATCGGTATCGTTCGATATCATTTGCTAAGATACTCCCTAATGCTATATGTTGCACGTGTTTTCTCGATTTATGAAAACTATACTGTAGCACCTTTGGACGCATGCAATCGGCACATAGCTGAAGAAGTGTAAAACGAAAGCCTAACGGTACTTGGGAGTGCTCTATGTAAGTAGTCTTTCAAGGCACTACCAGGCTCTCAGTGTTAGATTTTTCATACTCCTAATAAACGTGTGTCAGGTGTAAATACCGTATCCTTATTTTGGAAGCTCAAACGACCTTGTGGTCCCAGTCTACAGTGCACACTGGCCTTATACCACCGACATTCCCAGAACGAATATTTTACTTCCGCGTAGTGCAGTGAGTCAAGGTTGAGAAATTGCATAGCTCTTCCCCTTTTCGCATCACTTCACAGCAGCTTCCTATTAATATACCGTTACGCGTCTCAAAAGCAGTCCCTCAGCAAAAACTGCCACAGGAAGCATTTATACATACTATATAATCTGGGTCCATCTCCGATCGGGGGTGCTATTTATAGTTTACCGCATTCCGTACATGCATACGTACTTATCATCGAATTTCGGGGACTTCAGACCGCTTGTAAGCTTGCTTAACCACCCTACCCAAATAAGGGACGTGCGCCATACGGATCCCGCTATGATGCCCTAATTAGGCAGCAAGAGCGCACTCGGGCATAACACAAAGTGCGCTTTACGTTGATCCTCCGTTTGCATTGCCTCTATATCCTTGACTCGACGAGGGAACGATATCACACACTCCTGAGGCTTCTATCACCCGAGTCATGAAGTCTTTGAGTTTTAGCGATGGGTATAGCTGCTGGAGAGGAAGGAGAGGTATAAAAGGGAGCGGTGTTTCTCTCTTCAACTTCATTGTCCAGATATCTCTTCTGAAAACCAGCAGTTCTCATCTACCTATCTTTCGTGTTACATCTTGTATTTACTATGTTCCGCTTTGTTCAAGTCACTGCTCTCGTCTTAAGTGCCGTCCTCGGTATGCTGCAGGCATTTACATCTCTCGATGTCGCTGTTAACGTGTATGCCGCGTTTTAGTGGTCATCGTCAAGTCCCTGGCCATTCCAGACAATTGCGATAGGCAATACACCGTCCAGCTTGGAGATTTCTGTGATGGAATTTCTGCAGCTCAGAATGTTTCCACGTAAGCCTTCTGTTGGTGAGAATCTTCGGACTTTTTCAGTTAAATATTTATGTCAACAGTTACCAGTTGGCGACTGTAAATGCCGGTGTTATCAACTCGGATTGCTCCAACCTCTTCGCAGGCGAGGTAAATAACCCTTTCAATATAAAGAGTCGTTCGACGATATTCATCTTCTTTCACAGCCTCTTTGCTTGGGGATTCAGGGACACGATTGCACCCAAGTCTCCGTTGTTCAATCTGGAGACTCTTGCCCTGCCAATGCTAGCGCTGCTGGAATTATTGTTGCCACTTTGCTCAGCAACAACCCGAACATAGCTAGTGATTGTACTAACATTTATCCTGGCGAGGTGTGTGATTTTCTGTTTGCATTGAAGGCTAGTTTTAAGTGCATATCTTTCAGGTTCTCTGTGTTTCTCCTTCGACCTAAATGAGTATACTTGAAGGATCTGTTCGTAGAAGCTTGGAGGATATTGATACGACTAACTTTTTAGTTTACTTTATTTTGTTAGTAGTAGCACCACTAACGCGAAATGTATATCTTAATTTAGTACGAAGGGTGTGCAGATTTTCAGTATTAAAATAGGAAAAGTTAGCGATTGCAATTGGCTTTCAGAGACTGGGTTATGAGACTTCGATTGCAGTTTATAGTTAAAAACTCGGTCAATTAATATTCAATCCGGACTATAGTACTCAGTACTTCCAATACTAGTTAAAAACTTCAGATACTAATTTCAGAACATTGCTCTACAGTGAGAACGGAAGTACAGCTTGGGCGGTCCTTACATTATTTATTCTACAATCCCTAGATTATATACTGAAGCTCTATCCCTTTTGTTTGTAACAGTAAATACGGTACCATATACTATGTAATAGATAAGAAAACACGCGCCATAAGAGACCATGTGGTGCGGTAAAATGTCGGTATGGTACAATACTTGTCCAAGATGAGGGGACGACATTCGCTCAATGGACAAGCCAGTATCCTGAGTTGAAACGCCACCTAGCGTTGCTGGCCTGCGTGCTAATCTTAGACCACGCGCTTGTTTTAGCAAGCGCTCGGGTATAAATAGTTCCTGCGTTACTGGCTCTGTTTGCCGTTCATATTAATAGCGTGTGATCGCCTAAGCGCGATCCTTGGCAGTTTCATGCGCTACTACCCACGAGGTTTTGCACATGTCAATAGTGCCACTCTCTAGGTCGTTGATACAGGTACTACGAGACAGACTTCCTAAGAACATGGACTAGAGTGGTACTGGCCTAGGTAGCTCGATTGGGGATTTTTCTGGGAGCGTTTACATAGGTCGGCACATGGCGTGTCAGACTTCAATGCTGGAACACTATTTGCGGTGTACAAGATTGGTGCAACGGCTTTTATCGTAGAATAGTAATAAGAACAATAGTAAAAGAAGTAGCTTATTAGCTATCATGAGGTGAACATAGTATATTAAATAAGTGCAGGAAGCCGGATGCCCATTGATGTTTTCATACCCTTGGTCTGTATCAATGAGATACTTTGACTAGCAACACGGGTCTCAGCCCCAGCCCTTGTACTCATCCCTTAATAACGTATTTGTAGAAAATACTATAGTTGGCAACTCGGGACTCGTTCCAACTCTTGTACTCATGGGGCGGCTTCTGCATAGATTTAATACAGAATATTTGAACAAATGAAATAATAAACGAAAAATAAGCCTATTTTAAAAGCCGGCGTACCAGTATATGATGTTATTGCTAGCCTTTGTATACGAAGTGGACAATATATCGATATATTGTTTGGTTAAATTGCTCATCGACATAAGTAACATTTGTATGGAAGAGATAAGTAACTGTTATTATATGATATATTCATCATTTCTTGATGCGCCCGAGCCTTTTAAAAATGATTGATATAAGTATGTGAATATGTAAAGGAATAGTTGTGATCTTAACGGGGGTATGATGACCCTTCAATTGGCTCTCGCTTTGATTTAGTGGGCGGTATCGTTCTACAAACTTAGTTGCTACGAGTAACATAATGCGCTATATTTTGCCAGAGACATTACATACATGTGGCTTAAAATCCTCTTAAGCAATACGTACAAGTTAACCATTTGTGTTTCGATGCATTCAAACTCTTTTTATAAGATGACAGTTGATGCGCTACGATGATGCTGTACAGTTTCAACTACGACAAAATAGTAACTTCAGGTACTACGTCCGTAGCACTCATCATATCTGTCTGATGAGTCGCGTACCTATGGATGTGATATCGGCGAGGGTACTAGTAGGTACCAGCACCCTCTCAAAAACCCAGAAAATGATGCGAGTGCAAGGAGAAGAACAAAGGAATTTAAAACGGGGAAATCAACGGGATCAAAGGTGCACCGGGAAGGATGAGTCGGTTAGATAGATACTTCTTACGCGTTGATGGATGATCTGTAATTATGGGATGTAAATCTTTGGGTTTGATTGCTGGATAGCTTGCGTCACCGCTTGGAATTATAGGATGTGGTTATCTACAAATGTTAATATGCACTTTATCACTTTAAATCTTTTGTAAAACGAGTCAAGAACGGAATTGTGGACCATATAAGTCGCATAGTCACATCAAATCTCGACCGACCTTGAAGTGATCAATTAAGAAACTCTAAAGCAACTGCTAATCGTGTAAGTAAAGCATACGCCGACTAATAGCCGCCCGCGGTTAAGTAGAAGTATCTTATCTGCTGATTGTCCGTAAATCAGTCCTATATTCCAGCATTATAATATTGTAGCGCCAGTAGCTGTGATGGAAAGCACATGGGAGGAGCCTCATGCATTTCCTTATACTGGAGCTGTTGTAGTGGATTCTGGTAGATTCTATTGGTATCTGAGCGTTCTTACAGAGACGAGAGAGTTCTGGGGGAGCGAGACTAATTAGAAGACTGCAACGTTTCGGATGGGTAGGAAGATCTTTCGATATTTAGTGCCTTCAATACTGAAATTGTAAAAAACGAGAAGAATTAAGAAAGAAGTGAAGACTCCATTCTTCGAAACGAGGACAGCAAAAACGTCGCAATATTCATCCTGCACATGCTAATCACCGCGAATCAGAAACAAATGGTTTCTGTACGATCCACGCAGAGGACACGCGGCTGCTTGGCGGAGTTCAATCGGGGATATCATTTCGGGCCGACAAGCGTACCGGTCCTAACTAGGCAGTGGTGGAATTTAATATTTATCAGGGGCTTATACGCTAACCACGACCATCCTCCTCCTCCTCCTCCTCCGCCAGTCTCTGTATTACGGCCGTTAGTCTTCCATTTCTTTTCTTTCTAATAAACGTATTCACAAAATTCCCACAGACCGCAATCTTTATGACACTTTGACGCCAAGGAACTTCGGCCACATTTTCACGTACGACTTACGGACACGGAACACGAATACCCCACCACAACTTCTACATCTGAGCTTCGCTCTGTAATACTTCAAGATACGCATATCTCGACACGTTTAAAACCTACATTGTCTCGGTGTCGTCTTGGATAGCCATCGCCGAGTCATTGAACATACCACCATCGCAACAATAGCACTTGGGTGTATCATGTCGTCCAACCAGAACCCCCCTTACCAACAACATGCAACACCATTTCAGGTGCGTCTTCTAGGACTCGTTCTTAACCATGTAGGGTGTACTGATAAAGGGTTGTGCAGCAGAATACGCGTCCTCCCAATTACCCTTCGTCGATCGTAGAGGCAGTTGCCATGATTCGTCGCACATCGCAAGACCAGACGAACGGTGCGCCCCAATCCCCTGCAGTGCGCCACAGTCCATCCATACCGCCTAAAAACCAGGTACGAGGTCGTATACCTGACTGTATACACGTTTCTGAGCACTTTTGAAGTCCGGTTCGAATGTACCCAACGCACCTCTTCACTACAACTACAACTACAACACGCTCGCAGGGACAGGTGTACGAGCTCAAGGCTCATCTCCCAGTACATCGCAGCCCGCAGTCCACTATCAACAACCCGCGCAACCTTATTCGCAACTACCACTTCCCCCTTCCTCTCCCTCTCTCTCCTCCTCTTCGCACCAAGGCCCGTGTTCCCACCAGCGCACCCAACCCTGTCCGCCAAACCACCAACATCTTTCTCCTCAGGCTATGCCTTTGCGATATGTACAAGGGCCGGGACAGCGTACCGCCTTGGTACAAGGACAGAACGCGAACGCCCAAAATAGAGCACCTGGAAATCCTTACGCGAACGTTAACCCTAATCTTAACGCAAATATAGACGAGCGCCATCCGAGATCTTACGGAGCGGATCCCGTTCCTGCTCGAAGACATTCACAGGACGTTCCATCATCTCAAGGTTCTCACAGTGTTCAACCATCTTCCCAACCAACACCAACAGATCACAATGCGTCTTCTTCTCAACCGTCACCGTCGTCATCTTCCTTCCAGCTTGTGCGTGCGTCTATGGTTCCGGAATCCACCCCTGGAGCGGGTTCGTCTGCGGGATCAGAGCAACGTTATGTACAACAACAACGACAACAACAGCAACAACAACAACAACAACAACAACAACAACAACAACAACAACAACAACAACAACAACAACAACAACAACAACAACAACAACAACAACAACAGTCACAGCAGCTACAAGCCTTAGTGCGGCAGTATCATCAACAATGGCCGCTACAACAACAGCAGGGGATGAGTCACACCGCACCTCCTGGAGGTCAAGCTCCTCCTCAAGGGTATGTGCAGCCACATTCAGGTTATTCTCAGCCTCCTTCGGCCTATCCATCTGGGCGGGCGGATAGGCTACCTCAAACACGCGAAGCTTTACAGAGGCGACATACTCTCCCTGATGCGACACCTGGTTCCGCTCCCACAACTACGGATCGTTCTCAGAGTTCAGTTGGGGCACAGGGTGTCCAGCAGCAGCAGCATTCGTCTTATCCTCATCCCCCCTCTCATCCTCCTGCTTCCGCTCCACCTGCTATGATGCACTCTCAACAGAGCTCATTCGGGGCTCAGGGTGTTCAGCAGCAGCAGCATCAACAATCTTATCCTACCTCTTCCGCTCCTCAAGCGTCTGGTTCGAGATCGCCTGTAATACAGATACCCAGGTATGTCTCATACTTTCGCCATGAGTTACAGTACGCTGACTAGTTCTTCATCAGACTGGGCCAGACATCGCATCCACCCACACTAACTTCCTCACACCCTGATGCAGGGGATGGATCGGCTCAACAAAGGAGACACTCTTACCCGATTCCAAACCCCTCTGCTTCGCAGTCTTCCACTCAACAGCAACCTTCGGCGCAGCCTTCGAATGACTCCTCCAGGAATCTAGTCACACCTTCTAATTTTAGAACTCCGCATTCAATGCAACAACACGTACCTACACAATCTCTTAATCAAGCACATCCATCATCACCCTCCTCAACGCACGTAATGCCCTTAACCACGCCTGCAAATACCACGTCCCCCTCTTCCGCCGTTGCCCATTCACCACCCTCTGAGCTCTCAGATGAACCTTACAAAGCGCTCATGAATCGCCTACGTTCGCATTTTGGTCCTATGGACGATGCGTATCGCAATCTCTGGCGCTCGCATGTTCTGGAGATGAAGGACCTTGTGACGGAGGTGCATCGTCAGGGACTGGAGCGTATCTCTAAGGAACGGGAGAGAACTGCCGAGGTTCAGAAGAGGGTAGAGGATATGAAGAGTATGGGCGCTGTTGTTGTCAACGAGCTCCAGGCTAGGCTAACTAAGATAAACAATGAACTACGTGGGACAAGGGAGGCACTGGCGAGTGCCAAGGCAGAGTGTGAGAGGAGGGTTGAGGAAGGGAAGAGAGCGGATGAAGTTGTGGATATACTTCGTATTTCTGTTGATACCCTGTCTGCAGAGATTGACACGCTGAGAAAGGAGAAGGAAGAGTGGATGGAGGAGAAGGAGAGGGTGCGAGCGGAGGGAAAGTATCTCGAGCATTTGA
Organism: Cyathus striatus; assembly: GCA_025738555.1. Classification (NCBI taxonomy): domain Eukaryota; kingdom Fungi; phylum Basidiomycota; class Agaricomycetes; order Agaricales; family Nidulariaceae; genus Cyathus; species Cyathus striatus. The sequence goes on along the minus strand of JAOVFP010000010.1, from coordinate 1,400,433 downwards.
GATCTGTTAATGGGTTCTTATCTGCGGAACTGGAGAAGCTTAAGGGGTCGGAGGGGAGTAGGGAGGGGTTGGTGAGTAAGATGGGAGAGACTGTTGAGGTTCTCCATAAGGATTTGGAGGTTGAGAGGAAGTTAAGGGTCGAGGCGGAACGGAGGGTCAAAGAGTTGGAGGGGCAGCTTAGTTCGGTAAGTTCTTCACTTTCATTTGGATTGCATGATAGTTGATTGGAAGTTTAGATGAGACTCGCACAATCTGCACAGCCTACTGCATCTACTTCCCAGAGTCCATACCCCACGACTCAAAACGGAACCATATTCATCGCACCACGATCAAACCATCCCACAACGCCTACATCAAACAGCAGCTCACCAGCACCCATCTACTCACCAGACGTTGAAAAACTCAGTGTACACGCATTCCCTGAACCGAAGTACCGGCCCATAAGGACGATTGTCCCTCGGTCTCCTCCGAGAAGGCGAGTGAGGCTTGTTATGGAGGAGGAATCGGAGGTGTCGGGAACGAGAAAGGGAGGGATTCTTGCATCCGCTAGGAAGGGCGCGCAGCTTTCGCCGCCTACGCCGCCTCCTGAACGGGTGTTTCGGAGGGAAGGAGACGGGCAGGAGCTGGAGTCTTCACCTGATCAGATGGACGGGGGAGGGGAACGAACTCAGCCGGTTGCCAAGTCATCTCAACCATCCTCATCTTTGCCACACGCACAAACGTCCTCGCCAACTCTTTCGTCTTCGCCGAATAGCCAACCATCCACACCAGTTCAGTCCTCGGCAACATATACCCAGCCGCCTACGCCAACAACTTCACCGGCCTTCGTCCACCCGAAGCGGAAGAGGACCAATGAGGCGGATGATTTGAATCATTCCTCACATCATGGTTCTCCTCTTAAACGTCAGCGTGGAGAGCAGGAGGTGATTGAATTGAAGGACGAGGACGATGAAGATGAGGTTAGGGTGCTTGTTACGCCGGAGAGGTCGCCTATAGAAGAGGGTGAAATTGTCGATGGGGATGAAGATGTGAAGCCCGAGCCCAGAGAGGATGGGGAGGATGGGAATGCGGGCGCGGGCCTTGGTGTCGAACATATGGATTTGTTGTATCGACGTGATCGACGGGACGGGATATCGTGTCGGGTTTGCTAGTACGTCTCTCCTTCCTACCTACCTCTCCTTCTCTGACTTTATATCTTCTCTTACCTTTAAAGTCATATACCAGGGCATGCACTAACACAATTCAGTCCCGGGGTGACGTGGAAGCAGGCCGTTGACCATTGTGTGAAGGAGCATAAAGAATATTGTAGGGAGGTGGAGAGGATGGATGGACAGAAGGTTGTGGAGATGAAAGTTGCGCTGGGCATTATAGGGAAGGGGGGGAAGGGGGGGAAGAGTGTTGTTGATGTTTTGCGGGCTTAACTTGAGGGTTTGGGGATGTTTCATCTGCGTTCTGTGTTTCATTTCCGTTCTATCGTTTTGCCCATTCGTTCTGTTTGGGAGTTCTTTTTTCGTTTTTGGGTCGGATTTTTGCACTGTACTTTACCATTATATCTATGTTTCTTTTGGATTTGTACTTACGATTATGATTATGTGTTCTTCATTCCATGAAGATGTAAGTTAAATAATGTGATATTATATATTCAGAGTTCAAAAGACTAAAATCGGCTGTTTGTCGTAGGTCCGTGATGCATATGGACTTCTGCCGAATTTCTGAGCTCGAATGTCTCGGTGAAGGGGTTACACTAAGTAATCCTGATAAGACTGACTTTTAGATTATGTTTATTTACGTATTTGCGTAGTATTAAGACCAACAACAAAGAACATAAAGTTCAAGTCAGATTTATATTTAGTCGAGGGCGCAAGAGTTTCTAGTAGAATAAATGAACAATGTATTTTAATAGCAGTAAATGCGATTGCTTTTAATTCCGTAAAATGTGTATTTGAAATCAGACTTCAAATATCAGATAAGTACTCGTAATCCAATGTCAATTTCAGAATGTTACTCTACTGTGAGAACGGAAGTACAGCCAGTGCGGTGCTTTAGGTATTCTACAATAAGCCTAACAACTTATATACTCAATTACATGGCAGCGGTCTCATGGGCAATGGGATAGATAAGGTAAAGAGTATGTCATAATGTCCAAGAGTTTTACTGAAGCCCAGGAGGTGTAGTTGACCCTCCATATGAGGAACCATGAGGACACGCTCTGTTTCAGAGGCGCATCAAGTGCCGTGCTATGCTATTATTAGACACGCATCAAGACACGCGCTAATTCGTGTGCTAGCTTGGACAGGTACTCGGATATAACGAACACCGGTGTTACCGGTGCTGCCGCGTCTAATTGCACCGCGAATCACGAGGGGCATAGACGAAAAGGAAAAGAAAACTTCGGTTCCGAATGGGTACCGATGTTTCACGTCTTATCAAGCTGTTCACTTTACGGAGCGACCGATGGCTTGGTCAGCTTCAAGGCCTTGTTTACTAACAGCCTCTTGTAAGTTTAAGCTCACAGCACAACGCAAGGCGATAAATGCCCGACGCCGACACAACTTCAAACAAGCAGTTCGCAGTAATGGTGGAAAATTAATACAGTATACAACCATCAAACGTGACACTATCACTTCGCGTGACAACTTTTCTCATTTTGCTTATCCTGATCCCAAATCTACACCAATCACACCAATTCTTTTTGAATCGCAAGGAATAGCATACTATTAAAATGTTACAGGAAGTAGCTATTCAAAATATTTACATTCCAAAGAATTATATGCAAAACAAAATGGGGAGTTTGGATAATTTAGTGAATTTCAAAAATTCTGTGGCTTGTATTGCTGTTAAAAATCAGGAATAATCACTCTTATAGTATATAGTTGTTGAAGAAAGCACTAATCTACATTTTCTATTATTCTTATCGAGCTGTGTGTGTCATATCTTTATAGAATTACAGATTCTGTGATATTCACTGTCTTGCAAGACATCAAAACTTTATTTATAAACTGATCCGGGACTTCGGCATTACTAATTTTGAATGGTTTTGTAATAAATAATTGACTGTCACGCCATGTGGTACCGATCAAAATCCATTCCCATCCACCATTTTGTATATTTGACCAACTTCCCTTCATCTAATGCATTAAATATTTTACAGTAGAGTTAATGAAGTACTACGATATCTGCCTATACATCATTTGTAAAAATTGGAGGAGGGAACACAGAGTTATGATGACATCATGTTTTTTCTGTCACGTTTGATGGTTGTATACTGTATGCTTATTTATTTATTTATGACGATACTTAATGTGATCCAATGGTAGTGTCTCGATTCTTCATTAAAAATTGTTTACAAGGTTTTCAGATGATAAATACATCACGACACTTGCAGAGGTTTTGAACGAATATTATCATAGAAGTAAAAATTCGATGGCAGTGCAGATAATAAGTATATTTATAATCAAATTCTAGATATGTTGCGAATGACAAATGGTTGATTAAATAACTTTAAAAAACAAGTAAAAGTATGACAAATACCAGTAAGATAACATGACTTACCTGAAAATAAAATATTGACCGAAATATAACTTATGTGCTCTTGCAGATTCATTAACGCGAAAGGCTGCCTCAAACAGAACATGGGTCTTATACCACGATGGAGTCCCCCACAAGATGGCGATGATATAGAGTAGGGAATGGGGAGAGAATTTGGATATAGTTTTGCTTGGTTCCCATGGATATCACACACTCTGGCTCGTGTTGAACAATACTGGATCATTTCGACCAATTGTTCACTCATTTTGAGCGTGACCGAAATTTTGACTTCATTGTTCGGTTCGAGGCCTTATTTAGTGCGTGACAATGATAAAATTTGTTCGTAGTCACAATGGTCGCAAGGTGGAATTATGGGATTTGCAAGAGCTGTTTTACTTACTATAATTGTAAAGTAATGACATATTATATGCCGTTTCATTTCACAATGGTTTTTTTACGAACAGTGGCTTAATATAAATGAACCAATCGTTCGGTCACGCGTCACGCAGGGCCTCTGAACAGAACAATTTTGAGCATTGTCACGCGTCTACAAGAGCATCGAACAAAGGTTCAGAGAAACTAAAATAGAGGTGAAATTCTACAAAAAAAAATTGTCCATTTACACAATAAATGTAGATACAATAATGTACAGTATGATTCAGTGCTCCTCCCAAGCTATGGTAGAATACATAGTGTTTTTGAATTTTTCCCTCATTCCACACCTACCTTATGAGCATCAAAGTGCACCAGCTCGAAATGATCCAGTAACGCAGCGACGGACTAGCTATCAGCCACTTTACAAAAAATTACAGAACATATCCACTATCGGTGGTGTCTCTGGCACCAACCCTCCTAGCGCCCATCCTCGGTGGTGTATCCCAAGATTCTTTTTATACAGTCGCCTCACTCCAGATTTTCTCAATGCTATGGATGTCGTTCATTATTTTATCTTAATTACTAGTAGACGTTACATTGTCGAGACATATGGGATACCATAACCGACATTAAAATGTAAGGAAAACAAATAGACCGGAATGTATGTGGGGTGAAATAAATTTGCAATTTGAGTACGGAAGATATGTACAACAGTGACTGAATAATGTAAGGTAAGTTCCGTTTCCTTCCTCGAAAAATAAATACACGTCAACGAGAAACAAGTTAGAAAAGTGAAGGCCTTGGGACTTTGGTACCAGTATTTGTCAATGGTAATTATTCTTTCTTCAGTCATATATCAGTATATTTTAGGATATTTATCTGCATGTACTAAGTACTGAATACTTCTGATATATGTATCTAGAATATGTAAATAACTTATTTATTACTCTTTCGTGCTATCACAGCTATTGGACAAAGCTGATAAGCTACTGAACGCGATGTGTGAATTTGGAGGAAAGAAACTCAGTACCTACTCGCGCTCATCAGCGCTGAAGCGGCTGAACTACGTGTTGACCCATACATGCTCGTACAAATCTACACAAAGCCGCTGCCAAATACCATACAATAGCTGGCACCTCTCCGTCGCAGACCGAACAAGTGACGGTGAGGCCGTTTATCTTCCCGCTATCTTCACGGTTCCCGTTCGGATCCGAAGTTTTATTTTTATTTTCGTTAGGCCTGAATCACGAGTCAACTAGTCACAACGAAGGGACGCCTCGGCCTCAGCCTTGAACGGGACCCAGAACATAGCACTCTGTGCTGCTACAGTCAACCCACACTTTGTTTAGCATAAAACGTCTTGATACTCCTCTTGTAATTTCTCATGATCGACTCAACTGTTAGGAATTCCATCGACTCCCAACTTTTCTTACGGTAATGATGTTTTACTATGCTCTGATACCTACCGTTATATTGAAGAAAAGTGCCATTTCTACAGAGAATGTTATGCACAATATTTGACAATATAGAGTTAGGTTCCGCCTTCCGCGGTGTTTGCAAAGGAATATACAGCCAGACCCCCGCTTCTACCCACACACAGTACCCAACAACTTCATGCGCCAGTCCTTACTATCATGGTTACGGTTCCGACCGAAGTTTTATCTGTCCATCTATTGTCTCTCCGACCTTCTAAGGACGGGGTAGTAACTGTCATATTCTCACCAGCCACCAAAGACTAACCACACCAAGCTACTGCTGTCACTTGTTCTATGCCACGCTAGCTTTGTTTGTGGCGATTGGGATCCTTGCGGAAGTACGTTATTTCTATTTATGTTCAACGTTATAATCTATTATAATGTGCTCGTTTCTCGGGATTTCTTTCTGCGGTTATACTTATTAATCCATCGGAATTATAGTAGGAGCGATTGGTAACTATTTTTAACGAATTTTCCACCAATTTAACGAAGTGCTCAGCTTTTTTTGATTCTACTGGCAGTTCCTTTCGCTACACTCTAATCCACGATATTACCCTTATCCCTTACTTTATATCACACCATGAACACGATTGAATTCGTGAAGCAACATCAGCTGAAAGCTGAATTGCAGCGTGAGTGCTCATAAGTATAAATTTGGTTCCCCTAGGCACTTAATACCTTTATATTCTGCAAGTCGCAATGACCGTCGTTATTGTTTATGATCATAGTAAGCGCTTTTCTCCTACCCAATTGGCTATAGGCCTCATTTGGGTTACGTTGCCTCTATGTTAGTAACAACGATTGATCGAGAAGTTCGTATTTTCTTAGTCTTATGATGGTTCCTGATACGAACTAATTATTTTCTTCAGATAGAATATGTTTGGGTTAGCTGATGATGGTTACTGATCAGTTTTCATACTAAATCAACATGGAACAGAAGAGAAAGAGGTCGCTTCCCCAGATACTATTTATCATCGTAAGTCTTTTGATATTGACGCTTCAACATCTTTTATCTATCTACTCCTAGAATAGATATGTGGGGGACTTTTGCTTCGTGTAAGGACAGAGTTAGCTGTATTATACAATATGTTGACCTATTACGTCTTGAATTACAGTTTTGATACTGTCGGTATGTCTCTTCCAGAATTCCCGCCTCCAAGTGCCATACAGTTGTCTGATATTTTGGTTCAGAAACGGTGGTTCTTAGTCCCGGAGTCCAAAATGTGCGTCTTGTCCAGTTTGTGTGAATACTTATTAGACTGATCCTCTAACACGCAGAAAAGTCATTTTGCCCAATTATGCCATGCTCAATTTATTCATGAAGATTTTTAGCATTTGCCTTCGTTGTCTCTCGAGGAATCGGGCTAACGTTTATGATATGGTCGATGCAAGGGATTATGCTACACCGAATTTCTGCCATGTATAATCATTCGAAGAAAATTCTTTTCTTCATGCTTTCAGTCTACTTTTGCGAGCTTATAACAATGACGGTTTTGGTTGGGATCATTCTTTCAAATTTTTACGGTAAGTGCTTCCTTGATTTAAACAATCTCACTAAGTTATAAATGTGATTTTGTCACTAGTTCAGGAAGTAATTGTCCCAGATGTAGCAACAATTAAAGTAGCAATTATTTCTCCTATGATCAGTGACACATGGATCGCACCAGTAGTCATGGAGGTCTTGCTACTGATTTTGGCACTCCATGCTGGATATCAGCATATAGCCCAGGCAAGTCGCGAAATAGAAAGTTGCAACGACCGCCCGTCTTGGGTATTTGTCTTGGTCAGAGATAGCATCCTCTTTCCATTCATGTCTGTCCAATTCCTTATCACGTTAAATTAAAAACTAAACCCGAATTTTCTTTCTCTAGTGCATTTTTATCTTACATATTCACTGCGATATGGTGGAAATTCTTCACCGTTTGTCAATATGTTTTAAACAGTCGTTCTCCTTTCTTATTCGAGTGTCCTACAGCATCCAGGCGGGCAGATATCAGAGGCTTTCTCTGGCTTCATTGCATGTGTTCTGGGACCACGACTAATCCTTAATCTTCGAGAGGCATATTATCGTCCATTCACTGATGAATATGCTCAGGCTGCAAGAGAGATTTCCAATTTAGCCCCCTTGGAGTTCGATATATCTCCAGCAAGTGACGATGGCATAGAGCATCCATCTCAGGCTGAACTAGCACCTTAACACTCATACAATGTGTAATTGTGGGTAACATTATATATTTGCATACAGTTACCACTACAGTCCACTCGACTACTTTATTTTATGTTACTGAATTACTTTGTTTTGTGTTCATACAGACTTGTGGTTATCATGTCAACTTTGCTGGTTATGCTCTAGGTTGATAATATCTGCTTTCTTCATGTTTTCCCCACCAGACCTGTTAGCTATCATTGTTCATATGCATTGTGCTCAACATTATTCAGTAGTCACCTCAATACTAAACCTATTATTAATAGATGTTCTAAATTCTCCTACCTGGCCCTATTTTTTATATTATTATCATACATCGCAGACCACAGCAGGCATCGAACCTTGCGGAATATAGTACACTTCAAGACTCACTAGTACCGAGCGAATCAGAGGGGGTATTTGGTACAAATAAAATTTCACAGCAATAGGTATGATTTCCAAGTTTATATGATTCATAAAAACATTATCACAGTGGCTCCGGTCCAGGACAACACAGCCAACATCGGACTCTGTACTTCAAAGGTTAAACATACTTTGAAGGTGGCTCTCTGACTGAAACAGAAGGGCTATGTACAATGCAGGTGATACTTGCACCATATACCATTTCAGAGAAATTTAGTACAAGTATAGACTAGACTGTGATATCAAGATTTTATACCACGGTATAAATTTAACTTTATTGTAACATGTAAGTACAGACTTCAGATATAGATCCATAAAAAATGGTAAGGTTGTTAGATTTTATATTATGCTCCTCGGACCACAATGAGCACCGAACCTTGTCAAATCTACACGTGAAGTCTCTTTTCCGAGTGAGCTAGAAAGTATGTATATTGTACAAGTTAAGTTTTACAGCAGTATATACAATTTCTAAGCTTATAATATTTCATAAAAACATTATCAGTGTGCACGGAAGCGTGACTTGGCACAGGCTCAGCCAGAGTCGGACATAGGACTGTACTTCAGAGCTTTAACATGCTTTGAAGGTGGTTCGCCAGCTAAGTTAGAAGGGATATGTTCAATACAGGTGCTACTTGTACCATATACTAGTTAGAGCAATTCAATATACATAGTCGAAAATTACAGTATTGTATATCCATAAAAATTAGTAGTACGTTCACAAACTGACATTTTATTATACCCCTCGGATCACAGTGAGCGTCGAACCTTGCAGAATATACACTTAAAGACTCTCATCCAAGTGAGCCAGAGGGTATGTCGACTGTAAAAATCAAATTCCACAACAATAGATATGATTTGCAAGTTCATATGATTTATAAAAACATAGTAGCAGAAGCAGTGGACGATACCACAACCGGCGTCGGGCTCTGTACTTCAAAGGTTTAACATGCTTTGAAGGTGGTTCTCCGACTAAGCCAGAAGGACTATGTTCAATTTAGGTGCTATTTGCGTCATATACCAGTTCAGTTACGGTGCAATTTAGTATTACAAGTCTAGATTAGATTGAAAAGTCGGACTTTATAGCACTGTAAATTCATAAAAATTAGTATGGTTGCAATCGGTTTCACCATACCCCTAGGATCAAGTGAGAATCGAACCTTGTCTACCCTACACCTGGAGGTCCGAAGACTCTCTTCCGAGGGACGTCTATTTTACAAATAAAATTCCACGACAATATATATAGTTCATACGATCCATAAAAAACGATTCAATTCGATATCAATACCACAACTGGTGTCGAACTATATATTTCAAAGGTGGTTCTTCGACTAAGCCAGAAGGGCTATGTTCAACGCAGGTGCTACTTCACTAGCTTCAAGACTTGCACCATATACCAGTCCAGAGCAATTCAACATATAAGTCTAGACTACATTGCAAAGTCGAAACTTCATAGCACTGTATGACTCTCATATTGTAGTAATTAAAGTAGCAAGTATATAAAAGATACTTTCCAGGTCCGTAGATTTATAAAGTTAGTAAGGTTACCAAACTCATAGAATATACCCCACAGACCACAGCAGGTGTCGAAATTGACTCTCCTCCGAGTGAGCCAGAAGGGCATTAGTACTACTCTTACTATACCGGTCAATAACGTTCAATAAGCGCTATCTCTCTTCGTTTTTGTTTCAGATTTCAGTCTATATGATTATATTTCCGTTGGATTCGTCTACAGAATGCACATTTTAAATTCTACCCCGATGATTACGCATTCCATCAATGACTCACAAAAAATGGATCCTTTTGTTCACCTATTGCTTCCTTCGATCCTCGCGCGTCGAAGACTCAAAAGTCGAACCAGAACGCTGCCGGAACCCGGAACGCAAACCTAATCCATACATTCCCACGACACCCAGCGGTGCCCACCTTCCAAAAGCGTCCAAGGTGAACTTTGCTCACCTCACCCGCGTCACCAACAACAAAAGCAACGCCGCACGGTGTTCCCATTTTACCTCCGTCTATTGTCTACACCTGTCCTCACGTCAACTCAACACAAAAGACCCGGTATCTCCTGAGAATCTATCGAACGTGTCAAAATGCACGTTCGGAGGCAGATTGGAGAGGGAAGAGGGAAGTGAGAGTGCTGGGGTTTATTGTCTCTTTTGTTCTTGGGGTGTACGTACGCTTCCCAGTTCGAAGTATTTGCTTCCGCTGTGTTGATGATACTAATAGGCTTGTAGATCTGAGTGGGTCCAGCTGTAACCCACTAATCTCCCTCGACTCGGTTGACGGAACTTGAAGACTGGTTCTGCGTGCCAGTTGACAGTACTGTGACGTTTTGTTTCTGGTTTTATCTGCTATCTATTGCGTAGAGCGCATTTCTGTTCACGGACTTTCTCTCGATTCAAGACTACGACAAGACTATACTTATTACGATCATGAACGCATCTACATCGACGTCTACCACTACGACACAGTATCGCGTAGTAAGTCCCTCTTCCCTCTTCCCTACACAAAAACTAACAATATAACTGCCCTAAAGCCCATAGACGACCCAGACCTCCTAACGAGACTCACAACACAAGACATCTACGTCCCTCTCCCCCCACGCCCACAACACACCCCAAAGCGCGTATACAACGACAGAAGCCCCATAATCCTCCCCCCTCTCCCACCCATCCAAAACCCAATCGCGCCAAAAAGGTCACTACGATACCTCGCTTTAGCCAACGAGCGACGCGAGACCGAAGCCGCAGATGCTAAAAAGCTACCAGGAGCAGGAGAAGATAGAACAGGAGTAGAACCACGCAATCCGCTTGAAGGCCACGGCGAACCAGACCCTGTGGAAGCGATCAACAGCTTAGACTACCTCAGCACGTTAACGGCATTCGAAAGAACGGAGTTGTACCGCCGCACTGGTCGTACACAACCTTACCCCTCTTCTTCTTCCTCCATCTCCCCTCCACACCACACCACATCACAGGACCATGAGGGATGGCTCTCCTACCTCCCAGATATCAGCACGTTCTTCACATCGCTCAAATCGCGCGCAGCGGGGGTACACAATGATCTCCTCTCCCGTGCTGGTGTGATTCAGAGTGATTTGCTTAGCGCGTGTGATGTATTGGCGAAGCTGCTTGCGAAGGAGAGGTTGGAGAATGAGAGGTTGAGGAGGGTTTGTGAGGGGTTGAAGGGACAGGTTCGGGATGTTAGTGCACGGTGTTGTGTTTTGGAGGGTGGTGGGAAGGAGAGGGGTGTTAAGCGTAGGAGGGAGGAAGTCCATGAGGAGGGTTCGAAGCTCGCTTCCTCGTCGCAAACGCTTTCCTCAGGGAAGGCGAAGTCTAAGACTCCTCCAACGCCAAAGAAGAAACCCATCGCACCAAAAGAGAAGAAACCACTCGCAGAAGCTCCTTGTGCACAGATTCCAATCGACGCATTACCCGAGCACGCGAGGAAGTTCCATCCTTTGTATAAAGCCTCCTCTTCTCCAGCTTCGACATTCTCCTCCGAGTTGACTTTGAGCTGTGCCTCTGCCTCTGCGTCGGCTTCAAGTTCGAGAACTGCTACGCCTTCGTTCTCTTCCTCTTCACCACGTGTACATTCCCAGCGAAGCGCACCTGCCCCTACCCGAGCAGAGGAAGACCCAGAAGACTATACAGACGATCTACCTACACCATCATACCTCCCGTCATTCCGCTCCGTACCAGCTACGCCGGAGAACAAGAACTCCGCATTGGACTGTTGTCCACCTTCTCCGCCGAAGAGGGTTAAAAGTGCCAATGGAAGGATTCAGACTGTCAAAGAGGGGAGAGTTAAGCGAAGGAGAAGTACGTTTTTTCTTTTTGGTTTTTGGTTAGAGGAAGTGCTGATGCTTACGGTTAAGTGAAACATGAAGCTGAGAATGGGAAATCTCCAAAGTCGACAACGGCAGTAGTGGTGACTCAGACGAAGGCCGGAGAAGTGGTGTTTGAGATTACACCGTCTCCGTCGCCTGCTGAGCTCCTTGCTGCTGCGGAGGGGGATGGGGTAGACGGGGGGGATAGAGCGTTGTTAGGGCTTATGTATGTTAATTGGGGGAGGGAAGTTGGGTGTCGTGCTTGTCGGTTCGTATTTTCCCCCTTTACTTCGGCCCTTCCTTCCCGCTTTCCCTTCACCCTCTGCTCTCTTCGTTCTCTTATCAATCCTTAAACTGACCTTCCCCCTCCCCTGCAGGATATTCACAACCTACCCGCACAAACACCCCAAACATCTTCCCCTCCACCTCGCAAAGACATTCATCCCCGGAACACCCGATGCGGAACTATACCACCACGCAACTACCTCCCACCCCGCAGAATGGGACGATCTGCGTGGGCTGCGTGAGGATGAAGTTGCGTTGTTGAAGGAGAGGTTGGAGGCTAAGGATTTGTTAGAGCGTGAGAGGGGGTCTTGCAGTGTACCTCCGCCTCCAGCGCTGGAGGAAGAGAAGGAGAATACAGGGACGAAGACGAAGGCTAGGATGGAAGGGCCGAGGAGGGAGTGGATGACCCCTTCGCCGCCTATTGTGTTACCTAGGACGGTGCCGATTACGATGTCGATTGTGAAGATGAAGAGGATGGCGGGTGTGGAAGGGGTCAGGCAGGCGGGGGTTGTTCGGTCTGCTGCGTAGTTGGGTATTCACGTCGTTTGGGCTTTCGGGTTTTGTGTTTTGTGTTTTTTGTTTTGGTCGTATGGTCTTATGATTTTGTTATGCCTATATGATTAGAATGTAGAGTAGTGTTTTAATTGTATGTACGTATCTATGTCACTAGTTGTAATTCTTGCGGTAACTTTAGTTGCCTTGTAAACGGAGAGCTAAAGAAGCGGAAGTGGGGAATATTATGTGTAAAGCAGGAGAAATAGTATAGCCCCTCTGGGTCAGCCGGAGAACGCCTCTTGCGATTCATGGTGTGCCAAGTGTGGGTTCGTTTCCTGCTGGAGAATATTAATTGATTTCAGAATCTGAGTATACTTTTTGTGAAGCGTGAATCCGGTAAAGTTTATGTAAATAAAGAAATAAGGCCGGCAAGCGGCAGAGCCCACTACCTCAAGAATTCGATGGATCACATACAGGAAGGGAAATAAGTAAAGGGAGCACTCATCTTCGTGGGCCGTAAATGCGTGAAGCCAAAGTGCCCTTCTGGTGCAATTTCACAACCTAAGGCGGCTGACACCAGCGGTTGAGTCCAAGTCGAGTCCGTCGAATTCAACTCAATACTTAATTTCTGAATCAATTCTAATGTTTCCAGGGCTGGAATTATTTGAATTGGGTGCAACAGTTGTGTTACATGCCATACACAATTAGATATTCAATGAGCCATTTTACAGTAACTTCATATACTATGGATATGTCATCCACGTGTGTAGTGCTGGGTGTTCCAATCACAGAAGTTATGATGTAGATATCGGAATGGGTTCGATCCTGAAAATGGTGCCCCCCCGCAACCTTTGTTCTCTACATCAGCACCAATGTCGAATGGTCTGCAGATTTTGTGCGTCGTTCTTTCAGGCCTAGCCGGTCACAGGGTGTCACTAGTCACTCGCAAGGCATAGCCAACAATGTACTAGAAACCCAGACAACAGCACACTAACACTTCCCCATCCCTCCATCAAAGCTGTCATATTTGGATGGGTGTGGTGGCCTCGAAGAAGGATTGTGATTGAGTATGATCCACCAAGTATTTGTGTTGTCATCAATAGTACTGATGATGGTGCTGGTCAGTGGTGATGTGCAAAGGCAGTACTTTCCACACACCCACCTATACACATGTACTCCATGTGTAGTACACATTTCCATGTGAAGTACACATGGAATACACATATTTGGAATAAAGTGCTGATTTTCCATGTGTAATTCACATGGATTCCACCTTTCTTATAACTTGATGAAAATAACAGTTGAAAGGTGTACTTAAGGTGTACTTCATGTGGACTGTTCCATGTGGATTCCACATGGATTACACACTGAATCCTTAAAATCCAGATTATAGTTATAAGAATAGCATTATATTGGCATACTACTAACATATATGTATAACTAAACTAATATATAAAAATAGCCACTGCACAACAAGATGAAGGCAGTGGTAGTGGCAGCAATGATGGCAGCAGGGTGAGTGGTGGTGGAGGAGGAAGAAGAGGAAGAGGAGGAAGAGGAGGAAGAGGAGGAAGAGGACCCCCTCGTGTTGTTCTCCCACCTTGCTCTCCCCCTCCCTCACTCTTCTCCTCACTGTTCTCCCTCCTCACTTTTCACTTTCCATCCCTCTCACTCTCATTTGCTCTCCTCTCCTTCCCTGCTCTCCCCTCTTGTTTTCCTCCCCTCTCACTCTCATTCCCCCTCCTCTCCTCCCTCCTTGTTGCTCATCATTCTCCCTTCCCCCTCTGTTACTTGTTGTTCTCCCCTCTCTCTCTGTTACTTGTTGTTCTCTCCTCCCCCCTCATTGCTTGTTGTTCTCACCTCTCCCTCTGTCACTTGTTGTTCTCTCCTCCCCCCTTGTTGCTCATTGCTTGTTGTTCTCCCCTCCCCTCTGTCACCTGTCATTCTCCCCTTCCCCCTCATCACTTGTTGTTCTCCACTCTGTTCTCCCTCTTGTTTTCCTCCCCTCTTGTTGTTAGGCAATGTCATGGGTAATCTATGGGTGTCTCGAGCTCGACCTGTACCCGTACCCACGTCAACCCATACCCATTCCCACGGGTATGGGTTCCCATGGGTATCACAACCCATGGGTTTTAAGTACTTATTTTAGAAATAGAATAAACATATGATGAATTAATTTGTATCACTTGAAGCAAATGTATGATAATTTTTTGTAATGGCTTATTTTATACTTAAACGGTACTAGTATTAGTATGCAAGCATATGTGAACATTACGTGAAAATGGCTGCTTTTATTGTACTATCTCCAAAAATAGGAAATTTGGAATGCTTATCTCGTAGTATTTGAAGCAGATATGCGAACATTGTGTAAAATAGCTCATTTTGTAGTTATACAACATGGGTAATAGTACACGAGTATGCAAGAGAAGTGGGTCAAAATTGCTGCTTGTATCGTACTATCTCCAGTATATAAAAGATATAGAATGTCTATTTCATAGTACTTGAACAAGATGTGCCAATATAGTTTATAATAGCTCATTTCATACATAGACAACATGGGTATAATTGCATGAAAGTATGAGAGACTAGCATGAACACTGCTTGTTGTGTTGTACCATCTTCAAAATATAGGAAATTCTACATAACATAGAAGAATATTAAATTAACATTGTCTCAGGTCCAATACACAGTTATATGGAACAGGTACTATATTGCATGTAACCAGTACATAATAGTGCGATATTTCTGTTGAAATACAAAGGGAGCGAGTGTGATATAGAGGGGAATCCTAATTTCTGTGTACTGGGGAAGAGGTAGACAATATTATTTATAGAACCAGAACAAGTTGGCCATAAATTGTGTATGTAGGGTCGTTAGGAACGTGCAGCAACGCACTATCTGTATCCGAAATATCGAAGAGATGCAAAAAAAATTGGAGTAGTAATGTTAGTTTGAATGAATTGCATTAGGTATATCATTTAAGGTCAACCCCGCAAGCTGAACAAAATGCAAAACCGAGGTTTTTCTCTAAGCACAAACACAATCTAGATTAATATATACTATGTACTTATTCATTATTATTATAGTGCTTGTAAAATCTTTCTTTCAGTCATTTTTATTCAATAAACTGTCTATGGGTACCTGCAGGTTACGGGTCTCAGGGACCTGACCCATACCCGTACCTGCTGGTACCCTTACCCGTGACCCGTGCAGGTATGGTGTACCCATGCATTTGCCTACTTGTTGTTCTCCCTATTCACTTTCCTCCCCCCACACTCTCCTCTCCCCTTCATTGTTCTCCCCTTTGGCATGGGGTGGTGGTGGTGGATGAGTAGAGGTGGCAATGATGGCCATGGGGTATGGTAGTGGTGGTGGGGAGGAAGAGGAAGAGGAGAAGGACCCCCTTGCTCTCCTACCCCCTCATGTTCCTCCCCCCTCATTCTCCTCTCCCCTTCATTATTCTCCCCCCTTGGCATGGGGTGGTGGTGGCAGATGTGGGCTAGGCAATGTATGAATGACAGTGGTCACTTGGTTGAGAGGGAGGAACTGGGAGGTGTGGTGGTGGTGGGAGACAGGGTGATGGCCTATGGGGGGAAGAGAGGGGGCAGGTGGTGTCACATCACCATCTTCACAGAATGGCAGAGAAGGGGTGGCTAGATGGTGCTATTGCTGACATGGCACAGGGAAGACGAAGGATGAGAGGGGGTGGGTGATGTGGCATTGCTGCCTTCATGAAATAGGATAGGGGTGACCAAATGATGTGGCACTGTTGTTGAGGTGATGCATAGGGGAGGAGAGGAGAGGAGGGGCAGGTGATGTGACACCACCATCTTCATGAAAAGGGGGAGGGGCAGCCAAATGACTTGGCACCATTGCAGAGGTGATGCACAGGGGAGGAGAGAAGAGGGGTGGATGATGTGGTGCCACCATCTTCGTGAAACAGGGGAGGGGTGGCCAAACGACTTGGCACCATCACCAAGGTAACGCACAGGTGAGGAGAGAAGAGGAGGGATGGGTTATGGCATCTATGAAATGTAGATGATGCTGTGGGAACTTGAGACAGTGGGATGGTAAGGGGAGAAGAGAGAGGTGACATACCTGATGAGCAGTGATGTTGATGACACATTGCTGCAGGTCTTGAAGGAAGGGAGTTGCAGTGGGGGACATGAATGTTGAGGTGGCTTGAGGTGGGTGATGAGGCATTGTTGAGGTGATGGGAGAGGGTGGGAGCATGGGCCATTGTTGCAACACAGAGGGGGAGGGGGTGGGCATTGTGGCGTTGAACTGCTCTTGCCAGAGGCATTGTTGCCTTCTACATGCAGGGAGGGAATGAGCATAGAGGGTCCAAAGGGAGGGATGGATGAGGAGGGGAGGAGGGAGGGAGGGAGGGAGCAGGTGCTGAGCAGTGAGCACCTGGAGAGTGGTGTGGTGAGCACTGGTGACATGTCACCTGTGTATGTACCAGTTACCAACAGCTGGATGAATGGTATACATAGCATGACATACCAGTGCATTCAAAGGGTACTATAGCTGAACAGTTAGTTGTGTCAACATTGAATAGTTGAATGGTTGAAATGTTGGGTCTCAGGTTTGATTATGGCTGGGAACAGATTTTTGTGTTAAGTTCCTTTTTATTAAATTTAGTAAGCAACAAGTGTAATACTTGCAAGTATTTCATGTGCAATACACCAAACACCATAATTCAATTATGAATGTGTAATACATGTGGAATACTGGTAGTTATATGCACTGCATGTGGAATTGTTAGTGACAGACAAGCTAAATGCTCGAAGTCGAACTCAAACACTTGAATAAAGAAAAGAAGATGACTCTTGTTACTTGTCTGGAATAAACTAGCACAAGAATAGCAAATACTAACTAGAATGACTGTATTTATAAACAATGTCCATGAGGGAATCACATGTAAGTAACCTACACTACAACACATGTTCTACTGTGCATTTACATTAGAAACTCATGTACTATGTATGGCCAAACTGTGCAACTGTGTGCACAGTCTTGATGAGTAATGTATGTTAATACTGTTGTCAATCAGGACTTAGTGTTCATCAGGACTTAGTGTTGTCACATCTGTGACATTGCCTCATATTTGAACTCTGTTGATAGCTTTGATGCACATGTCACAAGTGTAGCCTGAGAGCAAAAACCATGATAAGTCGGTGATAAGCTTGAGATGAAACTTGGGACAGGTTGAACAATTATATACCACTATATACCTATAATACATTAATTACTATATATACAGCCTATAATACAAGTGCTAGCAATATGTACGTTTATATTAGAATGAAAAAAGATGTTGAAATATACACTGTGATATGATATGCACATTACTGAGGCCAGGAAATTATAAGGATCTATAACAATGAGGTACATTAGAATCAGGTCTGTAATCAGATAACATACTGTTAGATTGTGAAGTACTTGCTCTCAGAGCTCGACCATGGACACTGTGTGGTGCTGAAAATGCATCTGAGTATATCTGATGATGATGATTATTGTAAGAGACTTGGAATGCCGACATTGTGGGCTCCTGAGAATGCTGAAGATGATTAAAACTGGTTAAGTATGAAGGTGGATAGTGTGTTGGAATAACCTCTGTGAAGGGTTGTGAAGTGTTTGGTAGTGCTGAAGGGCTAGGCCTATGAGTGATGTGATCAGAATGAAGTTGGGGCTGAGGTGCTTCCAGGCAGTGCCATTTGTTAGATAATAGAGCAGAGAACCAGGGATTTCATTGTAGCTGTGCTGAGTTTTCTTCTACATATGCCTTAATACTGCTTGTAAGGTCTGCGAGCTTTGCTTTCTTGTCTTCAGCAAGACCCAAAGCATGTGTTATTGTGCAAAGATCATCCTTCCACTTGTAGGATGACAAAGGAGGTTCAAATGTCTTGTTTGCTGCATCATGACGAATCTGAGCTTCAGCTTCTTCGATTTCATTCTCCTTCTGTTTTTGCTTCTCCACTGCTACCTTCTTTCTCTTGCTATGTTCTTCAAACTCCTTCACATGAGCTTCCTTCAATTGGGGGTGGGTTAAAAACCTTGCTTTTACCTTCATCGTTGACCAACTGCTACTGTTTTTCTTGGTAGTGTTATTGAGTTTCATTTGTAGTTGGCTGTTTACTCGTCCCATTATTGTACAATGTGAATTAGCTGCAGTGGTGAGTGCTGATTGGATCCGAAGGGCTTCTGTGAGATTATTGATTTGGTGTCGCAGTGCGTAGACCTCATGCAAAAGGTCATCTCTGGTCTTTAATTCATCTCTTATATCCTGAAAGCTTGCCAATTCCAGTAAGCAGGTATGGACAAGCTTTTTTGGATCCATAAATATGTCAGGAGAAGATCCTTGTGTGGAATATCAATGTGGAGGTGGTTCTACCTCAGCCTCACTATGATCCATTGGAATTCCATCACTGTTCAAGTTGTGGCACTGGCTATCTCCCAAATTGATATCATCATCTGTATGCCATTCTTCATCATTGAAGTTGTTGCTGTCAACAGTGTTATCGGAACTGCCATATCCATCAACACATTCACCATCTTCATCTGAATCACTGTCAAAATCAGAGGATCCAAGGTCTGCAAATAGTCACTTTCAACTTGGGAATGATAAATTCGTTGGATTCTTATCATATTCCTTGTCTGATGTATCTGCAGAGTCAGAACTCAGAATTTTGTCAGGATAACTATTGGGAAACTGAGCAGCAGTCAAAGTGACTCTACTTGGTGCAAAATCTTCAGGAATGAACACCACTGGATTGTAAGGGTAGAGACCAGTCTTTCAGAATGACTCTTTAATAAGTTCTGGCAGCATATGCTTTTGTCAAACCTCAAGGTAATTCTGGATAACATTGTACTGGTTCATTGTAATACCTTGGTGTATGCAATCATCACAATGCTCTCTCCACTGGCATTGACTATGAGTGAAGATTACAACATCAAGTAGTTGCATTTTGTGCATACACTTCGATGGGAAGCAAAGGATTATGACTGTAAAGCCATCCTCACATGCATCATACACCACTTTTTGAAGCTCTGGTGTCTCATGTGAACCATGGCCATCACAAAAAAGAATAATTGGCTTTGACTTGTCTGTCCACTTTAGTGTCAACTCATCATCTGTCCAGCCTGAAGGTGATGTCACAATGCTATGACAAGTTTATGAGATAATTGTAAGTAAATTAAGCACAATAACATACCTCCCAATACTATCATCTGGAATATTTGACAGATTTGGAAGTGGACCATCTGATAGAACAAAGGATGGTGGAATGGCATCTCCAGCAGCAGACACACACTCAACCACAGTAACCAACTCCAGGTTATCACTGCTAATCTTGTAGTGATTGTGCTGTTTGTGGAAGTATATGTATTTGTGAGGACTTCCTTTCCACCCTCCACCTAGCTGAATACCTTTCTCATCCATATTATAGATATGTTCTGCAGGTATGTCACCATATTGCTCATAAATGGAGTTCAGCTTATCAAAAAAGTCACTAACAACAGCCTGGTTGAAATTCTTTGCTCATTTGGGATTAAGCTTTGCTGGTTTTGCTGGAACAATTTCAGGATGACGGGCAACAAATCTTGATGCATAACACTTCCCCGCTCGATGACCAGCTAACTCAGTAGCATAGTCTCATAGTGTACAAAGATCCCATGGCTGACCAGTCTCTGCATCATGTTCTGACCAATCCAAAAGTACAGCTTCCTGAGTGGGGTTCAGCAGTTGCAGTCATTCACCTGCATCCTTGTAACATGCATGCTTTCCATTTGCACATTGTCGAAGGGTATTAACATTAACCTAAAGCATTTATAAATGAGCTATGGCACAAAATGAAGAGAAATTCAAGTAATGGTTGACTTACACCGTATGCTTTAGCAGCATCTGTCCAGTATTTGTAAGTTCCATCCCTTTTTGCAGCAATTGCAGCTTGGATGTTTTTCTCATAATCTGGGTCATGAAATGCACGACTTTGGCTTTGTGAACTGCTATTAGCCATAATATCCCAGAGGCTTGAGAGCCTGCCCAAGCGCTCAGTGTTGTACATGAGATGTGACATGTTCCTCACTGTCGTGTCATCAACTTTAAATGAGGTTATGTGATATTTGACACCATCAAAAAATGATCATTTCATTAAAATTCTGCTCAGCTGTAACATGGCCAGCGTGACAACTTCCAAAAACATTAACACAGTAAATGAGCTCATACTGACAAAAAAAAGTGGTATTCATGTTTATTCAAGTAAGGAATAGATATATGTGAAACTTTGAGCAAAATAAAGGTCAGGAAGGCAGTCAAAAATGCCCAACACTAAGTCCTGATGAACACTAAGTCCTGATTGACAATAGTATGCATGGTGTCCGCATTGTGTGTCATGTGACTAATCACATGACATAGATTAGATAAGATTAGATAAGAGATTAGATAAGAGGTGAGATCCTAACATTACCCCCCCTTTAAAGGTCATGTCCTCACAACATTTCAATTGTTTCTTCAAGTTGTCGGAGTTGATAATAATTGAGTATACATATGAGGGCAATAGGGAGATAATGGGTGATAGTGAAAATGAGGGCAATTGAGGTAAGGATGGTGATGAAATAGAGAATGATGATTACTTCGTCAGAGTACATAATGGGGAATAATAAATTTTTGATAAGGGAGTGTCATATATTTATATATTTAGAACTTCCGGATTTTCCTGATGAAATTTATTTAATAGACTTTTAGCTCCTGATAAAGAGCTGATTGGTTCCCAGGTGCAATGATTGTAAGAATAGCCTTTCCATTTAATTTTGTATAAAACCTTTTTCTGATTTATTTTCCAATCTAATATAGCTTCTACTTCATATTGTTCCTGATCTTCTATAATAATAGCGGGTGGGGGTTTTGGCTTCTGTTGTGATTTGTATTGAGGAGGAATATACTTTGTAAGAAGTTGCATATTGAATGTCAGATGTTTTCAGTTCCAGGTTTTCGGTAATTGTATTTCATAAGAGGCTAATTCTACTTTCTTTATTACTTTAAAGGGTCCATATCATTTGTCGTCTAATTTTGCCACTGGTCTGTCAGAATTAATATTAATTCCTTCAACATAAACAAGGTTGCCAGGTTTGTATTCCAGTGATTCATTTCGATTTCTATCATATCTGTGTTTCATTGCTTCATTTGATAGAGTAAGTGCTGCTTTAGCATTTTCTCTGGCTTTTGTTATAGTTGTAATGAATTCATCAACTCTGATAACTCTTGAAGTTCTGTTGGGTTTAATTCCAGTGCATGGATGATGTCCATACATTAGATAAAAAGGAGTGTATCCTGTAGTTCTATGTATCATATCATTATAATTGAATTCAGTGACTGTGATTTTATCTGCCCAATCATTTTGATCATAGTTTATGTAAATCCTAAGATATTGTTCTATTTCTTGATTTACTCTTTCTACTTGTCCATTTGTCTGTGGTCAATATGCAGTAGATAGGTTCATTTTAACACCTAGTCATTTTGTAAATTCTTTTGTGAAATGAGATGCAAATTGCGATCCTTGATCACTTATGACACATTGTGGCATTCCAAAGTTTTTAAATACTTTTTCTAAAAATAGTTCTGCAACTCCTGGACTATCAATTTCCTTGTTACATGGTATAAAGGCTGCCATTTTGGTAAATTGATCAACTACTACCATTAGGAAGTCGAATCCTCTTGAGTATGGAAGTGGTCCTATGAAATCAATAGATATTGTGTGCCAAGGTCCTTCGGGTATACTATTTGGGTTTAATAATCCTACAGGTTTTGATTGATGAATATTCGTCCATTGACATGCTTCACATCCAGATACATATTTTATTATATCTGATCTGATTCGTGGCCACCAATAGTTTCTTGTGATTAACTCTTGGGTTTTATATTCTCCATGATGTCCAGATACAGCTGAATCGTGACATAATCTAATTATCTGTTCTCTTAGTTTGGCATTTTTCGGAATATACACTCAATTTTTCCATGTGATTATTCCTTCTGAGGATTCAATCCAATCTTTTGATTTAAGATTAAGCATTTTAACAACTTCTTTATCTTTATTCTTTCTGGATTTTTGAACTTGTTCCATGATTTCTTCATCTTCACCATGAACATCATATGTTTGTCTAAAATGTTCTGGTTTAAGAAGGATAATGTCTTCATTATCATGTTCTCCTTGTTTGTGTCCAGCTCTTCTTGATAATAAGTCTGTTTTAGTCATTTGATTTCCGGGTTTATGATGTAATGTATAATGAAATTCTGATAGTTCAGTTGACCATCTTGCTTGTCTGCAATTTAATTTTTGTGGTTTCCTGAAGTATTGAAGATTCTTATGATCTGTCCAGATTTCAAATATTTGCTTAGCCCCTAAAAGGTATTGTCTCCATGTATCTAATGCTCTCATGATTGTGAGCATTTCTTTATTGTAGATTTTGTAATTCCTTTCAGTGGGACTTAAGGCATGTGATAAAAATGTGATTGGTTTCCATTTTCCATCAGTTTGTTCTTGAGATAAGATTGCTCCATTTGCAAAGTCTGATGAGTCAGCTTTGATATGATATTTTCCATCATCATTTGGCATTGCTAGGATTGGTGCCGATATGATCTTATCTTTTAGTTCAGAAAATGCTAATGCCCGATCAAGTTCCCATTTCCATTCATTTTTTCTGGTTAATTCATGAAGAGGTTTTGCTGTTTTTGAAAATCCTTGAATGAATCATTGATAGAAATTAATGAATCCAAGGAATTGCTGAAGTTCTTGCTTATTGTTTGGAACAGGCCAATCTACTACAGCTTTAACTTTTCCTGAATCCATTTGTACAGAGTTTTTGGAAATAATAAGACTGAGATATTCTACTTCTGCCTGTTCAAAGAAACACTTTTCTGGTTTTAGGTATAATTCGTGTTCTCCTAATTTCCTAAGAACATGTTTTACCATTTTCCTACATTCTTCTAAGGTTTCCATAAATATAAGAATATCATCCATGTAAACAATGACTGTTCCTTCATTAATTTCCATTCTAAATATGTCATTCATCATTGTTTGAAAAGTTGCCGGTGAATTGGTGAGTCCAAAGAATATGACTAAGGGTTCAAATAATCCTCGATTGGTTCTGAATGCAGCATATTGCTCATCATCTTCTTTGATTCGAATATTATTATATCCCCATTGAATATTCAACTTAGTAAAATATCGTGCCTTTTTCAATTTATCTACTAATTCCTGAATTAACAGTAAAGGATATCTATTCTTAACTGTCATTTCATTTAATTTTCGATAATCTTGGATTGGTCATAGTGAACCATCTTTCTTTTTGATAAAGAAGAACAGTGATGCCCAAGGTGATTTCGAAGGTCTGATATGTCCTGAATTGAGATTCTCATTGAGAAATTCATCAAGTTGTTTCTGTTTGTCTAAATTTAATGGATAGATTTTGCAATCAAATGATGTTGCTCCTGGTATTAATTCTATGGCATGGTCCCATGGTCAACAAGGTGGAAGTTTGTCAAATGATTCCTTTGTGAATACTCTTTTGAATTCATGGTAATACATTGGAACAGTTTCTTTCCAATGCTTCTTTGGTTTTTGCTGATTTTGAGCTTCAGCAATTTTCGAAGCAGTAGTTTGAAATGCTCTTAGTTCTATTTGTTTGAATAGGTTTACCACAATAATGTGATCATCTGATTCAAAATTAATCTGTTCATCTAGATCAGATTCATCTTCTTCAGGGTCCATTGTATTGATTAATGGGGTACATTCAATTGGACAATGTGTAAATTTAATGGTTTCACTTTTTCAATCTGTTTCTGGATTGTGAGTTCGAAGCCAGTCATGTCCTATAAACACTGATGCTTTTCCTAAATTTATGACTGCTAATTGTAATATTTTCACATGTCTACCAAGTCTTACTCTTAGTTTGACATAGTCTGTTATGGATCCATCACTATTAAGGGTTCCATCTGCATTATAAACTGGAGTGGGTTGTGTAAATTTCTTTGTTGTAATTTGATTGTCTTCTATGAATTTTCAGTTAATACATGTTCCTGTACTTCGTGTGGCAAGGGCAAGTTCCGGTGTTTGGTCTTTTAATCTCTGTGTGACCCAATACACATTTCTGGGTTTTACTTTCTGATTAGGGAAGGTGCACTTAGATCATTCCTTTTGTTGCAATATGAACTTAGATTCCAGATCAATTGTAGGTACAGCTATATCATAAGGTACATAAATAGAGGCTGGCAAGTTTGTGCTCACTGCTGGCCTTGGGGAAAACTGTTAGCGACAGACGAGCAAAAACTCGAAGTCGAACTCAAACACTTGAAAATATGGAAGCGAAGTGAATCTTATTGCTTGTCTGGAATAAACTAGCACAAGAATAACGAACTACTGACTAGAAAGACCGTATTTATAGAAAAGAACCATGAAGTAATCGCATGTACATTAACCTACACTACAACGCATGTTACTGTGCTTCTACATTAAGAACTCATGTAATACGTATGGCCGAACTGTGTAACTGCGCCCACAGTCATGATGAGTAACATATGTTGATACGCATGTTATCCGCATTGTAGGTCATGTGACTATCACATGACATAGATAAGATATGATTAGATAAAAGATTAGATAAATGACGAAATCCTAACATTACCCCCCCTTTAAGAGTTGTGTCCTCACGACATTTCAATGGATTCTTCTGTTCGTGGGGGTCATTCTTGAATTCGAAGTATAATTCGAGGTATGTAGTGACCGAGTATAAAAACGGCCATGCAAAGAATGAAGATGACAATGACGTAGATTAAAAGAGTGATGTTGTTAGAAAGCATTTTGAATAGTTAGGTTATGAGTAAATCTGTTGCTTTTATACGTTGGGACATTCCGGATTTTCCCGATGAAATTTATTTAAAAGACTTTTTGATCTGGTTAATGACGTAATCGGTTCCCATGTACAATGATCATAGGAATAGCCTTTCCATTTAATTTTATAAAGAACCTTTTTTCGATTTATTTTCCAAGCGAGTATCGCTTCTACTTCGTATTGTTCCTGATCATCTATCACAACAGTAGGTGGTGGTTTTGGTTTCTGTTGTGATTTGTATTGCGCCAGAACATGTTTCGTAAGTAATTGTGTGTTATACACGGGGTGTTTTCGGTTCCAAGTCTTTGGTAATTCGATTTCATATGAGGCTAATCCTACTTTCTTTATCACTTTGAAGGGACCATATCGTTTGTCATCTAATTTTGCAACCGGTCTATCGGATTTAATATTTATTCCTTCTACGTAAACTAAATCTCCAGATTTGTATTCGGGCGATTCCTTTCTATTTCTGTCATATCCACGTTTCATTGCTTCATTGGATAATGTAAGGGCCGCCTTAGCATTTTCTCTGGCTTTTGTTATTGTAGAGATAAATTCGTCTACACCAATAGTTCTTGATGTTCCGTTTGGTCTTATTCCTCCATAAGGATGATGTCCATACATTAAATAAAACGGTGTATATCCAGTTGCTCGATGTACCGTGTTGTTATAATTAAATTCGGTTACTGCTATTTTGTCTGCCCAATCATCTTGATCATAGTTCACATAAATTCTGAGATACTGTTCTATCTCTTGATTTACATGTTCTACTTGTCCATTGGTCTGTGGTCTATATGCAGTAGATAGATTCATTTTAACTCCTAATCGTTTTGTGAATTCTTTTGTGAAATGAGATGCGAATTGCGATCCTCTATCACTAATAACACGTTGTGGCATTCCGAAGTTTTTAAATACTTTTTCTAAATATAATTCGGCAACTCCTGGACTATCGATTTCTTTGTTACATGGAATAAAGGCTGCCATTTTTGTAAATCGATCAACGACTACCATTAAAAAGTCAAATCCTCGGGAATAAGGGAGTGGTCCTACAAAATCGATTGATATCGTATGCCAAGGTCCTTCTGGAATACTATTTGGGTTCAGTAATCCTATTGGTTTCGATTGATGTATATTCGTCCTTTGGCATGCTTCACATCCCAATACGTATTTCTTTATGTCTGACATTATTCTAGGCCACCAGTAATCTCTCGTAATTAGTTCCATTGTTTTGTATTCACCGTGATGTCCTGATATTGCAGAATCGTGGCATAATCTAATTATATGTTCTCTAAGTTTTGCATTCTTAGGAATATAAATTCGATTTTTCCATGTAATTATTCCTTCGGATGATTCTTCCCAGTCTTTCGTTTTAAGATTAAGCATTTTTATTACTTCTTTGTCTCGATTCTTTCTGGATTTTCGAACTTGTTCCATTATATCTTCGTCTTCACCATGTACTTCATATGTTTGTCTGAAGTGTTCTGGTTTAAGAAGTGTAATGTCTTCATTATCATGTTCGCCTTGTTCATGTCCAGCTCTTCGAGATAAAAGATCTGCTTTTGTCATTTGTCTGCCTGGTTTATGATGTAACGTGTAATGGAATTCCGATAATTCTGTATACCATCTTGCTTGTCGTCGATTTAACTTTTGGGGTTTTTTGAAATATTGGAGATTTTTGTGATCTGTCCAAATCTCGAATATTTGTTTGGCTCCTAAAAGGTACTGTCTCCATGTGTCTAATGCTCTCATTATTGCAAGCATTTCTTTATCGTAGATTTCGTAATTTCGTTCAGTTGGACTTAAAGCATGTGATAAAAAGGCAATTGGTCTCCATTTTCCGTCAACTTGTTCCTGTGATAGAATGGCTCCATTTGCGAAATCTGAAGAATCTGCTTCTACACGATATTTTCCATCATCATTCGGCATTGCTAAAATAGGTGCTGATATGATTTGATCTTTTAATTTGGAAAATGCTAGTGCCTGACTAAGTTCCCATTTCCATTCATTTTTTCCTGTTAATTCATGAAGGGGTTTTGCTATCTTTGCAAATCCTTGAATGAATCTTCGATAAAAATTAATGAATCCAAGGAATTGTTGAAGTTCACGTTTATTGTTAGGTACTGGCCAATCGACTATTGCTTTTACTTTCTCCGAATCCATTCTTACAGAATTCTTTGAAATGATAAGTCCTAAGTATTCGACTTCAGCCTTTTCGAAGAAACATTTTTCTGGTTTAAGATATAGTTCGTGTTGTTCTAATTTTCTGAGAACTCTTTTAACCATCTTTCTGTGTTCTTCTAATGTTTCCGTGAATATCAAAATATCATCCATATACACGATTACAGTTCCTTCATTAATTTCCGTCCTAAAGATATCATTCATCATAGTTTGGAAAGTTGCAGGGGAATTCGTAAGTCCAAAGAACATAACCAAAGGTTGGAATAATCCTCTGTTAGTTCTAAATGCAGCATACTGTTCATCTCCTTCTTTGATCCGAACATTATTGTATCCCCATCTAATATCTAACTTGGTAAAGTATCGTGCCTTCTTCAATTTATCTACTAGTTCTTGAATCAACAGTAAAGGGTACCTATTTTTGACCGTCATTTCATTTAATTTTCGATAATCTTGGATTGGTCGAAGTGAACCATCTTTCTTTTTGATGAAAAAGAATGGAGATGCCCATGGTGATTTCGAAGGTCTGATGCGTCCTGAATTAAGATTTTCATCAAGGAATTCATCTAATTGTTTCTGTTCGTCGAGATTTAACGGGTAAATTTTACAATCAAATGAAGTGGCTCCAGGTAATAATTCAATGGCATGATCCCAAGGTCTTCGTGGTGGAAGTTTATCGAAGGATTCTTTGGCGAATACCTTTTCAAATTCATGATAATACATAGGAACAGTTTCCTTCCAGTGCTTCTTAGGTTTTTGCTGATTTTGTGCCTCAGCAATTTTGGAAGCGGTTGTTTGGAATGCTCGTATTTCAATTTGTTTGAATAGGTTTACAGCGATAATTCGATCATCAGTTTCTAGATTTATTGGTTCATCTAGGTCTGATTCATCTTCTTCGGGATTCATGGTATTAATTAATGGAGTGCATTCTATTGGACATCGTGTGAATTTAATCGATCCTTCCTTCCAATTTATTTCCGGATTATGAATTTTAAGCCAATCATGTCTGATAAACATGGAGGCTTTTCCAAGATTAGAAACGGCGAATTGAATTATTTCCACATGTCTTCCTAGTCGGACTCGTAGTTCAACGTAATCGGTAATAGCTCCATCACTATTTAAAGTTCCATTGGCATTATAAACAGGAGTAGGTCGTGGGAGTTTCTTTGTTGTGATATTGTTATTTTCTACAAATTTCTGATCGATACATGTTCCGGTACTTCCACTATCAAGTAATGCTTTAAGCCCATAAGTTCGTTGAGTATCCAAAGTGGTAATCATTAGATCGAGATCCATTTGATTTCCTTTAGATCCTCGAATGAATCTTTTGGGTCCTTTTAACTTGTTTAATGCTTGAATTACATCTTGATCTGATAGATCATTTAATTCATTAACCGTTTTAGAAGTTACTTCTAGTTTCCGTTTCGAATGTGTCCAGATTGCAAGTGAGGCTAAGGCAAGTTCCGATGTCTGGTCTTTTAATCTCCGTGCGACCCAATACATGTTTCCAGGTTTTACTTCCTGATTAGGGAAGGTGCGCTGTGATATCTTTTTCTTGAACGATACGAACTTAGATTCCAGATCAATTGTAGGTACAGTTACTGAAGAAGCTACATAAATAGAGGCCGGCGAGTTCGCGCTCACTGCTGGCCTTGGGGAAAACCCAATTGAGCAATGAGGAGAGCCCGTTGTTCCTCTGATAGTTTAGTGATATCCGGTAATTCTACAATGCTACTGGTAGATGCTACTGGTACCGAATTATTTACATAAGTATTGTCTATATTATTACTACGTTGTACATAAGGGCCTCGGTTTTGCTTTTTAGGGCATGCGTTGGCCATGTGTCCCTTGTCCTTACAATAAAAACATCGTCCTTCACGTTTCAGGGTGTCAATGTCCATGCGGTCTCCTCCTTGTGATACCATAAGGTTGGCTCGATTAGGGGGAGGTGCAGGGTTCTGGGGAAAACGGGGTCCTTGGTTCGGAGGTTGAAATTGATTTGGTCGTGGTCCACCCTGTTGGGTATTCTGCACGCCTTGTCGTTGTCCGAAATTCTGGTTCTGTCCGGGATTGAATTGTTGTCCTTGTCGTGGGTTTTTGTTTCTAAAAATATTCCGACGTTCTCGATCAATTTCCTGAGCTATGTTGTACCATTTTTGAAGGGTGTCTGGAGTTCCTCGCATAACGATCATTTCAAGTAGTCGGGGGTCGAGTTTATCCTTATATTTTCTAATAACCGCGGCGTCGTTATATCCTGTTCGTCCGGCGATAGTCGAGAATCTAACTGTGAATTCTTCGACTGTCCAGCGTCCCATGTATAAGTTGTCGAGTTCGTCCTGAGCGTCCTGAATTTCTGAATATACTCCGAAAAAATGTAAAAAGTCCTCCTTGATTTGTTCGTATTTAGTTCCCGGGGTGTGTTCCATAATCACCATGATTCTATCAACCCAGCTAGCTGCTGTTTGATTCTTTGATCCGTCTATAAGGCTTAACATGAACCTTATCTTCATTTCATGCTCAAGGGGATTAACACGAGATCCGGTGAAGTAAGACTCCAGCGATCTCATCCAAGCTCTCGCATGTTTATGATCTCCTGTATATTTCTCAGGCTTCTCGATTTTGAGAGCCTTATCTGTGATTGCATCACGTTGTCTATGTGCCATCATTGAAGTGGCTTGGGCTGTTTCAATTACTGGATTATGTAATCCATATATGCCTCTTCCAACGAATTTGATAGCATCTACAATCATGTGTACCCAACCTCCTCGTTCAGATGAAGTTGGAGGATTAGGTGGAGGTGGTGGTGGTGGATTGGGGGTGTTAGGAGGGGGTTGTCCGAAATTTACTGGTAACATGAGGGGTGAAGGAGATCCTTGTGGGGTCGGTGCTTCTGTATGGATCATCGGAGTAGTATGATGCATTCCGGGATTATTAATATGAACGGTTCCAGGTACTGGTACCTGGTTCCATGGGTTTCCTGGTGTATCCATATTTACGATTCGAAATCAGGGTAGGTAGGAGTAGGAAGTTCTCTACCGTCGTTGTGAACGGTGTTAAGAAGGGTTTCGTATCCTAATGGAGAATAGAAGTCTTGTGGAAATGGAGATATGTATCGGGTAGGAGTACTGAATCTCAGACTATCGTCGTGTCCTAATTCAGTGATGATGGTGAGGATACGGGGAATAGGGATGATGGGGCGAGGTGACGGTGGAGTATAATCGGGGATTTGATGGAGTGAAAGGTATGTGTTGGGATCGAAGTCTGAGTCGTCGGAGTCCACCGACACGGTTCTCAGATTGCGAGTGTAAGGGGTAGGGCGAGATCGAGGGGTATAGATTGGTGCGGAGGATGAAGGGATGTGATAGGATCGGTTTCGGAGAGTACGGAGGGTTTGGGAACGGGTGATAGGTGCCAGAATGAAAGACTAGGTATCAGATGCTCTTGAAGAGACTTGGAGACTAGTGAGATATCCTAAGTCTCACGCACACCAATTTGCAGATAGAACCAGCTGGGGCAACACGTGGTAGCCTCCCCAGTCACTGGCGCCGTGCCAAACTCAAGGCAGAGGGCCTAAGATGTTCGGTAATTCGGAAGAGTCAGGCTCAACGTTACTCTATCCTCTCGTGCGTCCAAGCACAACGAACAAGTCTATCGAACGGGGTGTATGTCTAAGGATCCGAAGGTCCAAAGAGCGGGGAACGAGGTAAAGAGAAAAGTGTGCCGGGGGTCGGCGGAAGAGAGTTCGAGGTCGAGAAACGAGGTAGATTCTTGTGCTTTTGTTAGCGACAGACGAGCAAAAACTCGAAGTCGAACTCAAACACTTGAAAATATGGAAGCGAAGTGAATCTTATTGCTTGTCTGGAATAAACTAGCACAAGAATAACGAACTACTGACTAGAAAGACCGTATTTATAGAAAAGAACCATGAAGTAATCGCATGTACATTAACCTACACTACAACGCATGTTACTGTGCTTCTACATTAAGAACTCATGTAATACGTATGGCCGAACTGTGTAACTGCGCCCACAGTCATGATGAGTAACGTATGTTGATACGCATGTTATCCGCATTGTAGGTCATGTGACTATCACATGACATAGATAAGATATGATTAGATAAAAGATTAGATAAATGACGAAATCCTAACAAAAACCCAATTGAGTGATGAGTATGGCTCATTGTTCTTCAGATAATTTAGTAATGTCTGGTAGTTCTACAACTCCACTAGTGGAGGCTACAGGTATCGAATTGTCCATGTTTAAGCTATGTTGTACATATGGGCTGCGAGGTTTCTTAGGACATGTGTTAGACATATGTCCCTTTTCCTTACAATAAAAACATTGTCCTTCTTTCTTTAATTGATTGAGATCCATACAGTTATCACCTTGTGAGATTGTGAGATTTGATCTGTTTGGTGTCTGTTGTGTGGTTTGTCTGGTTGGGGTCATGGTGTTAGATGTGTTTGGTGGTCAATTGTTATTTTGATTTTGGGGTCATGCTTGTTGTGTGAGACATCCAAAATTAGCTTCTCTTTGATTTCTTTCATATTCTGCAGCTTTGTTGACCCAATTGATAAGTTTATCAGTGAATTTAAGTCCACTGACTTCCATAAGTCTTCTTGCTAATAATGGATGCATTCCTTGGTGATATTTATCCACTAAAGCGGTGTTATCAAATCCTGATAGATTCATCCATTGCATAAAATCGATAGTATAGTCTTCAACTGGTCGATTTCCCTGTATGACCTTGTTGATTTGCTTGATTGCATTGTTCTGGGTTTCTGTTGATATGAAAAAGAATTGTAATCTTTCAGTGAATGTATCCCAGTTTGCGAAAGGGCATGGATGTGTAAATGCCTTGTGTTTTATCACTGGTGATGTGTCTGTTGCTGCAATATCGACCTTCTGGGTGTCCTGTAAGGTTGGTTCCTTTCTGTTGTGTTGTAATTTCCATTGAGCTTGTTCTTCATTAAACAAGATCAGATCTCCTAAAAATGTGTCAGCCCATCATTGGGCTTGATTGTCTTTTCCCTTTTTGACTTTCGGTAATGCGATTGTGATCTTTTTCCAATTGTTTGTGATGTTCTTCTCTTGGAAGTATAACATCATTTGTCTGATCCAATTATTGACTGTGTGAGGGTCTCCTTCATAATCTTCTGGAATTTTGACCTTTTCCTTTGGTTCAGGTCAATCTTCCTTGATCCCTTCTCTAATTTCTGTAATGATCCCTTGGGTCATAGTGGAGATTCCTTTAGTGACTATTTGTTTATTGGCAGGTGTCATGTTTTGCCATCAAGTTACAATTTCATCTTTCATAAAAATAGCCACTATGGCTGTGATAAATCTGATGATAATTTCACTGGAGATCATTTTTACAGATCAAATTCAAATTCAGGGTATGTAGGTGTGGGAAGGTCTCTACCATCATTGTAAACAGTATTTAAAAGGGGTTTGTATCCTAATGGGGAGTAGAAGTCTTGTTTGAAAGGGGACTGATAATGTGTAGGGGTACTAAATCTTAATCCATTGTCATGCTCAGGTTCGGTGATGATGGTGAGAATGTGGGGAATGGGAATGATGGGACAAGTAGGTGGTGGGATGTAGTTAGGGATTTGTGTGAGGGAGAGATAGGTGTTAGGATCAAAGTCCAAGTCATCAGAGTCCACCGACATGGTTCTCGGAGTTTGAGGATGAATGTAAGGGGTAGGGCGAAATTGAGGGGTGTAGAGAGGTAGAGGGGATGTGATAGGATTGGGATCGGAGAGATCAAAGGGTTTGGGAGTGAGTGATTGGTGCCACCATGATGAACAAAGTAACAGAAGCTCTTGATGATGCTTGGAGACTAGCAAGATGTCCTATGTCTCATGCACACCAATTTGCAGATAGAACCAGCTGGGGCAACATGTGGTAGCCTCCCCAGTCACTGGCGCCATGCCAAACTCAAGGCAGAGGGCCCAAGATGATTGGTAATTCGGATAGTGTCAGGCTCAACATTACACCAATCCTCTTGTACTTCCAAGTACAATGATCAAGTCTATCAAACGGGGTGTACATCTGGTTCAAGAGGTCCAAGATGGGGAATGAGGTATATGAAAGAAGTTTTGCTGGGAGTTGGCGAGAGAGAAGTTCAAGGTCAAGGAATGAGGTAGATTCTTGTGCTTTTGTTAGTGACAGACAAGCTAAATGCTTGAAGTCAAACTCAAACACTTGAATAAAGACAACTCTTTTTACTTGTCTGGAATAAACTAGCACAAGAATAGCGAATACTAACTAGAATGACTGTATTTATAGACAATGTCCATGAGGGAATTGCATGTAAGTAACCTACACTACAACACATGTTCTACTGTGCATTTACATTAGAAACTCATGTACTACATATGGCCAAACTGTGCAACTGCATGCACAGTCTTGATGAGTAATGTATGTTAATATGCATGGTGTCCGCATTGTGTGTCATGTGACTAATCACATGACATAGATAAGATATGATTAGATAAGATATTAGATAAGAGGTGAGATCCTAACAGAAATGCACATGAATTCCACTATATGTTTCCATGTGGAATTCTGCCATTCCACCTGTATATATGCACTTCATGTGCAGTTCACATGTACTTCATGTGTAAAAAAATTCGAAAATTATATGGAAATTTTCCAATTTGAATACATCCAAAGCTATGTGAAGTACACATGAAGTGCACATGGAGTGCACATGTAAAGGTGGAATACATGTGTATTCCATGTGTAACAGGGGGTGAGCATAAAGTGCTCTGCAAAAGGAACATAAACAAAAGCAGAAGAGGGGATACAGTCTCTGATGGATGGATACTCCTCTTCCGCTCTCAAACTCCAACACTCACATTTACATTCTCCCTTTGAACCCATTAGTAGGTCTCATATTCAAGTCCTTTCCACTCCCAAATCACATGCCCTTTCTTCTCTCTGAGCCCTCACTCTGGCACCCTTGTCACTCCTCCAGATTTCCTACTACTTTCTCTCTCTCCAGTCACATAAAAAGCTTGGATGTGAACCACTGCATTTTCATTTTATAGGTGGCAGGTGTACATAGTGTAACTCTGAGTCTGGGTGCAGTTGTTATGTGTATAGTATGATTATAGTATCAGTCTTCTGCCAGTTGGGTGTGGGTATTGCAGTACTTGTATGGAGGAGGAAGGGGCATATTGCAATGTCTCACATTTTTGATATTCTCAGAATCTTAAAATTCTCACTCAGATTTTGACACTGGAGATTCTGATATTCTTAGAATGCTGAGGATTTTGATACTGCTAAGAATCCAATATTCTGAGACTCTGGTGGAATTAAGAGAAAATCTAACAGGACCCTTGAAATTTCCATCAAAGGTTTGATACAAAAATTGTGATTTTTGGCCTGGGATGGGGAGACAAAAAATCATTAATTTTTTCCTGGATTGTAGGGGGATAGTGTCAACTCCAAGACAATCCTATAGTCTTATCAGAACTAGATTTTACTTATGGCTCTCTTAAGAACATTCAAATCTCACCTCATTTAAATGGTCTATGCAAGGTTAGATAAGGGTTATTGTGTACATGCCCAGTTGCCAATGAAGATAAACAAATAAGTCTATATTTGTATGCTTACCATTTCTTTTTCCTGGTCTAGGATTGTTCCCTCACCTTCTACTTTTGCTGTTGTGCAGTGGTTACTCTTCATTACTTGTTCTAATGCTGATAGTATTTCACCCTTGGTGAGGCTCCACCCATAATTGGTGGTTGTATGTTTATTATCATACTTTTTGCATGTGTGCATGGGGGTCTGTTGCTCTGCCAGCCTGTAGTTGAGTGCCTGAGGTTTATTTCTTGGTGTCCAACATTTGATTGTAGGTGTGATATGGTCCAATATTGAGAGCATTGAGAAGGACAGTTGAATGGCAGACACATTGAAGTGCTTCATGGACAAGTCCACCCCTTCTGCTGACAACAACAACAATCTTGCAAAGTGTTTTGCATGATGTCAGAGTTATGGGCTTGGTGAACATTGGGGTAGTAAGGAGCAAGAAGTTTTACAATACCTGACAAGTAAGTAGTGAGTGTCAAAGATGATAAGGATGGTGCCATGTACACTAAGAAAAAACTGAGAGTGTTCTCAGTGGGTTCAACAGGGAAATCAAATGCTATATTTGCTATCTGGCTGATTTTCACACTTACTAAACACAAAATGACAAGTATTGCAAGAGGATGTTCACAATGTAACACATTCTAACAGTATGAGCCATCCTTAAGGTCAGGTCAATTGTCAATTGACCAAATGATCTACAGCTCAGAATTTTATGTTCAATGATGCATTTTAAAGCTCTTAAGCAGTAGCATAACATACTTGAAATGCACATAATTATGTCAATCCCAAGTAATGTGGTAAAGCATGCAATACAGTCAAAACTGTCAGAAGTAACAAGAATAAAGAGGGAGATTGAAAGGAATGAGGGTGATAATGGAGCAAAGAGAGGGTGATAAAGGAGCAAAGACTCAGACACAAACACTAACACAGACACAGATGGGGAGGAAACTTATTGACTACTACCAAGTTACAGAGTGTATATATATACTGAGGCTGTCTACCAAAGTCCCAACCAAGGTCCATGTAACTAAGGTAACTGACAGCTGTCAATCTGTCAATCACATATCTGTCAATCAAGGATCTGTCAATTACAGAACTGTCAGGTATGACAGGTGACAAGTGACAGCTGTCAAAGAAGCTGTGCAACCCAGAATATCTAACAAAAACATCACCTTTTTTCGTCACTTCCTGTAGCAACATTCTGTGTATATAAAAATTTGCAAAAATCATATTATGATAGGGCAGGTTGTATATTAAATATCTTCACTTTACATGAAGAGATTTGAGCAACTTTAAGAGAAGTTATGTCTCTTGCAATCTTGTTTGTTTGTATTTTGTGTGTGCAATACTTTTGATCGGCACTGTATGTGCATCTTGTGGATCAATTCATCACAATTGTAATGGTGTTGTGGTTAATACTAGCAAAATTGATCTCACACCTCTTTCATTACCTACTTTCTCACATCTAAAGTGCCTAGTTTAGCACAACATAGTATAAATTAAAATATGTATAATTTCACTCACACCATGTATGCTCACTAAGAAAGTGCTCAGTGGGTAAGACTCGGATGCAGGATGCTTCCAGGTGAAGTAAGGTAATGTAAATGGTGTCGAAGACTGACACACAAGATGAAATGCATGCTTAGTGAACACTTTGATGCACATTTGATGCATGTTCCTTAATCTCAGACTTAGCACAGACTTAGGACTTTGACTCTCGTTACACTCAGAATCTCAAGCTCACACAAATACTCTCACAGAACTGCTTAATGGTATTTCTCAGAGCACTGGAGACTGCCCTTCTACTACACAAAGCTACCTATTAAATATCTTACATAACACAGCTAAGAGAAACTATATAGTTAATACAAAAGCAGTAATTGCACATTAGCTAAGCTGTAAATTAGACTTTTAGACTGGATACAGGTGTCTGGGATGGACCAGAGTAAATCACTGATATACAAACATACGAGCACCAAGAATGTGTTCACATGGGAAGATAATGAAGGACAATAACCAATAACTCATCCTGCAGGAAGAGTGCTCCATACGGAGGCGTGATGCCATGCACTTTGACACGTGGAATGGGAATTGCTGAATAAGCCTGCCAGGAATGCCGGGTCTCAGGCCAGGCTAGGCACCTATAGCATGCTGATGCACAGTGCTGGTACAGCATGGTTAGATAGTGGCAACTGCCATGGGTCTAGCACTCATGCCTTTTCCTATGACACAATAACATAGCTTCGATATCCTATTATTAGAATAGACACGCGCTTAGCTCGATCTCTGGCCTTACTGGTAATTATTTCCCACTGATGTCGAGAATAGACTCTGACCTCAGTGTGTCTATTCTTAGACGCTTTCCTACTTAGGCTAGTTATGTCCCTTATTAGCGCAAATCATTCCCACACTAGCTAACAGTCCGGGACCTCTACCTTAGCTACTAATTACAACCCAGATATATTGTACCATTTGTAAGTAGTGCGTAGAATATAGAAATAATGTTTTTACAGTGGGTAGAAGTATGCTAGGTGTATTACATCCAATTCCATTACCTTTTACTTCTGGCCCTCTTCAACCTTTCTTACTTCATCCCAATGGGGTATTTAACTATGTCATACCTTATAATTCAATAACATTACATTTATGTTCTGACTGTAATTTCAAATTGAAATGCAGTAAGTTCCCACCATTGTCATTATCAAATAATAACTATCTTGGTCAAGTTCCTAATGCTTTGGATGACCTTACACTTGTTGAACAGAATATGATAGCTCAGTGTCATTCCAAATCTCTTATCATACAACTCTGGGAGCATGATCAATTACATACTGTTTCTACTACACAAAGAAGTATAAAGGGATATGTTATTATATATCCTCAGTGTCCTACACAATTACTTAATGTTCTCCCTCCAACTATAAATGATGTCATTACCAATATTTGTGTAATTTTTGTTGGATTGTCTCTTCCTTCTACAGAATGGTTAAAAATATTAGATATTCTGGGTTGCACAGCTTCCTTGACAGCTGTCACTTGTCACCTGTCATACTTGACAGATCTGTGATTGACAGATTGACAGCTGTCAGTTACCTTAGTTACAGGACTTTGGTTGGACTTTGGTAGACTTACTCAGTATATAAACACTCTGTAACTTGGTAGTTGCTAACAAGTTTCCTCCCCATTTTGTGTCTGTGTCTGTGTCTGTGTTTGAGTTCTTGCTCCATTATCACCCTCATTCCTCTCAATCACCCTCTCTATTATTTGTTACTTCTGACAAAAAAGTAAAGCATATCCTCTTGTTGTCAGAAAAGAAAAAATGTGGTTGGCATTGGAATGGCTAAAAATTCATAACCCACTTTATTCCCATATTTCAATCAGTACTGCAAATTTAAATCAATTGTGCTTGCATTTCATACCACCCTTCAACATGCATGTATGGATTGATATTAGCTGTTACATTGCTTTGTTTTGCCATGTTTACATTTATGTAAGAGTTGTCACTGCTAATTACAAGTGTAATATAATTATAAATTATCAAATTTGTCACATAGTGTCACAGTTGTCATAGTTATCTTAGCACATTTAATTTTGTCTGTCATTGTCCCACCTTTGTGACAACATTACTACTGCAGTTGTTATGGTGTTATAGTTGTCACACTTTTCATACAGTGTCATACTCAATGTATGGTATCACACTTGATGCATGGAGTTACACTTAATACATGGTGTCACACTCAACACATGGTGTCACACTCAATGCATAGTGTCACTCTCAACACATGGTGTCGCCCTCAACACACGGT
Source organism: Cyathus striatus (assembly GCA_025738555.1). Taxonomy (NCBI): domain Eukaryota; kingdom Fungi; phylum Basidiomycota; class Agaricomycetes; order Agaricales; family Nidulariaceae; genus Cyathus; species Cyathus striatus. The sequence continues at coordinate 1,361,362 of JAOVFP010000010.1, read as the reverse complement.
GTCACACTCAACACACAGTGTCGCACTCAACACACAGTATCACACTCAACACATGGTGTCACACTCAACACACAGTGTCATGCTCAATGACAATGTGTGACAAGTGTGACAATTACTACCTGGTCACAACCATAGTGACTGTGATAAATATAACACTGTAATACTATGAGTTACATAGTATTACAGTTGTCACAGTCATTACACATGGAGTCTATGTGGAGTGTACCAGGATGTAATATGGAGAATTCATGTGGAGTTCTCCTAAACTCCACAGACTCCATGTGGAATTTAGTGATTTCATGTGGAGTCCACATGGAGTCCATGTAAAATCTGCCTACCTTTTAATGTCAATAACACATCACTCCACATATCCTCCATGTTGAGTCCACATAGGCTCCTGAAATTTTACAAGGAGTCCACATGGACTCCATGTAAATGTGTGGGGGACTGTAAAGTGCTCAAATTTGCTACTATTTCTGTAGACTATAGAACATATCATACAAAAGTTATTGAATGGTGAATCACTACAGAATTCTACTACTGAGGAAAAAAATGTTATGTGCCTAATGAATGAAGTAAAAGCTGTTATTGCACCAGTTCCTGGTTCCAATGCTAGTAAAACCATTATGTGCAATGAAATATGTGCACTCATTATAGAAAAGGGATTACCATCTTTTTATATCACTATTAATCCTGCAGATGTTTATAATCCTATTGTAAGTTTTTTGGCAGGTAATGAAATAGATATTGATAGTCTATTAAATGACAGTTGCTCACTATATTACTCACTTGCATCTCTAATTGCCAAAAATCCTGTTGTTGGTGCACAATTCTTCAACATCATTATGAAAAATTTCCTTAGCTGTCTTTTAGAATATCAACCTACAAATGGTGTCAACATAAAACCAGGAGCATTAGGAGTGGTTTCTGCTTATTACAGATGTGTAGAAGCTCAAGGTCATGGATCTCTTCATTGCCATATGATAACATGGATTGAAGGATCATTAAATCCTCAACAAATAAAAGATCATATTCAAAAAGAATATAATCATGATTTTTGTGATTGACTGCTTGCTTTCCTTGATTCAACTATTTCCAATAATATTCCACCTGATATCATTTCTGACATATCACATCCTTTACTATGCTGTCACCCTTGTTCTATTTTTGGATTTGATGTTGAATCAAATAACACAAATAATTCCTCTTCCCTTTCAATTAAAGACTTCCATTCATTAATAAATCATTGTCAGAAACATATTCATTCCAAAACTTGCTTTAAATATTGTCAACCTGGAGAAGATAATATTTGTTGATTTGGATTAGGATCAGGTAATATAATACCATCTACCATTTATGATAATGAAACAGGAGAATTAACTTTGTGATGTCAAGATTTAGATGTGAACAATTACAATGAAACATGTATAAAAGGTATATGATCTAACATGGACATAAAATATATTCTTTCCAGACCTGCAGTTAAAGCTATATTTTATTATATTGCTGATTACATATCAAAATCATGTTTAAAATCTCATATAGCATTTATGGCACTTCAACTAGCTTTAAACAAACTTACTGAACAAGATAATATTAATGAGATTGATGATGACAATGTTGCACATGCTAAAAAACTTCTTCAAAAATGTGTATATACTATGATATCTTATCAAGAACTCTCTGCACAACAAGTTGCATCCTACTTACTAGATTATGAAGATCATTTCACTAGCCATAGCTTTCAAAATCTCTTTTGGACATCTTTTGAAAAATATATTGAAAATGAGCTTCCTTCCCCAGAATGTTTTCCTCAATCACACACTGCAACCACCACTAACAACCATACTAATGAAAGCAATGACAATAATATAAATCACACTCTCTCTATGCATTTCAATGAGGATGACAGTAGCAGTGACAGTAGTGACAGAAATCACAGTAGTAATGGTGATGATGACATATCTTATATTGACAATAACAATGCACTAAATGAAACAGAGGACATTTATGTAAATACTAATCCCTCTGGAAATCTTGTATTAAAAGGCTCACAACTTGCAGATTACATCTACAGGGGAACAGACTTAAACACTATGTGTCTATGGGAATTTGTCTCACATGTTGACAAGGTTACTCATTCTAGAACTAGCCCTCAAACCCTCTCTAACCATCAGTCATCATTTACATCCACTCACCCTGAACATGAAACTCATGAGTGTTTACTTCATAAACCTGGTACATTCTACATTACTATTCCATGTGGAGCCACTTTACCACATTGAGACCATACAACAACCAGAGAATGACATGCACAGCTAATGCTTATATTTTTTCAGCCTTGGAAAACTGTACATGATCTTCAATTACACTTCCTCTCATGGTCTGATGCCAGTACTTTACGCTCCCCCCCCCAGTCCATCTGGACTCCAGGTGGACTCCATGGATTCCATGAACTCCTGATGGACTCCGGCTGGATATCCAATTGTCCACCTGGAGTCCTGGTGGAGTCCTGATGGATTCCTGATGGACTTTGTATCTACCAGTGTAAATCAACTCATCACCAAATTCACTATAGTAATTATTTGAAGTGAACTTAAGGTGAAAAGAATTAAATAAATTACGAAAATTCATTTAAAATAATCAGAACAAATAAATTTATTACAATTAATTTAAATATTTTTATTTATTTTCTATAATTTACTCCCCACTGCTCCCCGCTTTCATTTCCCACACTCCTGCCCGGCGCTCTCAATGACGATGACAAGCGGGAAAGCGCCTATTGTCAACATGGCATCCGCTCTTCATTGCACTTCTCCCCATCTCATCACTGCCGCACCCTCCCCCCATGTTGCGCTTCCCTCTTTGTCGCGCTCACCTCTCCTCCCTCTCGCATCTCCCTCCCTCTCGACACATCCCCCTCCTTCTCGATGTGTCCCCCTCCCTCTCGATGCGTCCTCCCTCTCGATGCATTCCCCTCCCGCTCGACGTGCTCCCTTCCCTCTCGACACGCTCCCTTCCCTCTCGATGCACTCCCCTCCCTCTCGACGCATTCCCCTCCCTCTCAATGTGTTCCCCTCCCTCTCAATGTGTTCCCCTCCCTCTCAACGTGTTCCCCTCCCTCTCAACATGTTCCCCTCCCGCTCGACGCGTACCCCTCCCTCTTGACGTGCCCCCTCCTCGATGCGCCCCCCCTCTTCGATGCGCCCCCTCTCCCCCTTGTGCTCTCCCCCTCGTTGTGCCTCCTCTCTCGCTCCCCACGTCCCCATGCTTCCTCCCTTGTCGTCCATCCCCTGTTGTCGTCATCACCCGCGCGTCATTGTCGTTCCCTCGTCGTGTCATTGTCGTTGTGAAGGAGGGAAGAGGAGGTGAGGAGGAAGAGAGGAGGCGAGGAGGAAGAGAGGAGGTGAGGAGGAAGAGAGGAGGCGAGGAGGAGGAGAGGAGGCGAGAAGGAGGAGAGGAAGAGGGAGGGGGAGGGGGAGGAGGGGGAGTGCAGGAGAGGAGGGGAGAGGAGGAGGAGAGAGTGAGAGGGAAGGAGTGAACGTCGTCGTGACTCGTGACATGGCCAAGACAGGAGTTGCCGAATGTGTACGGTGCGCACAAGTGAGCACCCTACATATTGTGTAATATGTGTTATATTTATAACACTATTGTAGTGTATCGGTTGCACACGTAAGCGTTTGAACTTACGATTATGTAATACTTGAGTTGATGCAAGTTCGAACCGCACTGTGGACAATGTATGTATTTATTTTTGATACAGTACTAGTACTTACTGTAATATTAATTAATATAAAGTAAATGTAATCTAGCTATTCCAATGTTCCGGCAGGAGTCCTGTTGAGTCCAGTCGGACTCCGTAAGGATTTAGTCCGCCGGAATTCCTGTTGAACTAGCCAGACTCCCGCTATTCAATGGATTCCGAGTGGACTCCTGGCGGACTCGAGACGGACTTGAACAGGACTGGACTTGACAAAAATGGCTGGAATTGCCGCTAAAACACATTCAGCCAAAGTCCAGCAGGAGTCCGGACGGAATGGGGGGGCGAGCGTAAAGACCTCTCTGATGCATTTAATTTTTACAAGTCAGCTTTGGTATATCATAAAAACTTAATTGACAACATGCAAGTCCTCCATGAATGCAAAGACAGCCATGATGATCATTTTGAAAGAATGTATAAAGACAGAACAAGATTTTGAAAACAACATAAATGTAACAATACAAACACTTCAGATGATTTTAACAATGATGTTAATGTAGAAGAACAATTTTTACACCATTTGCTATCAATTCAAGATTGTTCATCCAACACATTAAATTTACAAAATACAAACACTACAGATTGTATACTACAAGCTGATGCAAGTGGAATGTTTTCATACTACTCATATCAAAATACTGTTCATTCTAATAATTTTGACAGCATTCAACTGATACATGACTCTCATAATACATCTATGGAAGATTCATGGAAATCCTCTTATGATAATAGAAGGAACTGTTGGAAACATTCCACAGAGCAACATATAGCAAGTAATACTAACCAATTATCAAATGTATCCCTAATACTGTCAACTCAACAAATATAAACTTGCCTCAAATTCAAAACAGTCAACCAATACATATTCAAAATGATACAAATGTAACCCACTTACACCAAAGTATACCTAACTTAATCAATGAATACACTTTAAACTGTAAACAATCTGAGGCATTTATAATTGTTACACAACACAGTAAAAAACCTTGCAGTGACCAATTGTGCATGTATCTTGGAGGAGATGGAGGAGCTGGCAAATCCAGAGTTATTCATTGTTGGAAAAAAAAAATTTGCATAGAAATCAATCTAGACACCTCAGGTTACTTTGTTATACAGGTTGGTGGTGGGAGAGTGGGGATGGGGATGGTGCCAAATGGCATGGATGACAATGGTTGATACCACTGCTGTGAGAAGGAGGGCTGAGGAGGGGGACAATGGAATAGGAGGGAAGCTCACCTGGTGTTACTGTGCATGTCAAGGACTTGAGAGATGAGGGGGTGAAGAGGAAGATACTAGCTTGGGGGTATCTTCTCGACAAAGAACATGCGAGTGGAATGACATCTGTCAATCCTCCAGTTCTAGTGAGGTACAATTTGAGCTGAAATGGGGGGAAACGAAAACCTGGATTCAATAAGTGTACATACGACAGTTTAAGTAGCTAACGAATGCAGTATGTATGAGTAAGCGACAGAAAGAATGAAATGAGGTACGGTAATGAAAAACATGAGATTCACATCGCAGGCAAACTGCATGCTCTACAGGGGACATTGAGGCAGGGGAGTTTGATGAGGACTGGGTGATGTGGGGTCAATGATGCTGTAGTCTTGAGAATGGGAGAAGATGGAGTGGCCAAGCTGACATGGCAGAGAAGGGAATGTAGGTGGATGTGTAGGGAGGTTACACAGCTACAATGCTGTTACAATGGGAAGAGAGAATGGAGGTGGTGGGGGCTGTTGGTGAAATAGATGAGATATAGAGATGACAATGTGGCTGCTAGTGTTGGAAGTGGCCAGTGGAAGTGGGGAGGGCCCCCTTGCATCATCATCATCATCATCATGATGTAGGAGAGGAGGGAGGAGGTGCAATTGTGGCAAGATGACATGTGAATGAGGGCAGCTCTGCATATTAATTTGTATTACAATTTGAACAGTGACCAGTTAATATATATGTGTTATAGTACAATTTTGTTTCTTCAATTAAAGTAACTTGATAGTTCTAATAAATCAATAAAATAGTTGAAGTCAACATGTTATTCATGTGAATTTACAAAAAAGAAAGGGGAGTACTAAGTACTGCAAAAAGTATAACACAGTTAATTAAACAATATTACAAAGAAAAAGTAATACAACATCTCCAATATGACCCATGACAGAATTTTGAAAGATCTAATCTGCATAAAGTGGATGGACCCAAAATGGAAATAGTATCAAAGTCACATAAACCAGACCTTAAAAAATCAGGAACCCAGAAAAGTAAATTACCTGCCTTATCTACAATCCAACCATTTGTATGACATGACATATAAATTGATGGGCCACCAAGTGAAACTAAATTTTTAATATGACCTGAATAACAGGAAATCAAAATTGTTAATAAATCAGGGCTACTGAATACAAAGATTACACACCTGACATCAACTGTAAATTTCTAATATTATATGAACAGGATATCATTTTCTTTCCATCTGGAGAAAAAGCTACTGATGTGACCCTATTTGTGTGATCTTGAAATGGACCAGCAGCAATTGTTCCACTCTCCACATCCCATATTCTTACAGTTTGATCATATGAGCCTGATACTACTTGCTTTCCATCTGGAGAAAATGCTACTGATGTGACCCTATTTGTGTGACCTTGAAATGGACCAGCAGCAATTGTTCCACTCTCCACATCCCATATTCTTACAGTTTGATCATATGAGCCTGATACTACTTTCTTTCCATCTAGAGAAAATGCTACTGATGTAACCATTTTGGTATGACCTTGAAATGGATCACCAGCCATTGTTCCACTCTCCACATCCCATATTCTCACAGTTTGATCATGTGAGCCTGATACTACTTGCTTTCCATCTGGAGAAAATGCTACTGATGTAACCATTTTGGTATGACCTTGAAATGGATCACCAGCCATTGTTCCACTCTCCACATCCCATATTCTCACAGTTTGATCATGTGAGCCTGATACTACTTGCTTTCCATCTGGAGAAAATGCTACTGATGTAACCATTTTGGTATGACCTTGAAATGGACCAGTAGCAATTGTTCCACTCTCCACATCCCATATTCTCACAGTTTGATCATCAGAGCCTGATACTACTTGCTTTCCACCTGGAGAAAATGCTACTGATGTGACACAACTTGTGTGACCTTGAAATGGACCAGCAGCAATTGTTCCACTCTCCACATCCCATATTCTCACAGTTTGATCATCAGAGCCTGATACTACTTGCTTTCCATCTGGAGAAAATGCTACTGATGTGACCCTATTTGTGTGACCTTGAAATGGACCAGCAGCAATTGTTCCACTCTCCACATCCCATATTCTTACAGTTTGATCATATGAGCCTGATACTACTTTCTTTCCATCTAGAGAAAATGCTACTGATGTGACACAACTTGTGTGACCTTGAAATGGACCAACAGCAATTGTTCTACTCTCCACATCCCATATTCTTACAGTTTGATCATATGAGCCTGATACTACTTGCTTTCCATCTGGAGAAAATGCTACTGATGTGACAAAACTTGTGTGACCTTGAAATGGACCAGCAGCAATTGTTCCACTCTCCACATCCCATATTCTCACAGTTTGATCATATGAGCCTGATACTACTTGCTTTCCATCTGGAGAAAATGCTACTGATGTGACACAACTTGTGTGACCTTGAAATGGACCAGCAGCAATTGTTCTACTCTCCACATCCCATATTCTTACAGTTTGATCATATGAGCCTGATACTACTTGCTTTCCATCTGGAGAAAATGCTACTGATGTGACAAAACTTGTGTGACCTTGAAATGGACCAGTAGCAATTGTTCCACTCTCCACATCCCATATTCTCACAGTTTGATCATATGAGCCTGATACTACTTGCTTTCCATCTGGAGAAAATGCTACTGATGTGACACAACTTGTGTGACCTTGAAATGGACCAGCAGCAATTGTTCCACTCTCCACATCCCATATTCTCACAGTTTGATCATCATAGCCTGATACTACTTGCTTTCCATCTGGAGAAAATGCTACTGATGTAACCATTTTGGTATGACCTTGAAATGGATCACCAGCCATTGTTCCACTCTCCACATCCCATATTCTCACAGTTTGATCATGTGAGCCTGATACTACTTGCTTTCCATCTGGAGAAAATGCTACTGATGTGACAAAACTTGTGTGACCTTGAAATGGACCAGCAATCTTATTTCCAGTTACAGTGTCCCATATGCTGAATGTGTTATTTAAATATCCTACACTAATTCGCTTTCCATTACAAGAGATAGCTAAACTTGTCACTTCTGATGTGTGGTAATGAACTTCACTTCCTTTATATCTCCAATCTTCTTCAATATCATTTAATCTGAATATAATATTTTCAAATATCTTATGATATTTATCATAAATGACTGATTTTTTGGGAGTAAATGGCAATGCTGAAAGATATATATGTGGGGCACTTGTTGTTATTGGAACTTTAAAATGTAATATAAATTGAACAGCTTCACTAATAAACATTTCAGCCATATTCTCATGCTATACATATTAAATTCAGTGTGCAATCTGAGCTAACTTTCATTGTACTTACATTTTGACAATCTTTAAGTGCTTTCAGTTGACCCAAAGCCATTGGTATTTTACCTAGTAAACTCATGACTTCAACCCAATAGAGAAATTTTTCATACAAAAATTTCATTTGACCATTTATTTTTATTGTTTCTTTTCTCTTTTTTTTAATGTCTATTTCATGTGAAAACCAATACATGCAGCAGTATTGCAAGTAGCTTGGTATGCAGTGCTGAATCTTTTCTATTAAATTTTCTATGTCATGGTTTTTTATATATGATGTTTCCAAATTACAGATATTGAACTTTAATTCTTTATTTAAAATTTCATATATTTTTGTCTGCATTTTAATATTGTATGTTGTTTTATTGATTTTGTACTCATCCATATTGCATCTTTCTGTTAAGAATTCAACAAATGACAAATGTCTTGTTGTGATTTTTCCACCATGTATTGACACCACAGGTTGTAAACATCTCAAAATTACTTGAATATCATCTTCCAGATCATCATCTTCATTTTCAGAAATGAAGTGATGTATATCACTTATGTTTAATGGCACCTTTGCAAGTATTATTAGTGCCAGAACATTCTGAGCAGTCAGTTTATCCATCTCACTCCAGGCATCAAATGACATTTTCAGAATTTGGATATACAATTTGTCAATGCCAGACACTGTACTCTCTTTTTGATTTTCCATAATTTTTCTCAACTTTTTCTTAGGAGATATTGAACCTTGTTGATCTGAGATAATAAATTTAATAGTAGTGGAAGCCCAAATGAACAATCCAGAAGCTTTTGTTGCCATTGAATTTAAGATGTCATCACTTGGTTTCCAGCTCAACCAAGAGTAAGATTCTTCAAATTTTCTTTTTATATAAAATTTTATATCACTAGTGACTTCTGATTCTGTACTTGAACCAATTTCTAACTCATAATCAATGCATAGTCCAGGTTCATCTAACCCCATTGGTTTGTAACCAGACCTTCCAGTAATTATAAGTTTACACTTTTTGGAAAATTTTGACCACAAGAATAATGTGTTCATAAAAATATGCATATCAACTGAAGTTTTGCATTCATCTAAAGCATCAACAATAACCACTGGATTGTGTAGTTCATTCAAATATTTCATGAAGCTCATAGAAATGAGGTTTTCAAAGTGCCATTTAATATCTTGAATCCTAAAATTACCATTCAACTTTTTTGCCATTGCATCAGCAATCACAGTGTGACTAGATGCCATAGTTGCTGCTATGGTTCGCCAAACAGCACATGGATCTCCAAAAATTTCATCACCTCTTTTGAAGAAGTGGTAGCCACATAATCTTTGAGTGCCAGAGAGCTTGGAAACCAAACTAGATGAAATAGCTGATTTCCCACTTCCAGGATACCCAGTAATCCACATTATATTTGGTGTTGACTCATCTTATAGCAAGGATAGTTTTAAATATAACATTTTGTAGTATTACAAATTACACATACCAAAGTCAAAAAGCCATTTATCAATCTTGACAAACAACCTTTTCCTTGTTCCTTCCATGCAAGGAGGAACATAATGGCTATCATGGGAAATTGGCTTTAATATTGCACTAAGTTTGTCATTTAACTCTTTTATGTTTATAATCTGATCTCCACTGATGGTATTGAAATTTCCGCCTTCGATATGTACATTTTGTGAACTGGTAAACATGTGAGCACCCGAAGAAGTATTTGTAGTCATAGTGAATATTAGTCGTAGTTGAGTTATTCGGTATGAGCTTTGAATCTTGAGGTATACAGAGTGTGGGGGAAAGGAATGTATTGATGTTAGTGCACTATCCCTATATACCTGATACCCTGATACCCGAGCTAGAATCACGCGCTGATAGGAGATACTTATTAATAGTTGAAAAGTCAAGTTTCTTGTTCAGTTGGTATTGAATTAGCATGCAGACGTCGCGGTCTTTAATTTATCTCACATGTGTGCTATAAATACTATGAACGCTCATGTGGAATGACCACGAGACTAGCGACAAATCAATAAAAGACTTACTGCCGGACGCTAGAAGTACGAAACATCAAAAATAGAGAACGATCCGCGTTCTTCCACGCTCAGATCTGATAATCAAAGTGCAATGAAATGGAAGATGTTGAATGTGAGAATGTCCTGTACATCGGGTGAGAGCGTTGCACACCGATTGATTAAAGATAAGACGAAGATATGGTGTGGTCATGTTGCTAATTAATTCATGCAAGAAGTACACGCTACATAGAATGAATACAACATCTAATACCTACCAGTGTGTTCCACCCGAATAAACCTTGTCCCTCAATGCCCGGAGGGGGGTTTGTTTCATTGATTAGAGCGATAACAAACGTATGGGTCTTGGGTGCTATTCGAAGGCCAGAACGGAGTTGAAGAGTGCACGTGTAGTAGCGAACGGATCCGATGATGCGACTAATTTGCTTACTTAAAGTACTACAAGGCGCTGGGACAACACATGTGTGCCTCCTCTCTCCGTTACCTGTGGAGCTCGAGTATACCCGCCATTCTTTGATGTAGCGAGAGAAGAGGGGGCATGGCCAAGCTTAGTTCGTTGTAGGTTAAGATGGAACTTGCAGTCGAATTCGAATGCTACCAGGTATGTCTTCCTGCTATTTTTCTTTTAATTATATGACCACTATCCTTCCACTCGCCTCACCCTCGGGCCTCTACTTCGTTACCGACAAAGCTATCGTAGTCCTTGCAACATCTCGCCTCCGACGTTCGCTCTGCTGTAACCCTCAACGCGTCGCATGTCGATATCTGCGCAAGCGCGCGATAGATCTGAAGGGGCTTGATCAAAAGAGTTACACGGCTTTCAAAGTCGACAAGCTGGAGGAGATGATGGAGTTGTAAATGGACGCGCTGGTGAGGGTCTAGAAGGTCATCAGAAAAAAAGCAGATGACACGCATTCGATTGCTGGTCACGAAATCTGCCGAAATCATTGCATTTCGCACGCAAGGCGTTACAATAGTGGAGTTCAATCTTGGCGATACACGATACAGCTACAGCTGTTTTGTGACGCGCGCTAAACCTTTTTGGCAGGATACTGTAGTGTTGCTGTAGCGACTGATCTGTAGCGACGTGACAAAACGGCCAAGATTGAACTCCCCTAATACTTGTGCGCTCATGCAATATCAATACAATAGTTACTGACCATTACAATTCGATACAATTATTATTAAGTCATTTATTTAAGTCCCCATACAATAGTTACACAATCTCATACAAGATATCTAGAATAAATGTTATGCAATATAATATTGTACAACTATCTTTGTATTATACAATGCGTGTGCAATTATTGTAACCCAATCACAATATTCCCATTTAAGCGAAGAGAGCCACAGCAATGGAACCAGAGAGAGGATTCGATGCGACGGAGCTCTGGAAAGAGCTGCTGGCGGAGGGGAAGCAGCCAATGATGTGGCGGTGTTAGCAGAAGAGGAAGCATGGGAGCTACAAATAGATCCGCCGTAATCAAAAAAATTCGTTTTGTTCGAAACATTGATTCATAGTACTTATGCAGTGGCACCGAATGAGGTAGCGACAGTAGACTCAAGTGGTGGAAACACCAGGGGAGTCAACACATGTAGAAGATGGGGGGCGGATGCAGACATGGACACTGTTGTAGCAGGGACCGTACCACTGCTCGTCGTACCGGTGGTAGTACTTATTGCCAATGCTAGCTCATGGTTAGTGGAAGCCTAAGAACCGACACCACTGCATGAGCAGGAACCAGAGCTGCTTCTAGGCTCTAGCTACTTGCGCCAATGCAGCTCGTGTCGATTACAAATTTACATTATATCATATGATTAACTTACTTCCACTAGTGACACTGAACATGCCGGACTAAACAACAGTACCGAAGTTTTGTCACTGTAGAGGTGAAAGGTGCGTTGATACATAGACAAAGAAATAAGTAAGCGAGTCGGTGAACATCCGTTCGACCTTGAGGTGTTCTAAGGTGTCGAGAAAGCGGGACTAATTTTCACTTGGATTGCAAATGTTTAGGTACAGGGATTTTATATAAAATTAAAATAAAGAGTGTACTTAATGAGGAATGGTTGAAATAAAACGGAAATTAAATGTGTAAGATCGTAGATTATTGAAGAAAAAGGAAAAGATTGAAACATAAAGCATACCAATGAATTAGAAGAAAAACTGTAAAATAAAGCTTGAGGAGAGGGACTTGGGGCAGAGACACGGCCTTTGGTAAAGCAGACTGCGCATTTTAGTGGGCCTTGGTAGTGTGCGATACCGACGATCTTGATTAATAGCGGCTTTCGAGGCGATGTGGAAGTGTCGGCGTTGGAGGGAATCAGTGAGAGAGAGAGCGAGAGAGAGAATGCGTGAACGCGAACATGAACAAACGCACAGCAGGCAAGACTACTTTATTCCAGGAGTGATTATGATACATATCTTGGACACATTTTAACAAATTTCTACTGTACAGAATTTTAAATCTTATAGCACTAATCTCTGCTATAAAATGCATGAATTATTTTAAATTTCTGACAGCCACATTTCTATTAGAATACCTTATAAAATTTTAGATATTCTGTGTATATACAGGAGGAGACTGCTTTAAATTTTGTGAGGGAAAGTATTGTTAAAATAATCTTAGAATATTTTACATTTTTAATTGATAATTAACACATTTCTTGCATATTTTTATCAGCTGGATATACATATAGTATTAGTTGTTAATTTTAAATGCTATGGATATATTTTATAAAATTTAACCAGCAGAATGTTTATACTTGTGGTTCGCAAAATATTCGCAAAATATACTTTGAAAATGTATAATATTATGTCAATATTCTGCAAATTACAAGTTATAAAATTTAAAATATTCTGTTGCTTAATAATTCTAGAATATGTTCAGAATATTTTAAATCAATAGACTGATTTTTGTCAATACTTCCTCTAGCAAAATATAAAGTAGTTGTCACTTAATAATCTCTTATATATACACTTAATACTTTAAATAAATAGAAGATATTCTATATATATTCTGCTGATGATAATATGCAAGAAATTTGTTAATTATTGACTGAAAATGTAAAATATTCTAAGATTATTTTGGCAATACTTTCCCTCACAAAATTTAAAGTAGTTTTCTCTTGTATATACACAGAATATCTAAAATTTTATAAGGTATTCTAATAGAAATGTGGCTGTCAGAACTTTAAAATAATTCATGCATTTTATAGCAGAGATTAATGCTATAAGATTTAAAATTCTGTACAGTAGAAATTTGTTAAAATGTGTCCAAGATATTTATTATAATCACCCCTGTAATAAAACAGTCTTGCCTGCTGTGACACGTTGATGCATGCATCACTTGATTACGTAATGGAAATTGTAATATCTTGATTTTTGTAGTGCAGGTGAAATGCCTGCTCTACATCACGAAGATCGAGATCAATACAGCTACCAACCCATCAGTAGTTGTATCGACAACCTCTGTTGATTTTACAAAACAAGATGAAAAGATCAGATAACTAGCACTAAGCTGAAAGTTTGATGCACCCCAAAATACTAAGGTGCTGGGAAGGTGTTTAAGCATGGAAACAAAGGGTAAGTATAATAGAGTTATGAGTTCCTCTAGTCCAGTCAACCTGAACTGGTACTACTGGTAGGTAAACAGGCGGGTTAGGTACACTAAAGCAGTGGGATAAAGGATAAATAGGTTGTTGCCAAGGAAATGGTAAGAACATACAGGGTATTGGTGGTGAATGACAGTGAAGAATTGGTTTTCCTTCATTGTGAATGAGAGCCACAGAGGAGGGAAGTTGGAGGGAAGTGAGAGAGTGCCAGAGTAAGAGACGCTGCAAAGAACACGGAGGGAAGCAGTTCCAAATTTGGCTCCGTGTGTAACCACATGATGTGTGTGCCATGGCCCATGTGCTCATCAGGACTTGGGAGTCATTGCAATACTTTCTGACCCTTCTTACCTCTGCTCCCCAATCATGCCTCCCTCCCTCCCTCCCTCTTCCTCCTACACTCTTTTTGCTTGAGTCCCCTTTCCCCACCATACTAACCCCCCCTTCCTCTCTTCATTCATCATCTTGCTTACAGGAACCTGATTTCTTGCTCAAACCTAAGCCTCATTGCTCTAAGCTCCCCTTACCTGTCCGTCAGTGCCTGCGGATATGATACGTGTCATCACTTGAGGACCTTGATGTTGGAGACACCGATTGCCTCAAGCTTGCCCCGTCGAAGGGTTTCGGGGTTGGAATTGTGGTTGGCAGGCAGATCATGAAGTACTGGTTAGTAAGTCTTTCATTTCATACCTTTAAATGTATCTAACTGTCTATGCTACAAAGTCCAACAGTCCCCCTCAGCAAGAGGATTGTCCTTACCATGCTAGGTAATCAAAACACACTCCTACACCATCACATTGGCCTATAATCACCCTCCTTGTCATTGCTTACTCCTAAAGCCTCGCAGTTATCACAGGCAACTTCCTCCTTTGCCAGGGCCTCTGCCACACTGGAATCTATCTCACTCGGAACACTCTTCATGCTCCAACAGGGAACTCTCCCACTCTCACTCTGCGAAACTCCCACAGATTATGCAGAATGTGGCGAATGGCTCAACAGGGTAGTTATTGGCATTTGGAGTTGTCTCCCAGATCCTAGCCTGCACCGTGAGATTGTTCACCATGTTTCAAGAGGTGGGGGAGGGGGTCCTGTGCCTGTGAAGGTGGCGGTGTGTGCTGTTGCAGAACTACGCCACAGTCTGCTACCCATCACAAGTCTACACATGCCGACCACCAATACATGACCCTCTCTTCTCATTATTCTCTTTGTATGGTCCAGCCTTCAGTGTCTCCTCACGTGCTGCAGACGTCAATACACCCGAGGTATTTTCTACATTCCAACTTCCATCTCATGACGTCTTATAGCCATATAGCTCCATATTAGGCACCTTCTCCGACCTTCTGGCATTTTGGAACCATTTTATCCTCGAAGGCCTCTTGCTCTCCCATTGGTGCTGCATTGTTTTGCCACCTCTCTGGATCCTACTGATGCATACTTAGTGCTAGTATCAGCAATGATGAATCTGCGAGCACCAGATATGGATATTGGTTGTTAACATTTTTTGGCAGTGCACCAGTTGTGTTAATGTAGGGTATATGCTATTAGCTTGGCATACTCTTGACTGTTTATCATTCAGGGTCTTGTGTTTCTGCCACTGCCAGTGGATATCCTTCCTTACATGTTTTTGTTATTCCTCAGTATGTGTAGCTTGAGCATTGCGGTGTTATTTGGTATGTCCCCACTCGTTTTTTTTTCTATCATTAGCACATTATCATACTAATGCGACTTCTACCCATGACTAAAACTTTGTGAGGTTTGTGGTATGTCTCTACTCCTGTATTCTTTTATATCTTTCACATATCGTCTCACTCATCCTGGTTCTTAGTTCCTATTGAGTCCTGGGGTTTATGAACTCACCACTGTACCACTGGTTTCGTTATCAGTAATCCTAGGGGATTCTTGGCACATCTTTGCTTAGTCTGCACTCACCTGTGCCAAGATATACCAAGGCTATTGTTACTTCGCTTTTGCCCTCTGTTATTATGAATATTGTTTACTTGCTCGACTTGCAATGTCCCACCCTAATGCATCTCATGGTCATTCTCTCTCTGCATCATTGACCACCAATATTGCCAACTTCCCTGTGTTTTTGTCTTTGTTTTTCATCCACGTCCATACTACTTTCCCTAGCTATGTAGCTATGCTTGTTCGTAGAATAATGTTATTGCTCTTTACATAACAGTGAACATTGATTTGAATTTGGTGGGTGTGTAAGGATTAATGCCATGTCCTACCACTCTCATCGTTCACCTTATATTGGCTTGTTATGCAAGATTCTATTGTAAAGGCATTGCATTGTATTGTGAAGGATTGGATTGGATTGTGAAGGATTGAGATGGATTGCGAAGAATTGGATTGGATTGTAAGCTTTGTATGGTACCCAAGTATTGCAATGAATTACCGGGTTCCAATGTCATACAATGTTGGCAACTATTGCTGGGTTGGTATTTCTGAGGTTCCATACTAGTAGTTCACAATACTTGCCATCAATACATTATATTTTTGAGGTTTACAGCATATTTTTAACTATTATATGAGGCGTGTCAGCTAATTTGATCATATAATGGCAGGGTTATATGATTGTCTTTTATTGTATGTGTCCTATTAATATAACTCACTTCAGACAATCATAAACAATCATTTATTCATTCTATTTTAGTAGTACTACTAACAACACTATAGGCAATCATAAACAATCATTTATTTGTTCTATTTGAATAGTACTACTACTAACACTATAGGCAATCATAAACAATCATTTATTCACTCTATTTGAATAGTACTCTAACAATACTATAGGCAATCATAAACATTCATTTATTCACTCTATTTGAATAGTACTACTAACAATACTATAGGCAATCATAAACAATCATTTATTCACTCTATTTGAATAGTACTACTAACAATACTATAGGCAATCATAAACAATCATTTATTTGTTCTATTTGGATAGTGCTACTAATAATACTATAGGCAATCATAAACAATCATTTATTTGTTCTATTTGGATAGTACTACTAATAATACTATAGGCAATCATAGACAATCATTTATTTATTCTATTTGGATAGTACTACTAATAATACTATAGGCAATCATAAACAATCATTCATTCATTCCATTTGATTAGAACTACTACCTATACTATAGGCAACAATAAACAATCATTTATTTATTCTATTTTAGTAGTACTACTAACAATACTACAGACAATCATAAAAAATTATTTATTGGTTCTAGTTCAATAGTGCTATTGTATGAATATTATAAATGATTAAAAATACTTAGTGGTAATTAAATACTATAAACTGTATTAGATTGTCTGGTGAGGTTATTTAAAACTATATATTTATTTATGTAGATTGTTATGATCTGAGCTGGTCTCATGATATCTTGATAATGTGATGAATTAATCATGTGAGTTGTCACTACACATATAACTCATATGATGAAGTTGAAGTTTAAACAGTTGTACTTGTTGTACACACTAATGGACTTGCAGCATTCTCACAGTAATACTTGAGAAGTGAATGGAAGTTGAGGGTAATGAGAGCAGAGAGAGGCAATAGAGAGGCTACCAGCTATATTGGATGATAGCTAAACTAAGATCAAGCTGAGGAAGCTTGATTGAAATACATGAGCTATTTATACAAAAGAAGCATGGTCCATTCATGGAATAGTATGCTACTATAAATAAATAAAGTCCATGACTTACTATGACTCAGAAGAGGTCTAAGAATAGGTGAAACATGTACATAAGTAGATGAAACATATCAGTAAGCAAAGTCTGTGCCTGTAGTATGACAAACCAGGGAGGCAAGGAATAAGGGGCTAGGAGTGAGGGGTGATGGAGGTGAAACATGTATCAGTACTATAAGTAGGAGGGGATGAGTAAGACAGTAGCTATAGTCATATTAAAAGAATGGGGTCTGGCAAGGTTGAAATGGAAAAAGTGTAACATAAATGTACACATTAATGCTACATTACTAATTAAATATTATAACTATTAATAAATTGTGGTTTTTGAAATATAGATGACTTACTTTTCATACCCATAAGTCTTCAGTATCTTTCCAGTCATCATCATAATTTCTATCTTCACTATCTTCACTATCTTCATCATCTTCACTGTCTTCACCATCTTCACTGCATTCACTATATTCACTCTCACCAACTTCACTATCTTTACCATCTTCATTATTATTATCATCACTCTTCCCCAATACTCTTGTTGAAGATTTTGAATTTGACTTAGTGTATTTGTCTGCCCAAACAGGGGTGTATCCATCTTTTTGAAGGGTGGGTAACCATCTTTCAGCACATCTTTGAGCCAGTCTTTTACAAATAGAAGCTTGTTTAAATGCATAGGCCATGACTCCCTGCTTAATATTTGGTTCTGTACCACTTTTATAGTTTCATATATCAGTTATGCCTCTCCACCACATTTCTTTCCATTCATAATATGCAATAACTCGCTGCATTTCCTCCTTTAGAATAAGTACTTCCTCTTGCCATCTGTCTTTTCATGCATGAGCTTTTGCCCATTCTAGCTTTAGGCTACTATTTTCTTCATTATCTCCTGATGCATTATGAGATACCAGCCAAATCCATAGTATCTCAAATCTTCCACTACTTGATGGATCATCTGGATCTTTTCCAGGTCCTTGGATATCCTCATTTCTCAGTTCAAGTAAATATGACTGCCAATTTCCATTTGGGTCCAGTGCAGCTACTGCTGTATGTGCTCTGCGGTAGCAATCGACATGGAGCTGTGTCTTGTCTTTAAATCTATTAATTGAATCTCTAATATGAGTGTTTGGTTTATTTCCTGTGCCAGATGTATTTATTAACTTAAATTGCTGATGGTGCTGCTGTGTAATTACAAGTAAACTATGAGACTGGAAGTACTACTTAATGTAATAATACCTTATCCCTAGCAATTGTACTTGTGCTTTAACAGTAGTCTTGTAAATTTGAGGTGTATAACAGTTCAAATGTAAATTGTATTCAAATAGCAAACTAACGCGAATGGAATGCTGTTACTTTTAACTCTATAGGCTCTACACTTGCTTATCAATCTCGAAAATACGTCTCTGTCTGATTGTCTGTGTCTGTCTGCATTACCCTGTCTGTGGGGAATGGAAATACTGCTATCGTGTGGTACTTGCTTTTTCCTCTTCTTACAACAAGACTTATATATATTATAGCCATGCGACACAATCAAACTTTACAGTATGTATCATATCAACTTGTACATAGCCCATGCCTGTTCTTTATCCATCAACCCATAGCAAGCCGCGACACTAGTGCATGTGTGGGTAGATCCTAAATATAGCTTAGATACTACTGACACGCTCCACACACTGATGCGCTACACTCCACAGGACTCATGCCAATTATAGGTACTGGAACGCCATGCCATACTTTCATATTGATAGTACTGATCTCGATTATCTTTGACAGCCTTATTCACAGGTAAGTATCTATTATCACATAGCCAGGTTTTCACTGATCTCGAGCAATCCTATCAGATTTTAGCCACACAACTTCGCTTGTCATTTGATAATTAACTGGAGATACATACGGGCCTTCATTCGATGGAACTAATTGTGAAGAAATAGTATTTAACAGAGTTTCCCCATCCGTAACATTCATATTGTTATATCTTCTCCATGATCTGTTTTTATTAATAGCTCATATTATTCCCTGATTAAAGATGTATAACACATTTTAACTGGCAGCTCGGGACTTAACTCCAGTTCTTATACTCAAGATCATGGTAGACACTACTTGATATTAAACTGGACTTTATAGTGGTATGTTTTTAATACAGTTCCTTATCAAATTAAATGCCTCCCTATCATTGCTTTAATGTTGAAATCATTCGAAGATGTCGTTGAATGTGAGTCAATGCATCATTTGCTTGTGCAATGTGAAGTTTTAATTCTGATTGTGCTGCTGTTTCGATTGTTGTAGCAGTTTGTAACTGTACCGGAAGTGCAGAAGGAAGGTATAAAGAAGCCATCTCAACATTCACTAGCATATTATTAGTATTTGACTCCAAGTTGATATTTTTTACTTCAGGCATATATGTTAACTGGACTTCTTGCCATTTAGAGATCTTGGCAGCAAGAGCAATTCGTTTATCATATAGATCTGCAAGATCTTCTGATATCACTGTATTTCCTAGCTTTAAAACCTCAATCTTGAGTAAATGTCTATGACAGTATGAGATATTTATATTTGTAACATTTTAAGACTTACTGTTGTTCTTCAAGCTCAAACCCTTGCATTAAAAATTTAGTTAATGTCAAGTTATTTTTGGAACCAAATCCTATTCCAGTATTTGATACTTCTTCACAAGTTAGTTCTAATCTAACATCTTGCAAAGTAGTAGCTAACTCATTGTTAGCTTGATCATAAAATATTAGAATTTACTCACTGCATTCTGGATCATCATATGGGTTTGGCTTAGTATGATCCATGTTCCATGCTATAACTTGTGCTTCCCATTTTGCAGTTATAGAAGCATCAAATGTAGCATTAAATTTATCAAATATTTCTTCATGCTTTTTACTCATTATAACAGCTTCTTTATATCACTTAATAAAATGTTTATCTATTATAATCAACTCAGTTATATATCACAATATAAAAGCAAATATACTAACAAAATCCAATATGCTTTTGAAAATTCCATGCATTCCATTGGTCATTTAAGACTTCATGATGGGCTGCAGGTCCCATTTCATGTGTACTTGGGCACAGATGATTGCTAGTAGACCATGTTGTTTCAACTTCCTCTCCACAAGTTTGGCCAGCTCCTGGCAGATATGCTAAAGCAAAATTGCTCCTACATGAGCTTCCATGGCCATTGATATGCCAAGAAGGAACTGCAACATCAATATGCATTTCAGGGGGAACTTTCATATGCTCAGGATAAGTTTCTATTCGGTGCTTTAGGTTTTTCGACCACTGGCATCCAATATCATAAGTGATCACAATCCAAGAGAGTGATACCCCTAAAAGTGTGGACAGTATGATAAAATCAATATTACAGTACCTATTAAAGGCATATCATCAATCAATAGTAAATGTAATCAATTTTAACTTGCCTTTCCCCTTTTTGTAAATCACCTGCACCATTGCAGCGAATTAGAGTATGCCTGGAACATATTACAAGTGCTGTTCCAGTCACTGAATGACCTGGAGCTGAACATATACCAGCTTGAAGAATTGCATCATGCTGTGAATCACATGTATTAACCTACCAGATTTATTAGAAAAAGCATAAAGAATATATGATATGCTGTACCTCAGAAGTTTCAATGTAGCTTTTAAGATGTTTTTGATAACTTTGTTCTTCAACAAAAGATCCCCAACCAGGCATGAGCTCTATGTCTTGAATACCACATTCCTTGCAGCTCAATTTGAAGTTGGCATCAACAGCCAAGTACATTATATACAAAAATCTTATCTGCATGTTACTAATTGCTATAAGTAATTAAAAATCACATACTTCAATGTTTCTGATTTTTCCCAGTCTTCAGGCAGATTTTTATCTGGATGAGGGCATGCTGGGCATTCAACTGACAGTTCTCCTTTCTTTGTTCCCTTTATTCCTTCTGTATGTTGACCTCTACCACCACGTTTACACATGAATAATATTCTCCAAATTCACATAACATGTCTAAACTCATTATAATGGTTCTAAAGCATTTTAATTTATTAGTATTTGTATTTTGTTACAATTAATATTCACCTTTTCATCTTCCAATTTGCACTTGTCAGTTTTGTTACAAAGAGTATGATACCAGTCATAAAGAGTTGTTTTTGCTTGCAGTGTAAGTTCATGAAATGTATCAAGACATTCAAAAGTGAATACAGTTTGGGGTCAAACAAAGCTAGCTGGAAACCAACCAGCTTGCAATAGTTGAGTATATCGGGGAATTGCTCTGCAATCACAGTAGGTGACTGAAACATAATGAACTCCAGTAACATCAACAACCACAAATTCAAAAGTGCCACTAGGCAAATGCACGGGTAACCCTCGGGTATCTCAGATCAACCCGTACCCGTACCCGACTGTACCCATACCCTTCAACCCATGGGTTTTAACCCAACGGGTAGCGCGGGTAAGGGTAACCCTTTGGGTTTCTGCGGGTTTCACATGTAACAACACTCTCGCAATTTGGCTGCAGTACAGCATTGGCAATCACAATTAAAGTACAACTGAGAACTAGTAAACTATGTGTCAGTCATCAGTTACTTAAGTGCGACTTTAGCCCATCCCTCCTGAAGCACCTCTACCTCACCATCCCCAACTTCCGGCATTCTTACAACGGCTTCAAGATCACTATCCTTCACATGCCCATATAGGCTCCAATTACCAAGACATAGAAGAGCACGTGTGGACTGAGCAGAAAGCCGACTGCGCACATGAGATAATATAAGCCGGCCCCGACTGAAAACACGTTCAACATCAACAGATGTTGCTTGAAAACATAGTTCATCAGCTACGGATAGAGATAACAATGATATAATATAACATACATGGGATACTCAGATAATCCAGTGCCATCCTTGAGAGACACGGATACATAGTACGACGCTCCCACCACCACAGTAATACATTTGCTACCTTTTCAGTGTCCGTAGCGAGATATCTATCAATCTCATCATGGATATCCGAAGCCGATTCCGCTGGTTTAAGAAGAGTATCAAAGATATTCACATCAGGCTATAAGTGTGTGAGTATTGGTAGTATCCATCTAGAATGAAAGCAACAACATACTGTTTGATCATCATTCTCAGATCGGTTATCAGGCATGTGCTCAAAACGAAAATAATTCCGCTCGTACTGTGTCCGTAACACCTCTTTTGCAGTAGAAATCCACTCATCCTCCCAACTGGCCTTCTTAAAATATTGCAGCTTATACTTAGGATGGAGTACTAACGACACAGAAAGATATTAGTAATGTATAAACAGTGAGCACAAAGTAGTAAATCCACTTACTCATTGCAATCCGATATGTCTCAGACTCATCGGTGCGGGAGTAATACCGGTTCAATGTTTTCTTTGCGAGCCCTGCAGCAGTACGAATTGAAGAAGGGATGTCCGTATCATTTGCAATAGAGGTGAGATGATCATTGATGTGATCCTCTTTGATCACCTGGAGATGAGAATGATCAGTAAGATATTATTAAGCAATCCATGGGACAGCCTCACTTTCAAGGTCTTACAAAACTGCTTGATTATAATCCAGTCTTGTGCCCGTAACTCATACTTCTCTCGCAATCCATTTTCTTCATCAGCTGTGAAACGCTTGTATGCCCGCTCATACTCAAGAAGAAACTGAAGCATATCATAGGTCGAGTTCCACCGTGTCCTTACATCACGCGGTATCATTCTGACTGGTAGCTCCAGCTCCTCCAGGCAACTAATCCAGGCAGGCAGTAGACGAGTAGTTGAATGTATCATTTTGAAGGAGAGCTTCCGAACCTATAATGAGTTAAGCCTCAATGATTATCTTGAACAAATCTTTTACTTACCTTTGCTAGCAACAGCCGTACGGATGAAGCTTGCTATTGATGATAGAGCGCTCTGCCCGAGACAGGGCATCCATTTCATCAACCCACCCTTCATAATTGTCATCGTTCACTGCATGATTCTCGTCATTGTCATCCTCCATTGCATCTAGGTCATCGAGACTTTCTTCCTCCGTAATTTCATATTCCTTTAAGGCAGTGGAGTCTGGATCAAGGTCGATTTCGGTGTCCTGTTGTTGAGATTTGGTCTTCTGTGGTGCGTCAAACTGTCTAATAAATGTCTGTGCGACGAGGTTGTTAACATGGAGGAAGCAGCGGGTGTGGTTGACCTTTGAGAATGTGTTCAACGCCATGTTGTCGAGCTTGTTCACCATAACGTCATTGTTTGAGGCATTATCGCAGGTGATGCCCAAGATCTAAGGTACATCAAGTAAACATTTGTATCAGTCATATTACTAGCAGTCCTCTCACCTTCTCAGAGATCCCGAAGTCATTTATAATCTCAGCAAATGTATTGGCAAGATTATCGCCACTGTGTGACTCTGATACTTCGACAACATCAAGTATTAGTGCGATTGGACTTCCCTCAAATTCAAAATGAACAGTTATGGCAACAAAGGCGCGGTGATTGGGTGAAGTCCACGCATCAGTGGCGAAGTGCAGCAATCCACTATGTCTCTGGTATGGGATAAGTATTTTGTTATGTATATTATTATCACTTACTTGTAACATTTCAGCAATGCGGCGACGAGTCCCTTTGAATACTAAACGAACATCACGAGAGACTGTAGTTGGAGAAGGTAAGTAGTATCCTGGGCGACCAGTCTTCATCAAACAATTGAATGCACGATCTTTGACAATACTGAATGGCCGTGCACTTTCAGACACCCAACGAACAATCTCAGCTCTGTATCAAGAATTAGTAAACAGTATATAAGCCATGCTAAGGGATTTATACCGTGTCTCCGCTCGGGTGTGTTGTCGATGCGAGTATGTCACTTTCCCTTTCCCCTTTCTCTCAAAAGCTGCAGCAATTGACCCATCTTTGGAGTGAGAGAGAGCCTCTCGCGCGTCTCGTACTGTTCCAGTATTCATAGCGAGCTTCACAGTGGCTTCACCCCAACAAGGCTTCGCATGCTTGTGTAGATTACCAGTGGAACTTGCATCCTTCGTATCTAAATAGCGGCGAACGGTCTTCACTGGTCGGTTACAAGATTTGGCGAAGCAGCGAAACTCATGGTATCGACGTCCATTGCTGAAGCCGATCACAGGAATAGGGTGGAAGAACGCATAGATTGGTGAGCTCCAGTCTTTCATCATACGTTCTAAGTAGTATTAGTAATGACGATAGACACATATAAATGACTTACCTAGCTCGTCTTCAGGAGTCTCCTCCTCATCGGATGTTTGCTCCTTCCCACTGCCAATGTCTTCATCGTCATCTGATATATCAATAACCGTTGCACGCTGGTTTTGCTTCTGGGTATTGGTAGCCGCTGAAAGCTGAGCTTTCATACTAGAAGTGGTTGCCGTGGTGGGATTCTGAACTTGGGTAGCGACTGGAATCCCCGAGGATGAAGACTATATTCAAGGTTGGTTGTTAGTGTCGATCAACAGCAATGTATGTGACTCACGGCCAGTGGTGACTTCAGAACAGGTTGTGGCTTAGCCTTCCGTGCGAAAGGTTTATAGATCTTACTTTTCTTCTTAGGTGGTTGTACCTATACCCCAATAAGTTGATATATTAGTTCAGTGGTCCATTATACTAGTAGGGTACATACCGAATCAACTGAGCTTTCATCGTCTGTTGGAGTAGCCTTTTTGGAGCGCTTCCCAGGCATCAATGACTTTATGGCCAGCCTAGTCGCCTCCTTTGCAGTCGATATCCGACCTGACCGTGTTGCTTTGGGACTATCTTCTCCCATGATGACGTTCAAATTGTGCTTGATTACAACTGGGTGTTCTAAGGTGAGGGTGAGGGTGTTAGAATGATAAAATGAGAGTTTGCGACGTTACGAGAGAGATAGAACTTCAATGTGAAGTTCTGGCGTAAAAACGAGGTGGCGAGAATGGATAAATTGATAAAATCAACAGTGAGAATGTAGAGACGGAGTGTTAGACTTAGAATATGAGTTCGAGGTGGTGAAAAACTTGATTAGGTGGGCTCTAGAAAATACAGAGACTTATGTACTAAATAAAAAAAAACAACTAATCCTAGAATGTGTAAGTTACTATGGACACTGGTAAACAACGATCTCGGATTAAAGAATGGAAAATAATAGAAAACATAGCTGAAACGCGAAGGGAGAATCGAGAAATATATTGGGGAACTTGGTGTTGAGGAATAGTCTCTATGTACTGTCAAACTTCAGGGTCTGGCTTTGCGAGCGGTGGCGGAGAGGTCCCGATGTGTTGAAATGTTCCTCAGAGTTGGGTACAATGTCGGGGCGGTGCACGAAGATGTATATTTGGGGAAAGTGAGGGGAAGGGCGAGCGAGGAAGTGAGGATAGGTTGAGACGAGCAGAACGCGTATGGATGTGTCATTCCAGCGTGATGCGTGATTACATAATCATGATTTAGAACGTCTTCGGATGTGTGAGATATCGAATATTACTTTGTAATAGTGATTTAAAATCACCTACGATAACTGACGGGTATGCTAGGGGTAACGGGTAATCAGAGTCAACCCGAACCCGAACCCGACAGTACCCTACCCGTGACCCCCACGGGTTGCTGGAACCCGTGCATTTGCCTAAGTGCCACTAGATGGGCTGGAACAGTGTGTGCCCCCATGCCCAAGCTGAATACATAATCCAAGATTCTTAAGGTTATCTTTCTCAAAGAAAAATCCATTCCATCTCTAAACAATCATAAATTGTAATTGATATATGTTAATGAAATTATTATCTTACCTCTATTCAATGGAGTGGTAAATATTTGTGTCCCTTTATGATACATTTTCTACATTGCAATAGACAACCATGAAAGCAATCTTTACATTTATAATGACCATTTTCTTTTTTGCACTCTGAGCATTTATCTTCATTTGTATAGTCACCCTTTCCATCATGTCAAAGGAGTTCATCAAGAAACTCATCTTGATAATTTAGCCATTCATTCAGTTTTGCCTATGTAAATATTATCAATTAGAATCAGTTATTATAAATGTAAAAATAACATTCTAACTAATGTTTTATGGTTATGCTTTTTTGATTTCAAGGGATCAGTAGGTTGCTCAATTGAAATAGATTCTTTAAGATCATATTGTGGTATTTCATTTGGTTGAGATAGATGCTCTGTATCTTGTATTATTATATCTTTATTTATAGCATGATCAACATTTCTATCTCTCTGTGACTCCTTCTTTATTATTGTCTTGCCTTTGCTCTTCACAACTGTTAGTGATGTAACATGTGAAGTACCACTAGCTGAACCAGAGTCTTGATTTTGTTGTACTAATGATTCAGATTGAACAGCAGGACAAAATTGAGCAGTGGTGCTTGATGACCTTGTAGCTGATAAGTGTTGTGAACACTTTGAGTTAGTTTTTGATGTAGGGAACCAAGTCTCTTTGGAGCCATGTTGGCAGTTTCTTTGCTAGTGCTGCAATGAAGTTGTGTGGACAAGGATTCTAAATGAACTTCATACTCATTCTTACATTTAAAGTACTGTGTGATGCACTTAATCACGGTATATTGATGTTGTCAATGATCAGAATTGAAGTACTACGCATGTCTGACATGTGGCAGCTTACTATATCAGTAATAATCGATCACAATGTGATAAAATTGAAGTATTACACATGTCTGACAGATACCTGACCCTTCTCTCAGATCTCATGTGATTGGATCACAGATCTACCATCCTCTGATGGATATGACTCTATATTTGTCATGATTGACCATGGTTCTACAAAGGGGGTAATATTCAAACATTGCCACAAGAAAGGACTTACCACATTAGGAGTAGCCCAACTCTTACTCGACACAGTCTATTGAAGATTTGGATTACCTGACTCCATCATATCTGACAGAGACCCCAAGATCACTGCCAAAGCTTTCCAAGAAATGATACGACACCTAGATGTCAAATGGAAAGGAAGCACAGCTTATCACCCACAAACCAATGGCCAAACTGAATGAATGAATCAAGAAATAGAAGTCTACCTCAGATGCATCTGCACAATGAGACAGTACAACTGGAACAAATATTTCTCCTCCACTGAATTTGCCATCAACTCCCAATATCACTCAGTCATGAAGAACTCCCCATTCTACCTAATTATGGGATATGACCCCATTGCACTTCCAGAAGTCTTCTCTCAATCAAAGATTCTAGAAGTCCAAAAACATATCAAAGCATTACACCAACTTAGGAAAGAAGCACAAGCACTTCACAAACTCACACAACAACAAGTAATGCTCCAAAATAAAAAAGATCTCTGACCACTCAAGAAAGGACAAATGGTATGTGTATCAATAATAATCAATCACAATGCAATAGAATTGAAGGTCTGACATGTGTATCAATAATAATCGATCACAACATGATGGAATTAAAGTCTGACATGTATATAAATAATAATCGATTACAATGCGATAGAATTGAAGTAGTACACATGTTCGACATGTGGGAGCTTACTGTATCATTAATAATCGATCTCTACACAATAGAATTGAAGTAGTATGCAGCCACTTACTGTATTCATAATAATAGCTCTCAGATGATCATGCGATTTGATATTAACCAATAGAAGTAAATGTGTGTGTATTCCACCTGTCATGTCAGCCAAGAATGTTCTCATCGCTTATTTGTGAGACTGCAAGCAAATAACCATTCACTCCCTCCTATGTTACAACCCCCTCCTTTGTATGCAATGTCACTACCCATACCCATAGGATTCAATAGCTGTTAGGAAGAAGGTGAGCATGCAGTCGCATCTGATGACCATGTACCCACCCTTACGAATCGTTAAAGTTCGTGAAGTCCCAGAATCCGAGACTCCTACTCTCGGGTTAAGCCAGCAGCAGCAGCAGAAAGCATGTGCATATTCACAACAGCACGAGTGAAAGAAGCCTTGGATTCAAGTAACAAGGGATTCAGCTGCTTGTGGTAGTGTCAGCAGGGTGTTGGCGAATATTGGAAAGATGGTGGGTGGGACACCAAATGAAACGATCTTATATTTGCCCTCTACTTTTCTTCCTATGTATGAGCTGATGAATGTTCTAATTCACACCACACAGCTCGACAGCCCAAGCTCCCATTTCGCTAGGATGCTTTGAAATGCAAGTGTCTTGCAGGTAATTTCATCGGTTTCATTATCGCTGACTGGTTTCACTAATGGTATCATTCTTGCAGTCTATGTATGCCATATCATTTAACAGGGTTACAATCAATGTTGTAGCCATACATCTGTGACAGGCGATCCAGCCTCAATCATTTAAGTAGTTTTTACTATATTGCAAGTGTTATTCTTTTCTTATTGTTTTATTCAGCCCACAGTGCTGCATGCGCAACGTTATAGTAAGTCCTATGTTGATAGTGAGTTAGAGCATTGTGAATTTACTGATCACTCATCTGGCAGGCTTTCAGTTTGATCTTTCAGGAGTCATGGGAGGAGTCGTTATTATTTTATTCATGTACCATGACTTTGTATCTCAGAACCCTTCAAGCATATATAAAACACTCAACATCTCCCACTACGAATTAATGTAGTAATTATGTTCTTGAATATACCCTTCCCCCTCATCCCACTCCCTACTCCACTCTTCATAACACTTAAAGGCATCTGCTGGTGGCACTTCAGACATCGATTCGCAAGCAGACCCTTAGCCCAGTCAACAAGCATTCTGATGAGAGTGTGTGAAATCCGACTAGATCGTACATTCCACAGGAGTCAGCTCATTCTCAATTGATATCAGCAATGCTCGATAAGGATCTGGTTTCTCAGCAGTTAATCAAGGGTGCCATCTGAGCCCAAAGTAACAGAATCAAGGGATATATGAAATCAAACCTTTTCAGTATGCTCGGCCGCCTGCTTTGATGGAGCAAACGATGACTTGTACTGTTGGGGCGAGACCACAACTTTAGGCACAACAGGTTCTGCAGTGGCATCGGTAGAAAGATCTTGATCATCGTTAACATCTAAGTACAACAGAGCCGCTAACACGTCAGCATCAGGATTCTCACCTACCCCTACATCGATCGATATTCTAGCCTCTGTATTGAATTGAACATGTAGATTGTGTCGTCTTCAAATTTGACAATATCTCATTTACTCCAGAGTTTTAGACTGGCACACATTCTAGCCTCTGTATTGTATTTGACATATAGATAGTATCTTCGAATTTGACAGTGTCTCATTCACTCCAGAATTTTCGATTGACACATAGGTCAGCCCAGAGTGCAGATATAAACAGATGAATCACCATGTCCAGGGGAGCTGACTTTAAATACTCCAGAGTCTAGAGAGCATGAAAATAAAGCATATCATAGTTATTACAGATATAAGCAGCCGATGTCCAGAGGAGCTGTAAGTCGCATAATATAGTCTAGAGTCTAGAGAACACGAAAATAGAGCTTACAGTTATTACAGATATAAACAGCTGATGTCCAGAGGAGCTGTAAGTCGCATAAAATAGTCTAGAGTCTAGAGAACACGAATATAGAGCTTACAGTGATTACAGATATAAATAGCTGATGTCCAGAGGAGCTGTAAGTCGCATAAAATACTCCAGAGTCTATAGAATACGAAAATAGAGCTTATAGTTACTACAGATATAAACAGCCGAAGCCCAGAGGAGCTGTAAGTTGCATAAAATAGTCTAGAGTCTATAGAACACGAAAATAGAGCTTACAGTGATTACAGATATAAATAGCTGATGTCCAGAGGAGCTGTAAGTCACATAAAATAGTCTAGAGTCTATAGTACACGAAAGTAGAGCTTATAGTTACTACAGATATAAACAGCCGATGCCCAGAGGAGCTGTAAGTCGCATAAAATACTCCAGAGTCTATAGAATACGAAAATAGAGCTTACAGTGATTACAGATATAAATAGCTGATGTCCAGAGGAGCTGTAAGTTGCATAAAATAGTCTAGAGTCTATAGAACACGAAAATAGAGCTTATAGTTATCACAGACATAAACAGCCGATGTCCAGATGAGCTGTAAGTCGCATAAAATAGTCCAGAGTCTAGAGAGCATAAAAATAGTCATTGCAGATATGAATAGTCGACATCCAGAAGAGCCTTAAGTCATGTATAATAGTGGAGAGTACAGAAGCCATGCACTAAATGTAGAGAACCTAATAGTATAGCTAGTCAATTCATACATAATTGCATACTAACTCGAGTCAGATCTCATCGCTTTCATAGAGCACTATCATATATAACAAATGAAAGGAGTCAACTTACAAGATAATTACGAAGGTCCATTCTATCTGATAAACAACTCACAAGTACTGATTCATAGAGTAGAATATGTTGAGGACAGCATACTATATTAGTCACATCATAACTATGTTATAATCCAGTACGAGCATTCATAATTGCTTCACCACATGGAATTGAGTTCGTGATAGATGTAGCGCGATGTAACGACACCTGAGTTTTTCACAAATCTAGCAATGTATGTGCACATTTCTTACTAGACCATTCCACCTTGTACATGCATCTCACCGCTGCAAGTTTTAACTCCATCACAAGTATTTACATAAAATCGACTACAATTATTGAAATAATTGAAGTATTTACTGAGGAACAAAGAAGGATAGTGTGGACGATGTAGATGGTGTACTGGTGTAACCCAGTAATATACTTATAATTCGATTTAATTCATTTATTTTGTCTTTTATATATTATTAGCTATTTCTACTTGCACTAACAGTCTATATTTTTATTCTTATTATATTAATTTGACCCCCGAAGTGTTGCACAAGCACATTTCCTCATGTTTCTCTTGTGGACTTAGAGACCCGGCATGGCTTGACCAAACATTGGGAAGCTGGTGCCAAATACCACGTGACTCACCTGTGCACTATCGTTCCGCTTGCACCTCAACGCGCCTCGGTTATGAACTCTCCCATCACTACTCACTGCTTCATTTTTCATCTCGTCTCCTCAAGTCTTCGTCCTCAAGATATATAAACACGATATTCGGACATTCTGGGCACTATGCACCCATCGGACAAGTTCCAAGATGCTAGGGATTAGGGTTGCACACCCAAGGGCCAAGACTGAGTCTTTTCTCAAGATATTTGTTTAGTTCTTAAGACTGGTGTTTTGATCACCGAGGCATGATGAATGGGTCTTTACCCTCATCGTGCTATACTCCTACTGGTGGAAGTACAGGGACTTTGGTTGAGGCATAGGTTCAATCTTATTCTGTTCATTTCTATTCAAATTTTATTTTGATCATTCATTCCTTTCTTTATCCATTATCTTCACCTTTGTTTTTCTGCTACATTGTCAGTCTATAATTCATGTTTTCTGCTTCCACACTCAACATTCCGACCACCAGTGCCTGACAACAGTCTTCTTTTTCAATTTTATTTATTCAAACATGATCTCTTTTATTACTATACTACCTCTATTACATTATGCCCGTTCTTCTCCCATTAATCTTTACTTCTACACTCTCTATTTATATTCATTTATGTATGTTATTGTTTTTCTGGGCAATGGCAACATGACAGCACACATGCACTATCCCATCTTCATTGCCGCACCTGTATATACCCTAGGTTATACTAAGGAAGAGTTCACCTCCTTTTTCTGACTTTACTTTGCATGCACTATTGAGTCCTCTGAGCTACTAATTCTATAGGAAGTGTCAACATCTGAATCTTGTCTGCTAAGTCTTTGTTGCCATCTCTAATTAAGTACTGACTACTTTAGTCTAGGTTTCAGGTGTGATGCCAGCCACGCATCAACCAATTAATTCTTCCACAGTAGTGACCCTTCCCCAAAATATGTCAAGTCATCAAGTCGCATCACTCTCCTGGTCCCCACCACTCACAATTGAATTCAGTGGCAAATTACTAACATAACCGGCAATGTGCAAATGTGAACCTAGTGCAAACTTCAACCAATTTACTCAGATTTGTAGTTGGAACTTTCCAGCACTCCTCCTATTCCACCATCTATCATGCTGTAAGCCTTCACAGACCATGACATACGGACACCGACTATGACAAGGGACTCATGGGGTACCGACACACAGTGTGATTGGCTCTTGGAAAGGTTACCAGCCTATCTCTGGGCGAGGGACTTGAGGGATATGAATAAGTGGCTCCAACGCTTATACAGAGAATGGGCAGAGGAGTGGGGACTACCAAAAGATGTAACCTGGCATGAAAGGCGTACAGTAAGCATCATCCAATAATTATATGTATATAGTAACTTACAGTCACTTACTATCACAGCAACTGAGTAATTGGTTTTGGAATAATATCCGTGACTCTACTGCAATGACTCGAGGTACTCTGGACACCAAACCAGTAAAGGTGTGGAAGTGACCCCTTTACGAGTGGCAAGTCTACCACAAGCTCTACTCAGACCACATTGAGACCTTTGTAAATGCTGAGTGGGATGAATACTGTTCTTCAGTTCCACAAGGCATAAAGCTGGCAAAGTCGCGGTCCCAGGTCAAAGATGAAGTGGTCCAGAAACTCTACAACATAGAAGATGAGAGCATCAAGAATGAACTCAAATCTCACCATGAAATGATGCAAAATAGACACTACAAAGACGACTTGGAGATTGAGAATGAAGTGCCTAGTAACAAATCATATGAGAAGTAAGTAATGTGTTTTTGAATACATTCACCTATGCATAAGTACCCTTAGAGCAATAAAAAGACTTCCTGCTTCAATCACTTCAAGAATTGAAAAATTCCAGGAATTAACTGGGTGGAACTTTACCGTTTTTGCTGGCAGTCCAAGACCTCTTTGAGGTGGAGATATTGATACACTAATGTAAGTCAGCTTTTGTAGTTAGCTTGTCTAAATTTTCGAATACTCACATTTTACATGGAGCTGTCACTTCGGTCTTGATCCAGATGGAAACAACTGGGCACAATTGTTAGGTACAGATGAGTTTGTGAAAAGTATCGAGAACAAGTTCGATGACTTTCTATATAAATGTTTCTGTAAGTTCATGGATACACTTTCATGTTTATAACAAGTTCATAACTGACTTACATACCAAAGCTAAGGAAGAATGCAATTCAAGAAGTCTTGCTAGCAGTTTGGGGAGATCATCCTCATCTAGTTCAGTGGATGGACTGGCCAGTTCTGAAGGTGGAAGTAGCTTGGATGAGGGGGAGGAAGAAAACGGTGCTGATGGGGGTGAGAAGGATATCGAACAGCAGGCTGAGACACCCAAACTCAACCTTCCTATCGAATATATTATGACATCCGATGGTCAATGTATGTCCAAATATGATGCAACAAGGAATGACAATATTGCTGTGAACCAGCAGTTTCTTGCGGAGTTAGGATTAGGACCTCCACCACCTTGCGACAAAGGAACGAAGTAGTGCCGAACCCTGAAGAAAACGAAATCACACAATAGTTCCAATGGTGTACAATGATCTGCATGTGTAGAACAGAAGAAGTATGTACTCATGTGTTTTATTTTGACAGCTAAGTACTTACTTTGGATTGTATTTCATCTTCAGAACTACTCTGGGGTCACCAATCATCAATGAAAATAGCATTCCCATGTCAAGAAGCTCTGACTCAGACAATCAGCAAACAGTGAATGAAGTTCCCAGGTAGGCTGTCAATTGATTCATTTCGTACATATCTAACTAACTCCTTTTAACATGAAGCAATACTCCTACCACTGAATGTGATGTGCAAGGCACTGGTGGTACTGGTGCACTGAGTGAGCAGAACTGCACAGCTGAAAAGTAAGTATTCTTGAAATAATTCATACTTGTAGATTTTATATATGTCTTGGATAGTGGCAGTGATCATACAATTACGGCTACTACAGGGGAAAATGTCAGGCCACTTCCAGACTATGCACAGGTATATGTAGACTACCTCAATAAGGTATCATCAGAATGATGCTGGGAATCCCTAGTAACTGAGTGGAAGCATTTCGAGCTGAAGAAACCTGACATATTAGTAAGTATTCACTTCAGTGCACAGTTCTGAAGCTTACCTATACTGCTAGCCCTTCTCTACTACTAATCATCCTGTGGAAGTGTCCTGGTGGATCCAGCATCACTGTAGCCCATCAGTTATACCGAGTATAACAGCAGCGAAATACAGCCCTACCTGGATGGTCTGGTGGACCTCTATTCAACCACAGTGGCAGCACCTTTCAGACACACTTACGAAGTCTGCGCCATCAGAGGGTTTGGAGTGGACTTCGTTGTTCTGCGGGGGGCCACTGGGATTGTGTTGTGTTATTATATCGTTATCGTGGTGGGTTTCTGCAATTAAGCAGGTACCAGATGACTCAGCAGAGGACCTTTGGAGCACTGTCAAAGATTTCACCTGGGTTTTGTAGCAAATTAATACCCTACCCATACCTGTAGGAGCCAAACGGGCCAGAGAGAATGGTTCAGAGCCTACAAAACTAAAGAAGCAGTGCGTGATATTTGATAAGTATGCTATGTGTTATGACATTGAAACTACATAATCTGTCGAACAGTGCAAGGAAATAGCCAATGAATGTGTGTGAACACTGCATTCATCACATCGATACTTAACAAGACCTTTCAATTTATCATATGTTTCAGAATATTGTTACCAATGCTCCGAGTTACTAATCATTTTAATTCTCTTTGATGATGGCTTATGTTCAATTTAATTCCTTTCTAATTTTAAAACCAATACATATTTACATACAATCTTTTACATTTATGATACAAATTTTGATTCACTTATGTTCCTTAAACATTTGCCAATAGTTTGTAGACAATCCATTTCTTTACTTATATTAAAGAGTTCTTTGATATGCTTCAGCATTGTTAATTTTAAATAAAACTGGTGAGCAGTGGTGAGTGTGGGCAAGACCAATCAAACTGGCTGCAAGCAAAGCACTTGTTTGATGATGTAAATGTTGTTGGTTGTGCTTCCAACAATGTTCCTGTGCTACAGCTCAAGTGCCTTCAAACTTCTTCTCGCCCCTATACAATATAACAAATTAAAGTTCCCTTACTCACCCCCCTGACATTGCCAAATATTGTCCAAATAAGTTGTACTCTATTATTTCAAGATGTCACCCAAATACTTACATTATTCTTACTCAGACTTCGGTAAATACAAGCGATGCAGGCAGAATGACAAGGGAGATTGTAATGAAACCCAGACTTCTTTGGTTGCTCTAGTTTGTTCAATAACTTCAATTTAATCTCTGATTCAACTCCCTTACTTGCTCTCAAGCTCTACTCAAGCTTGTAAATCATCCAGTGATATATTCATTTGCATCAGTAAGCTTTGAAAACAAACTCAATATTTAAATTTTTATTCGAAGTTGGGCTTTGACAGCTAACCAGTGCTAGGGCTGTACACTGTACCATATATGGTATACAGGGGTACATGTTGTGGTCACAAGACGGTTATGGTATGTCCGTAACCATA
The DNA here is from genome assembly GCA_025738555.1 of Cyathus striatus. Classification (NCBI taxonomy): domain Eukaryota; kingdom Fungi; phylum Basidiomycota; class Agaricomycetes; order Agaricales; family Nidulariaceae; genus Cyathus; species Cyathus striatus. The sequence goes on along the minus strand of JAOVFP010000010.1, from coordinate 1,325,254 downwards.
CCATATCTGAACATCTTTTATATCTTGGAATAACAGTATGGTACTGTCAACGGTCAAATATGGCATATACAATTGATACAGCACAGTAGTGTTGCCACAGTTTGACTTTTACTGGTTTTGTGGAGTTGACAACAGAAGGGTCGAGTTAAGCTGTACCTGAGTGATGAACTCGACTCAACTTGCAACTAAGTCATCGACTTACATATAAAACATATCTTATTGTGATTTTTACTAGTAAAACTCAATCTTAAAGAAAATATAAATGATATATCCTATCTTATGCACATACACAAGCTTACAGTGTTTTTTATAATATAATTCACATTTGAAGTCATAATTGTTGCAATTAAATAAAAGTGAAAGTTGTAGGAATACAAGTGCCTATTGCACAGGGCTGACATTGTGTGCGCACACTTGGTGGCAGGCGCCTACCAGTAAGTTACCAAAGTAAAGATATGAATCACGGCATAATATTCATAAAATATCATAATTAATGCCAAGATCACGTAGAAATTATCCTGAATTCAAAGGTGTGCCATAGTGACTTGATACACAAAATATGCCGCTGTATGGAGCAGACTGCATTGGAAGGCTGATATATGAGACTTTTGTGTGACTTAAACTGACTAAGTCGATTTCGAATCAACCTCTTTGGGAAGTCGAGTCGTGAGAACCAGAAGTCAACAATGTCGACTCAACTCAACTTTTTTCGGTCCCACTTGTACAGTTTGCGGTTTTTGAGTTGAACCGTGGCAACACTACAGCACAGTGGATTTTTGTATTTATGTATGAAGTTCTGAGTGTGGAAATATTTGCTGTAACCGTGATTCAGCTGTGTTATAACTTTGGGGCGTCGTAATTCCAAATTTTGCGGCTCCTTCCACATATATATGTACTAATGCATATAATTATTCATTTATATGTTTCTAAACAAACATATGCCCTGTTATTGATATTTTATAACCTATTTTCTGTCTGTTCTTTCTATCGTCTTCCGTTTCGGAGAGGTTTCCCACGATTTCCCATGCTTACTGGGAGTGAACAAGAAGTACATTCACAAGCATCATTAGCCGTGTCACCTTGTATTTATGTTGTGGCCACACTGAAGTGTAAATTAAAAATGTGCACTACATGTACCACTGCAGTATCTCTATTTATGTCTAAAATTCTGAAGGTGAGTGAACATTGTTCTCACAATTTGAATTGGTGTTATCATGTTTATATTATCATACCCACTTTCATGCACATTTTTCGTTGCTGATATGTCACATGACTTCCATCAAGTGTGTCAACGCATCTGCCATTGAACAATCTCAACAATCTCAACATCGGACCAAATTCATATTACTCTCGAATGTCAGATACTGTGAAAGAAATATCAGGAGATTGACTACAGTCCAGCAAAGCAATGGTACTTGCTACATGTAAACATATGAACACTTGAAATACAAGATTCAAAGCAATTTCAAAGTATAAGGCTTTGTAAGCCATGTCTTGCAGTGTTTGTCAGGTAAACAGACAATATACTCATTGATTTAAAAGTCAACTGAAAGAGTTTGCACTACAAGTATTGGTGATACAGTTACATTCATATAGTAATAGGTTAGTACTAGCGATGAAGTACTATCTGTACAAAGCAAATATAATAGCATAGATATTGCACGTGTGCAAATTGTGAGCACACTGCACCACCTACCTTCAGATTTGTACTTACAAAATAAGATATTTCTGCAGCACTAGCATTCTGTTGTGTATTGGTTGTAATTATACAGATGGTATGGTACATGACTCTTACTCACATTAGCACAGACATATAATGATATTACTACATGGACAGCTTATGTAGCAATATAAATGGTGATGTATATCATATCCATGGCTATAGAATTGTGTTCTCTCAAGCTATGTATGCAAATTCCTGACACTTCAGCATAACCACAACAAAATCATTATATATACATAAATGGACACTTCTCAAAAAACTATACTCAAAATGGATTATGATAGCACTAATTATACTGTAGAAATTAATACAAAGATTGAATGGGATGCAGATATCAATAAAAGTAACCCCTATGATACACATATCCCTTGTTCACTCACCTCCATTAGTGTGGGAAATTCCTCGGTATAGGAAGACAAGAGGAAGAGGTAACAAAAATGGGCTATAAGACAACAATCATAGGGCACATGTTTTTAAAAATGACATACACATGAATTCTGCTATGTAATAGTACCTATGTATTGAGAAAAAATGAAAAATAGAGGGTTTTTCCGAATTATGACACCCTGAAGTTGTGACATAATTTTTCCACACTTATGCCACTCTGAATGGGAAATTAATCGCCATACTGTAGTGTGGTTGCCATAGTCTACAGTTTTTCTGCATTTTCACTGTACAATTTTTATCTTATGTATAAATAATTGTCTCTGAATGTTATAATATCGATAACATGTTCATAAATCAATGTAAAAGCTATGTTTTTCATAAAATGTTTTCTTCAATGTATTCCCATGTGTTTCCCATGCTTGGTTGATGTGCTTTAAATATACTACATAACAATCTTACAGCATTTTCAATCCACCTTTAGAATTTAATCATCTTTGCTCTGTTGTACTCTTCATTATATGTATAATATCAGTACAAATAAATTTTATTTTGTCTGGAGACACAAATGACAAATCATGTTCTTTCAGCTCAAAGAGATATGAAATTAAAATATATTAGGATATATGGTAGATGATCATCAAACATTGAAAACTGATAGATAATATTATGTCACTACTATGAAATTCATGAACTAGCAGCAATAAATGACTTGAATTATATTAAATAATAATCAAAAGCAATATCTAATATTCAAATGGAACTGAGCACCTTAATGTATTCAAACAATAGTAATAAGTAAAACCAAATAGTGATTGTTTATGGTTGCCTATAGTATTCTTAGTAGTACTATTCAAATAGAATGAATAAATGATTGTTTATGATTGCCTATAGTATTATTAGTAGTACTATTAAAATAGAGTGAATAAATGATTGTTTAGATTGCCTATAGTATTGTTAGTAGTACTATTCAAATAGAATGAATAAATGATTGTTTATGATTGCCTATAGTATTATTAGTAGTACTATTCAAATAGAACAAATAAATGATTGCCTATAGTATTATTAGTAGTACTATCCAAATAGAATAAATAAATGATTGTTTATGATTGCCTATAGTATTATTAGTAGTACTAGTCAAATAGAATGAACCAATGATTGTTTATGATTGCCTATAGTATTGTTAGTAGTACTATTCAAATAGAATGAATAAATGATTGTTTATGATTGCCTATAGTATTATTAGTAGTACTATCCAAATAGAACAAATAAATGATTGTTTATGATTGCCTATAGTATTGTTAGTAGTACTATTCAAATAGAACAAATAAATGATTGCCTATAGTATTATTAGTAGTACTATTCAAATAGAATGAATCAATGATTGTTTATGATTGTCTGAAGTAAGTAGTATTACTAGTACACATACAATAAAAGACAATCATATAACCCTGCTATTATATGATTGTATTTAGCTGACACTTATGAAATCAGAGCGACGTTGTTCTGCAACAGGGTTACTACGTTGCTTCAGGTGGGCTTTCTTTCCATTCGTTTCTGTGACGTACCAATGAAGCAGGAGTAGTACAGATGCAATGCCACGCACTGTTTCGTCCAAGTTAACCCAATACAAACCGGAGATGCGACAGGTCATGCGAATGGCGCACTACCTAATCCTTCACGTCCTATGGTCTTCATCTCAAGCACCCTCCCCGAGTCCTGACCCTCCTTTTCTCGTAGCAGTTAGACCCTCTTCCTTGTAACCTTGCATTTCTTGCGTATCTCGGTTCTAACGCACCAGAAGCCCAACTACCACCGGTCAGAGCTACAATGTGAGCGCCTGTGCCCAGTGCGTGTAACATCTGTCTGTTTCTGCTCCCCGACTTGATTTATTGACCTGCTTCCTTTTTGTTACGATAGAGGCTGGCTTCCCTGCCCTACAATTGACCACGACTCATGGCGCTTCGTTGCTTGCTTTGAGCGAGTGGCAGCCTCAGGTACTGCAAGGTGACACAAAGCAAGGTGATTTTGTCGAGGAGCTTGTCGATTGGGACGGCTTCATATTGTTTCATCTGTACCGCTTATGAATATCGCTCTGTAAGATGGAATGGGAAAACGTACCTTGGGCATTGCAGTTGTCCCGGTTCTCGATAACACTCCCGTTACCCTCTTTCTCCTCCTCTCTGACCTGCTCAGTACAACCGCACCGCCTCCTCCCACTTAGCAGCCTTGAAGTGACGCTATTACCCTCCTCCAGTCTCTCAACGCCTTTCACGCACATGCACAGCCACTTTTAGGACGTGTCCATGGTCAAAATGCAGCGGCGAGACGAGATTCAAGACGTTGCATACATGGATGAAATTTGTTCGTTAAGAAGAGACGAGGCCGCAGAGAGTAAGGTATCAGTGTATTTCAGTGCCAGACGGAAAACATCACTAGAAACATAGTCAACCATAAGCAAAGTACCACGAGAGTAATCAAACGACATACTTGACACCCATCCCACCCCACTCCCATCCCACCTTGCATACTCCAACTTACTCCATCCTCCAAATTCTCCACTCTGGAGCTCCCCGTCTCATTCAACTGCAAACCCTTTCCAAGCTTGGGGGTTCTATACCCCACCCCATCCTCCCTCTCGCGTACAGAAGTTCCGGCGGGGTCTGCGCGTTGACGGGTTCCAGTGAGAATAAGTTATTCAAAGCAGAGTACGGGAAGGTAATTTCGCCGAGTGCGTGAAGCCGTTTTGCTAGTCGGAGGAGGGGTTTGTCTTTAAGGGGGAGTGCGGGAGAGCAATGTGCAGTCCTGGAGTGCCGCTTGGAAGCGCTCGAGGGAGAGTCGGCCGGCGATTCGGTTGAGATCTACGGAGGAGGGTTAGCAAGGTTATAAAGAGTGGGTGAAAGGAGAGAAAGAGGTAGTGAAAAGGAGGTAAATAAAGAAGACAAAAAGAAGATTTATACGACAGGCAACTAATAGATATAATTGTGAATAAGAGCCCCATCGAGAACCTGGAACAACATCGGCGTATATGTTCCTGGTCTCAATAACAAGACCAGGACCAGTGTCGTTCCAGTGCTCGACATAGCCTGCGTGAGACGTATGCGGTTGACGACGAGCTAACCTCTTTTTTTTAAAAAAAAAATCCTGTATTTTATGTCGGTTATGGAAAAGCCATATGTCGCGACAATGTAGCGTCTACCTCATAGTAAGGTACTGTTCTAGGTAATGTACGTGATGGTGAGGGCTCAGGTCTGGTGCGAAGGCGGCAGTAAAGTAAGTCTCAGGATGTCCTACTTGGAGTAGGACACCAGGAGAGGTGTGGCTGGAGGCGTCATGATCAGTGAGCGCTCACCATATGTTATATATAAGTGGCTAGGTGCCGAAGCGTGATGTCGGAATGGGGTTACTGCGCGTGAGCTTTGTATGCGATGTGAAGGCCGTTCTTTAAGTTCTAATGTTCCCCTCCTTTCCCCTGTGTCTTCTACTACTCTCCTGTCTCGGATATCGGTCTCCAGAGCGGTATCGTTCCTAGCGTTTGCTTGAGGCGGCTTATAGCGTTGACGTATCCGGCAAGCGCGGAGTAGTTCTCGGGATTGGTGAGAATGATGCGCAATGAGATATTTCGTCGCTGGTTGGCGCTCTGTGTGAATAATGGGGACCTTTGGTTTGCAAATGCCGGACAACGTAGGAGGAAGTGGTCCACGGATTCTGGGGAGTTCGTGTTGCATTTCATGCATATGGGAGAGGCCACTTTGCCGATGCGATGGAGATGTTTGTTGAGAGCGATGTGTCCTGTCACGAGCTGCGTAATAAGGAGCTAGCCTCTGATAGAGGCTACGCCAGTCATAACAAGCTTGCAGCACAATAGCAACAAGCCCAGAGGCCGAGAGCGCACACGGGTACAGCCAGCAACGTCTTGAGAGCTCGATGAAGCCACGGCACAGAAGGGAAGGCAATATAAACTGACCTTACGCAATGCAGTAACCTTGTTACTCAGTAACACAGATATAACCTCATTACCATTCCTCCTCTCGTACCCTAATCCCCCACCCACGCGTCGGATAACAACATCCCCCGCTTGATGAGTTTGAAGCCACACTATCAACTGTCCTGACGTCTCTCTACGTCTTCGCGCGCTTAAAAAAAGCGGAGGCGAGGTGTCGAAGTAGTGCAAGAGTTCATCGATATATTCATTATGAAGAGTCCAAGGAGCATGAAGGAATTCGGGAACGTGGTCTGTCACTGCAGAGTATTATCAGTATCTCCGTTATTAACATATAGCAAATATGGAAAGAGGGAAGGCGTACGCAATAACCATCCTATCCCATCGTAAGCCCTGACCTAATCTTCCACACAGACCAAGCAGACGGAGCCTTTGGGATTCCACCGAAGCCAGGGTATCACCTTCCTCCCCTCTTGCTAATTCAACTACTTCAAGTCTAAAAAGGTTGGCAAGTAAGCATCGAGATATAAGCAGTATTTCCCGTCGCCGTGCAGCACTCTGAATAGTAATGCAGAGCGCGAGAAGGTCGGCATGCGTCTAGGTCATCGCTCTAGTTCGATGTTTGATGGTATTCGGTGTTCTTCTAGCACCGGAGAGCCGTGGCTTGGGGGCCTATCGATATCACTAATACGTAGAAGAAGTCAGCAAGAGAGGGAAAGGCCGACGATGTCCCTCACTCACATAAGGTCGTTCATGGTGGTTTAGGATTGAGTACGATGATCTGAAAAGGGCCGACGCGATCATGTGGTGGGTACGTATGTTACGTAATCGATGCGACGCCAAACACGCTTCGTTCGGATTCGTGTTCCTCTTGCAAGCTGCAACCCAAGTTATCACGGTCCGATGTCGAGTTACTTTTGTTGCAGCGGAGTGTCACGGCAACAATTTTATCCCCGATATGCCCGATCAACTGACCTTCATATACCTAAGTTATAACTTACATTGTCTAGCTTATATCTTAGCAGGTACATATTAATCAAGTTTTTCGATATATATATATACTGCAAGAGTCCCAATGACAAATAATGGCCTACACAGACCGACGTAAGAATTAAGTAGCAGTCGTAACATCTTCGGCAGTACCCTCTTGAGACAACTTCTCCGCATTCTCACATAATTCCTTATATCTTTCATATCGCACCTCCATCTCCGTCTCCCAATCTCCCGAAATACTTACTACACTTCCCGATTCAATCGCGTCCCAATCACTAGTAATAGGAGGAACGTTAGCACAGATCTGATAATACTACTGAGTAGATGAATTACATACATTTCGCGGAACATTTCATGGCCCAGCATCTCCTTGTACCCAAATCGTTCCATTTGTTCCGGTCTGAGCATCTAGAGCCAGAAATAAAGTAAATACAGATAGGTCGAACCTATAAAATAAACATACCCCGGTGATGAAGTCCTTTTCTTCCGGGCGCAGGAGCGGCGAGAAATTCATAACGCGCTTCCCCGTGGATTCTTCGGAATCAGGATCGTCGAACGGGTACTCTCCAGTAAGGAAGAGATGTGCAATCACTCCAATGGAATAGAAGTCGATTCCAAAACTGTAAGGTTCCGGGCGCATGACCTCGGGGGCAGAGAATATAGGAGTACACCAGGTTTCCCGAGTAACCCAAGGGGTTCGCAAATCCGCCCACAAAGATGGGAAATCGTTAGACAACCCCTCACCCCGCTTCATACACTCTAGGTGGTTGCGATAGGCATTAACCCAGTTAGACCAGTCAGGTCTAGATAAAAATTCCTCCGTAGGAGGATCGAAAATATGCGCAATTCCAAAATCACCAATACGGATATGGTTGTCGGGCCCGATGAAGATGTTTGAAGGTTTGAGATCACGGTGTATAATCCCAAGTTGGTGAAGACGGCGCGTAGCCACAATCTACGAAAGTTAATAACTTTCGTCTTTTTAATTGAAATCATCATAATTTATGACACACCATTTCTGCCAGGTAGATATAAATTTCTCGACGTGAGAAGGTGGTTGGTATCAAAAAGAGTATATCATCAAAGGTGCCGTTATTGTAGAATTCCTAGGAGAATGCACCAGTTCATGCAATATCATATATGAGTATCAATTTAAACCACGCACCATAACCTGGTAGTTATCCTGTCCCGTAATAAGCTTTGCCATCCCAGGTAATGCATTCACCGCCGTAGAAATCCTCATCTCGTTCTCCACGACTTTCAGGACATAATCCATTTCCTCATCTGGATCGGGACTCATCCATTTCACTGCAATTTCCATTGGCAGGTCATCATGACCATCGATGCATGTGTACACGACAACAGCGCCGCATGCTCCTTCGCCGACTCTTTCCTTGGGAAGGTAGAGAGCGGTACGTATAATCGGGGGTACGAATGGGAGTCCATGCGTTTCATCTCCAGCATAATTTTGTAGATGGATAAAGAGCTTGAGAAAGACCGTGTTGTGCCCATCATCTTCAGCCGGTTCGATAATCTCTGCTTGATAATATTTGCGCGCAACAAAGCCCATGGATTCAAGTTGCTTTAAGGACATCAATAAGATCGACTCTGGAGATATAGAACTATTGGTCGGAGTAGTGGAGCTTTGACGAGTACGGCAACCCACTAAAACGGCGAAAAACGCAAGCAGTGTAAATGAAAGACAGCATAGACCACACTGTAGAAGGGCGACAACTAAAGTTGTCGGATGCATATTGACACCGTTTGTTTGCGTGGGAACCTTCGTCGATGTAGGATAACCCATAACAGCCCGGAGACGGAAAGAAAGCGCGGATGAAAAATGAGATAGCGCCACACGTGTGGATGATAACACCTGCTGCAAACGAGAAACTCTTCCTGGTATTTTGGATTCGCGAACAATTGCTCCAAGCTGTAGTAGACGTTGTGCAGTACCATATATTACAGGAACAGGTTGACGAGCCACTGTTGCAGTATCGTTCAAGTCAACTCCAGGAAAGGCTGGAGATATATGAACAACCAGAGGTTCCATTGGCGAGAGGAACAAAGACCTTAACGTAGGACCAAATTCCCACCCCACGTCTTCAGGCTTGACATTAGGCAACGATAAGTTAGAGTATATGTCATGTAGAACAGATTGGAGCGGATGGGGATTAAAATATACAGTTGAGGATTGAACATCAATAGAAACGTTAGTGACGCTTGTATTTTGTACAATTGGAAAGTGACGACGGATGTTGAGTGAGTGGGAACCGACGGTGATAGCGGAATTAATGCCGAAAGGAAGTCCCGCAACCAAATTGAGGGGTAGGGAGGCAAATAAGAGAAGTATATGCATTGTGAACCACTAGTATGCCTTCTGCGAGATGTCAAGTTGCAGGAGGGTTGGAGGAGGACGGGGGTACGACTTTATGAGAGTAAGGGAAGTCTGTTTTGATGAAAGCGTTTTGATGAGTGATTAAAGCTTCGAAATCTCTTAGTTATATACCTTATACTAGACGCGCCACACATCTACACAACAAGCTAAGAAGCCGTAAACTCGAAGTAGTTTTGTAACAATAACATGTGGGCCCCTGTTGTAAACGCGCCCACAGAGAGTTGTAAGTCATCGAAGGCTGAGATGATGGAGACGACTCGCAATTATACAAGAGAAGAACACTTGTTCGAACTGCAACTAAGGAGATCCCGTTGACTCTGGCTCTCAATAACCCTCTCGGTTTCTAGTATATTGTGTACCGTGCGATGACACAAACGCGGCTTTCTTCCTTCTTCAATGACAACCTATCCCGAAGATTTGATCTTTCCTCCCCTCCCATCTCCGTCACCGTGCGCACCTTGAAAGTACCTATCTTACGATGAATATGCTGCACCCTATCTCGTATTGTCCAATGGTTGATGGTCGAGAAGGTATTGACGGGATGATGTTAGTAGGCAGTGTCACTGTAAGTTGAAAAGACCGGTCAGCCGGTCAACTATGTAGGTCCCGTGGACACGTGGCAGTGTGGCATGGCCTTAGGACCCCCGAAAATCCCTACTAAAGTTAGATCCTGGAAGAAAAAATTCGTGTCCGGATTGGGTTTCCAAATTTTCGCAAATTTTGTCCGGATAGCGTCTATGTCCACGCCGGGTCCCCAGATTGTGTCCGGATTAGTAATGTAAGTTTCAAAAATTCCTATTTTACTAAATCTCCCCCTGTTCTCTGGTGAAATATAGCTTCCGGGGAACCTTGAGTATTAATAGAGTGTGTATTTTAGCGAAATTCTCGATAATCTTCATCAATTCTAATACAATTTTTGTCCATAGCAAATTGCAAAATATTGAAGAGATGAGTTCGAGACTTTGAGTGGGTGATTCAAAGCGGCGATGAATAGCAAGCGGGCGGTTTCTAGCGGTTGATTTCTAAGACAAAATAATGAGTGTTAGCGATTTGGATTTTGGATTTTGGATGTGAAATGTCAAAGGGAATTGCAAGATAGGTACAGTAGCGGTAACGAACACTTCACAAACTGAGGATGAAATAAGGAACTTCAGGTCGAGTATGAGAGACAAGGTATTAAATTGCTGTAGAGCAGGTATAACAATTTATATATAACGAAAGGACCTAAATGCTGTACAGTACGATGGAGTTAAACGATTGTGCTCAGACAACGAATGAAAATGAAAACCTAGTAATTTCATTGAGTTGAAGAGCGGCTTGCCCAAGCTCCGGGTGGCGGGGCTCGGAGTGTTGGATAGCAGTGTCATATTTACTACTCTTGAATATCGGTTCAGTCCTGTGGACGTCCATTTGAATGAAAGTGCAAGGAGGGTTTTCGGAGATGGTGAGATACAGACTGATACAGACAAAACCAATGACCGGAAATGTTTACAGCGGTGTGGTAAAAATTAAGTAATATTGACGTCATTTTTGTCCGGACAGGGATCATACAACCGAGAAGTCTGACTACTAAGTACTAATGTCCGGATAGGTGATCAAAGAATGTTGGTCTCCAGCCCCCAAAAGTGTCCGGATTGCGTTAAAGTTCCGGGGCCTACGGCCCTGGTTTTTGTCCGGATTGGCATCTAAGCATGGTAGAGATTTTCGGGGGTCCTGTGGTGACCCGGTTTATATTGTGATTTCTCACAGTTCTCAATATAACAGTGATCATAGGTTGATATAAGGCTTCAACCATTCATAGTTCCTGATCCCCACTTCCCAGTACCTGGTCTACAAACATGCCGGCGTTCGAAGGAGCTAACAACTTCAACATTGATAAGCTTATTCAGGTCGAAAGTCTATGTAAAAGTGAATCACATAATGGCGAGTAAGATTTATTGTTGCTCAATGATGTATCACAGCTGTTAACATCTGAGCAGGATTTGAAGTACTACAGAATCATGTAGCTACAACCGCGTTTCACAACTCGCATGAGTCATTTGAACAACCCAGGTGTCATCCCCGTACACGTGAATTGGTGCAAAAGACGATTGTTGATTGGGTAAAAAGTGGGAGCCAGTGCAAATATGAAAGTGGCAATGAAAAAAAAGAGTTGAATACTGACAATGAGCAAGAAAAAAAAGTTATGATGTGGATTTATGGACCAGCGGGTGCTGGTAAATCAGCGATAGCCCGGTCTGTCCCAGAAAGAAATGATATGAAAGGCACACTATGCGCTTTTTTTGCGTTTTCACGAAACTCTGGAGAAAGGAATAGTGTGTCCCCGTTGATACCAACATTGGCATACCAGCTTGCTACAACTATTCCTGGAGCGGAAATTATAATTTCAAAGGCAATAAAGAACGATCCAAAGATATTTTCAAAATCTCTTGAGTGTCAACTGCAGTGCCTTATTGTTAACCCTCTAGAACACTGCTTCAGGAGCATGGATTCTAAAGCTGGATGTATAATAATCGATGGATTGGATGAATGCCAAAACCCAAGAATACAGTTTCAGATAATACAAGTGATAGTTCAAGTTTTATCTTGTGCATCAATACCATTGCGATTCTTAATTTTCAGCAGGCCAGAACCTGAAATTAGAAAAGCATTCAAGATGAGGAATGCATCTCTCTATTGCTCTTTTCTTGAACTCGACGATAGGTTTAACCCTGATAAAGACATTGAGCTATTTCTAAGGGAGAAATTCATTGACATCAAAGCAACTCATGATTTATCATCAAGCCTTCAAAGGGAAGATTGGCCTACGGAGTCACAGATTAAAACACTATTAAAAAAATCATCTGGCCAATTCATATATCCGGCCACTGTGATTCGGTACATTGAGGACCCTAGAAGCAACCCAATGCACCAGTTGGAAAGAATTCTGGAACTTCGCCCCATTTTTAATGATATGATTAATCCATTCGCAGAAATTGATGCATTGTACAAATTCATCCTTAATTCAACTCAAGCAAAATACATGGAATTGTCACCTATCTTCATGGTTATGTTATATCATGGAAGATGTACAGGTGTTACATCTAGCATCTTTTTCCTGAGTGCATTCTTAATGCTTTCAGATGACATTCGTATTTTGCTGTCAGATCTTCATTCAATTGTCAAAGTTCCCGAGGATCCATTTGATGAGGTTTACTTCTACCACGAATCATTCAATGGCTTCTTGATGAGTGAGAAAAGATCAAAAGAATATTACATTTGCAAATCCCATGCTGCTGGTTATCTTGCTGGACGTTGTATATTCCATATCATTGGCCCGGGAAAATTTATCACATTAGGACCTGATTTGGCATGGCACTTCCGGTTCAATATCATCCCTTATATCTTGGATAGCAATGTCAAATCCGTAAAGAACATAACAAATGTTTTTGGGCCTAATTGTATGGTAGATGCACTTAGATCCCTTATTCAAGCAAATGATCTATCCGAATGTCATTTTATGTCCGTTATAGTTGTTGGGAATGCAGTATTTACGATAAATATTGGGAATCGTGATTTGGTGAGATATTTACCTGTAGTAATGAATGATATATCATGCTCAATGGTACAGTAGAAACATAGTGATAATATTGCAAGAAAAGCATCTCCCTCATCAGATTTTCAGAAAAAACGCACGTTCAAGAATGATTTACATGATTTTACTTTACAGTTTGAACTCGTACAAAGTGGCATAGGCTTTACCACCTCAGAAAATTATGAGATGAATATGTTAGAATTAATGAATAGCTGGCTAGCTCAGTTATATGAAGATAACATGTATTGTGGGGAGCTAACTGTACATGACTGCAACTCATTAGGCATTGATAAGGGGCATACATTACAATTGAAATGTCTTTGGCAAGAAAATAGTATACACCATTCCAGGTCAACCGAATATTTGGTCGACTGGATAATAGCAGCAGGGCATATGTGGGTTCTTCAGTATTTCATACATAGATATCGGTGTTAATCATATCCTACATTCGCAGAAACATGTCCATAAATATATACTTTCATGTATTTAAACTTCTTTTTTTAGAATACGCCATCCCATATCGAGATTTGGGTTATTATCTTCAATCTCAAAGAACATATCTATTCAAGGCATTCAAGAGATTTGGTCTTGCAGAATGCAGAATGCAAAAGTTGCAGTCATATATGGATCAATTCTTGGATGTAAGTGTAGTTCTTATTATGACTACTAGATTGAACTTACAAATGAATTATCAGAAATGCAGAAATGACATCTCAGGAGAGCCGTACAATAGTTGTACAAATATCAAATTCGAGGATACTCTCACCGCAGTTGAGAGCATCAACAAATCAGCTAGTGGTGCTATAGAAGACAATTCTGCCTTTATTGCCGTTCGGCCAATTGCAAGTACTCCACAAATAAATATGCAAATCCAGAAATTGACCTATGAAAAGCATTGCCATAGAAGGCGAGGAATTCAGAACTGGATCCTACCTCTAGAAAATCTGCCATATAATACAAATTATCACTCATTGCAGGATATAAACAGGTACCATATTTACATATATATAGTAAAGGTATTGGCAAGCTAATCACTCATGTTGTTCCAGTATTGCAAATATTGAAAGTAGTTCAACATTTTCCAAGATATTAAGTATAGTACGACAAATTTGGCAGGGGAATGAAGATATACATTAGACAAAGGTAATCAGATACTTCTCGCGAAGTGATTAAAATTATGATCTATTTGCACTTAGCACTCCTTAAAATTGGGTATCATACTGTTGAATCCATGGTTCCAGTCCTATTATCTCATCTAAAATACATGCCAATTTCCTTTTAACGGTCTTATAAAGCATTAGCTTCGCAATCTTATGACTTCAACAGAATACGAGATAAGAGTATTAAATTGTGTTCGTTCTTAATGGCAAATTCACTGTAACTCGATTTTGGCTGTGTACCTTGGTTTTTCTGTGTCTAAAGGTATCATTATAGTCATGTCTCATTCACGAGTGAATGTTGAAAATCTAATATTCGTTTTGAAATACAAATAACATATAAAATGAATCTCCGAATCATACATCGACTTCATTATTCACGTCGAACCATAAATCTCCAATCTTACCAAGGCTCACCCAACGGCCCAACAGAAACATCATAAGACGAACTAATACTCTTAACAGCCTGCAAAAGGCTATAATCCAACTCGCCCATTGATACGCTAGTAAATGTAATATGACGCACCTTAATTTTAAATTTCTTGTTCCGAATTTACGAAACTTCCATATGAGCGCGTGAGTAGGACACGGCGGGGAGGGGCTGAGTTCCCGCGCCGCCTCCCATAATTTACTAAGGGATTAAAACCAAAAAACCTATAAAAAACATAGAAACTCCGCCTCAGTATGGTTTAAAACAATTTAAACAAATACTTACCACTTTCATTCAAAAACAAAAAGTCCTGTTGCATTTGCTAGCACCATATAACACCCCACTATTCATTATGACGAAGTCTTAGAGTTGCAGACCAACCAAAAGAGCGCACAGGTTGAAAGCAGAACCTAGACCCTAGAACCAGCCCCGAACTCAAGAACTCGAGCAAAGCTATGCAGACAGTGCACTAGCTATGCTCGGACCGAAGCCAATAGACCACGCGCAGCCTATGCGCAGATCACGAGAAAAATAGCAATAGCAGTATGAGAGACGCATCGCAGCGATGGCG
The DNA here is from genome assembly GCA_025738555.1 of Cyathus striatus. Lineage (NCBI taxonomy): Eukaryota > Fungi > Basidiomycota > Agaricomycetes > Agaricales > Nidulariaceae > Cyathus > Cyathus striatus. The sequence continues at coordinate 1,310,084 of JAOVFP010000010.1, read as the reverse complement.
TTTTGTTGCGATACTGACGCGCCACGCGCACTTGATGATATAAGCAACGCCCGAAATAGAAATAGATCGACGCGCCGCCCATACGGGCGCCCGTCGCGACATAGACACGCGTGCGTGCGCGCATGCAATTGGTTGCAGCAATGGCTGGGCTAGAACAACGGAGAAACCTAGGAATAAAATTGGTAATTGGTATAGACCCCATCCGTAGCTAGATATGTCTGTAAATGTATATAGATGAGCGATGAACTGCCAGGCATTCTTCCCTCCCACGGATAGGGCGGTTCAGACATCAGACGTGAATCAGAATTAGTTACGAGACGTTTAGACACCAAGAACTACGTACCGAGTTTACTGAATAGAAATCTGAATAACTTGAACTTTGAATACCTTGACGCGTTCTAAGAATAAAACTAAGTTAAACTGATCTAAAAATAACTTGTTCTATTTTTGAAATTGAAATCATTGCGCCCCTCGAACTTACTGAACTTACACCTCGGGATTTGAGTTTATTATTATTATATTTGGGATTTTATATTCTAAGTATCTAAGTATTACTTAAACACATCGCGTGACTCAACATTTGGAGCCCACTGCGAGGGGGTGAGGGTTCAATTCCAGACAAAGACATTTTATAAAAAGACAATAACTTTGAAATAAAAAATCGAAAAACCGTTGTAAAATCACGGAAAAATCATAGTAAATTACTAAGTCATTGTGGCTAGTGATATAGCACGTAAACAAACGTCCCGCACTTCGCAGAAAGCAGGATTTGAAGTTTTAGAGCTACCTGTCAGAAAAAGAGTCGATAAAAATAGGAATAAAGTTGAAAGCACTTCTACAGAACTTGTAACACAGTCAACAAGTAACTTAGAAGGAGAAACTGAGATACAGAGACCTACAGTTGAGACAGGAATTGAGGCAAGTACAGTGGATCAATATTTTATTCCAGGTGCTTTTTCAATACCAAGTCCACCACCTGAATTATTGAGTGAGGACTCTGACAGATCAGAAGTTATACAAGCATTGGCAAATACTTTAAGTCAGATCACTCTGGCAGACTTATCAGATAGAGAAAGAGAAGAGGAGATAAATCCTCTACCAGTATTTGGACCCCCAGAAAGACCACAGACTCCACCACCTGCACCACCTTCAGATAGTGACTCAGAAGACGAAATGGCAAAGGGAATCCCTCCACCTACAAGTCGTGATAGTTCACAGTGGAATGGAGATGGTAGACGATTAAAAGATTGGTTAAGACAGTTGGAGATGCTGTAAGAACATTATGGGGAGATAGGAGGAAAAAAGTGTGTCAGACATGCAGTGGGATGTATTGAGAAGTATGAAGTGGCTGAGATAGTAGAAAAATTTACTGAGTCCAAAGCTGATAGCTGAGAAAAATTTAGGCAAAAACTTTTGACAGAATATGATCCAGATGAAGGGGAAGAGTACGGATCTGCATCAAAGTTAGAGAGAATGGCAAGGAAACAAAGACTGATTGGTGATGGTGATTTCTGTGAATGGAAAGAGTTTAAAAGAGCATTTGTAGATGAAGCTGAAAAGGGTGCTGAGCCAGAGAAAAATAGTTTGTTCACAAACCATTTCCTGGTGAACACTCTTGGTAGTGTATTTACAGAAGACTTTAGAGAAAAATTGAATACACACTTGTGATTCATGGACTCTAAGGTTGTATCAGATGAGACTTCACCAAAGAAAAGACTAAGAGAGGACCCCTATACTCTGAAAGAAGTTGTAGCAGCTGTGGACAAGTTAATGGACACAGCACCAATAGGCAGGGTTGCAAATTTGTACACAGAGATTGGTGGGAAGTCTGGAAGTATAATCAAGAAGGAAGTGATGGAGAGTGCACTTGCTGGAAGTAGTAAAGACAGCTATGACAAAGTACAAAAAGAGATAGAAAGTCTGTGAAATGAGATGAGAACTTTGTTGCAAAGTCAAACAGCACTTGTGCAAGTGCAAAGTAGTCAGTACTGGCCCCCTGTAAATAATTTGGGACCACCACAGAATACAACATATCCCTTTAACTTGAGCATGAGTGTGATTGGTATTCCTATTCATGCTCACAAATATTACACTCATGCTCAATGTCCTTTAAATTGAGTGTGAGTATAATTGGTATTTCTATTAACACTCAAAAGTATTACACTCATGCTCAATGTCCTTTAAATTGAGCATGAGTATAATTGGTATTCCTATTCACACTCACAAGTATTACACTCATGCTCAATGTCCTTTAACTTGAGTGTGAGTGTAATTGTTATTCCTATTCACACTCACAAATATTACACTCACACTCAATTTCCTTTAATTTGAGTGTGAGTGTGATTGGTATTCCTATTCATGCTCACAAGTATTACACTCACAAATATTACACTCATGCTCAATGTACTTTAACTTGAGCATGACATTGAGCATGAGTGTAATATTTGTGAGCATGAATAGGAATACCAATCATACTCATGCTCAAGTTAAAGGACATTGAGTGTGAGTGCTCATGTTCAAATGAAAATATGTGTGAGCAAGAAATATCATTCAAAACATAGATATAATTACAATTTCAAACCTACAATAAAGTGTGTATGTGTCTACTGCAGTACTTACTACTCTAACCAAACCCATCCCTTTGTTACAGGTCTTGGTTTTGGCTTGGGTTTGGATGGCTTTGGGGAGTCATTGGTTGGTGTTTCTGAGTCTCTGTAATACTCTCCAAACTATAAATGGATTCCAATTACTCACCTCTAAATCACTATCATTTCCATTTACATTGGTGTCAAACCAGGTTTCTGGAAGACCATCATATGGATCCCACTTATTTTGTGTAGGATCAACATCAAGACCCCACACATAATTTCCAGCCCTTCAAGCTCAAACTGATCTCTCAAACATTCTTCTTTCAAAGTGACTGAGGCATTCTCTGTTCACATCAGTTGTATGTCTAATGAAATGTAAGAGTTGGATTAAGGTTTACAGTAGTACATAAGTAGACTCACTTATATCACCACTCTTGAGTCTTTCTTACCATCATCCCTACACCTGTGTAGCTAGTTTCTCCCTATAGAACTGGTCTTATGCACTTGGGACTGAGGAAGGCTCACCCTGTAGAGGACTACACCTCTACATGAAATCTCTCACATATAGCATGTGAAGCCACAGTCTGGCAACAGTGAATCAATGGCCTATTCATATATATCCTCTAATTGATTGTGTAAGTGTGATATGTAAGTGTGATGTCTCATTCACACTCACACTCACTGTTAAATTAAAAGAAATAACAGTTTTTACTGTCAATGTTAATGTGAACATAAATGTGTTATGCTCATGCACAATTTCAATTGAGTATGTATATAAATGTAGATAACCATAAGTGTGAGCATTTATATGTATTGGATTGAGTGTGAGTGTGGATATAATACATATCCATGCTCACACTCACTCTATTAAAAATTTGAATGTGAGTGTGAATGTAAAATCAATTTACACACATGCATACTTACTGTAAGATTAGTATATACATATTCACACTCACACATATTTACTGTAGAGTGAGCATGGATGTAAAATACATATTTATTATTCACATTCATGCTTAATTTAGTTGAGTTTGAATGTGAGCATGATGGTTTTCATGCTTTTATATTTACACCTTTTAAGAAAATACTATACAGGACTATGTCAACTTAATAAGATATTATTATCATGCTCATTTAGGATTTCTTCATGCTCAAGTGTAGAATATTCATGCTCACAAATAAGGAGCTCTTTATGCTCCCCCCCCCTTACATGTGAATTGGTGAAGTTCATGTGAAGTTCATGTGAAATTTAGGTGAACTTTTTCACATTATTTTTGCTGAATTTCAGTGAGAACACTGCTAATAATTTCACATGAACTTCACCAATTCATGTGAATTTCAGGTGAATAATTCACTTGATCTTCACATGAAAATTTTCACCAGATTTTCATGTCACTTAGTGAAGTTCACATAAATTTCACCAGAAATCCACATGAAGCTTATACAATAGTAGTGAGCTTCAATTGTATTTCATAGTGTTGCTTACTAATAATAAAAATAAATGTACATAGTAAATAATGACTCCAGTCAGAATTGAACCAACAGCCTCAGAGTGATGACTAATAGTTTTCCCAGAGTACAACAATTAACCACTACACCATGAAGACTTATATAGAAAAAATATTTCGCACACTATATACCCCCACCAGCCCTCCGCTTTCTAATACTTTGTCACATGATTGAAATATCACATGACCAAAACACGTTGCATCATTGTTGATTCTTGCTTCTTGCTTCTTGCCACATCATCATCATTCACTCCCTTCTCCCCTCCCCCTCCCCCCTCCCTCTCCCCCCTCACTCCTCCCTCTGTTCCACTCTTTGATCCCCCCACCCTCAGATCCCCCCACCCTCACTCCTCCCCTATTTCACTCACTCCCTCCTCTTTCTCCATCAAGAACAAACACAGTAACAACAAGAGCACAGGAAAGTGGGAGGCACACAGCGAGTGTGAGGGGTGGGATGACGAGTGCATTAGGGCACACAACAAGCACAGGGAGCAGAATAGTGAGTGGAGGGGCAGTATAGTGAGTGGAGAGGTGGGGTAACAAGTGGGATGGGGCACATAGCAAGCAGAAGGGCAGGGATAGCGAGTGGGATGGGGCATGCAGTGAGCAGAGGGGCGGGATAGTGAGCAGGATGAAGCACACAGCCAGCAGAGAGGCAGGAGGTGTGGGAAAGCAGGGGACAGGACATCGAGTGCAAGGGCAGAAAATTGGGGGACATTATGTAATACTATTGTTGCTTTATAATATGTAAATTAGTCACATGATCAATAAATAAATTCATTTTCTCCATGTTTTTAAATGAATTTCACCCAATCCCTCATGTGAATTTCACTATATTTTCACTTTAATTTCACCTAAAATACATGAAAGTTCATGAATCTATGCTTTTTAGAAAATATTCAAAATCACATGAAGTTCATGTAATTTCAGGTGAATTTCATGTGAATATGTGAACTCTTGGTGAAATTCATCTGAATTCATGGTGAAGGGGAGGGGGAGTGTAAAGTACTGCAAATAAGATATTCACACACAGGGTCATGCACACTTTTGTGTGTGCCCAGAATTTTCTTGCTGCCCCATAAGGCTTGTATAGGGCTGTGAATAATGTGCTTTTAAGTCTGTTGTAGTCCAGGAGACCATAGGAAGTGGATGTGTGCACTGGGATGGGGGTTTTGTAGATTGAGTTTATGATGCTGGTTAGATTGTGTGCAATTTCGGAGGGTGTGGGTGCATAGAAGGGGCAAGTGTCTGGATCAGCTTTAGAGCAGCTGTCAAAGAAGGATTGGAGGGTTTTGTCAGTGTTGCAGAGGTTATTGGACCACAAAGCTAGGGAGATGTTAGGAGAGGTAGTAGATCAGTCAGAGTACATATTTGCAAAGTAGTTCTCTGCATCAGCAACTCCATCTATATGCACATGCACAATATGCAGCATATCTCTTGCAGTCTGATCAGTATTAATATATCTCAAATAGTCATTCTCATCATTCTCCTTTGTGAGCTGACCCTTGATCTTCTCTCATGCCGAGTGCTCAGTTAGTGCTGCAGAGGAATTGATAATGCATGGACCTTGGTCACCCCATATAGCATGTTCTGTGCTCATTGAGAAGAAAGATTCTTTTGGTGTTGAATGTTTCACACTTTGAAAAGCATCAGTGTAGGAATGGCTTGAAGTGATGAGGGGAAGAAGGATGTACCATGAGGATTGAAATTGACTATATCAAACTGTGGACCTAGAATGTCTGTGAAAGTGTCCCCATGACCCAGGACCATGTCTACTCCACTTCCTCCTGGTCCACTGGGGTTGAAGAGCACTGGCTTGCAGTAATCTTCTGAATTTGGAGGGACACCAGCAGGCTTGTGAATGAGAGCAATGATGGCAATGTCACCTTGTGGCTTGGAGTAGTTTGTAGGTGTCTGGTGAGTATTTGGTAGTGAGTAGAAGGATAATGAGAAACTGGGAAGAGACGAACAATGAGATGAGCACATTGTCAGCCTGAGTAACAGTCTACCCAGTTCAACTTGTGGCTTGGAGGTGTCTGTAGACTTTTAGAGCTGTATGTAAGAACAAAATGGTGTATACTTACTTTATCCCAGCTAGATTCACCCCACAATCCATCTTCCACAGCATTTACATCAGGCAATAACACTATGTCTGCACATTTGGGTGCACAGTGGAAAAACAAGTCTGGGTCAATGTATATGATAAGTGCAAAGACAACAATAGCAACCAAGAGTTGAAGCCAGGGGATGGGTGGTCATGGTTTGGTGAACACTGCACTGGGTATTATGGATGAGGGAGTTGGTGGGAGTGGTGAGAACATGTGGGGATTATTTATCTGGGTGGAAGTTGGGAGCACATGTTACATTGATCAGTAATTATTTATATACCATGGAGCTATGTTTCTTCTTGTCGGATATAATTACAGGAATTCATAGTGATGAGTTTCTATAGAGAATGAAGGAAAGTAGTGGCGAGGTTGAAGCTTGAATGATACGAGCAAAAAGTTGGAGAGGATGAAAGCTAGTGGCTAGCCCCATGTATTAGCTAAGCTACTGGCTTCACAGCACAGTGAATACACCAGTCACAGCATGCACTAAGGTGGCAAATAGAGCCTAGAAGCAAAGTCTCTCTGCATCATCTCTGCCTCATACCCATAGTACATAGTATCACCACAGCACATGGAATTTTCCTCTAGACTACATATACTTAGTCTCCCACAGCTTACCAAATCCAGATAAGTGCCAACCAGTACCAGGAAGCACCAAATGTATTTCTCAGGGCACCACCCTACAGTAGATAATCACATGAAATAAGCTGACATTCCCACTACCTTTTAAGGTAGTTGGGTTATAGGGTGGTTTCAATTTCCCTATAAGGAAATTTCAGAAATCAGGGTCAGGATCTCACTTTCAGGTGATTTGATTGGCTGACACCCTAAAACCCTTTGCCCTATGATGCTGTGACCAGTGTGACATGCCCATTTGTATTACACATTTGAGTTACCTTGTCTGTGTGATACACCAATTACTATTTCTATTTAAAAATTTTGAATTGCTCCAGTGACTATTTAATAAATTCTCTTTCTTTCCTACTCCCCTGTATTATCTTCCTGTATCATTCTTCATCAGTACCCCCACCCCTACATATTCATTGGCTATTTGCTACTCCTTATGAGGATCTGAGTATTCCATCTGTTATGTACAAATCTTTTTTTGCCACTTGATTTTTCTGATGTTATTTCTTTGCAGGGCTTCAACTGTTCAAGGTTTGGAAGAATTCATAGCATTGCATAGTCTTGCTTGCCATCCTCTCCCGATTGGGACACATTCTAAAAAGGATGTACCAATGTGAGAGTCTGGGTCACTTCTGTTATATCTGTGTCCGGATACATCGTGCCGACGTTCCCATGTGCCCTTCTAACATACCCAGTCCGTTCCCGGAATGTACCCGCTTCGGGTTTACACTTCCCAACATTCCTGCCCGGGAACGTACCCAGAACCCGTCGGGTTTTCTATCGGATACTTCGGATACATACTTTCTCTTATGACGGCCTCACCGCGTCATCATTCTATTACTCCTCTCTTCCATTCCTACTTATATGTTTCATTATGGCCTTTGTAGATTAGTTCCTTATTCTTCATTCTGAGCACGTCATTTGCGCCCCTACTCCGCTTTGCCTGGACTTCATTTCCTACTTACTCCTTTGACTTGTCCTTTGTATAATACTTCTACATTCGTATCTACAGGTTCCTACTTAGTATAAGTAGTCTTCCAGATGTAATAGGTAGTCTTCAGTATTCGTATCAACTCTGTACACTTTCTTCCTACTCTAAGTTCCGAAACCTGCTCTGGGTTTTCCTTCGGGTTTCTCTCCCACTGCCTAGTGTAGTGGCGAAGCCCTCTCTTATACTCTGGAACGTTTCCTTACATTGGATATCATCTGTTGTGAAATACGAACCATTCCCTGGAGATATCCAGGCGGCGCAGCACATACACTGAAGCCACGGTTCACTTCCGCACTTCCGCTCTCGTTCCCGTACCCATACTCACTTCGGGTTTCCATTATAGTTCTCCCATGCCCTCCAGGTGTCTTCGCATTCATTTCCCAGTAGGAAGGGAATCGGTACGTAACAGCTTCCAAGGAAGAACAGGGGGGGTCAAACTTCAGTCAATTCTGCCATCTTTTCTTGCTTATGTAACCCTCATCAATGCCAGTGAGCCAATCACAACTTCTGTTGCTCACTCACATCAGTATTTAGTGAAGTATATTGGTATGTTATGTATGTAGTCATGCAAAATATTGTTGAAGAGTTAAAACTACTCAAACTCATGCTCATAAATATGCATTGTAATACTTCATGATGTAAAATATACAGGAGTAAGGTATGTGGTAGAATTCAATATTCCTATTTTTTCTTCATCTGTTGTTTCTTTTTATTTTTCGCATTTTTTGTTCATTGTTTAGTGCATGGCCTTTCGCTAGTAGCAATATCCTCTAGTCTTTTTCATATGTTATTTTACTACTGTACCTTTCAGAAATATCACTCATGGCAGCAATGACTAGTGCAATAGGATTCTTTTTGGTGGTGCCAGATTGGCAAGTGCTCATACTGACACTGCTGCTCCTACACATTATATGGTGTGATCTCAAATTCTCAATCAATTGGGAGAGGCTAAAAATGAATTTGTTCAGTTAGCAATTGGTGCATTTAATGTCACACATTCCTTTGTACACTCTACAGTGTACACACAGAAGCAGTGTATCACAGCTACTATAAAGATCTCATGGACAGTAGTAGAATAGTTGTGGCAGAAGTATAAACCCTCAATGAATGCAGAAAAGGGATGTTTTATTGTCCAAGAGTGATACCATGCACATAATAATTACATTATCCATAAACACAGCTCTACATAAGCTGACACTACAAGTGTTGATATAGTAATGAAGGAGGCAGTACAATAAGTACTTCAAGACACCATGCACAAAGGGAAATATAACTTTAGATTGTTAATGTAAGCAATCCAATAGCAGCTTGTGATTGGCCCACTGGTGTTGACAAGAGTTACATAAGCAAGAAAAGATGGCAGAGTCAACCAAAGTTCAACCCCTCCTGCTCTTCCTTGGAAGTGACAAGTGACCCAGACTCTCACATTGGTACATCCTCTTTAGAATGTGTGTCCCAATCAGGAGAGGATGGCAAGCGAGACTAAGCATTGCACACTTGGAATCACTCTTTGGGCCCTCTTTCAAGTACTGAACAATTACAAGTAGGTTACTGTATTCTAATCATATCTATATTACTAAAATATCTCCACAACACAAGTCATTGTTTAAAATTGTAAACCATGTGTCTTATTTGTTCACATCTATCAATCATTTGAATTATATATTTCTGGGAGAGTGCTTTACCAAACCCAATGGGAGATCTGTGCACAAGTTGTGTTTCAGTTTTTTCTTCTCCCTCTCATTTGAAACTATATTTTTTAGAAATAGTGATGTCATCAACATTGTCTATTCACAATATTTCATCTATTTCTGGTCACATTTCTTTTGAACACACTATGTCTTACCTATACCATAACTCTTTATTCTCAAACTGTCTGGTCTCAAATTTACTTTGAATACAAAACTATACATTCTGCCAACAAACACTAATGTGCTTGTGTGCATCAGCATTAGTTCATATTTGCACTTGTTTACATCGCATTTACACATTACATCTTACCTATACTATACCTCTTTATTCTCAAACTGTCTGGTCTCAAATTTACTTTGAATATAAAACTATACATTCTGCCAAAAAGTGTTTGTATCTGTTTTAGCTTAGCAGTAGATCTAAACAATTCTACAAGCTACATAATTTGTTTGTACACATCAGCATTAGTTCATATTTGCACTTGTTTACATCATACTTCCTTTGAATGCACTATGTCTTACCTATACTATACCTCTTTATTCTCAAGCTGTCTGGTCTCAAATTCACTTTGAATACAAAACTATACATTCTGCCAACATGGATTTTTATATGTTTTAGCTTGGCAGTAGATCCAAACAATTCTACAGGCTACATAATGTGCTTGTATGTATCAGTATTAGTTCTTACAGTGATCTCCCACAGGGCATGAATATATTCATTAAGGCTAAACTTTTCCAGTCTCTTGACAAATCTTCATGGTCCAGGGTACTTTCTTTCAGTAACATTTAATCTTTTTTGATATTAAATCAGTACCCTCATTAATTCAGACCTATCAACTTAACATTAATAACTTGCACATCTTTTAGATATTCCTTACTCACTCTATTTTATTCGCACTCTTATTTATCTTCTGTTCAACAACTGGCACACTGCATCACTAATACACTAATAATTGTTGGTGAAACACATAATATTTGGTATTGTTAGGTAGTGGGCTCTGCCGCTTGCTGGCCCTATATAGTAGGGGGGGTCAGAGTAGGTGGATTTGAGGTGGATTTGAACTAGGATTTGAGTTGGATTTGGAGTGTGATTCAGTGATCAGAATCAGCCTCGAATTGCATTTCACTCTGACCACCCTGGCTGCAGTTTTGATTCCAGCTGGATTCAACCTCCTAGTTTCTGCCGACCTCATATGATTTTATATTTGCCTTTTAGTTGATAATTAACATAAACATATATTATAATGCATTTATGAATAATTAGGTGTAGCTTACACTTATTGGATCTACAGTATTCCTGGTTCCATTGACCAGTTGTTGTCTCTCACATACACTTTACATGGCCTTTATATACTATGATCTGTCCTACTAGTTGACAGAAGTTATGAGCTAGAGAGCTCACATATACATATATGATACATCAAGCTATACCAAATGAATTTAAAGGAGAAGTATACAGGAAAATGTCGAGCACGTACAGCCAAGTGAGATTGAGTGCAGAGCTGAATCTGGATTTGAGAGTGTGAAGCAACTAAAAAGTTGCTTCACCCATAAAGTTGGATCCATGATTCTCCCACAATTCTGACTGTCCAGAATCCACTTCGAATCCAATTTCGAATCCACCTTGAATCCACCTACTCTGACCCCCCCTAGTATTGCTGCAGAGTGAACTGAAGTGAACTGATCTGACATTTTGTAGACAGTTTGCATCAAATCATCAACAATGATTTGAAGCAATTGGAGTGATGATCTAGTTCATGATGTCGGCCGTAGGTCGTTGTTAGAGTGGTAGACAATCAAATTGCAACCTGAGCAAATGCCCCAGACTCTAGACCGATCTTCATTTTCAACTCAAGGGCTAGACACATACAGCACTATTAGACAAATTAGAGTGTACTTACAGTAATTCAAGTACTGGAATTTTGCACTCTTGACTATTAAATGCATTTATTTTTATATTGGGTTATGTAAAGCTTCTGGTCATTAAGTTCATTGCACCAGAGATAGTTGTATATGGCGAGCTTCAAAATTGGTACAAAGTTGGTGTAGTAGTGGTGATGCGACACACATCACATGAATAATCAACCAGATCATTCCTCAGTTCGTGGATTCACGATCTTAAATTGCTTCGAGTTCACTCCGCAAACAAATTATGATCTGTCAGCAAAAGCAGACTGAACTGATTTCAGTTTGGTTCGCAGTAGATCACTCCGTGTGACAACACTAGCCCTATATCTTTACTGTTTCGTAATGCTTGCCAATGTCAGCGCGTTGAATCCATTCTTTGAATCTCTCCTTTGATCCAACTCCTCGTCTCTTCTTGTTCACTTTAAGGGGTTGAAACTCTTGTAGTGTCTTTGATATACTACGTGATATTCCATGTGTTGTGTCACTCTAGACCTCAAAGAATGAACCTGACATGTGAAGGGTACAGTGGAGAAGCTCATGAACATTGATGTGCATTGCATGTCTTGCGCCCTGTTATGAATTTACCGCTATATTCAGTGCTCTGGTTGACTTTCACAACTTAAACACATGTAAGATAGGAACTTGCGCACATGGTGGGCAGGGCATGATGAGGGAGTGCTGTGTTGATAGGTCTGTTACATTATGATGTACATTCTGCAATCATTATTCCTATTTACAGCCACCCAGACTGTATATATGTCAACACCCTCTAGGCTTCATCCAATTTGCGAGTGACTCCTCAAGGCCTCACCTTCCACATTTGAGCCTCTCAAACCTTGCAAACCCATACATTTCTGCCCTTGCACCTCACCGCTGTTCATTACCCCCAGCATTACAGCTAGCCATATTGTCACCTGTGCCATCTGTACTAGTCTACTGGCATGTTCTCACCAATATTTTACCCAAGCTCATTTCCAGTGCGACGTCGCCCTCTGCCAATGTCATTTTGAAGCCCACACAAGGTTCAACAATCCCATGTGGGATGGCGGGACAGGAACTGCATTTTGTATCGATTCCCATTCTTTGGTTTCGCCTTGGGGATGTTGGAGATGCATAGATATGTAGCTGATCATGGGGCTTGGTGTATTAGGTGTGTCATGCAGGTTGCTTGGTAGTTTTAAGGGGTAATACGAGCAGACAAGCTTTGGAGGTGGTGACAGTGAGTGAAGGTAAGGTTATGTTATGTGCTTAGGATCAATATGTAAAATAGTGTAGAATCCACATTGTAGTTGTATGCACCTTCTCAGAATAAATGATATTTTTATTTTATGAACATAATCACACCTGTAAGCTGTCTCTTAATAAGAATCAGAGCATTGGCCTTGCAAGTCCTGAAAATTTTGCACTGGACTTAGGGGACATTTTCAATCAGTGGCCTTGAGCAGGATGGCGAAAATGGATAGGCATGATTATTGATAACATGGATGAGAGTTGTGGCTGTCTTAGCGATTGATCACTACCACTAAGCTGTTGTGATGTGAGATCATTAAATAAATAAATTTGGGATCAATCAATTTATATAAAGTAGAAATCAATCCTTGCATGGTTTTAAATCAATCCCAGTTCAATCTGAAATCAATGAGAGTCAAAAATGAAATCAATAAGAAATCAATAAGAAATCAATGAGGAATCAATCAAAAATCAATCAAAAATCAATGAATAACTCGAAATTGTTAGGTACCCAACTATAGGATATACTATATACTAGGGTGGTTAACAATATACATATACTTACTTTATCTATTATACCATGAGTCCTTTTCTAATAAGTAAACTTATCTCTATATTACACATACCTGGAGAGTGAAATCAATGTTGAAATCAATCCTTTTGGACTTTGCAGAATTATTAGTACAAGTTTGAAATCATTGGGGAGATCAATGTAAATTCAAAGGTAAATCAATGGGAAATCAATGGGAAATCACTGCTGAAATCAATCCTTTTGGACTTTGTAAAATTATTGGTGCAAGTTTGAAATCAATGGGAAAGCAATGTGAAATAAATGCGAAAATCGATGTGAAAATCAGTGTTATATAATATGGAAATCATTGCTGAATTCAATACTAAATTTAATGTTATTTTAATACTTGTTTTATATTTATTTTCATCACACATAAATGGACATACTATGTAAAAGTATTATATTAGCAATGATACTACAGCTTAGAAAATGTGATCATGTGATTTCATTGTTCTAGCATTTTTGAGACTAGTACACCTCTGTGAAGGCAATAGAATAGAATAGAATAAAATATTAATTTGTTCCCTATTGATTTCCCTATGATATAAAATTGATTTTTGCATTGATTTCCCATTGATTTCCCATTGAACCATTATTGATTTCAAACTTGTACCAATAATTTTACAAAGTCCAAAAGGATTGATTTCACAATATATTGAGGTCCCCCACGAAATCAGGTGGACTTCAGGTAGAGTCCAGAAGTCTACCTGGACTACATGTGATTTCCAGGTAGACTCCAGGTAGACTTCTGGACTCTACCTGTACTCTACCTGGACTACAAGTAGACTTCTGAACTCTACCTGTACTCTACCTGTACTCTACCTGGACTCTACCTGGACTCTACCTGGACTTTATATCTACTTCATGCTAATGTGATACATGTTCATTACCTGTACTCCACCTGGACTCTACCTGGACTCTACCTGGACTCTACCTGGACTCTACCTGGACTTTATATCTACTTCATGCTAATGTGATACATGTTCATTACCTGTACTCCACCTGGATTCTACCTGGACTCTACCTGGACTCTACCTGGACTTTATATCTACTTCATGCTAATGTGATACATGTTCATTACCTGTACTCCACCTGGACTCTACCTGGACTCTACCTGGACTCTACCTGAACTTTATATCAGCTTCATACTAATGTGATACATATTCATTACCTGTACTCCACCTGGATTCTACCTGGACTCTACCTGGACTTTATATCAACTTATAACTGTACAAAAAAGGCAGGCAGATGCTGTTGAGACTGAGATTCTTAGTTTGCTGAAAGGAGGAAATTGCAAATTTTAACACTAAATTGATATATTTATTTTAACAGATCTTTACATTAGCATACATGCAACCTAATCAACTCTATTAATTTCAACTCCATCTTCCTCAATTCCATCCTCATCTCCCTGTTGTTCTGACTGTATTTGTATTTGTTGATTTTGTTTTTTGATTTGTTTTTGAATAACTCTTTGGGTATGAATAAAAAGCATTGCATGCAATGTCCAGTTGAAGTTATCCAGTCATCCTATTAAGTATACTTTGAAAGCCCCCTAACCAAGCATTTAGTTGCTCACATGCCTATATGAAAAATAGTTATAAATTGCAAATGAGACTATATTAAACATACCTGAGTATTAAATGCTCGTTTATAATGCTCATTACCCTCTATATCTCTCTCAACAACAACTAGATTTGGTGCTGATCCATTCAAAGGACTAGGATTGCAGTAAGTGCGACATAGGTAATCTGACACTCTGTGATTAATATAGTGATAAGAGTCTACAACAAATCTTGTAGAGGCTTTCCAAATATTCCAATTATGGGAGTTGATTAAAAATTTCAGGACTACACATGCTTTATCAATGCATACATAGCTTGGTCTAGTTTCTTGCATTGGATATACATTTTCCAGAAACTCCACAATTTGACGGGCACCTTCTGACTTTGCAAATTTTGTCCATGCAATTACAACTCCACATGGTGCACAAATAGTTTCAACACAATAGAAACGAGGAGCCACAAAGTAATTATCTGGTTCCTGTGGTTCACGATTTGGCTGGTCATGTTGTGGATTAATTCTTCTTCTCAATTGCTGTGTCCATGATAGTGCACCTTCTTCTTCAGTTCTTCAGATAAGTCTTCGAATGCCAAGTACAGATTGTCGTCCAAATCTAATAACATGATTATACCAGTTTTGTCTGTGGTTTACACATGTTTGAGAATTTTGTTCTTTAATATTATAACACCTTTTCATTCGGCATAGTCCTTCATGTTGACTTTCATGTCTTAGACAAAATACTCCTGTTCGTGCATTTGCCAATTTTTCAGAACAATTCTGATAGGCACAGTGATTTGGCCCCATAACAATGCCATCAACCACTATCATTTTAACTTTTGGTTCTGGAACAAGATCTGTTTCCATTGCATTATCATCCATATCTGCATATTCTGTATTTTCAGCATCTTCTCGTAATATTGGTACAGTACGATTTTCATCTATTCCAACTACTGCAGCATTGTCATCAGCATTAATATGATCAGCTGTTGCTTTATAATCATGTGTGCATTCTTTACATGAATGGTTCAAAGCATCTCCAATAATACCCTCTTGTCCCAACTTCAAATATGCCTCTTTAGCTATTTGCTGTATTAATAAATTGTCAGGCATCACTAGAGTTTTATTCATTGAAACAGATATCTGTCTAGTTGTTTCATGTATGAAGGCTTTCCATATTTGCTGTCTTGAAATAGGTGGGTACTCATTTTCATCACCTTTTGAAAATGTATAATTCCAGAACTCTGTATATGCAGCAGTTGATGCATGAAAATGATATACAGAATTGACAACCATAGTTGTAAACAATCTATCAGCCCAGATACTTTTTCCAATTTTAATATATTTTGCTTTATTGAAAATTATGCAATCTTTAGGACTAACATCTGGATTACGTTGTGAAGCTTCAGAGTTGGAAGGAGTGGCAAGACTTTTATGATCTGCATAATATATAGCTTCACATTTTGTGCAAAATCCAGATACAATCTGAGCATTTTCATATAGTTTAATTCCCTTTATAAGTGTAACTTTTGTTCTATCACGTTGACGAGTATTGATATGCAATGCTCTTCCAATACAAGCTTTTTCAGGTGTTGAACATGTGATGCGAGCAGGACCAATAAGCAGTACTGGCTCAATTTCACTAGTAGAAACAGGTTTCAAAGGTTGTAAATTTTCTCCTTTTCTTTCATAAGGGTCTAAGTCCAATATAGACAACAATCTATCTAGCTTTTTAGAAATTACAGATATTTTTGATGACCCTAAAATTTCTGGCCTTTCATATGAATTAAATAGCTGTGTATCCTTCATTTCTGCAGAGTTAATTTTTGCATCTAAGTGAGTTTGTATAGCAGTAGCAAGTGCTTTAATCCATCCATTAGCAGTTACAGAATATTCATCTTCATGTATGGAATGTTTTGCTCGTGCATGGAGGTTAAGAATATCAGTGTTATTCAGAAATGAGAACAGAATTGTCAACACAGTTGCCAAAGTAATATCTGAACTGAAATTGAGATGAATAAATTCAGCAAACAGCTTGAATGGAATATTTGGAAATGGATCTTCAGATTGAATTGCATTTACTTGAGGTATAAAGGACAATAAAACACATATTGTCCATATTTTAAAATAAAGCAGGTAAGTTGAGCTATAAAAAATAGAAAGTTTCATTAGAAAATTGTTCTCACAATTCACAGAATCACAACAAAATTTATAGCCAGCATATAGCTGTTGAAAGCCAATAGTTGTACATACATGAAGTTAAAAATACTGTTGAAGTATTTCAACTCTACATAAAATAAAGAGTAGCAGAAACATTCAGCTACTGAAACCAAATAATTGTACATACATGAAGTTGAAAATACTGTTGAAGCATTTCAACTCTACATAAAATGAAGAGTAGCAGAAACATTCAGCTGTTGAAAGCAAATAATTGTACATGAAGTTGAAAATACTGTTGAAGTATTCCAACTCTACATAAAATAAAGAATAGTAGAAATATTCAGCTGTTGAAAGCAAATAATTGTACATGAAGTTGAAAATACTGTTGAAGTATTCTCAACTTTACATAAAGTAAAGAAATACAAAATCAATGGCTGTTGAAAGCCAATTACTGTACAAGGATTGAAAATACTGTTGAAGTATTCCAATCCACAACAATAGAATAAAAACAAAAACCCAACTATTGAAAGCAAGTAATAACAAAACTCTTACAATTTTTTGGACTTTCCCTTGTCCTTCTTGTGCGACTTCTTACTCTTTCCCTTTCCTTTATTTTCACTCATATCTTCTTGATCTTTCTCCTTCACTATGGCAATCCATATGGTTACACCTTATTCCAGAAGGGCCTCAAATGCTGCAGCATTGGTATGAGCCTGGTACATGTGCTAAAATGTGTGGTTACAAGGAATTTCAGAGTTAACAGCTCTTTCTGTGGTGTGCATCAATAGTGTGTGATGGCATTGGTACTGTGCTTGGCTGTTTCATGTGCCATTGTCCATGTGGTTTTACACATGTAAGTTATTCTATTATTCAGACCTGGATATCATAGGCATGAGGCATATTTCTGAAAGCTACTAGCTGAGCAACAGCAGTCTGTATGTTCTGATTTAGGGATTTTCCGGAGGGTTCTATACAATGGCACATGGTCTATTGGACTTGGTGCAGGGAATCATCCGAGATGCACAAGAGCAGTACAGTGGCTTCATTGTAAAATAATAATAATTGTAAAAGAAGTAGCACAATGGCTACTAATAAACCAAAGTAGTGTATTAAATGAGTACAAAGAACCAGTAATTTACACTCCCCCAAGAGGTCTGTACGGATCCGCACGGATCCGTACGGAATCCGCACGGAATCCGAAAATTCCGTACGGATCCGTACGGATTCCGTGCGGATCCGTACAGACCTGTACAGACCTGTATAGATACCATACAGAATTTATATAGTGGCTATTTTTATTATTATAGGTGATAATTCTGTGCACATTCCATACATATTCTGCATGATTTCTGTGTGGATTTATGCAGAATCTGTAAGATCTGTTTAATACCTTAATTTTCCTGTTTAAAATCTCAATGAACACTACAAAAACTGTTAATTCATAATCATTTCTACCTACAGTTGGCTAAAATGTAAAACTATGTATGTATTTTTTTAAAGAACAATATCATCAGCTGGAAAACTATCATCATCATCATCATCTACTACATCACCTTGCACTTCAATATCAGTAGCTTCCTGTCTCTTTCTTTTTCCTGCCTTTGTATAACATGTTTGCTATGATAAAATAACATGGCATGCAGAAACCAATCAAAGTTATGTGGTGCCATTTTTTTTAAAATGGATTCAAAGCCACCAAGCCAAGCATTGAGCTGTTCACATGCCTATTATTAAGAAGTAGTTATTAAAACATTTTATATCATTATTATATATGCTCTTACCTGTGTATTAAAAGCTCTTTTCAAATATGGATGTCCATTCTTATCAAAGTCAGTAATCACCAGATTTGGAGCTGATCCATCTAATGGTGCAGGATTACAAAATATTCTGCAGAGATAATCTGAAACTCTGTGTCCTGTGTAATGATAGCTGTCCACACTAAACCTTGTAGTTTTTTTCCATGTATTCCACTGCTCTCTTCGATCTTCATGAAGAAGATATCTTAGAACCAAGCATGCCTTATCAATACATACATAATCTGGTCTAGATTCTTCAGTAGGGAATACCTCTTCAAGGAACTTCATAATATTGTATGGTGATTCAGCATCCTCAAATTTTGTCCAGGCAATAACCACTCCACAAGGTGCACATATTGTTTCAACACAGTAGTATTTGCCTGGAGTAAAGTAGTTTTTTATTTTTCTATTTGCTGATTGTTGTGGTTCATCATGTGGCTGAGAATTTCTTGGTCTAACTGTACTCCATTCATTCTGTTCTCCTGGGCGGTGAAGCATTCTCCTTACACCAGCTTGATAAGAAGAATGACGAGTTGATTGAAATCTTGTCCACTCAGCTTGGTGATCATTACAAGCCTGTGTACCTTGCTCTTTCATATTAGTGCAACCTTGAATACGACAGCATGCACCATAAAAGGCTTCATGTACTTCACAAAAAACACCTCCACGTGCATTATGCAACTCACTTGTACACCCTTCAAATGCACAGTGTGTTGGGCCCATTATAATACCATCCAGCACCACCATTTTTACAGGTGCATACTCATTCTCATTTATTGTAGAATCATTATTTTCCATATCTGCTACTGCTGCTTGTACATTTACAGAATTCATATCTTCCTGGGTACTTTCTGATTGTACAAGATCAGGAACTGATCTGTTTTCATCAATTCCTACCACACCAGCAGAGTCAACTTCTGATGTCACATTAGATCTGTCTTGGTAGACATGTGTACACTCAGCACAAGTGTGCTTATCAGCAGATCGAATGATTCCATTATCACCAAGTAAAGAATAAGCTTCACGTGTAAGATTATCAATTGAAAGACCATCTTCAACTTCCAAATTTATGCCTCGTGCAGCAGCTAAGGCTCTAACAGTTTCTTGAATGAATGCCTGCCAAATATGTCTGCGGGTGATGCTTTGTTCATCAGAAAAGCTATTATTCCAAAATTGAGTGTAAGCAGCAGCTGATGCATGAAAGCTATAGATTGCATTGACAGCTGCATTTGAAAATATTCTGTCCACCCACAGTGACTGTCCCACTTTAACATACTTTGCAGAATTGAGGTAAACTCGAGTACTTTTTTTATTAGGAATTGAAACTTTCTCTCTATCAGCTGAGTATTGTGTTTTACATTTATTGCAGATTCCTGTAAGTACTTGAACATTTTTTATTGTTTCAGTACCCTGAATTAAAGTAACTCGAGGAATATCTCTTATACTTGTTGATAAGTGCAATGCTAATGGGGGGCATGTATTTGTTTGACATACAGCAGTTACAGGACAAATAACAAATGATGGTGAAATCTCTTTATGAGATACTAACTTTAAGTTTCCTTTAAATTTGCCAGATGATTCACATGGATTAAGCTTTAGAGTCTTCATTAATTTATCCAAGCTCAGTGCCAAAGTAGTATCTGCTTGGTCACCAGGTTCACCTTTAAACAATTTGTTACATCTCTCTCCAAGTTGTTCTTGTAAAGCTCGAGATAAGGTAAGCATCCAAGCAGTCATTTGTACATTATTCTCCTGAGGATATCTAGGATTGTGCTGCCGTGCATGAAGACTTAATAAGTCACAGTTGTGTGTAACTGTAAATAGTATTACTAAGGCTGTTGATAAGGAGATTTCTGAACTATAATTATTACTGATAAATTTGCTAAAAGTTTTAAATGATATATCAGGAAAGGGCTGCATGTTTGCTGATACTTCTGGCAACATTATTAAAATAATCCATATGTGCAAATTTATAGTTGTATTCTTAAAATTCATCCAATCTTTAAATCTCCAAAGTGTTGTAAAAATAAGAACAAATTCCATTAGAATGGAACATCCAGTTACAAAACTATACAAGACACTTTTTTTTTTGAAGGAATACATGCATAAGAATTTGGCATATGAAATAGAATACAAAGATCTCAAATTTTATACTACATTTTAAAAATGAAAAAAAGATTCATTCAAGATAAAATAAGCTTACTCTTTAGCTTTCTTCTTAGAAGCCTTCTTAACTTCCTTATCCTTTCCTTTACCTTTACCCTTCCCTTTATCCTTTCCTTTCTCCATTTGCTTGTTCTTTCCCTTATTATTTTTATTCTTATTCTTCTCCATTTCCTCCTCCTCATCATCATCCTCATCCTCATCCTCATCCTCATTATCATCATCATCATCATCCTCATCATCTGACTCCTCCTGTTTACTTTTAACTTTTCCCTTTCCCTTTACTTTCTTTCTTACTGCTCTGTCAGGATCAAGTGTCCCTCCATTCTCATAAAATGTCTTAAGGTCCTCAAATGTATATTTTTGGGTCTTTTCATATCCCCATGCTTCCATGTCAGATGGAGCATCATCTTTTCCCTCCATCCATTTCATTAAATGAGGATAATTTGATAACTTTGTAAAAAGCTTTGAGTGGTTGGACTGAAAGTATGAATAGGACAGGAAAATATCAACAATTTCCTTCTTTCTTAGTGCTTTTCCTTGCCATTGGTTGTTCCTTGCCATTGAGTTATATATATCAAGATACTTAAGAGCCAGCAAGTACTTCTTATATTGGCCTCTAATTCCATCCTCAAAAGTGCAGCTAAGTTCATCTGCACTGACACCAAGACGAGCAGCAATTACTTGAGGCTCAGCAGCAGCTTCTGTTACAGCAGATGGAGCCATTGATACAGATCGATTGCGAGTAGAAAGAGACGCAGAGCGAGACTGAACTGCAATTAGTGTTGACTCTTCTTGACCTGAAGGACGAAAAGAAGACTATTTGTATAGTTGAGTTTGGAGCTGTAAAGATATATAAAAATAACACTTACACATAATACATGTATAACATAATTTCCTTGCTGAATCCATGTAAATTCATCATTTTCCTCAATGGCACATTCAAAGTTACCCAAAAGACGCCAATGTGGGCTGTCATTATCAACAATATAAAACCACTGATTAGAATCAGCAATAGGATTATATTTCTTTGCTAGTCCTTTCATAACAGGTTCCATTGAGTTTACTGAAATAGGGATCTTAATAAAAGTCATTGAGTTCATGTTTATAACTTTCAAATCTGTTGGATCTAGCTTTGAAATGTAAAGGTATATAATTCCTTTGACATGTTCTAGATATGTTGACTGCTTCTCAATTTCAAGAAAGTCAGCACTGTTATAGACATTACCCTGTGCATGATGGCACATAAATCCACCTAAATAGCTTGTTATTTTTTATTATATATTAGAGAAATAAGATACTTACCAGTTACACGAGAGGATCCTTGTAGATTGTAAGTCTCTTTCTTTGGTGGAGATGCCATGTGAACATCACTTATATAGTTATCTGTATTTTCATGCTCACTTAGACTTTCAATATTGAGCACATCCTTCTGAGTATTCTTACTGGTCTGATTACCAGTATTCTCACTGCTCTTGTTGTGAGCATCCTTGCTGGTCTGGTGACCAGTATCCTCATTGCTCTTGTTGAGGGTATCTTTGCTGGTCTGGTGACCAGTATCCTTATTGCTCTTGTTGTGAGTATCTTTGCTGGTCTGATTACCAGTATTCTCATTGCTCTTGTTGCGAGTATCTTTGCTAGTCTGATTACCAGTATTCTCACTGCTCTTGTTGTGAGCATCCTTGCTGGTCTGGTCACCAGTATCCTCATTGCTCTTGTTGCGAGTATCTTTGCTAGTCTGATTACCAGTATCCTCACTTTCTTTGTTGTGAGTGTCCTTACTGGTCTGGTTACCAGTATCCTCATTGCTCTTGTTGTGCTTAGAGCTAACTTCTTCAATTTCACTGCCACTATCATCAGAGGGATTATTACTGGCATTTTCACCAGCACTAGTATCTTCATTTGCATTCTCACTTTCTGTACTTTCATTATCAAGTACCTCAGAGCGACGGATACGACCACTAGTAGCAACTGGAGCCTGGCTAGCAGAAAGCAAACTCACAACTGCATTGCGAATTCGCTTAGGAGGGGCAACAGAGGTGCCATCATCAACGATATTTTGTTCAGCCCTTGTCAACTTAACTGGTGAGCTGGCACTAGCATCTTCAGCAATACGCTGTGTTGCAGATTTACTGAAAAGAAAATTTAAAATGATTAAAATGCAATTTTATAAATGAATTATTACATACCGTCCTCTTCCCTTCTTTCCTTTCCTCTTCTTAGCACTGTTTCCCTCAGATTCTTCTTCTACAGTACTCTCCTTTTTGCCCTTCTTTTTAGCAGGTTGAGTAGTACCTTCAGTGGAAGAGACAGTGCGCTTGCGAGTATTTGAAGGTTCTGGTGGATTGTCAGTATTGCCACTGGTTGTAGTGGCATTAATGTTGGTGGATTTGTTCCTAGTAGATCTGCGAGGAGGCATAGTATGTTGTAGTGAGTTGTGATAAGCTCTGATCTGAGTGGATGTGGGTGGATGAGTGGTGATGATAGTGGTAAGGGAGAGAAAGAGGAATGAGGCATGTGGAGATTTAAAGGCAATAGAATGTTCACACCATTTATTTTTATTCCTGAGTATGTGACATCGTGATTTCACAGCTAATCTATAAATAGTATAAGGGAAAGTTTACTGTGTGCGATCGCGAAATACATTTGAATGTGAGATCTGATCTCAAAATACATTTGAATGCGAGATCCGATCTCGAAATACATTTGAATGCGAGATCTGATCTCGAAATACATTTCAATGTGAGATCGCCTTCTGGTAATCTATTCATACATGACAGCATATGCAATAACAAACATGCTGTAATGTGCATGAGATCGATTTATTTAAGTAGTTTCTGTCATTCTCACTGTAGCACACACATCTCACTGATTATTATAAATTTATGTATTGTTCTAGTATTTACGGTACATGATTTCTACTCTAATTAGTAATGTAGTCTACTGTATAATAATTACAGGCAACGATAGGTAAAGGGAGTGCTGAAGGGGGGGCAACGATGTGTGTATGCGGGCGGCAGCACACAATAAGGGGAGAGGGCGTCGAAGGGGGGGGGGGGGCGACAACGGGGTACACGGACGGCGGCGAGATCGCGATGCGGTGTGAAATGGCGACACCGTCGTGTCATCTCTCCTCGCCGTCCTCTCCCCTCGCTGTCCTCTCCCCTCGCTGTCCTCTCCCCGCTCTCTCTTCCTCTCCCGTCCTCTCCCGTTGCTCTCCCCTCCCCTCGCTCTCCCTTTCCCTCGCTCTCCCTTTCCCTCGCTCTCCCTTTCACTCGCTCTCCCTTTCCCTCGCTCTCCCTTTCCCTCGCTCTCCCTTTCCCTCGCTCTCCCTTTCCCTCGCTCTCCCTTTCCCTCGCTGTCCCCTCCCCACGCTATCCCCTCCCCACGCTATCCCCTCCCCATGCTATCCCTTCCCCTCGCTATCCCCTCCTCTCCACTCGCTATCCCCTTCCCTTCCTTCGCTCTCCCCTCTCCTCCCCGAGGAGGCGGAGGAGGGGGGGATGACGCTCTTCCTCGTCACTTGCGAGACGAGGAGGGCAGGGGAAGAGGAGGAGGAGGGGGAACGGCACCTCGTCATTTGTGAGACGAGGTGCAGTGGGGAGGGGAGAGGGAAGGCACCTCGCCACTTGCGAGACGAGGTGCAGGGCGGGAGAAAGAACAGCACCTCGTCTTGCAAAAGACGAGGTGCAGGGCAGAGGAGAGGGACGCACCTCGTCACTTGCGGGACGAGGTGCGGGTGGAGGAGAAGACGCACCTCGTCACTTGTGAGACGAGGTGTGGGGCGGAGGTGAAGAGATGCACCTCGTCATTTGCAGACGAGGTGCAGGGGGAAGGTGGAACGGCACCTCGTCGTTTGCCTGACGAGGTGCAGGGGAGGGGAGGAGGAACGGCACCTCGTCGTTTGCGAGACGAGGTGCAGGGGAGGGGAGGAGGAACGGCACCTCGTCGTTTGCGAGACGAGGTGCAGGGCGGAGGTAGAGAGACGCACCTCGTCACTTGCCAGACGAGGTGGAGGGGAAGCGGAACGGCACCTCGTCGTTTGCCTGACGAGGTGCAGGGGAGGAGAGGAGACGCACCTCGTCGCTTGCCAGACGAGGTGCAGGGCGGAGAAGAGGGAAGACGCACCTCGTCACTTGCCAGACGAGGTGGAGGGGGAAGGCGGAACGGCACCTCGTCGTTTGCCTGACGAGGTGCAGGGGAGGGGAGGAGGAACGGCACCTCGTCATTTGCGAGACGAGGTGCAGGGCGGAGGTAGAGAGACGCACCTCGTCACTTGCCAGACGAGGTGGAGGGGGAAGGCGGAACGGCACCTCGTCGTTTGCCTGACGAGGTGCAGGGGATGAGAGGAGACGCACCTCGTCGCTTGCCAGACGAGGTGCAGGGGGCAGGCGCGGAACGGCACCTCGTCGTTTGCAAGACGAGGTGCGGGGGTGGGGAGGAGACATAACACCTCGTCACTTGCGAGACGAGGTGGAGGGGCAAGGCGCGGAACGGCACCTCGTCGCTTGCCAGACGAGGTGCGAGAATGGGGAGGAGACGTAACACCTCGTCACTTGCGAGACGAGGTGGAGGGGGAAAGCGCGGGGGACGGCATTGGCAAGTTAGTAAGAGAAAAGCAATTAGACATAGAGAAATAATGAATATAGAACGTACCCGTTATAACTAACCCCAGCCAGATCCGATGTGGCAGTACCCCAAGACCCAGCGAGCGAGACGACGGCAAACGTTGATGAGCAGCTGCATTGATGGCAGCGTTGATCGAAGCGAAGAGCGTGAGGCGTGTTGACGAAAGAGGGGACCTGTGCGTGATCGAAGCGATGAGCGAGGGTGAAGAGCGGAAGAGGGGGCCCGAGTAGTGGGAATGGAGGGCGACAACGGTGAGGGTGGAGAGTGACAACGGTGAGAAGGGCTGTATCGACAGTGGGAAGCACAGCGGTGACGCGTCACCGGCACCAGTTACCGGTCACCGACGGCCGGTGACAGCGATGACATGTGACATAGCCAGCGGTTATGTCTAAAGGCCGTGTTGGCTCAGCTGGTTTAGCGCGCCATATGTTTGCTGACAAAGCAATGGGAAGCTAAGGGTTCAATTCACGCTATGGTATGTTATTTTACTAAGTACATATTATAATTACAGATTACATAAGAGGTCCGTACGGATTCCGTGTAAGTCTTTGTTACGGAGTTCTGCGTATTCCGTACGGAATTTACCAGTCCGTACAGATTCCGTAAGGAATCCGTGCGGAATAATTACTAATTTAAAGTGAAGTCCCAGCTAATTTACTAATTACAGAATTTGCACGGATTCCGTACGGAATCTTCGGAATCCGCACGGATCCGTACGGATTCCGTACAGAACACATGGCTCAGTGTAAAGAGCTCCAAAGAACTGACATCCCATATGATATACTTCCAATACTCTTGGTTTGTATCACTGAGATACTTTGGCTGGCGGCATGGGCCTCAACCCCAGCCCTTGTACTTGTTCCTTAGTAGTGTATTTTGTAGAAAATACTATAGTTGGCAACTTGGGACTTGTTCCAACTCTTGTACTCATGGGGTGGTTCCCTGTACAGATTTAAATATAGAAGTTGAATAAAATGAAATAATAATTGAAAAATGAGTGTATATTAAAAGCCAGCATATCAACACTCTGCATTGAGTGTGACACTATGCATTAAGCATGATACTAAGCATTGAGTGTCATACTATGCATTGAGTGTGACACTATGCATTAAGCATGACACTAAATCCATGCAGAATATGTATGAAATCTGTATAGAATAATCTCCTCTAATAATAATAATAGCCACCATATAAATTCTGTATGGTATCTATACAGGTCTGTACAGGTCTGTACAGAATTTTCAGATTCCATGTGGATTCCATACAGATCCATACAGACCTCTTGGGGGAGTGTAAATTACTGCCAAAATGCTAATCCTCAAGTTTAAGTTAATGCACCTGTATCAATAGTTTACACGCAACATCAATTCAATGTAGTATATTTCTTGTTTGCAGTGAAACACAAATTCAATATTACATCAATCATTGGTGGCATCTCATCATGTTGTGTTCCCAGGTTGAAAATCTGAAGGAATGCCAAATGCTGTGTCTGAAACTGAATGTGACCTGGCATGACAAATTTTGCACAAGTGCATGAATTGGGTCCCTTCCTTTATGGCCATCTGGCCATGTAATTAAGTATATAAGTAGTTGGACATACCTTAGAATTTCTTAAGCACCGCACTGTCTGTACTTTCATTCTCACAGTAGAGTACATTCTGAAATTGATATTGGATTCCAAGTATAAATCTGAAGTCTGAAGTCTGTTCTGGAAGCACCTGAAAGCAATTGCATTATCTACTATTAAATACCTTGTTCATTTTACTATACTTGAAGACATTATGCCCTTGAACTAAATATAAATCTAACTCAAACTTTATGTTCTTTGTTGGTGGTGTTAAAACTATGTAAATAAACATACTCTAAAAGTTAGTCTTATCAGCAGTCATAGGAGAAACTAGCTATCCAAAATATCTGAAGAAAACTCAACAGGACCCAGGTGCAAACCCATAGCTGTTCAGGTCCAGGAACAGACCAGAAGTATAAGTCAGTCATGTGGGTGCTCTCAGTATGTCAGCATGATGTAACCAGACATGGATATAACAGATTGACAACTTCTATTATGACTTTACTCAACCTGTACTCTGCCTGAGCTGGCTTTTTATGGTGGAGAGCAGAAGCAATAAAAGCTGGCAGGTAATACTGAAACTAAGTGGTGAGAATATAAGTAAAGCAGTTTAAAACAGTTAAATTTATTTCATACAAATATGTACAATTTAATCAACTCTGTCAATTTCAACTCTATCAGCTTCAGCTTCATCTTCATCTTCATTTATCTGTTGTTCTGACAGTTGTGTTTCCATGTACTGGTTTTGTCTTTTTATTATCTCACTAGGACCTTGGAATAGACAGACACACTATTTACTTGCAAATTCTTTGTTTAAGAATTTCCTTCAACCCAGAATTCTCTTCCACACTCTCATGCAAGTCTCACTCAAAACTATGACAATGATCACATGTCACAATAATATACTTTGAGGTACTGTCACATCTTGCAGTGCTTACTTACTATGACAATAAAAATATCAGTGAACTAATAGTTTAGTTGTGTGGTACCATTTATATGTTGCAATTATCACATTATATTATACCCATTTTGATATTATTCTGTTACATTGTGTGAATAAGCCCCTTTGTCACAATCATCACACAATATCAATATGTATTCCCTTATTTGCACCATGTCACATAGAATAATAAATGTGATATATGATATGTGATATATGTGACATAATCTTTGTCAATCACTCCTTCATCACAGTTGTCACACAGTGATATAAATGAAATTTTGTCACAGATGTAATCACTACAACAACTTGTATCAACTTGTTCTTCTCATATCACAAATTGATGTGACACAAAGCACTACATGACACAATAAGAACTAGTGTTGTTAAATGGCTGACTATGGCTCAGCTCAGCTAGGGCCAGCTAAGCTGCAGCTACATCTATATATTAGGAAGTTTGCAAAATAAAAGCTTATAGTAGCTGAAAAATAGCTGTATACCTATGAAATATATATTTTATTTATCTACATGTTGAGTGCAGATGTATTGATATTAAAATTATAGCAATAGAACCAACCAGAGACTGTCATTCATATTTTCAAGGATAAAAACAGGATATACAGAGTGGAAGTAAATGAATTACATAATGTGGTTCTGCAATTCCCAGCCAGGCAGGTTTACCTCCAATAAGGGAAATCCCCTGGCTAACCCCATAACTGCAAAATTAGCTGCCCAAGCCATTAGCCTTTCTCACAGCTACAGCTGGCTAAAAATTGGCTCAGCTATGGTGGCTACATGGCTCTTAGCTGAGCTGCAAACATTATTAATAATAACAATATAAATGTGACAAATGTGAGAAAGCAACTGTCACATGATGTAATCTCAACAGAGACATAAAAGTGTGAAACTTTTAGGTCTACAATTTGGATTCACTGTTACACCCATGTCTGGATACATCATACTGACATTACCAAAGGTTCCCATGTGACCTTCCAACATACCTGGACCATTCCCAGAATGTACCTGCTACAGGTTTACACTTCCCAATGTTCCTGCTCAGGAACATACCTGGAACCCGTCGGGTTTTCTATCAGGTATCCCAGATATGTAGTTTCTCTTATGACAACCTCACCACATCATTATATGTTTACTCCTCTCTTCCATTTCTACTTGTACATTTCATTATGGCCTTTGTAGTTTATGTTACGATCTGAGCTGGTCTCGTGATGTCTTTCTAATCTTGTGATCCAATAGTCACGTGACTTGTCACTACACTTGTAAGTTGTATGACAAAGTCAAAGTCTAAACAGTTATAACGTAAGTTATACACTAATGGACTTGCAGTGTCTTCAGTGACACTTGAAGAGCGGAAATGAAGTAGCGGTGTTCTGGGTCTGAGGTGTTCTCAAAGAGGATAGAGAGGATTAGCCAGCTATATTGGATGATAGCTAAACTAAGATCAAGCTGAAGAAGCTTGATTGGAATACATGTGCTATTTATACAAAGGAAGTGTGGTCCATGCGAGTAAGAGTATGTAGCTATAAATAAGTCCATGACTTGCCATGACTTGGCAGAGGTCTATAAATAGAATGTGCAGCAGATCTGTAAGCAAGTCCGAGGAGATAAGAGAAGTCCATGCTCGTAGTATGACAAACCAGAGGAGTGGAGTCAGGGATGATGAGTAAGTACATACTTATAAATAGAATGGGATGAGTAAGTAAAAAGATATAAATAGAAGGGTCACGTGAAAAAGAGATAGTCTGGTGGGGTTGAGATGGAAAAAGTGTAACAGTTTAGTTCCTTATTCTTCATTCTGAATGTGTCATTTGCACCCCTACTCTGCTTTGCCCAGCTTTTATATTCTACCTATCCCTTTGACTTATACTTGGTATTATACTTCCACCTTCATACCTACAGGTTTCTACTTAGTATATATAGTCTTCCAGATGTACTAAGTAGTCTTTAGTATTTGTATCAACTTCATACACTTCTTCCTACACTTAAGTTCCAAAACCTGCTCTGGGTTTTCCTTCAGGTTTCTCTCCCACTGCCTAGTGTAGTGGCAAAGCCTCCTCTCATACTCTGGAACATTTCCTTTCATTGTATATCATCTTCCATGAAATACAAACCATTCCCTGAGGATATCCAGGTGGTGCAGCACATAAGCTGAAGCCACAGTTCTTTTCTGCACTCCTGCTCTACATTCTGCACCTGTACTTACTTCGGGTTTCCATTACAGTTCTCTTGCACCCTCCAGGCATCTTCACATCTGTTTCTCAGTAGGAAGAGAATCAGTATGTAACATTCACATTGCATCTGGGTCATGATCAAGTTTAGTGATGTGTGAAATAGAAAGCACTGACTCCTCAGTTTTAATCTGGTGGCAGCTAAACTAAGTTGGTTTGCTAGAGCTGTGTTGTAGTTCCACTGGCTCAGTGGAAAAGTCACTCTTGCTAAGTTGTATGTGGATTGGCTGCATTTGGCTGTAGCCACCTGCCTAGGATCCAAGGGGCATTAGAGAGTAGTTTCAGATTTTTTTAAAATTGTTAGTGAATTTAAAAATATAAAGTATATTAAAATGAATTGCAATATCTGTTTCATATGCTGAGTCCTATCATGCAAGCTCATGTATTTTGAGTGTATCCATATTGAAAGATTTAGTTCATTATGGATGGATGGTAGATATTACATTCCAAGTGCAGATGTACCATAGCCCTTCTAGTGCAGTTGGAAGTCCTAAGTATGCATATACTTAGAAGTAATTTAAACAGTAGGGTATTTTAAGACAGTGTGTATCTTTTTCTTCATAAATTTATGATCCTGATTTTACATTAGTTAGATGTTTAGAGCCAGTCAGTACATAATATATGCAATAGCATTAATTTTGTTGTAACCAATATAGCTTGGTCAATGACACTCAACTAACTGATATGTACCATGTGGTGCTCATTGCATCCCCATTGGGGTTGACATAACAAGACAGAGTATGTTCTACATTTTAGTTATGATGAGCTTGATGAGCCAGCTGTAGATATTGCAGCTTGGGGTTAGCCAATATTACATGCTATACTTATTATTATAGCCAGAACTAAGCAATATGCACTTATATATTTGACTGCAATACTCAACTGTTGGCATTATTAATTCCCACTACCTTTTAAGGTAGTTGGGTATTAGGGACCTTTGAACCGCCGGATATGGTAATTTGAGGATCTTGTATAAGATCTCAACCTGATTGGCTGATGCTTGTTCTGAATTGTTGTGACCTGTATGTGAGACTACGTATGCCATCAATTTCCATCCCTCTAGTATTACCACCCTTCTTCGTTACTGTTACTACATTGTATGTGTACCAGCAGCTTATGTCCCTTTGTCACTCAATTCCGTGCAGGAAGCAAGCCACAATGTATGTGATGGCCGTGACTAGTACTGTCACACACTTGTGATCAGAATCATTCCTTCGAGCCTCTATACCTCTTCAACTCCCTCTTTAAAGCATCGAATGGGAACAAGACTAACTCTTCAATGTATATAATGCAACACTGTTATTCTTTTCACGTTCTTAGCATGCCTTGACAAGTTTGTAGATCTTTCTGGTGAACTGGTGATATTGTTTAGTCTGGGTTTAGTCATCTGAATGTCACAATTGAGCAAATGGTGACTAAGGTGTCCAAAATTTTATGCAATTTTGACTTTTTGATGACTACAGATATTTTTAGGTAGTCAATACTCGGTATCGAGTAGTCTTACATATACAATGAATAGTCAGTCTCGAGTTCTCTAGTAGTTGCCAAGTAGTCATGTATAAGTCAAGTCACGGTCAAAATTTGGCAGTATGTGGTCAATTTTGTATGTTTATTAATTCTTTAATTCCCTCATGCAATACATAGAAGAACGATAATATATTTAATCTAAATACATAATACTATGACTACCAAGCTAAGTTTACATGTCTATACCTACTATCCCCACAAGTCTCCAGCATAATCGACATACCGGAGCTAATACTACAAAGGCTCATACTTTGAAGTTTCATGAGTCAAATACGATGTCATTCACTGTGAAATGTAATGAATGACTAGGATATGTGACAATAATTGGGAGCTTTACTCACCAGCAATCCACAACCCAAGTGTTAGGATTTCGTCATTTATCTAATCTTTTATCTAATCATATCTTATCTATGTCATGTGATAGTCACATGACCTGCAATGCGAACACCATGCGTATCAACATACGTTACTCATCATAACTGTGGGCACAATTGCACAGTTCGGCCATACGTATTACATGAGTTCTTAATGTAGAAGCACAGTAACATGCGTTGTAGTGTAGGTTAATGTACATGCGATTACTTCATGGTTCTTTCTATAAATACGGTCTTTCTAGTTAGTAGTTCGTTATTCTTGTGCTAGTTTATTCCAGATTAGCAATAAGACTCATATCTCTCTCACGTTCAAGTGTTTAAGTTCGGCTTCGAGTATTTTGCTCGTCTGTCGCTAACACCAAGAAATCCAGTCTCAACGAATACCCGCACATCTACAGGCTACAGCCAGGCTTGAGTCATGAGGAACTGAACACCTGCTAAGCCATTGGTCCTAATAGTGGCGCGGCGATCATGTGATGGTGGGGGTGTGAGCTTGAGAGGGACGGGGTGATGATATGCAGAAGTGTTGTTGACGCTCCTTGTGGGGAAGGACCGCTAAGAGGGAGGCCGGACAGAACAGCCTTGTACACGGAGGCTCAAAGGAGCAAGATTGGGTGGGCGAGGCAGAGGAGAACGTGGATATGGCAGTAGAGGGAAGGGAAAATGGGAAGGGAATGAGGGCGAGTAAAGAGGAGGAAAGAGGGAGGGGAAACGAGGAGGGGAAAGGGGAAGGGGAAAGAAGGAAATAGGGAAAGTTGAAGTTCGTGGTCGGGACAGAGTGTATATACATCGCGGAGTTTAAAGTAACTTACATAAATGTATAGTGTTCGGGTGTTCGGAACCGTCCAACTTCGCTCGAATTCACTAATATGTACATTGCCAATATTTACTAATGATATAGTAAGTAGTACAAGCGAAATAGCACTTACTTGGCATTCAATTCTCTGAGCTGCTCTGTGGTTACACAAATTATAAGCAACCAATGCTAATGCCACACAGGTATGTCGGTTTTCAAGGCGCTACAGACAAACTATGGAAAAAAATGGACTCAGAACTCCGTTTTTTGTACTGCATATAGTTTGTAATGTAAGGGATAGCGATTAGTGTATGTATCTACTCTCAAATGTAATTTATCATTTACTTCCCCTCTCAGTTGCGGCACTGTTATGGATAGACTGTGTACTTCTAAAAGTATGTATTTCCCGTGAGTATATGTTCTAAGTTTTATTAGATGCTTATGTGACTTAAAAAACCTGGAAATTTAGCCAGGAACACTTTCTGAACACATATTTTCTGGTTTACTCAACTATGACCTCTTTAAGCGATCTGTCAGCATGTACTAAAAGGGTCGCAGAACTGACTAAATCTAAACAAGATCCAAATTGACTAAATTACCGCCACTTTCAGACTATTTTCGGACATTGTTCTGACCTCAGACAAGATATTGACTATAGAACGATTAGGGTTTGACTGATACATTACAGGTGCATGACTACGAGTGATTGATGAATTACTGACCGTTTTTACTGAGGATCATATGTGTAAGTCCGTTTGGTGGGTGACTACAGGAAATATATGGGGCTCGCCTGTGCTCGGTTGGATTTAAATGGTAAGCACACTACAGTACATTACATGATTATCTTTCTCATTAATCCCACAGCGTACCGATATTTTCTCAATGCTGTTACGGCGAGACTCTGCAGACAATGCAAGCAACCTCTTCTCTCACTCTCTCCGTACATCGCTAGCATTCCCGACTCAGAATCCCACGTAAATATGCTCTATTGATTCCGTCATGACTAGACTCTGCTGGCCAGTGGTAGTAATTACTATGGAGGCTGGTGGAAAGCAATGAAAGGAATGTAGCATGAATGAAACACACCTGTGTGTCACATTATGGAGCCACCTCCATGTCCCTGGTTGAAAGTTCGGACGGGTTGGTACTAGTACTAGTGTGTAGGCAAATGCACGGGTAACCCTCGGGTATCTCAGATCAACCCGTACCCGTACCCGACTGTACCCATACCCTTCAACCCATGGGTTTTAACCCAACGGGTAGCGCGGGTAAGGGTAACCCTTTGGGTTTCTGCGGGTTTCACATGTAACAACACTCTCGCAATTTGGCTGCAGTACAGCATTGGCAATCACAATTAAAGTACAACTGAGAACTAGTAAACTATGTGTCAGTCATCAGTTACTTAAGTGCGACTTTAGCCCATCCCTCCTGAAGCACCTCTACCTCACCATCCCCAACTTCCGGCATTCTTACAACGGCTTCAAGATCACTATCCTTCACATGCCCATATAGGCTCCAATTACCAAGACATAGAAGAGCACGTGTGGACTGAGCAGAAAGCCGACTGCGCACATGAGATAATATAAGCCGGCCCCGACTGAAAACACGTTCAACATCAACAGATGTTGCTTGAAAACATAGTTCATCAGCTACGGATAGAGATAACAATGATATAATATAACATACATGGGATACTCAGATAATCCAGTGCCATCCTTGAGAGACACGGATACATAGTACGACGCTCCCACCACCACAGTAATACATTTGCTACCTTTTCAGTGTCCGTAGCGAGATATCTATCAATCTCATCATGGATATCCGAAGCCGATTCCGCTGGTTTAAGAAGAGTATCAAAGATATTCACATCAGGCTATAAGTGTGTGAGTATTGGTAGTATCCATCTAGAATGAAAGCAACAACATACTGTTTGATCATCATTCTCAGATCGGTTATCAGGCATGTGCTCAAAACGAAAATAATTCCGCTCGTACTGTGTCCGTAACACCTCTTTTGCAGTAGAAATCCACTCATCCTCCCAACTGGCCTTCTTAAAATATTGCAGCTTATACTTAGGATGGAGTACTAACGACACAGAAAGATATTAGTAATGTATAAACAGTGAGCACAAAGTAGTAAATCCACTTACTCATTGCAATCCGATATGTCTCAGACTCATCGGTACGGGAGTAATACCGGTTCAATGTTTTCTTTGCGAGCCCTGCAGCAGTACGAATTGAAGAAGGGATGTCCGTATCATTTGCAATAGAGGTGAGATGATCATTGATGTGATCCTCTTTGATCACCTGGAGATGAGAATGATCAGTAAGATATTATTAAGCAATCCATGGGACAGCCTCACTTTCAAGGTCTTACAAAACTGCTTGATTATAATCCAGTCTTGTGCCCGTAACTCATACTTCTCTCGCAATCCATTTTCTTCATCAGCTGTGAAACGCTTGTATGCCCGCTCATACTCAAGAAGAAACTGAAGCATATCATAGGTCGAGTTCCACCGTGTCCTTACATCACGCGGTATCATTCTGACTGGTAGCTCCAGCTCCTCCAGGCAACTAATCCAGGCAGGCAGTAGACGAGTAGTTGAATGTATCATTTTGAAGGAGAGCTTCCGAACCTATAATGAGTTAAGCCTCAATGATTATCTTGAACAAATCTTTTACTTACCTTTGCTAGCAACAGCCGTACCGGATGAAGCTTGCTATTGATGATAGAGCGCTCTGCCCGAGACAGGGCATCCATTTCATCAACCCACCCTTCATAATTGTCATCGTTCACTGCATGATTCTCGTCATTGTCATCCTCCATTGCATCTAGGTCATCGAGACTTTCTTCCTCCGTAATTTCATATTCCTTTAAGGCAGTGGAGTCTGGATCAAGGTCGATTTCGGTGTCCTGTTGTTGAGATTTGGTCTTCTGTGGTGCGTCAAACTGTCTAATAAATGTCTGTGCGACGAGGTTGTTAACATGGAGGAAGCAGCGGGTGTGGTTGACCTTTGAGAATGTGTTCAACGCCATGTTGTCGAGCTTGTTCACCATAACGTCATTGTTTGAGGCATTATCGCAGGTGATGCCCAAGATCTAAGGTACATCAAGTAAACATTTGTATCAGTCATATTACTAGCAGTCCTCTCACCTTCTCAGAGATCCCGAAGTCATTTATAATCTCAGCAAATGTATTGGCAAGATTATCGCCACTGTGTGACTCTGATACTTCGACAACATCAAGTATTAGTGCGATTGGACTTCCCTCAAATTCAAAATGAACAGTTATGGCAACAAAGGCGCGGTGATTGGGTGAAGTCCACGCATCAGTGGCGAAGTGCAGCAATCCACTATGTCTCTGGTATGGGATAAGTATTTTGTTATGTATATTATTATCACTTACTTGTAACATTTCAGCAATGCGGCGACGAGTCCCTTTGAATACTAAACGAACATCACGAGAGACTGTAGTCGGAGAAGGTAAGTAGTATCCTGGGCGACCAGTCTTCATCAAACAATTGAATGCACGATCTTTGACAATACTGAATGGCCGTGCACTTTCAGACACCCAACGAACAATCTCAGCTCTGTATCAAGAATTAGTAAACAGTATATAAGCCATGCTAAGGGATTTATACCGTGTCTCCGCTCGGGTGTGTTGTCGATGCGAGTATGTCACTTTCCCTTTCCCTTTCTCTCAAAAGCTGCAGCAATTGACCCATCTTTGGAGTGAGAGAGAGCCTCTCGCGCGTCTCGTACTGTTCCAGTATTCATAGCGAGCTTCACAGTGGCTTCACCCCAACAAGGCTTCGCATGCTTGTGTAGATTACCAGTGGAACTTGCATCCTTCGTATCTAAATAGCGGCGAACGGTCTTCACTGGTCGGTTACAAGATTTGGCGAAGCAGCGAAACTCATGGTATCGACGTCCATTGCTGAAGCCGATCACAGGAATAGGGTGGAAGAACGCATAGATTGGTGAGCTCCAGTCTTTCATCATACGTTCTAAGTAGTATTAGTAATGACGATAGACACATATAAATGACTTACCTAGCTCGTCTTCAGGAGTCTCCTCCTCATCGGATGTTTGCTCCTTCCCACTGCCAATGTCTTCATCGTCATCTGATATATCAATAACCGTTGCACGCTGGTTTTGCTTCTGGGTATTGGTAGCCGCTGAAAGCTGAGCTTTCATACTAGAAGTGGTTGCCGTGGTGGGATTCTGAACTTGGGTAGCGACTGGAATCCCCGAGGATGAAGACTATATTCAAGGTTGGTTGTTAGTGTCGATCAACAGCAATGTATGTGACTCACGGCCAGTGGTGACTTCAGAACAGGTTGTGGCTTAGCCTTCCGTGCGAAAGGTTTATAGATCTTACTTTTCTTCTTAGGTGGTTGTACCTATACCCCAATAAGTTGATATATTAGTTCAGTGGTCCATTATACTAGTAGGGTACATACCGAATCAACTGAGCTTTCATCGTCTGTTGGAGTAGCCTTTTTGGAGCGCTTCCCAGGCATCAATGACTTTATGGCCAGCCTAGTCGCCTCCTTTGCAGTCGATATCCGACCTGACCGTGTTGCTTTGGGACTATCTTCTCCCATGATGACGTTCAAATTGTGCTTGATTACAACTGGGTGTTCTAAGGTGAGGGTGAGGGTGTTAGAATGATAAAATGAGAGTTTGCGACGTTACGAGAGAGATAGAACTTCAATGTGAAGTTCTGGCGTAAAAACGAGGTGGCGAGAATGGATAAATTGATAAAATCAACAGTGAGAATGTAGAGACGGAGTGTTAGACTTAGAATATGAGTTCGAGGTGGTGAAAAACTTGATTAGGTGGGCTCTAGAAAATACAGAGACTTATGTACTAAATAAAAAAAAACAACTAATCCTAGAATGTGTAAGTTACTATGGACACTGGTAAACAACGATCTCGGATTAAAGAATGGAAAATAATAGAAAACATAGCTGAAACGCGAAGGGAGAATCGAGAAATATATTGGGGAACTTGGTGTTGAGGAATAGTCTCTATGTACTGTCAAACTTCAGGGTCTGGCTTTGCGAGCGGTGGCGGAGAGGTCCCGATGTGTTGAAATGTTCCTCAGAGTTGGGTACAATGTCGGGCGGTGCACGAAGATGTATATTTGGGGAAAGTGAGGGGAAGGGCGAGCGAGGAAGTGAGGATAGGTTGAGACGAGCAGAACGCGTATGGATGTGTCATTCCAGCGTGATGCGTGATTACATAATCATGATTTAGAACGTCTTCGGATGTGTGAGATATCGAATATTACTTTGTAATAGTGATTTAAAATCACCTACGATAACTGACGGGTATGCTAGGGGTAACGGGTAATCAGAGTCAACCCGAACCCGAACCCGACAGTACCCTACCCGTGACCCCCACGGGTTGCTGGAACCCGTGCATTTGCCTACTAGTGTGCGGTATGCATTGTGTATGTCTCATCTTCCGTTTACGTGTGTTAACTGTATCCAGTCCAGATGGTGATTGGTATGTCTTAAAGATTGTCAGTAATGTATCGGGGCGTGGCCGAATCTTTTCCTCATAGACCACTTTCTCCGCTGTCCGGTTTCGAACGTCACACGAACACCTGTGTTTGTCACTGGTGTACGATTAGGCCTTCTTTCGATATCATGGACGTTTCCCGTGTTTTGCGGCTGCCCCCCCGTGAGCTCTCTAGGGCAGATTGGTGAGGTCGTTCTATTGCAAGTCTTCCACTGCCACTGTTGAAAATAGGGGCATAGGCTGGGTTACCATCGCACTGCTGTCCCTCCCAACTAAAACACCATCTGCACCCGCTCACCAAGTCAATACATTGGAGGGGAACAACTCCGATGCGACAATGATCCTTTTTTCACAAAGCTGGTATTCCCTACGTTCTGGTGTTTGGTGGTAGTTTTGACTATCGTTTAGATATCCAAATTCTAGCGTACGTATTTTCTTTGGTCACGCAATTGAAATAATGTTTCTGTCGTTTATCATAGTTTATAATACTCTCTTATCTTCCGTAAGATCCACAAACAACATTGTTACTGCTCCCCCACCAGACTTACAGATTGTAGCGTTCGGTAAGTACTATCTTCACTCATAAGTAGTTAAACTAACAAATCACATATCCTCTTCACGAGAACCTCTACACCGGTCGCAAATATGTACAGCTCGAGCTAAGGTACTTCCGTCGGATATTTGATACCCAGCGCACTTATTCATACCTGTGTTACAACCATCTCAACCTGAACACACCACACTTTCCCTACTCTCCAATGACCATCTTGCCCCCGCCGAGAGATCACTTGTTGATATGCTGACAGATCTTAGTGGTGTTGACAAATGTTGAGAAGTCTTTCACAGGAAAATGAAGGAAATCGAGGGGCGTAAGGAGACTGTGGGGCATGTCCCTTGGCTATACACGATATCTATCAGTATATGCAGTCTGTCATCAGTACCACAACAATCACTGCAGCACCGACTTACCAACGCAATCAGAAAAGTAGTACACTGTAAGGCAAAACATTTCGATTCGGCATTCGACACCAACGGTCCAGGCCCACTGTACAGTGCTACGAAAACTCTTTACATGTGTTGCCACGCGCATTCTCAATAGGCTACGTGTTATTTACTACACTAGCCTACTATCTAAATCATCCATGACTCGCTCAGGTATTTTAAGTATATAAACCCTCGTGTACTTACAGCTCCCTCCTCATTTGAATGTACCACACCCATTCATATCTACTGAAGTCCCATTTCTCATTATTCAACAAGGGTCAAGTAGATCAAGAAGAGTGCCCTCTGGTCGACACTGTCCATATCACTTTTGCACTCCAATATCAAAACCTTAAGTGTCTCAGACTTAACTCATACCCACTTCAATCTTAAACTTTTAATTGTAACCTGGGGAGCTGTCTCATTGTTAAATCTAAGTGCTATGGAGCTTGACAGTGATAAGGGCTTAGTCTCCGAGTTGGCTGTTTCGTTGTATTTCATTATGAAATTATTATCATTGTAATAAAAATAATATATGTGCAATGTAAGTATTGGATTTGGATTTCATGGAGGCTGGGTAGCTCATGAGAGTAGTGGGCTTTGCCGCTTGCCGGCCCTATTTCTTTATTAAATAATATCAAATTATCATAGCTCCACTAAGTAGCTCAGTCAGAAAACCCCTATATCAGAGTCAGGGTGATATTAACTTGAAATATGAGTTAAAAAGTGGGATATCAATCCAGATTCTACCCTATCTTTTTCAATCAGTAACATGAAACATATTAAGTGAATTCTATATGACAGACATTATCTGCTACAGTAGGGTCCATACATAGTTTGTTCATCATAGTAAGTAAGCACTGTGAGTTTCAACAAATCAGAACTTGAGGGAATTCACACATAATGATCATCCAATGTTGAGTCCTCTGTAGTTTCATATTGTAGTATTGTGCCAACCATTGGCTTCTGACCAAATACTGAGCTAATGATCTAAGGAAAGTTGATGAATATTACATAACGTCCTTCACCTATTACCAAAAGAATAAAGGCTTTGGTCATGTTTTAGCTTGACATAAGAAAGGGCATTGAAGGGCTCTCTTTGCACATTTAGACTCTGCTTGAAATATGCAAGAACCCTAAACTTTCATTCAATGCACATGAGTGTATTTCCATCAACAATTAAGTACATGTTGCTTCATTCCATATGGCTGTTCCATAGAGTGAAGCAAATAATCCTAGGTAATGCTGTGTAGATACAATTACAGTATTTATCCTATTCCAATGTTTTAGCTGTCAAATTCTGCATGTGTTCTGATGTATTCAATGTAAAAAGGGTTTCTCCAATAAAACAGCACAGTCAATACAACTTCAGAACATGTGAAGGAATAGATTATATCTTTGTACTTTATTATCTGAGAATTTGGAAAAACTTCTATATAACTAGTGGTATTTGACTGTGGTAGGTTCTAAGCCTTCCTAATTCTCCATAACTCCATGTCCAGTAAACCTCACCATTGGTGGTGGGGGCACTTTGCTGACCATCCACATTTCAGCTACATGCCAAAACCTCCTGAAGTTTATGCTAAATTTGATTCACACAATAAGACCAGGTGCTACTGTAAAAAGTGCTTAGAGAATGATGTTGGGAAGGTGAAAAGTTTACATATGTCAAATTTCAAGTTAAAATAACAAAGTATATTGTAGATACATGCTTATGAGGATAATCTTGTCAAAATCATAAGCTCACATCATCTAGGAACATTGATATGATCAAGCTAGACTGTGAGTCTTCTGAATTGAATTATAATAATTAATTCAAAATTTATTTTTGCAGTGTTTAATGTTCCTCATGGCACTGCCCATAGCAAGGAATTTAGGCCAGATGGTCCATTAGTTAGATGGTGGCAGGAATCACATCCTTCTATGTCATTAAAGCATCTTGTGGAATGTCCATTGGTGGCAGGTGATGTAAAAGAAAAAGCTTTATTCACAATGTTTCACTGGTCCAACAAGCCAGTGCCAAATCATTCTAGAGATACCTCTGACATCATAATGTGTCCAATGACACAGGACCCTGATCTCACACCAAGAGTGCAAAGGTCATATACTTTGCATACTTCCAATACTAGGGGCCATTCTGAGGATGCTTTTAACATGCCTCCTCTTACTAGCCAATATCCATTCTCATACTCAATGCCATCTTCATCATTTTAAATCTCATGTCTACCATCACCTTCTGGTTCTATCATTAGCCAGATATCATCCTCATCTTTGCAATCTGCTTCAGTACATTCTATAACTAGGTGCAGAAGCACAGCAGAATCAGCAGAATCAGTTGCTTGGTCTCCAGAACAACAGGCCAAATTTGAGTGCTACCTAATTAACTTGACTGCATCTGCAAGGTTCTCACTATCCTGGGTTGAAAACCCTGAATTTCATTGATTATGTGAGGACTTTCTTCCCTATGTTGTAATACCTTCCTGCAAAGTTCTCTTCCAGCTGCATTAGAAGATGTTCATGCTGTTGGTGAAAAACTTTTGTACCAACAAGATTTGACATTACAAGCTGATGCATGGACTGGTGAAAATGATCATTATTTTCTTGCTTTCATAGCAACAACTGGCCATCATGTATGTTTTGAATTTATATAGGAAATAGATGTATTGAACTAATTTACTATTGGCAAATACTCAGTAACAATAGCTGTTTATGACACAACAACAGAAAAGAAGATGGCCAGTAACTTTTTAGACATAATTTTAAAGACAGCATTGCATTAGTGCATGGACCAAGCTTCTTTGTATAAATAGCTCATGTATTCCAATCAAGCTTCTTCAGCTTGATCTTAGTTTAGCTATCATCCAATATAGCTGGTACCCCTCTTCTCTATCACAGAACCTCAGAACATTGCTACTCTTACCCACTTCTCAAGTGACCACTGTGAGAATGCCACCAAGCCCATTAGTGTGTACACAAGTACAACTGTTTAGACTTTGACTTCATGATATGACTTACAAGTGTAGTGACAAGTCATGTGACTATGACATCACATTACCAAGATATCATGAGACCAGCTCAGATCATAACAGCTTGGCCATGTACTTTGGGCATTTAAACAACCCTGAAGATTCATTAATTCATGATGTCATCATTGCAAGCTTAG
Organism: Cyathus striatus; assembly: GCA_025738555.1. NCBI lineage: Eukaryota > Fungi > Basidiomycota > Agaricomycetes > Agaricales > Nidulariaceae > Cyathus > Cyathus striatus. The sequence continues at coordinate 1,267,431 of JAOVFP010000010.1, read as the reverse complement.
AAAAGCATTGGAAGCAAGCAGATCAAGATGTCTTTATTGCCACTGTAATACTCAATCCATTCTTCAAGCTTGAACCTTTCAAAGCCCAACTCTTAATATTTACTGTAGCCCATGTTGCAGGATTATTGGTGCATCTGTGGCAATGATTTTATGGCACAGCTGCACCCAGTTCTCTCTATCAAGAGCTGTGAGAATATTTATCTTGTACTGGTCATTATGCAGTGCACATAACAACGATACAGAACCTAAAACTAGAAGCTGAAAAAGTGGTATGAACATTGATACATATTTATATTATTATGTCTGATTTTATATTCAGAATGAATCACCTAATCCTCTTCAATACTATCAGGACATGTCATCAGCTGATCTGAATGTTGCCCCTCCTCCACTAATTCAACTGGCTAGTAGAATTCTAACTATCTGTCCCAATTCAGCCTTGTGTGAAAGGCTATTTAGCACCTTTGGTCTCATTTTAACCAAGCTTCAAACTCAACTTGGAAAACAAAATTTAACAGATCTCACTGAGCTGAAGATGCATTTAAGGGATATACAGCTTAGAGATGCTGATATGAAGAAGAATATATGAAAAAGAGTATTTGGAATCAAAAAGGAGAAGCAAAGACAGGTTGTACTGCTGACAAGCACTTCTATTACAGATTTACCCCAACCCATACCCCCTACCTGTTTCCTTATCACATTCAACTACTGCCATGCAACCTCCTTCTATTCTTATTAATGAAGGGAATCATCACACACAATCACTCTGGGCATTAACAAGACATTTAACCAGCTTGGAATCAGAAGGTGATACTGATACCAATGATGCTGTGTTCAATCTGTGCAACATCAATATCACATTGGATACAGATGCAGCAGCGGAGTGCAGTGGGAAATTTGGATGTGGAGCTTCAGTTCTATGATTTATTAGATTTAGATGCAGATGGTGAAGCTGATCTTGACCCAGATATTAATGATACCATTGAGCATCTTATATTAAATTGAATTATCTTATTTACAATAAGTACAATATGATCTGTCAATTACTTCTACTATGATAGTTGTATGCAAGAATTTGTTTTTGGCTATTACTTGCGATGTGATGTAGTGATGATGCGAACCGATAAGGCCTACACACCTCAGACAAGGGTGGATCGGATCGCTGTAAATATGGTACAACCCGATTTACTTAACAATTAGAATAGTTATTAAAATATGTTATCTGACCGATGTGTGGGAAAATCTAGAATATGTGCAAGAATAGGAAAACTGACCAATCCATGCACAACATTTTCAATATGATCCATGACCCCATCTGTTCCTAGGCCAATTGGAAATTTTTCGGAGGCTCGGTTCACATTGCACAGGTAAAATCGGCACGAAACAATTGGAACAATAAGCAGATGTATTACCCAATTTAGAATTTTCTAATGCATCTGACACATTACATATTTTATGGCATATTCTAATTGTTACAAAAATCGGGATGTACCATATTTACATGAGCCCGATTTAGGCCTGTCTGAGGTGACATAACTTCAACCGAAGTACAAGCTTCAAAGGACCAGCCTGTCGGAGCTTGAAATGCCCATCACCACTGCCGGAGGGAAAACCGCAAAGTCGTGTGGTTGATCAAACCGAATTTCCGCTTAAACCATCAACCTTACTCGGAAGGTCAACGGTCGGCACAACACTGTCGTGTTGTCATCTGTCGTCATCTGAGACACTGATTGACTGATACGGTATGGTGTCCAAAAAAAATAACCCTGAGATCACCAAGAGATAACCGCATGCATGGCATGGGACCATATGCATGATCAACAATCGGTTTACTTATAGCCCACAGTGGTCTACAGCAGCTGGTGTTCTCTGGGGCTAGGGGTGATAATGAAGAGTCCCTTTAATAAGACAAATTAAAGATACATGAACTGCTTTGTGACACAAGGTTTGCCATATGTTAGTTCAACCACGAGGATTGCCACTCTGAGAGATCGACATTCAATATTAGAGATTTAGAAACCTTAAGGATTCTGGCAGGTACCCGTGCATTTTCAAAGTGTATAATAGTATGCAATCCTTAGGAGTTGCATAGCCTATAAAAAGTCTAATCCTGTAATGTATTCTACACGAATATAGAGCTCTAAATATTACAAACGCTTACAAACCGTCCTTTTCTCTATGACAGAATGCCGCACCAGCAACATTTAACGCATTTTTTATCTTTATATCTTTACCTTGTACACCTGAAAACATGGTCGCTATCATGCTGCCAGCATATTCGTTGTTCGTAGCCATAATACCCTCGAAGAGTTTAGCTGCATCTTCAGGAGAGAGATCGAGACCTGATAGATCAGCCATGCCGACATTGCTCAAGTTCTCGAACTCTAGGTTATCCACGTTTGCGCCTTTGAACATGCTCGCTTCGTATCGCGTTGGAGGATTCCGTTGAGATGTTGAGAAAGGCTTTGGTTTTGGTGGCTCTGGAATTTTTTCTGTAGAGAGATAGTATAAGTATGAAGCGTAGAGATATGAAGATTTAGACTTACTTGAGTATGGATTGTTTTTCGATAAAGAAGGATTAGGGGATGGTCCTGGAGGAGACGACTTAGAATTTCGTTCTAGATAGCAGATCGTAACTTCAACACGGAGAGGATAAAAAAAGAATATACACTTACTGCTTGGTACAATAGAAAATCGCCCTCCAGCTACATTCTGAATCCTACCCGCACTGTGGATCCCCCCGCTGAAACCTTGGAACGAATTGACGTCGGTATTGCTACCATAGCGTTCTCTCGTCGCTCGTAAACTGTTTTGAAGTATCTGTAGATCCGAACGATCGATATCGTTACCAGATGTGTTCGTAACGGCTCCAGAGACGTTATCATAGCGTCCACTGCTGATGTTAACGTTCTTAGCGTGAGTGAACATATGAGCGGGCTGCTGAGGCATAGACGGTGTCTGCTCCATGATGGGGACGAAATACGATGGTGTTATCGTACAGATAGAAGGGAAGTACGGGGGGAAGGGTACGGTGGGAGAAAAAGATTGAGCACTGAGTACTGAGTGTTTTGTCATATTCCACGATAAAAACATACATACACGCACAAACCCAATCACCACCCTCGAACGTTGCGTGGATATTTATATAATACCCGTGGCCGATAACCGAGGTGAAAAGCAAGCTGAGATTCTAGGCTATCATCAATGCTTGTGCAAGATTAAAATTTATAAACGAGGATGAATGAGACAACGATGGTATACTCTTCCAATTCGAAGACACCAGACATGAAAGGGATCTCTTCGCTTCTTGGCAGGGAAAGGTATATTCACCACATGGTGGAGAACGAGAATGATGCCGATCACGATGAAGATGGGGACGGTAATGGTGTCTTCCACCTGCTATTGCGTTAATTTGGCTGGCTTTAAATTAAGTTTAAATTCAGTTATGCTTCATCGATGTACGGGTTTTATTTTCATCTAGAGTTTGAGTGGCGTCAAGTTACCACATCGAAGATTACATTGTCGCAATATGTAAATGCGGGTATTACATGGAGTAGAGCCCGCCTAGCTTAGTCGGAGAAGCCATTCTACGTAAAGGTTCATATTGCCTACGTAGAATGTACTAATGAATGGGCTTTGCGGGGGGTCATTCCGGATGGGTTGGGGGTTCGGCAACGAGTATAGGACTGTGGGCGAGAGGTTATGCTATACCCATTCTGGATGTGTTGACACTAGCCGCGTCCCTGGAGTGTAATATGATAATTACCCTTATTATAGTATCTCCGTGAATGCTGAAATCATCTTGTTCTTAATAGATGAAGTGGACGAACATTACAGGAAAGAGTAAAACATTTACAGAAGCCCCTCAAGCTCAGTTGCCAAACACTCCGCACCCTCAGTATGTCAGTGAAGTGTGGCTTTGACTCTCGCTTGGCCTGTGGAGCATCCTTGTTCTTCCAACGAATTTTAATACGTCCCACCTATAATGGCTCACATGTACTTAGAGTGATTTTTATTTTATTTTGAATCCCGATGGTGGACATAGTAGATACTTATGTGTAGATGTACTATAGCCCTTTAGCGCACTTGGAGATCTCTCATTTCAAATTGAAAGATGTACGTGTGGGACTTGCACTCCGAAGGTCAAAGGTGTTCGTCTCCAATCCTGAGGTACAAGTGTCTTTTTTGTAATAGACTCTTCAGATCTGGTCAGCCATATCTCAAATATGATGATATATCGTATTGTATGTAGCCCCCCAGGCTCAGTAGATTCGGAAGAGTGGCTCGTTCTAAGGAATGGTTGAAATTTTCTGCGGGGGGTATTGAAGTGGAAGTACATCTATTTTTCTAAAAGTTGAGAATGTATTGAAATTTGAAATTTATTGTTTAACAGGTGATATTAAATGTAAGAGGAGAAGACGTACCATAGCCAATATAGCTCAGTCAAAGATACACTAAGTAATAAGTGTGCATAATCCTTTTAAACATATTTTTTTATTTTTCACACGGATTAATGATCATGCAGACGACATGGATTTAGTTCATTATCTTAACTAAGACTATATATTATTTTGGTAAAGCGTAGTACAAGTAGTATAGACTGAAAAAATTATTACTATGAAAGCTATTCTAGCTCAGTTGGAGATTTCTTTCATGATATTTGGAGCTTCTAAGCTATACTTTTTATACGTTCAGGTAGAAGAATGTAGTGTTCTTATTATTTATCTGTGCTCAAAATTTCGATGCCGGATAATAATGGATATTACAAGGTTGGTATCACAATATAGCCAGGCAGTCTTTTAGCTCAGCCATAAAATTCTTCTGTTATGTAAGAAGTACGGCCTCCGGAGTTTACGGCTCCCGTGATGACAACTGATAATACTTTTTTGTCATGCAGTGATCAACTGATCTGCTTTGGTGTTTTTTTTGAAAGTTAGGATGATGGACATTACACATAACACGGCAGAATATTACGTTGGCCCATGTAACTCAGCTGCTCAATTTGAACCACCTTGATACCAAGTAGTAACTGTGAGTTCGATCCTCGTCGTAGACCCGTAACGTGCTATGGCTTTCATGGGTATTGTTCTTCTTTCGCATCTCTTTTCTTCATTTTTACTTGAGATTTAAGTTGAGGTGAATGTGGATGATACATTACAAATGGAACTATGTACGTATGGGCAGATAAAATCTCGGTATGAGACTGGTGGACCTTGGGAACTTGAGAAGACTGCGGCTGAGCGGCTGTGCATCTTGTGTGGTACGCTATGCTGACTAAGGAATACTTACACCACATGTATAAATAAGTTGAAACAACCCGTGCGCGTGATTCACCGCGCTCAGTCTTCGACATCATGAGTGACGAATCTTCCCAGCTCCCCCCCACAACTGCTGCAGTCTCAAACTTTCGCCAAGCGGCCCAAGCCCCAATGCACTGCACGCGATGACGAGCTCCTGCATATGTAATACTCCCAAGCTCCCACTTCTAGACCACTTGTGACTTCACTGCCTCTACTTGCTTCGACCCAACCTGAACCACAGGAGAGAACCGGAATTGCCCTTTCGAATAGTTTCCATCTACGTGAAATCTCAGCTGAGTCACATGTGTGTTGATTTCTCTATGTCATAATGCCACAAGGGATCAAAGTGAAGAGGAGTGGTTCAAGGGAAGACTGAACAAGAGGGTTTATAGGTTCGTATCCTTGTTTCTATCTTTTTTCGCCGCCTTTGGCATTCACCCTCCCCATATTTATCACCTTTTCGGTTATTCTCCCCATAACTGCTCATCGCTCTTCCCCTTCCCCTTCCCCTTAATCACCTCATCTCGCTCTTCCGCGCATTCTTCTCCCCTCAACCTTCAGTTATCATTAAAACTTTATTCAGTCCCACCTTATCTTTCTTTCAGTCTTACTGACCATTCCTCTTCGTGCTCTAGTATATTCGCAATCCTACATTCGCGCCCACCCAAATACCTCCCTCACCACCTCCCAAACATTCCTACTTAGCACACCTAATATACACCATTACACGCATGTGTCTGCTCCTTTGCAGAGTGGATCGAACCGCAGAGGCTGAGAGTATGTTAAAGTAGGGTTGTTGAGGGTACATTTGGAAGTTCAAACTCGGGATCAACTTGGTCGTTTCGGTGCTATGCCGTGGGGGCATCCCTAGGCGACGACTTCATCTCTCCGCACGCACCGACGAAAGTGGATGACCCATTCCCAGGCTGCTTTCAGGGTTTCAGCGAACGCTATGCGAGTGTGGTCTTGGCTCTTTCGTTTTCTGCTGCCAGGTGGTGTACGTAAGACTCTGAGGTCATATTTGTGAAACTATGAATAGGTACGAGTGTTATTAGTATGCTTTACTCTAATTTTAATGGTCTGCAATATGATATAGGTATCCGCTATCTGCATCTATGACTCCTATTTGTCTGGGTAGTGTCAGAAGACTTGGAATGTAGCTACGTCACTAATTGAAGACGTGTATTACATGCCTTTGAACTCCTCTGGCTCAGTTGGACAATTCGTCTTCTTAAAGGCTCTATGTTCTCAGATGAGTTCGTTATCTCGGTGTACATAAAGTATAAACATTTTTCTCGAAATTACTTTGCTCATTGTACTATAGTTTATAACCCTGTAGGCTTGCCGGGCCTATCCATGTTGGAATGTAGACATTGTGATATAGCCCTTCTGGCTCAGCCGAATGCATTGCAGGTGCTTATGCTCAGAAATGTGGCTTGGACACAGGCTGCAGCCCGGGGCTCTTACGTTGAACGTTCAATTCCCGATGCTTATTCTTTTTGGGGGGCGTCTTTTATCGAAAATATATGGTAATATTGTGGAAATTACAGGAAAGAATAGCACGTTCACTGACGGACCTCAAGCTCAGTTGAAAACCCCGTGAGTCATGTCGTGGATTAGCTGGCGACTGCAATTTTTTAAATTTGTGTTCATCCTCAAACAAGTTTATATTAGAACTTCAGATTCGAATGGCGGATATTATGCACTTTAGTGGTGAATGTACTATGGCCTTCTGGTCCAGTTTGAGGCCTCACGTATGATTGTATGTGTGGTACTTGCAGTGGCCTGCATGGCACTTAAAAGTGTGCGAATAATATCATATTTTTCTTCTAAAGTGTGAGTATATAATGTGTTTTGTGAGAATGATTTATGAAGTATTTCATCGATGCATGAATGCATAATACTTCATGAAACGAATGTATCAGTGGAATTTGACGGTCAAGATGGTGCACTATATTAGAGCCCAGTATCGCTCGTTAGTTCAGTTGGAAGAAACCAGTGCCGGTTTTGCATACACTGACGCCATAGGGCGTAATACCTGAGTTCTTTCTTTTTACTTTGATAGCCATATCGTTTGCAAGATCCAGTGGGTTAGAATGGGAAGAACTTCTTTATTTTATCGTACCTGAGTTGCTGATTCGAAACCAATTATGTGACGAGTGACATATATCGGCATCGTTTATAATAGTTATTAACAATAGCTTGTACAACTCCGTCAGGGAGTGGTTACTTTGATTGTATGAACTGTAGAAGCCGTGCCTGTTCAGTCCCTGGCAACGAGTTATTCTGGGATAGAATGTTCTTATTTTTTGTATGTTAAGTAATATGTATTCTTCACAGTAAAAAAACTTTACAAGTTGATAGCCTAACTAAGCATTTACCTCGTACCGACATAACTGTCATACGTACACTTTGAGAATGACAGGTTATGCTTACCCCCAACTTTCTCTCATATGCGACCTCACTAAAATCTGAAGGATGGACGGACATCCATCCACTGGCACAATTTCTTTGTCGAGAGGATACTACCAACCCAATATCCCCCTTCACAGTGCGCGCTGTATGATTCATATGGGTATTGGAGTTAGAATGTGAGAGAAGTTATAGATTTGTAATGGTGCTCCAGAATCTCTGAGAAAACGAAAAGTGTCTTCAACGATAAATCAGTAATATCCAGTGCCTTCAATGTGCAGTATTGCGATAATAGACCATTTAGTAGGAGTTGTTTCGAATCGGAACAGTGGTCCATATCAAAAATTGTTAAGTCTTCGAGATTACAATCCTCTGGATTCATATTCAGCTTCATTGGAGGGGTATCCTCGTCATCGAAAGCGATGTTGCCGTACTGTATCAATACGACCAAGTGTTCAGTGACGCGTCACTCAGGGTCATGAACAGGAACAGATGTCCTGTTTGTCACGCGTCACGGAGCATTTTGAACAGAGGGTAGCGAAAAAATGTTACTGTTATTGAACGATGCAAAGAACGCTTTCGTTATCGAGTGGTTGCTTTATTTCCTTTACATCACATGTTCAATTTTGTCCCGTAACACTATATTCAACGTAACAAAAAGCTACATATGCTCTCAACGCTGAAAACCATTATTTCCCCTATAAGAGCTTCCAGCACCTGCAATATTCACTACAAACTCAAAATACCATCCTCGCACGTTGCGTGGATATTCATACCCGTGGCCGACAGCCGAGGTGAATGTGAATGTTAAAAAAGATGAATGGGATAACGACGGTACACTCTTCCAATTAGAAGATACTAGACATGAAAGGGGTTTCACTGCCAAGTTCTTGGCAGGGAACAATGGTATGTTTACCACTTGGTGGAGAACGAGAGCGATGCCGATCACGATGAAGATGAGGACGGTAATGATGTCTTCTATCTGCTACTGCATATATTTGGCTTTTAATTTAATTATCTTCCATCGATGTATTTATTTTATATCATCAAGTTTGCAACTTGAGTTTGAGTAGCGTCAAATTTTACCAACTACGTTGTCACAAAGGATATTACATGGGGTAGAGCCCATCTTCTGGCTTAGTCGGAAACCCTTTTCTACGTAAAGGTTCGTAGTACCTACGTAGTACGTACGAGAGCTATTCTATATTCTTTTTTACATCTTATGATCCTATACTGTATCGTTCTGTATGGAGGCAACGGTCACGCGTCACGCTGACCCCGTTGTGTCGCTAAATCGATCGTTTGTCGCGCATCACGGCAGACCGGTTGCTTCGCGGGGGAGCGTGACATAAACGTCTGAATTTTCAAGAATAGCTAAAAATCCAAGAAAAAGCACAAATGTATTCTCTATCTTGCTTGTTAAACGTAGTAAGTTGATTTAAAATAAGTACTGGCCAAAAATGAGCCTACAGGTTGTGTAAAGGCACTTCTAGGCTGGGTTCAGTGTTGCTAACTCTAACATTTGTCACGCATAGCTTAGCCTTGGTTGCTAAACTCAAGTCCGAAATTTGATGTCACGCTCGGGGCTCCGTTGCCTCCATACAGAACGATGCAGTACATGTATGAGTTGTAGGTTCTGCGAATATTAGACTGGACTAGAGGTTATACTATACCCTAATGGATGTTTTGACGCTAGCCGCGGCCCTGTGTGGATTGTTAGGGTTGTAGAGCATGCGTTCTGCTTGCACCACAAAATGCGGTTTTCGCTTGTTTTCATTTCCGTAGTACCTTGCTGTATCCTCATGGTTGATTACCAATATTTCTCTCGTTCATCGCTGCTTACATATCTGTCGTACCTACAGTCCGAGAATATCAGCCTCGCATTCCCCCTCACTTTACCTCACTTGCGATCTCACTAGCATCTGGAGGTTGGACGTATGTCCCAACCACTCGCACTATTTCTTCGCTGAGAGGATACCACCAAGAGGTACTCCTCCTCTTCACGGTGAATGCTTGAAATCATCTTGTTCTTCATAGATAAAGAGGGTGAACATTACAGGAAAGGGTAAATCATTTACTGAAGCCCCTCAGGCTCAGATGCCAAAGACTTCGCATCCTCAGCATGCCAGTGGAGTGTGTGTTCGATGCTCGCTTGGCCTATGGAGCATTATGCCTAAATCTTTTAATATTTTCTACCTATAATGTTCACATGTACTTATGGCGGTTTTTATTGATATTTTAGATCCGGATAGTGGACATTAGATTCTTGAGTGTAGATGTACTATAGCCCTTCTAGCGCACTTGGAGATCTCCCGTTTTCAAATTGCAAGATGTATGCGTGGGAGTTGCAGTGTCACTCCGAAGGCCTAACCTGTTCATTCAAATCCAGAAATTATATTTTTCCGTAGTATTAGACTCTCCAGATCTGGTTAGTCATATTACAAAAGAATTATTGTATTGTATATAGCTCCTCAGGCTCAGTAGATTAGGAAGAGGGGCTCATTCCATGTGATCGTCAAAGTTTTCTGCGGAGGATATTGGAGCAGGGATGTACATTTTGTTTCTAAAAGGTGAGAATGTACTGGATTAACAGTTTAGGCGGTGGTGCCAATATCAAACGTAAGAGGAGACGATGTACCATAGCCACTCTAGCTCAGTCAAAGATGCACTCTTGCTAAGTAATAAGTGTGCATTATCTTCCACTTGGGAATATCTCTTTTTGTCTCATACGGCTTCATGGTTATGCAGATGACATGGATGTAGTTCAGTATCTTAACTGAGACTTTGTATATATTATTTCACTGATGCTTAGTACATGTATAGACAAAAAGAATTAATACTATGAAAGTCATTCTAGCTCAGTCGAGGATTTCTTTCATGGCGTGATCCGTGAACTATCTAAGTTATACATTTTTATATGTTCAGGCAGAACCTAGTGTTCATACAATTGATCTGTGCTCAAATTTCCGAAGGTGGATAACGTTAGATATTAAGAGGTTTGTCACAGTATAGCCAGGTAGTCTTTAGCTCAGCCATAAATTACTATGGTCTCTAGAGTCTGCGGCTTCGATGACGTCGAAGGATAACAGTGTCTCACTTTTTGTATCTTGCTGGTTATCCGATGTTTCCGATATTTTCTGAGGTTAGAATGATGGACATTACATATAACACAGCATAATATTACGACAGCACATATAACTTAGCTGCTCAGTTTGAATTGCCTTCATACCAAGTAGCAACTGTGAGTTCGACCCCGTCGTTGACTCGTAACGTTCTATGGGTTTTAAATCGATCTGGATTTGGTTTTTCTCGTTTACTGGAGATTTTAAATTGAGGTTGATGTATATTATTTATGTCATACGGAACCATGTATGATAAAACCTTGGTATGAGACTGGTGGATTGTGGAAACTTAAATTTTAGAAGGACGCTAACTGCGGCTGTAACTTGCATCTTGTGTGGTACGCCATGCTGACTAAGTAATACACTACATCAGTAACATGTACAAATAAGCTGAAATAACACGTGTTCGGCCCCCGGGCCCCGCCGTCTGGAGTGTCGTTGACTCGTTGTCAATGAGTCCAAGTTTGTCCGTCACAAATCTTCCTCGCTCCCCCCAATCTGCTGCAGTCTCGGACTTCCAGCCCCAGCCCCACTTCATTGCCTGCGACGAAGAGCACCTAAATACATAAAGATTCTCTCCAAAGCTCCAACTTCTACACCACTTGTGACTTCACTGCCTTCATTTGCTTCTCCCGAACCCGAAGCACGCGAGAGAACCGGCCGAAATAGCCCTCTGGAAATTGAATAGTGTCTATCGAACCCGCGCCTACAATGGCGAAATCTTACCTGAGCCACACGTCTGTTGATTTCTCCCTGTCGTAGTGCCACAAGGGATCGGAAAGTGAAGAGGAGTGGTTCTTGAAGGGAAGACTGTGATAAGGTTTATAGGTTCGTATTGAGTTCGTATCCATGTTCGTATCGTTTCTCGTCCTTTTTTAGTTTTCTCCTCATAATCACTCATTGATCGCCCTCTCCTCCCTTTCGCCTTAATCACCTCATCTCGCTTTTCCTCGCTTTCTCCTCAGCCCTCCGCGCCCCAACCCCTAGCTACCACCCACATTTCACCCACCGCTCCACCCTCCGCTCCACGCCATCTGGGTCCGTTCAGTCTTACTGACCATTCCTTGTACTCTTGAATATTCACATGAACATTCAGACACACCGAAGTCACCTCCCACAGCCCCTCGCAGACATGCGTACAGTCTACTTGGCACAGCTTTCGCCCAGACTTTCGCGCAAATTGTTTCTGCTCATGTCTTCCAGTGAAACCATTTACCGAGAGGGGATATTGAGGTAGGGATACCGAGTGGATGACTGGAAGTTGGAGATCAAGATCGTCTGGATTGGCTTTCGATACTTTAGGAAAGCACCAGGACAAAGATTCCGTGAACCAAAGAGCCCTTCCCCGCATTTTGTACTTCATCGAGCCGTTCCGATTACCGGTACATGGTCCCAGCTCTGTTTCTGCTGCTGCGTGACGTGCTCAAGACTCTGGAACCATAGACAGGTACGAGTCTTATAATGCTTTGCTTTAATTTTTTATGGTTTACAATATGACTCGCCGTATAGATATCCTTTATCTGCATTTACGACTCCAGTCTGTCTGGTATTGTCAGTAGATTTGGAACATTGCCACGTCACTAATAGAAGGCGTGTATTACGAGCTATAGAACTCCTCTAGCTCAGTTGGAGAACTTTCTTCAGATGTGCTCAGATGAGTTCGATGCTGCAGCTGATAAATATGCGATTCGTAAGCATTTTTCTCAGAACTACTTTGCTTATAGGTTTGTCGGACCTATCCATATAGGAATGTAGACACTGTGATACAGCCCTTCTGGCTCAATCGAATTCATTGCGGGTGCTTATGTTCAGAAATGTGGTGTGGACACAAGCTGCGGCCCAGGGGCTCTTAATGGAGACCAGATTCGCGACATATACCTTTTGGGGGCAATTTTGTCGATAATATATGGTAATATTTGAAATTACAGGCAAGAATATCATATTTAATACTGACGGCCCTCAAGCTCAGTTGATCACACCGTGTGGGTCATGTCGTGGATTAGCTGGCGACTGTTTTTTAAAATTTAGTGCTCGGCTTCGAATTTCAGATTCGGATAGTGGGTATTATTATGTACTTTAGCGGTGAACATATTATGGCCCTTCTGGTCCAGTTCGAGGCCTCATGCATGTTAACGTCATATTTTTCAACTAAAACATGAGTATGTAGCATGTTTTGTGAGAATGATCTATGATGCATTTTATTGATGAATAAATGCATGAAGCTTCATGAAAAGAATGTATCCGTGGAATATGACATTTTAAACTCAAAAATAATGAGTACTACCGACTAAAGAAATTTTAGTGTAGCCCAGTAGTTCAGTTGGGAGAAACCAGCGCAGGTTCGGCATAAGTACACAGACCCCACAGGGCTCAATACCTAAGTTCTTTCTTTTTTACTTTGATAGCCTGATCATTTGTAAGATCCAGTGGGTTAGAATGGGGAGAACTTCTTCATTTTATCATACTCAGCGAATTGCTGATTCGACACCAATTTATTTGATGAGTGACATATACATCGTTTATAATAGTTATTAACAAAAGCTGTACAGCTTGGTCAGGGAGTGGTTACTTCGATGGTAGTGTATCAACTGTAGAAGCTGTGCCTGTTCGATCCCTGGTGGCGAGTAATGAGCAAGCTGATCTCGCTTTTATTTTTTATGTATGTAAGTAAGCAATATGCATTCTTCACAGTAGATAAACTTTACATGTTAGGTGGTCTGCTATTATGTATGTAAATACAGATATTTATATCGGGTAACGACGCCAAAACATCGTAAAGTAATAATGTCATTGTCTGGGTAGGTATATCAAAGTCCTCAATTCTTCCCAACATATATTCCTACAACAGCTATCAGAAGACTCGTAAATAGATCAGAATTTTATGTACATACAAGTGATCCGCTATATATGTCTAGTATTCCCCTTTCTTGTGCTCGTGGAAGAGCAGTCCCAATAGATAACTTCATATCTTCTGTATCCAATTCCTCAAGTTCTTCTGAACTGCCAAAAACCTGAGAGTTAAATGGAAAGTACACTTTCATGAGACATGAGAACTGCTCTGCTATTAACAGCTCATCTAGTGTAAATATGGGTCAGAGTGCTGAAAGTAGAAATCAAGGATGATTTCCTGAATCACATTGTCACTTCGTGCTTTTGAAAGTATGAGTCGCGAGCAATCAACAGCGGTATGCTCTTCCTCCTGGTTTTGCAGCAATTCAGCATATAGTTTTATTACTTGCAGATTTAGTAGAGCTCCAATGTCCAGTTCATGTTCAATATACGGCATGTCTTAAGGCATAAAATGATTAGTTGGTATTGATTGAATTCAGGATGAAAGACGTACGCACTGTATGATTCATGTGGGTAATGCAGATGGAATGTGAGATGAGTTATAGATTTGTAATGGTGTTTCAGGATCTTTGAGAAAAGGGGAAGTGTCTTCAACAATAAATCACTAATACTCAGTTTCTTCAATGTGCAATATTGCGACAATAGACCATATAGTAGGAGTTGTTTCGAATCGGAACAGTGATTCATGTGCATAATTGTTAAATCTTCGAGATTACAGCCTTCTGGCTTCATAATCAACTTCATTGGAGGAGTGTCCTCGTCATCGAAAGCGATGTTGCCGTAGAATGCAGTAGATGGATTGATCAATAATTTAGAAAAAATCCAAGGAAGGTTACGAATCAGGTGGAGGCCCAGGTACGAAATTTGCGATGACGATAAAATAGTGATGATTGCATATGTCAAATCTGAAGGTAGGGTTTTCCAGTCATAGAGGTTGTGAATTAGGTGAGTGTCACGGTTAACCGTAGTTGATACATTTATGAATTTCACGACGAATTTTGTCATATTTGGTAGCATGCTAAGCACGATCGAAAGTGTTGGCTGCAAGACACAGCGGGGTGCATCTTTTTTTTCATATATGCGAAATTCATGCACATAAAACGCAATATCTGGAGACGACATCAATGCGCTATAAAAGCGTAAATATTTCTGTTCTGTCTGTGATGCTTTCCAGACGAGAATAATGGTATGAAATAAGTAGGGGCGACACATGTCCGAAAGAGTCCGACATGCTAAGGCACATGCTCGGAGGGTAGCGAATTCATCTTGGATAAGCAACACTTCGTCTAGGATGAGCTTAACGAGCTCCATGGGAACCTGCGGAGACGGAGGTTGGATCATACTAATATATTTAAAATGGTAAGCTTAGGCCAACAATCATTGAATCGCTCCCTCTCACCTGTGGTAAATGTTCGTTGTACACTAGTAGGAGAACACTCTCGTAAACGTTGACTGGAATTTATAGGGGTTTGGAGTGGAACGCTTTCAGTGGCAGACTTTATAAGAGACCGAACGAATTATCTTGGATTTATCCGGTGATTGAATCGGATTTCCTTTGTTTTTTCTTTGTTTCTAACTTTAACAAGCCAATTTACCGGTCTGCAACGAGATCTCGCGAATCGTCATACCATCGCTCTTTGTAGTCTCGGCTACCCATCCGTTGGCGCCGGTACAATCCCAATAAGGATTTCCCTACCGGCGCCAACGGATGGGTAGCCGAGACTACGCTCTTGTTATCTAGCGGTTGCTGTATTTCCTTTTACATCACATGTTCATATTACCTACGTAGAATGTATAGTAATAGATGAGCTTTACAAGGGAGTCATTCCAGATGAGTTGGAGATTCGACGACGAATGTAAGACTGTCGACTAGAGGTTATGCTACTGTACCATTACGACCAACTGTTCAGTCACTTGTCACACTCAGTAAAAAAGAAATGTCATGTCAAGCATGAACTGGTCATGCGAGATCATGCAAAAAGTGCTTCAAGTCATGTGTCCAATTTTTCTTGCTGCCTATTTGAAATTGATAATTGTTGCGCATGTGTAGGACATGTATAACTCATGTAAATAGTACAACAGTCATGTATATATTATAACTTTTCAAACTGCATGAATGTGCTATTTGTGTGCTATAACTCAAGTACCTGAAATGTTAGATGTGCGTAAGACTCCTTATTCATACTCATCATTACCTCCATCATCGTACTCATCACTAATTCCCCTTTCTTCAGCAGTAAGTACCTCTAGTGTCGGATGCTTTCTGAGAATGTACACAGAATCTGTTTCCGGGCTTTCCTAAATTCCAACAATTGTCTGAATGCAGTGTATGTCCACAACTCTAACACAATCTGATTCGCTCCATTTCCCTTGAAGTGCAACTTGCAGCACTTTCTTCACAGATTCGATTGGCCTATACATTACAAATCCTTCAGAATTAATAGGATCAGTAGATGTTTTTAATTTGACTTCGTAAAAAGCAAGTGCTTCTCCAAAATTCGAAATATTGGAGCCGTTCTCTTGTGTAACAGATGCCTGTGAACATTATCAGAGAATTCTACTAATTCTACAATACTTATTCATTGCCTTACCTCAAACCATCTACTACATCTTGAAGGTGGATTTCCTCTTGATTCACTTGCAAGACTTCGCAAAGTTTGTCCATTAGGCAAATGTAGGCAACCCCAGCGCACTAAATTTTCAACATTATCCTTATCTTCTGACATGTTGTTTTTGAGATACCAATCAGTCATCAGTAATATTTGCTTTCTCGTAGTATCCCCAGATTTTAACTCCCAACTAGTTATAGAAAGCCTTTGTGTGAGATACCTTTTGCAGACAACTGATGTTGTGGTATTAGTAGTGCTTTTTGATAAGTTATCCAGATCAACTTCTGGATAAAGCAGTGCCAAAATGCGCTGTAGCTCAATTTCATATATGATATTTGCAAGATTTGTAAATGGTGCTTTCCGAGAGCGGATTTTATGACCTAAATTGCCAAGTGTGCGCTCCATTGTAGCTTGAGAGCCCAAACGGATTGATCCATTCCAACAGATATGTTGAGGGACATGAATTAACTGGAAAATGCACAATCTTGCATGATTAATTTTTGCAGGATCATCTCCAATATAGAGCTTCTGAAAGTCTATAAGGAACTCTTCAATAATTGTATGAAGATCATTTAAATTGGTGTCTGTTCTGGCTTGTATTGTCATAGTATACTCCACAATATATACAAACTTTGCAAAGTTTGCAAGCATGGATGGATTAAACTCAAGTTCAATTGCAATTGGAATAGTATACCAATGAAGCAATGCCATCCATTCATATATTTTATATTGGCTTTGTCTTTTCAAATAAGGATCTTGTATTGCTCCACAAAATGCTGGAGGAAGTGTCTGGTTTGCATTTAGTATGTATTCTCCAAATTTGCGTGCCTTGCTTTCTGAGAGATGTACTTTTTCCAATGGGCTACTAATAGTAACCCATAAATCCCATATAAATGTCATAATATTTTCATAGTACAGATGGAATGGATCAATAGGAGATGCACTTGGATGTAGGAAGGCTTTACTTGTAGCACATAGTGGTAATTTTGAGACACCTGTGGACTTAACAATAGCTGCCCTTCAGTAATTTACACTCCCCCAAGAGGTCTGTATGGATCCATACGGAATCCGCACGGAATCCGAAAATTCCGTACAGATCCGTGTGGATTCCGTGCGGATCCGTACAGACCCGTACAGACCTGTATAGATACCATACAGAATTTATATAGTAGCTATTATTATTATTAGAGGTGATTATTCTATATGGATTCTGTGTGGATTTATGCATTGCTGCCTTGTCACACATGTCAAGTGTAACCCTAGGTGAAAAGTGTCACACTATACAAAATCCATGATACACTCAATATATAGTATCATTCTCAATGCATAGTATCACACTTAATGCATAGTGTTATGCTTAATGTATAGTGTCACACTCAACACTTAGTGTCACGCTTAATGCAGAGTGTCACACTCATCACTTAGTGTTATGCTTAATGCATAGTGTCACACTCAATACTTAGTGTCATGCTTAATGTATAGTGTTATGTTTAATGTATAGTGTCACACTTAATGCATAGTGTCATGTTTAATGTATAGTGTCACACTCAATGTTTAGTGTCACACTCAACACTTAGTGTCACACTCAACACTTAGTGTCACACTCAACACTTAGTGTCACACTCAACACTTAGTGTCACACTCAATGCTTAGTGTCACACTCAACGCTTAGTGTCACACTCAACACTTAGTGTCACGCTTAGTCACACTCAATACCTAGTGTCACACTTAATGCATAGTGTCATGTTTAATGTATAGTGTGACACTCAACACTTAGTGTCATGCTTAGTTACACTCAACACCTAGTGTCACACTCAACACTTAGTGTCACACTCAACGCTTAGTATCACGCTTAGTCACACTCAACACCTAGTGTCACGCTTATAGTGTCACATTTAACATATAGTGTCACACTCAACACCTAGTGTCACACTCAACACCTAGTATCACACTCAACACCTAGTGTCACGCTTATAGTGTCACATTTAACATATAGTGTCACACTCAACACCTAGTGTCACGCTTATAGTGTCACATTTAATGTATAGTGTCACACTCAACACCTAGTGTCACGCTTATAGTGTCACATTTAATGTATAGTATCACACTCAACACCTAGTGTCACATTTATAGTGTCACATTTAATGTATAGTGTCACACTCAACACCTAGTGTCACATTTATAGTGTCACATTTAATGTATAGTATCACACTCAACACCTAGTGTCACATTTATAGTGTCACATTTAATGTATAGTATCACACTCAACACCTAGTGTCACATTTATAGTGTCACATTTAATGTATAGTGTCACACTCAACACCTAGTGTCATGCTTAATGCAGAGTGTCACATGCAAGGAAATAAGTATAATAAAATTCTGTACAGAATTTTCAGGTCTGTAATGCGGAATTCCGAGGAATTCTGCATAATCCGTACGGAATTTTCGGAATCTGTGTGGAATCTGTACAGACCCAAAAAAACCTCTGCCAAAATGAAAAAAATCTGTGCAGATTCCACATGGACTCCGAAAATTCCATACGGATTCCGCGCAGATCCATACAGAACACATGGCTAAGTGTAAAGAGCTCCTGCCCTTTGAGCTTTTGATAGATTTGTATTAGATAGCTTTTCAATGATCTCCCAATATTGACTATGTGTCCGCATTGGAATATTCTTGAGATCAATGGTTTCAGGACGAGTAGGATTGTATGTATCATTTTCTGGTGGAGCAGTTGGATAGTATTGTGCTTTAGATGATGTACTACTCCTTGCCCCTTGAACCATAGAAAACCTGTCTCCATAAATAGCTGAATGGCCAGCCATACCATTGACCTTTGCTGAACCAAGCATATCTCCAAGTAGCATTGTGATATACATTCTGTTTAAGAAATATGATGATTCATCCAATGCATCTTGCATCCATATTCCTTCACTACCCTCTGCCATCTCTTCAAACAATGGCCACAAAAATGATTCAACATCTCCAGGGGAATTTGGACCTGGAATAGCTAGATTTATAATAATGTTGCTTGATTTATAATGGAGATTTGGAGGCAGATTCAGTATAATTAATATTAATACCCATGTATTGGATTGCTTTTTCATTGTTAATTGAGCACCATCTGTTGACAATGCCAAAGCAATGTCTCTTGAGTCTTGAAATAAATTCATCTGGTTATACTGTATTTTATGTATACCAGAGTTTGCATAGTCTGAATACAATGCAGACCCAACTAGATGCAATGCTTGCTTTAGACATGTATCTTGATATCTCAGGGCCTCTGCAGTCTCCTTGTTACTAAACATAGCCCATATTGTTTCTTTCACTGGAAGTATTGAAACCTGTGCTCTTGGTATTTGTTTTCCAGATGGAGAAGTCCTAAAACGTGATTCATTGCATTTACCATGTTTCTTATGTATGTATGGACATGATTTTAGATCTTTGTATGGGCCAGTATATGCAATGCAACTTTGGGGGCACATATCTTTTTTTGTTGCATAGAAGGAAGTCAAATCTTTTGCAAGGTTGCGCACTCGATACAATGAATATATCTCTTTCTGAGTTGCATACTGAAGAACAGCTGCATGGAGTTTATAGGCTTTCACAGTTCCATTTGATCTACTCCAAGCAAAATAATGCTGCAAACTAAGTTTTTCAATGTCACTTAGAGGCCGTGTTGACAGACTATCCAGAGGGGGGGAAGAACATTGGTAGTTATTTAATAATTCATCATATAAATTTTTGACAGCCTGAGGAACTAGATTGCATGGAATATTTGCTGAATCACCATTGTTTCCACCATTATTTATTAGATTCTCAGAAGAGAGTCCTCCAAAAAGTTCATTATCAATATTTTCTGACTCTGAGTTTGAGTCTTCATCTGATGGCCAGCTTATAATCTCCTCTGTTTCTGTACCCAGATTGCCCTGTAGAAATAGTGTGTTTATAGCTTCAATTTCCTTGTCTTTGTTATTGATGTCAGCAACAGTTTGTTCATATTCACCAACACCTGAAAACGATGTATCCATTTGTTGCAACTGTGCAGGAATATCACCATGTTGAGATGGATCAATATCAATATCTGTGCACCAAACAAAAGCTGAATATTTATAACACATGAACCATATTACTTACCCATAGGAGTCTGCAATTCCATAGTATCTAACTCAGTTGAATTTGAGCAATTCAGACTATTTTGAGTTCTTTTAATACAGCCTTCATAATGCTTTGCAAGTTCATCAAGAGAGTGGCAGTCCACTGAAAGTAGTTGCAACCTATTGTGGAGTTTCTCCTTATCCACTCGGATATGCTTGAGAACTGTTCTGTGGACAATTTTTTTTCCATTTGGATAGCAAGATATGCATGTTGAGCAGTAGCATAATAACAGATCCATGATTACGAACTGAGATACAATATACAGCTCACTACTATTACTCTTATAACAGTGCTGAAGTACACAGTACATGAGGTAAAACAGATCTCTGTCTCAATATTACTCCTTGTGAGAAAGGAGAAACATCTCTAATTAGCGTGGGGTGGACATTTCGCCTCTGCCTGTCCTCAAGGAGTCCTCCAGCTTCTTCTACACAAAAATAAAATGCTGCTGATTGGACAGAATCCCTGTAATCGATTGTGTCAGACGACTTCACATCTAGAGTGATTGTCTTCCCTGTAAGTGCTGTCACAAATATTTGCATTCTACCTTGAAGATGAAGAACACGATGCATCAATGAGGTGCAGACCCCTTCTGAATGTTGTAGTCAGACAGAGAATGATTGACCTCAAGCTACATTTTGGTAATAATAAGACACTGCCGGTCAAGAGGAATGACTTCTGGATCATGGCATGATGGTATCGATTGTATTGAAGAGGTGAGACTCCACCTCAAATTTAATTGTCCATTAAATGGCTTCACAAAGATTTGCATATCACCATGAAGACGAAATACAAGATGAAGGATCCAAAACCCATTTCAAGCACCATAGCCTTTTCATTCTCTTCTCCCACTCTTGAACATCATTGGGGAGTCTATGGTCCCTAAGTTCCTCTAACTCTTTAACTGAAACTTCATAGTGGTTGTGATATGCACGTAAATGAAATCAATTCATGTGCCTAACTCAGCTTCTGTCTCCGCATTAGATCCGGTGAAAAGGGGTACTTGTGTTCTAGTAGTGAAATTGGCTCTATGTCTGCAACTTATTTCACTATAAAATTCACAAGACTCTTTAAGTGCAAGTTGTGGGAAAGGTGGGTGTTCCTTCTTATTGTCTTATGCAAGTTTAAATCGTTTGAAAAGCCTTTGAATCGAAATGCAATAGAATTTTATTGTAGAATTCAAGTAATACACCTTTGTACTACTTTAAACTTTGTAGAAGTGTCTTAACAACCCTTTGCTAGTACAACTTCTTAGAAAACCGAAACAAGAGCAACCCTTTACTCTTATGAAACCACTTTATTGAAATAACTAAGTCCTAGGCCCTCTCTGGAGTCTCAGAACTTCAATTCTTTCCAAAAGATACCCAAAATGCGAACCAAAACAATATATTCTTTGAAACAAATAAGACCTAAACCACTACCCAATACCTATTGTACCTGGGCAAGAAAGGTGCGAATCTGCTTGCCTTTCTACCCTCTATAGTACCTACTTAAATATACAAAGCCCAGAACTATTATTATGATTTTCCCAGACATTGTATACTACATATATCTACCTGAAACACATCCCCTGTCCTTATTTGTGTCTTTATTTAGCTATCATTTGACTATGAGTCACTCCGAGGCATTAGAATCCTCTAGAATGTTCAATTCCCATGGTTTTCAGATGCTACAGTGTCTCATCATTGATCATTTTGGGTAGATCATCATAAAATTGTCATCTTTGATCTAATGTTTTGTTCTTATCCAGGCCTGTGCTTCGGTGAGACCATTCCCTATCATACTAGAATAGAATGTACTAAATTCTAGCTTCCGATCAAGACCAAAATCATCCTGATTGATGATGAATTGACTATTCTACATCACTTTGAAATATTCTTTAATTCATATTTATGTCATTGACTATTTGTTAGACTTCAATCCTGATGCCAAACAAACAACTTAGCGGTATCAAAGTGAAATTAAAACATATACAAGTCATGTGACTGGCAGAAAAGCGCTCCCTTCAATATTTAATATCTTTTCCTACACACCAGGCTAATGGTAGGTTGGACATAGAAGCACTTGTACTATATTTTATGATATGAACTGTTGAATATTAACCCAAATAAAAGGCCAATAAGTACAAGGCTTGCTATTTTGTAGCAGTCCATAGATCTTTATTTATTATCTGGGGTTCATTAATGTGTACAGATTTAAGACTGTAAATGGTAGAAATGTGCAATTTTATGCCTAAATGCACAGGTGGCGTCACACCGGATCTTCCTTCTCCTCTTCAAGGCTCTCCATTAGGGCGCTGACCAGTGATTCTCCAAACTCAGCATATGCATCGAAAATTTGAGTGAAGTCTCTGATAGTCATGACATTTACAACCTTGCTCAGATGTATCCTTAGTCTGATCAAACTCAGCTCACTTGATCCAATAAGTACATTGCCAACCCAGTCCAAGGGTGACTAGCTAGATCCTTGTATACTGTAAGCCCATTCTTTTTAATGATCTGTTCGATATTTAACTTGCATTGACTCAACAGATCATTATCTTCATCATAGGCAGGAGCTGGCTTTCCATCTGCTATCCAATCTCCAAGAAAGAGAAGATACTTTGCAGCTCTTAATGAACAGGGAGGGACTTTGAGGAAGAGAGGAGAATTGAGTAAAGCCGGTCAGTTAGGCTTGGGTCAATGGAAGCTTGGGTCAATGGAAAGATAGCATCTATAGATTGCAATGGTTGTCACATTCCCTTTCTGTTCAGCCCAAAGCAAATACCATATCCATATATGAGCATGCAATGAAGGAGGAAGCATCCTTAGAGCATGTTTGAAGGTACACCATGCATGTGTAAATGAGAGGACAGAAGGACATTTGGGATGGAAAATATAGATAGATAGATCAACTACAGTCAGGGGAGCTATGCAGAACATGAACAAATAAGAGAGGAGTGTTTAAAAGGTTACATACTTTAGGAAGCCACATAAGGACATGCTCAAAGGTAGCAACCAGTGATATTCATTCCTCGCAGCCCAATACAGGATCGAGACCGCCATCCCACTCTTCAAAATATCTTCTTTCCTCCACCACGCCTGTGAACAACAAGCCTTCCTAACACAAAAGACAATCTCAGGTTAAGATATCCTTTTCATAGTTTGAACGAGCCAGTAGTGCACTCTCGTGAGCACCCTACCAAACCCCACCCCCCACAACCTCCTTGCTACTCACAGCTCATATCCACACTCCCAATGCCATGCTGCAGCTCTTGTCAAAAGCAAAATGGAATTCGTCGAGGAAGCAATAACATGCTTTGAGGAACTATGGTTCGAGACAGATGCAGTTGTATCGGTCATCCGTGCAGTTGAGGGAAGTTCCAATTTGACACTGAAGAGGGACAACACAGCTGGCATGTTGAGTGGGAGGAATCAGTAGTCCATCGATATTGAACGTATTACAAACGATAATAAATAACATAGTTTATGAGGGGAGAGGGCATTAAACAATCACACAGAGTTGAGGTGTGCTAGGAGGTGCCCTGGAGAAGGAGATGCTAGTGACAATGCTAGTTATGCAGCAACAATGAGTCTTACTGTGGTGGGTGTTCATGCAGCATGAATGTATGAGGATGGGTAATACGTACCCATGTTTGCGAGGGGAGAGGGTTTGAAATGGCTATGAAAGGTCAAATTGTGTTCGTAGGTGGCTGTGAAGGAGAGATCTAGGTATATTGCATATAGCACCAGAATGCTTGTCAGAGTGTAGCAGTTGTTATCTCGTCACAAATGTATTACAAACTATGATAGCTAACATAGTTTGCGAGAGAAGAGGGCTTGAAACAACCACACAGAGTCGAAGTGTGCTAAGAGGTACCTGGAAGGAGATGCTGGTGATAATGCTGATTGCACAGCGACAAAGAGTCCGATTGCGATGGGTGTTTGTGCAGCACAAACGTATCTGGATGGGTAATACGTACCCATGTTTATGAGGGGAGATAGTTTGAAATGACTATGAAAAATCGAATTTTGTTCAGAAGGTGGCTGTGCAGGAAATATATAGGACCAGGTACATATATTGCTAATAGCTCCAGAACACGTGGTCTGATTGTGATAGTTGTTAGCATATAATGAACACAGTACAAATGACAAAAAATAACCTGGTTTATGAGAGGTGAGGGCTTGAATTGATCACAAGAGTCGAAGTGCATGGGGAGGCAGGCTGGAGAAGGAGGTGCCGGTGATAATGCTAATTGCTCAGCGATGAAGAGTCCGATCGCGATGAGTGTTTGGGCAGCACGAACGTGTTTTGATGGGTAATACATACCCATGTTTACGAGGGGAAAGAACTCGAAATGATGATGACAAACTGAATTGTGTTCAGATGGTGGCTGCGAAGGAGAGATATAGGACTAGGTACATGTATTGCTAATAGCGCCAGAACGCGTGGTTTAATTGCGGTAGTTGTTAGTGTATCTTAAACATATAACTAACGACAATAAATAACCTGGTTTATGAGAGGTGAGGGTTTGAATTGATAACACGAGTCAAAGTACATGAGGAGGCAGGCTGGAGACAGAGGTGCCTGTGATAATGCTAATTGCTCAGCGACGAAGAGTCCGATCGTGATAGGTGTTTGTGCAGCACGAACGTATCTGGATGGGTAATATGTACCCATGTTTACGAGGGGAGAGAACTCGAAATGATGATGAAAAGTCGAATTGTGTTCAGAAGGTGGCTGTGAGGGAGAGATATAGGACCAGGTACATGTATTGCTAATAGCGCCAGAATGTGTAGTCTGATTGTGTTAGTTTTTAGCTTATCATAAACGTATTATGAACTAAAATAGCTAACCTAGTTTACGAGGTGAGTGCTTGAAATGACCACACAAAGTCAGTACTTATCCCTCCCCCACCCTTTCACCTAAACTTCACGTGAAGGGGTGAAATTCACATGAAATTCACATTGAAGTAACATTTTCACATGAAATTCACGTGAATACATGTGAAGTCCACATGAATTTCACCTTTGTCTAGAATGTTCCAAAATCACAAAAATTTGGTGAAATCCAAGTGAAGTTTAGGTGAAAACTAAGTGAAATTTAAATATGAAATTCACATGAAATTCACATAAAATACACATAAAATACACATGAAATATATGTCATTTCCTACAAAAAAAAAAGTATTTGTGGAGGTAAGTTTATACAACATGCATTACTTGCACAAATATGTTAACAGAATAAGATGGGCACAGATCACTTGTGCAAATGTGTTAATAGTACACAACATGCTTCACTGGTCCAAGTGAGTTATCAACAAAATGTATTATAATGGTGTGCAAGAACAAAACATTGTATATTAATATTAAAGTAATTAAGTCTCCCATCCCCTCACTGTACACCCTGCCCTTACTATGTGTCCCCCCCCTTGCTATGCGTCCCTGTCATTATCCATCCCCCACTCACTATGTGTCCCCCCCTCTCGCTATGTGTCCCTGTTGTTATCCATCCCCCACTCACTATGCGTCCCCCCCACTCACTATGCGTCCCCCCCTCTCGCTATGCATCCCCCGCTCGCTATGTGCCCCCCCCTCGCTATGTGTTCCGCTCCCCTCACTATGCCTTTCCCCCCTCACTATGCGTCCCCCACCTCTCGCTATGCATTCCGCTCCCCTCACTATGTGTCCCCCCCTTCACTATGTGTTCCCCCCTTCATTATGCGTTCCCCCCCCCTCACTATGCATTCCCTCCCCCCTCGCTATGCGCTATGCTCGCAACACAGGGGGGGACAAAGATGGTGGCATGGCGTTGTCGTTGTCGTTGCGACGCAGAGGGAAGGAAACTGGGTGGCATCATGTCATTGTTGTTGTCATCGTTGCGACGCAGAGGGAAGGACGGGGACACTGGGTGGCATTGGGGCAGTGGCGTGGCATTGTTGTTGTTGTTGTGACGCGGGGGGAGGGACGGGGATGCTGGGTGGCATCGTGTCGTCGTCATCATCGCGATGCAGAGGGGGGGATGGAAATGGTGGCATGCGTTGTCTCGCTATGCTCTATACACACACACCCTCGCTATGCGCTATACACACACACACCCTCACTATGCGCTATGTGCTATCCAACCCCCCTTGCTATGCTCTATACACCCCCCCTCACTATGCACTATGCACTATCCAACCCCCCTCACTATGTGCTATGCGCTATCCATCCCTCCCTCATGCACTGTCCTCGTCCTTGTAGTGTGTGTTGGCATTGGAGCGGGCGTTGTGGTCGGCTGGGTGGCATGACATCGCTGTATCGAGACGCAGAGGGGAGGACGAGGGCGCTGGATGAGATGAGACACGTGGGGGTGTCGCAACGCCCAGGGAGGACGGGGCGCTGGGAGAGTTGAGACGGGGGACGGTGTCCTCACTGGCTGGGTGCCATGGCATTGTTGTTGTCACAATGCAGAGGTGAGGATGGGGGTGCTGTGAGACGTGGGCGCTGGGTGACGTCGCAGGGACGAGACACGCGGGGACGTAGCTGTCCTCACCGGCTGCGTGGTATGGCGTCGTCATGTCACAACGCAGAGGAGAGGACAGGGGTACTGTGAGGCGTGGGCACTGGGTGACGTCGTGGGGACAGAAGCTGTCCTCACTGGCTGCGTGGCATGGCGTTGTCGTGTTGTAGCGCAGAGGGGAGGACGGAAGCGC
Organism: Cyathus striatus; assembly: GCA_025738555.1. Lineage (NCBI taxonomy): Eukaryota > Fungi > Basidiomycota > Agaricomycetes > Agaricales > Nidulariaceae > Cyathus > Cyathus striatus. The sequence goes on along the minus strand of JAOVFP010000010.1, from coordinate 1,240,307 downwards.
TAGGTGACGTTGCGGGGATGGGGCACATGGGGATAGGGCGCCTTCCTCACCGGCCGGGTAGCATGGCTTCGTTGTGTCGTAGGCAGAGGGGAGGATGGGGGCACTGGATGAAATGGTGGCTGTCATTAGCTTGTCCTCGTCATCCTCGTTCTCGTTTACCCACCTGATATAACCTTCATTGTCTTCATCACCCCTCTCCCTCTCCCTTCACCGTATATTGTCCTCCCACACACACCCCCGCCCTACCTCGTCTGTTGCTCCTTGTCTGCCTTGTGTGCCTTCGACATCACCAGTGGTTGGGAAGCGGGGGTGAGAAAGAAGAGGGAAGAGGAGACAGAAGGGGAGGAAGGGAGGCGAAGGGAGATGGAAGGGAGAGCCCAGGAGAGTGGAGGATGAGTGGTGGTGGATGAGCGGAGGAAGGGTGATGGTGGACGGGCAGACGTGGCAATGTCGGAGGGTGCCATTAACCAAAATGGTCTGACACTGCCATGTATGGCTGCATGCTTGACATATACACTGAGATATCATTCAGAAATAACGCCTTTGTGGTGTAGTGGTATTAACTGCTTTAACGTGTGAATCGTTTGTTTATGTAATAGTATGTGAGCGCGGGTTCGATTCTTCATGGTGCCAAAATGTTTTTTTAATATAAGTAAGTACTGTTACATTTACTAATACGAAAACACGGAATCATGTTTACCTGAATTCCATGTGAATGCCAGGTGAATTTCACCTGGCATTCACATGGAATTCAGGTATTCATGTGTAATTCACATGAATTTCATGTGGGGTTTTTCACATGAATTTCACCTATTCACGTTGTTCCACATGAAATTCATGTGAAGTAATTTGCAGGGGACTCCCCCAAAATCAGAGAAAATCGAGGCCCAAAACTTCAGGTGAATTTCACATGAAATTCATGTAAAATTCACGTGAATAGGTGAAGTTCATGTGAAATTCAGGTGAAAAGGGTGGGGGAGAGTAAAGACCTCCATGAAGTCAAAGTGCTTGAGGAGGTAGGTTGGAGAAGGAGAAGTTGTAGTTCCAGAATGAATGGTCAGATCGTGGTGATATTGGAGAGTCGGGGACATATCTGGATGAGTACTAAATATCCAAGTTTACAAGTGAAGCAAACTTAAACTGACTGCAATGTGTGTACTGGGTGTAGTGGTGTACAGACAATGTACAGAGAACTTGGAACAAGGTAGCCAGTCATTATAGTTTTTAGTGTAGTTTATGCACTGCTTGAAGGTATATATCCACCACAAGCATTAATAGTAGAGAGCTTGAGCTCATGATGCCAGTAGAAGATTGGTGAATGTATTATGCTGAATGAAGCTATTAGCACAATAGATAGGACTAATGTAGCGATGACACGTGCGGAACCCCAGCCTATTTATAATAGTTATCAGTCACCTGCCAAAGAAAATCTAAACGGTATACATTACCTGCACCGCTGCCTTCGGTGATAGCAAAAACGAATAGAATAAGGCCTGCTGTCAGAGAAGAAACACCAGCCCAATCGATACCCCTAGGCGTATCGGACTCGGGTTTTTTGTGAGGAGGTAGAACGAACCACGAGAGGACGGTGATAGGGGAAATGACAATAGCCAAGAAGTAAAACACTGTAAGATTCTGTAAACTTGAAGTGCTAGCGGCTAGTAGTAGTAGTACTAGAACAATCAACTTACACCTTTAGTGTGATAAGATCCAGCTATTTACGTTTGTATTCCAGCAATTGTACTGTACAAACAAATACCTTTATATGTAGCTGATGAGCTGTTTTGGAAACCGTTACTACCCGGTCCAAATGCTTCCATATGGCGCATATGGAGATATTTCCAGTCCCAGTCAACCTGAGCCTCCACAACCTCCATCTTCATCGTTGCTGGCTGTCCCAATGATTGCTTATCAATCTCCCTCTCCCTCTCCATGTGGACTCAATCTTACGACATCGTTACCCAATGGCAACTATGACTTTTCCCAAAGTCCTAGCCAGTCAATCATTGAACCTGGTACTGTCAAATCGCTTCAATTTGAAGGTCTAGTCCACAACCCACACTTCACATTGTTATTGAAGCAACTGGAAATGGTTAGAACTCAGTTGCAAGAATCCACATTCCGGATCAACCAGCTTCACGATGATAAATTCAGGCTGATGGAGGAGAAAAGCGAGCTACAGCAACAAGTTCTGAAGTTACAAACAGGACTTGAGCAACTTCCCACTATCCCAAATCAGTAAGTTCCTAGTATCTTTATATGTTCTATAATCTGACATCAGTGTATATTTAGTATCAGTAACTTTTCTAGAAGCCCATCTGTCATTCCAAGTGACTTTTCAGGAAGCCCATCTGTCATCCCAATTGACTTGCATTATGCACTGCCAGGGACTGTTCCCATCGCTTATGGAGCAAGGACAGCTGAATGTCCCGAACACTATCTGCCTTCCATTCTATGGACATCCTTTGAGTGTAAAACTGCCAAAAAAGCTCTCAAGGGGAAGAAAGGTCGCAAGGACAACAAACCTCAAGATGACAATGACACTGACACTGACACTGACACTGACAATGACACCGACCCAGACCTCCCCACTGTTTCTGAAAAGGACACCTCCAAGGCTTCTAAGAAAGGGTCCAAGATGTACTGAGGAAGCATGGAGTACTTCATTCAAAGACCTGATGGCATGAACATTGATGCCATAACCTGGCATTACATTCTTGAAAGCACAAAGGATGTCGTTCAGAGTGACCTTTGGGAGCTTCTCCTGGATCCAGCAAATGATTTAACAGCAAATCACTTTGAGAAACAACATCCTGTTAAGTGGCAAGTGGCAATCCAAAAGCTGGAGAAGGAACAGCCTCTGCTCATGTACTGTGCTGGTCACTGGAAATGCAAGAGTATGCTTGTGCAAATAATGAAGACGCTACATGAAGGTGAGAGGAAATGCCAGAATCAACTACTGATCCCCAGTAAAAGACAGCGTGCATCGACAACAACAGCAGAGTCTAGCACCTCTAGCAAGTGAAGGAAAGATGGAAGTGGGGATTTTTCATTGGGTTTTGGGGCTTGTGGTCAGGGGGACAGCTTTATTCATATGTCTTTTCAACCTCAGTTTGTTTCGTACTCTCACAGCCTTCAAGAAGAATCACCTACAGGCAGTGCCAGCACATCAGCTGACCCAAGTGCACATCCAGTGACAGCTGCAGCTCCAAACACCTGTAGTGCCGGTGCGCCTGGTTCCCTTCTTGTGGACAACAATTTCAGAGTTGTCATTGACCCACCAAGCCCACTTATAGCTGTGGGAGGCTGTGGTAGTGACGTTCCTCAGGAAAGTGACTTGCCTCTGAGTTCTACAGCCCCAACTCAAGAACCTCATGGAATACCACTCAACAATCTCTCAGCTGCCCTTGAGAAACAGCATTTCACAGCCAACACCATCAGCAGTGTTCCTTCATCACTGCAGGTCAAGCCCTTGGACATATCATTTATACAAGTTGGGCCCTCAATTGATGCCCTTACAGGTACGTGCTTTATATTACACTCACATGCAGTTACTATCATTACTGATTGACAACTTAGCTCTATTCTCTGATGATCTGGACTTCAAGAAATACACCAGTGCACTGGACCTGCTCATTGCATTAGCACAAGCCCCATTGTCTGCTATCTGCAGCCCATCTGCTGATGCCAGTGCAGTCCTCGCTAGGATTGACTTGGCTGATCCCAGTGACCCTGATATTAGTGAAGATGACCTGAACAAAGGCTGGGGACACCACATATTTGTAGGTGGTGGTGTTCACTGGCGCACAGCAGTTAGCATGTGGGCTACTATTGGTAATGATGCATCTTTCACATGCAAACTGTTGGCTGCAATGATAAGGACCTGTTGTATTGCGCACCATATGTGCTTTCATCATGGGGTTGCGGCTAATGCATACCTTAGTGATGATTATCTTGAGCAACTTATTGAACACCTCACAATTTGTCCAAAGTCTGATGTAAGTAGCTTCTCCAGTATTATGATTCTGGCTAGCGTTAATTAATGCTTGTTAAGGAGCAACCAGTTGTGCTGGCAGCTGGACTGCAGGAATCCTCAGCACCCACACCACTAGCCCTGGGCCCCCAGGATACTGATAGGATGATGGCACTCCTATCGGTATGATTGGCCATTCTTCAATTGTTCTTTACATTATCAACACTAACACTGCTATATCCAGACACTTACAGTGAAACAGCTTGAAGACTGGGTTAAAATGCACCATCCAGAACATACTCTAACTGGTCTCAGATCGAAGAAAAAAGGTACCTTTGTATTGTGTTTGTACTGTTTTATCATTTGATTTGCTGATGAATGTGTGATTTCTGTCAAGTCAATTATATTCAAGCATTAATTAATGATATACAATGTCCAAAACCGACAGCTGAAGATGTGAAAAGGATTAAAGAGGAAGTAAGTGGAAAAATTCTTTATTAATTCAAGTCACTCTCTTTACTAACTATGTAATATCTAGCAGGCTAACATTACTGGAAAGAAAGGTACTGGGAAGGCAAATACTTCATAAATGTATCTATATCTAGTTAGATGTATTGTTCTTCATGTCAACTAGATGTCAATTAAATGTTGATTGAGTGTCTACAGCATGTCCAGGTGATTTAATATCATGAGCTATAGATGTCGAAGAATGGTATTCTGCATGTCAGGTACATGCTATCTAGATGTTAACCACATGTTAACTACATGACAGATATGCCTTTTAAATATTGAGTACATGCTCTGTTCATGTCCTGTACATGTTTAAGAGATGCATTTTATGTAAGAGCTAAAGTGATCTGCATGATAAATAGTTGCCACTCAAATGCTTCTCAAATGCATGGTGCATGACTCAAAAAAGTGCCTCTGCTCATGCACTACACATGTATGCCTTCTACATGTTATAGGCATGATTTTGCATGACTTTCTGGATGCTAGCCACATGTCGACAATATCTTCTTTAAATGTGGACTACATGTTCTATTCATGTCCTGTATATGTCTAAGAGATGTCTTTTACATGAAAAATTAGAGTCATTTGGATGATAATTAGCTGTTGCTTGGATGCTTCTTAAATACATGCTACATGACTCAAAAAAGTGCCTCCGCTCATTCACAGCACATGCATGCCCACTACATGTCACAGCCATGGCTTTGCATAACTTTTCATATTTACTGAGTGTCACACAGGGCCGTGAACTTGAATGGAACCCGGATTTGTCATGCATTACAACCAAGTCTGAACAGAGGTACAAGAAACTAGGTCAAATTTTGTGAGTGCTCACTTTGCTCACAAGCCTAAATTTGAACAGATTTGGGTTTTGTCACACATCACACAGGTCATTGAACACAAGGTCCAACTGAACATGGCCGTCATGCAAAAATCTCATGAACAGTTGATTGTAATGGTACAGTATATCCATTCTGGATGTGTTGATACTAGCTGTGTCCCTGGAGTGTAATATGACAGTTACCCTTTTTACAGTATCTCCAAGAATGCAAAAATCATCTTGTTCATAATAGATGAAGTGGGTGAACATTATAGGAAAGAGTAAAACATTTACAGAAGCCCCTCAGGCTCAGTTGCCAAACACTCCACACCCTCAGCATGCCAGTGAAATGTGACTTTGACTCTCGCTTGGCCTGGGGAGCATCCTTGTTCTTCAAATGATTTTTAATATGTACCACCTATAATGCATAATGGTTCACATATACTTAGAGTGATTTTTTATTGATATTTTAAATCTAGATAGTGGACATAGTAGACACTTATGTGTAGATGTACTACAGCCCTTTAGCACACTTAGAGATCTCTCATTTTTGAATTGCAAGATGTACATGTGAGACTTGCACTCCGAAGGCCAAAGGTGTTCATTTCAAATCTACAAGTGTCTTTTTTGTAATAGATTCTTCAGATCTGGTCAGCCGTATCTCAAATATGATAATATATTGTATTGTATGTAGCCACTGCTCAGGCTCAGTAGATTTAGAAGCATGGCTCATTCTAAGGGATAGTTGAAATTTTCTGTGGGGGATATTATAGTGGAAGTACATTTGTTTTTCTAAAAGTTGAGAATGTATTGAAATTTGTTATTGTTTAACCAATGATATTAAATGTAAGAGGAGAAGATGTGCTATAGTCACCATAGCTCAGTCAAAGATACACTAAGTAATAAGTGTGCATAGTCCCTTTAAAAATATCTTTTTTATTTTTCACATGGATTAATGGTTATGCAGACGACATGGATTTAGTTGATTATCTTAACTAAGACTCTTTATATGTTATTTTGGTGAAGCATAGTACAATTAGCATAGACAAAAAGAATTAATACTGTGAAAGTCATTCTAGCTCAGTTGGAGATTTCTTTCATGATATATAAAGTTTCCAAGTTGCACTTTTTATATGTTCAGGTAGAAGAATGTAGTGTTCTTATTATTTATCTGTGCTCAAGTTTTCAATGCCATATAACAATGGATATTACAAGGTTGGTATCACATTATAGCCAGGCAGTCTTTTAGCTCAGCCATAAAATTCTTATGTTATGTAAGAAGTATGGTCTCTGGAGTTTACAACTCCTGTGATGACAGCGGATAAGGGTGTGTTACTTTTTTGTTATGCAGTGGTTAACTGATCTGCTTTGGTGTTATTTTTGAAAGTTAGGTTAGAATGATGGACATTACACATAACACGGCAGAACAATATGTTAGCCCATGTAACTCAGCTGCTCAATTTGAACCACCTTTGTACCAAGTAGCAATTGTGAGTTCGACCCTCATCGTAGAAGCTCATAATGTGCTGTGGCTTTCATGGGTATTGCTCTCCCTTAACACTCTTTTTCATTTTTACTTGAGATTTAAGTTGAAGTGGATGTGGATGATATATGTCAAATAGAACTATGTATGGTCAAATAAAATCTCGGTATGAGACCAGTGGACCATGGGAACTTGAGAAGACTGCAGCTGAGCGGCTGTGCATCTTATGTGGTATGCTATGCTGACTAAGGAATACTTACACCACATGTAACATGTAATGTATGTCGCTTTGCGATGCACATTAAAGGGCAAGCTTGACGAATCCTAGCTTTTAGTTATATTTTAAATGCCACTATTTCAGCTTGAACCCCATTTAAACAGAATTTAATCAGAATAATAATTATGTACTTTGTATCAATAGTCTTGTCTTCAATATTCTATTAATTTGTGCTTCATTTTTATATACTAAATAGTAGTCCAACTTTTGTCCTGATGTCCTAATTTTATTTTAATAGCTTGTGCATTATTTATTTATTCTACCTTCACTCTAAATGCCCTTGCTTCATTCTAATACATAATCCTTGTCTCAAATTTTTCTACTATGGTTAAATGCATGGGTGCACTGGTTGCCTAGTACCAATTATCCAATAGTATTTGAAGGTGATATAAAAGTACGAACTTAGTAAAAAGTACCCATTGTTGAATCTAAAGTTTGAGCAGAGATGTATTTATGATGGAAATGTGTGTATTCGATGCACCATCGCAATGCTGACTAATGGACTGTATTGGCCCAGTGCCCACCAACACAAAGCGGACAAACCCGAGCGTTTACGGAAACTTCCGAAAGTGGAGGAGAAATCCGAGCGCGGCTGGCAAATCTGACGAGCGTTTCGGACAAATCCGAGAATGGCGGAAGAATCCGAGTGTGGCGGCAAAATCCGGTCGTTGATGCACAGCCACTATGCATTTTCGCTCGCCAACGCAGACAAATAGGGGGAGCAAGCTCCCCCAATAAATAAGTTGAAACAACCCGTGTTCACCGCGCTCAGTCTTCGACATCATGAGCGACGAACCTTCCCAGCTCCCCCCACAACTGCTGCAGTCTCAAACTTCCGCTAAGCGGCCCAAGCCCCAATGCACACGCGATGAAGAGCTCCTGCATATGTAATATCTCCCAGGCTCCCACTTCTAGACCACTTGTGACTTCACTGCCTCTACTTGCTTCGACCCAACCTGAACCACAGGAGAGAACCGGAATTGCCCTCTGGAATAGTTTCCATCTACGTGAAATCTCAGCTGAGTCACGTGTGCGTTGATTTCTCTATGTCGTAGTGCCACAAGGGATCAAAAAGTGAAGAGGAGTGGTTCAAGGGAAGACTGAACAAGAGGGTTTATAGGTTCGTATCTGTGTTTCTATCTTTTTTCGCCGCCTTTGGTATTCGCCCTCTCATATTTATCACCTTTTTGGTTATTCTCCCCATAACTGCTCATCGCTCTTCCCCTTCCCCTTCCCTTTAATCACCTTATCTCGCTCTTCTGCACACTCTTCTCCCCTCAACCTTCAGTTATCATTAAACTTCATTCAGTCCCACCTTATCTTTCTTTCAGTCTCACTGACCATTCCTCTTCATTCTCTAGTATATTCACAATCCTACATTTGCGCCCACCCAAATACCTCCCTCACCACCTCCCAAATATTCCTACTTAGCACACCTAATATACACCATTACACGCATGTGTCTGCTCCTTTGCAGAGTGGCTCGAACCGCAGAGGCTGAGGGCATGTTAAAGTAGGGTTGTTGAGGGTACATTTGGAAGCTCAAGCTCGGGATCAGCTTGGTCGTTTCGGTGCTATGCCGGGGGGCATCCCTGGGCAACGACTTCATCTCTCCGCACGCACCGACGAAAGTGGACTCGGACCCATTGCCAGGGTGCTCTCAGGGTTTCAGCGAACGCTATGCGAGTGTGGCCCTGGCTCTATTTTGTTTTCTGCTGCTGCCAGGTGGTGTACGTAAGACTCTAAGGTCATATTTGTGAAACTATGAATAGGTACGAGTGTTATTGATATGCTTTACTTTAATTTAATGGTCTGCAATATGATATAGGTATCCACTATCTGCATCTATGACTCCTATTTGTCTGGGTAGTGTCAGTAGACTTGGAACGTTGCCATGTTATTAATTGAAGACCTCTATTACATGCCTTCGAACTCCTCTAGCTCAGTTGGACAACTTGCCCCCCTAAAGGCTCTATGTGCTCGGATGAGTTCAATATCTTCGCACAAATCATTTTCCTCGAAACTACTTTGCTCATTGTGCTATAGTTTATAAACCTGTGGGTTTTCCGGGCCTATCCATATTGGAATGTAGACATCGCGATATAGCCCTTCTGGCTCAGCTGAATGCATTGCGGGTGCTTATGCCTGGGGATGTGGCTTGGACACAGGCTGCAGCCCGGGGGCTCTTACGGCCTAATTCCCGATGCTTGTTTTTTGGGGCGTGTTTTGTCGGGATTGTTGGTAATATTGTGAATTGCAGGCAAGAGTGGCATGTACACTGACGGACCTCAAGCTCAGTTGAAAACCCCGTGGGTCATGTCGTGGATTAGCTGGCGACTGCAATTTTTTAAATTTGTGTTCATCTTTGAACAAGTTCATATTAAATTTTCAGATTCAGATGGTGGGCGTTATGCGCTTTGGTGGTGGGTGTACTATGGCCTTCTGGTCCAGTTTGAGGCCTCATGTACGATAGTATGTGGTACTTGCAGTGGCCCACATGGCACTTGAAATGCGTGAATTATGTCCTATTTTTCTTCTAAAGCGTGAGTATGTAGCGTGTTTTGTGAGAATCATCTATGAAGTATTTCATTGATGCATGAATGCATAATACTTCATGAAACGAATGTATCGGTGGAATTTGACGGTCAAGATGGTGCACTATATTAAACCCCAGTGTCGCCCGTTAGTTCAGTTGGAACAAACCAGTGCCGGTTTTGCATACACTGACGCCATAGGGCGTAATACCTGAGTTCTTTCTTTTTACTGTGATAGCCATATCGTCTGCAAGATCCAGTGGGTTAGAATGAGAGGAACTTCTTCATTTTATCGTACCTGAGTTGCAGATTCGAAATCAATTATGTGACGAGTGTCATATATTGGCATCGTTTATAATAGCTATTAACAATAGCTTGTACAACTCGGTCAGGGAGTGGTTACTTCGATTGTATCAACCGTAGAAGCCGTGCCTGTTCAATCCCTGGCAACGAGTCATGAACAAATTGTTCTTATTTTTTTGTATGTTAAGTAATACGTATTCTTCACAGTAGAAAAACTTTACAAGTTGACAGACTAAGCATTTACCTCGTGTCCCTTACCGACATAACTGTCATACGTACACTTTGAGAATGGCAGGTTATGCTTAACCCCAACTTTCTCTCATATGCGACCTCACTAAAATCTGGAGTTTTATTTCCTTTACATCACATGTTCAAGTAACTGTAATAAATGTTGAATCTTGTCCCGTAATATATTCAATGTAACAAAAAGCTACATATGCTCTCAACGCTGAAAACCATTATTTCCCCTATAAGAGCTTCCAGCACCTGCGATATTCATTACATTCCGGATCTTCACATCTTTTCCGTTTGCGCCTTCGAACATTGACGCTGTCATGCTGCTAGCGGTTTCATTGTTGGTGGCCATAATACCTTCGTAGAGCTTAGCCGCATCCTCAGGTGAGAGATCGAGGCCAGAGAAATCTATTATGCCATTGCTCATATTGTCGAACTGTAAGTTCTCCACATTCGCCCCTTTGAACATGGTCGCTTGGTATTGGGTGGGAGGTAAACTGTTCATACGCGATCCGTTGAAGTTCATGGACTCCTCACTTCTAGTGGGAGGTATGTTCCTTTGAGGCATTGATTCTACAGAAAAAACGTATAAACACAAAGTGTACAGTAAGGATTATGAATGGACTTACGGTTTGTTGGAGATAAATGAGAATGAGAAGAAGATCCGGGTACATTTGTCACAGAATTTCGTTCTGGAGAGCAGGTGGTAAGTATTAATACGGAGAGTAGTATAGGAAAGAAAATGTGAATGGTATTTACCACCTGATACAATAGAAAAATGCCCTCCGGCGGCATTCTGAAACCTTCCATTACCCTGTATGTCTCCGCTGAAACCCTCGAATGCACTAACGTGGACGTTACTCCCGTAACGTATCCTAGTATCTTCCAAGCTTCTTTGGAGGGCGTCAAGCTTTGCAGGATCGAAGGGACCAGATATGTCTATAATGGCTCCTGAAGCGTTATCGTAGCGTCCACCGTTAATATTTACGCTATTTGCATTTTTGAACATGTGGGCTTGAGGTTGCTGGGGCTGAGGAGGTGTACGCTTCATGGTGTGGATGCAAGACGATGGTGGTAGAGATGAGGGGAGAACTTGAAGGTAATATATCAATCCAAGTGCTGTTAACGTTGGTCTGTTTGTAAGTAGAGCTAGTAACACCGCTTTGGACTTTGTTCAGTGCTGTGAACTTAGCCATGGAGTTAAACGCCGTTACCAAATTGCTGTTACCATGACATTACTCCATAAGTAACAAGTACATTATTCTACATAGACAACTATTTTTATCTTTGCGTGAGGAAAACAAGCCACAGCACTGTGAATGACTGGCTGGCACTGGGAATGCACTGCTAACTTCCAACTACCTTCTATGTAAGTACTTACTCGTGAGCGCGAGGAACATCAAAATTACGTAAGCATTCTCACAGTCTCGGGCCAGCGGGGCATCCAATCCTTCTTGGTGCTTTACTACGACATGCTCTCAACGATCCGTGCTATACAGGAGAAGAAACAATTCCACATTTACCACGTCTACTTCAACATTACGACTCCGTTACAAACCTTAACTTGAGCACCTCGTTTCCCACATCCATAACAATCCCTGGACCAAATTCGATAACCACCGTCTGTGACGAAAACTCGAGCTCAACGTTCAAACGTTCAAAACTCGGCATGCGGAAGGGTTAAAGAGCAGGGATGAGTTGTATGTCCTTCTCTCATTCTGAAGGATATGTGCAGATTATCTTTAAGTTGTGCGTAGTGTTATATCAGAAAGCAGACAACGAGAAGGATCCAGGAGTATCTTTCTCCCGTTGTGCTACTCAGCGAGTAGATAGGGTGCTTGAGGACGAAAGGGAGAGCGAGCTGTTTTGGATTTTGGACTCAGATGGGGTTGGGTGTGATGCTTGTTCGTTCGTACGCCTCATCTGCGTACTTTCTCCCTTAGAATCCTTTATCTTACTACATTCCTCTTCACTCTTCTCTTCCCATAAGTCGTTCCTTCCTCACTTCGACATTCCTTCCCCTTCTCCGTTTTATTTCGCCCCTTCTCCGTCTTCTGCCATCGCCTCACTCTTCCCAACCATCAACCCCCCTTAAAGTTGCTTTTGCTTCTCCTTTCATTCTATTTGACGTTCCATCTTTCACCGTTTACTCTCCTTTTTCAATTCCTTGGCCCGTTCTTCTACTCCACCCTTGCTAACTGCGCTCTCTCCTATAGGATATATAAAGTCTACCCCTGGTGTCCGCACACTTCTAAGCCACCTCCCTCGCTCGCTTGTGCCTATGACACGCTAGGTAAACGCGGTGGAAAGTGCGTAGTTTTGCAGGTTCTACATTGCCATCTCGTAGTGCAATAACAGGGATTGTGGAACGTTAAAATTGACTGGATCAAGTGTACAGTGATATGGACTGTCTGGACAGAGTTGCGAGTCACTCCAGTGGCACCCTCTCAAGACTGACGTTAATACGGACTAGGCAATCATTCGTCTCTTGCGCATTTGAGAGAATGACAAACCCCTTCGTCACCGATTGTCCTTCCGCTAATAGTGTCAATTACAATCGAATCGATGGTAAGATCTGGTGGCGGGAATGGTGCTTTTCCAAGGGTTTCTAGTGCTGCGCGATTTAACCGGACTCTGAGAGTGAACTTAAGTGATGATCTGTCCGTATGATTTCTTTCATAGTTTATAATTCGAAGGACATGTATGCGTTGTTTACGTTTGACAATACAGTTGCATCTAATCTTTAAGTTTGCTAGCGTCCGCCAGATTTGCAAAAGTTCGAGTCGTCGCTATGGAAGTTGGATAAAGGTTGCACTAAGTAAATGGCTGCCGGAGTACTACGAGAAGTGGACCCCTCTGGTTGAGTTGTACGAGCTACTGATACGAAGTGCCGGTCTGAGTTCGAGTCTTCAACCAACACTTACTGCGGATGTCCTAAGTCCATTAATCGTTTTTCCTGCTGATCATGAAGTCCTTTCCAGGGTGTAGCTACGTATGGTATTAGCATGAAATTTCACATTCAATTGGTGGATATTACACCGTGATGTATGAATTGTATCAGAGCCCTTCTGGCGCAGTCGGAGATACCATTAATGTGAGTTTTACACTAGTACTGGTGGGGTATCATAGTCCTGAGGGTAACTTCTTTTATTTTTATAATCTCAGCAAAAATTCGCTGTATTTTATGAAAGTTATAGATCAAAATGGTAGATGTTACGTACAAGGATGGGAAATGTTTGTAAGTCCCTCAATCTCAGTTGAAACCACCCATTCTTATACTAAGCGCTTGGTAATGAATCCGAGTGGGTTAGGTGCTTACGCGGGCTGAGGGAATATAAAGTGGAATTGTATTTTGTACTTCGCATGTGTCATGCTTCACCAGCTCCACTGACGAAATATTGATATTTCAGATCTGTATAGCGGATATTACACACTGCAGTGGTTAGTGAACAATGCCCTTATGGCGCAGCCAGTAGACCCGCAGTTAAGGAAAGAGTAGTGGGTACTGTGGACTGTCCTGGTCAATATTTCTTCTGAAATTTCTTTACAAGGTTGAAATTTGAATTTGTCGTACTGTATCCACTCTGGCTCAGTCGAAGAACCACACGCACGTTTAAAGTAGTAGGTGTGAATTCGAAATCCGCTGTGGGGTATGATATGTATGCTGCTTATACATATACTCTGTAACTGTTTTGTTTTCAGGAACGAACGTAAGCTTAAAGTTAAATAAGAAACACCACACTAAGAGAATTAGATATATCATAGCTCATCTAGCTCACATAAAAAACCATGACATATGTCAGTTGGAAGAGCGGGGGTATGATATAACTTTGTCTTATCTCTTTTTATCGCGTCCTGAGAGAGTCGATACTTTCTCCAGGATGCAGGATATCACTATCATCTCTATCTTTTGTTTTCCTCATGTTATATACTAATACAGGTAATAAACCTACTGTAACCTCCTAGCTCAGATGACAACATCATCCTATGGCTTTGTAGGCATGTGTTTGGTGCTCACCCACTCCGGGAAGTGTTGAAGTTGAAGGTGACCGTTGCATTTTAATTATTCAAGGAGTCAAGCGATGGATACTACAAGCTCGAATGTATGGAAAGTCTAACGACCACGCTCAAACGCATCAATTAAAATTGAGCTCCGGTGTTCGGCATCACGGCTTCTCGGTTATATATTACGATTTCGGTTTCACCTTTTCAGTTTCGCTTAGTGTACTTAGGGTCACTTAAGCGAGATCTAAAGTCTGAGTGTGATTTATATTACTAGCCGAAGCGTGGTCGTCCGGTAAGGAACTTTGAGCGCTTGGTGTGTTAAAATGAAATAAGAAATATACCTAACGAGCTCCAATATAATTACTCATGCACCAGATGAACCGAGGATGTAAGTAATACTGTACAGTGCTCACATTGCTCACAAATGTCCTTCAACTTATATCATATTACTATAATTTACATCGATAAGAGCACTTGACGGCACCAAGGTATTGTAGAATTACAGTCTCCAGGTATTATCAATAGATTAAGAGATTTGAGAGACGAGAGCTATTGAGAGTAAGGTTGTGCAACAGTCAAGGGGGCATCGATTGGAAGTCGGGCTGATGTAGGGATCGAACTCGGGACCTGTTGATTGTAAGCGAGCTATATATATCATACGGTATTATTAGTACTGCTGTATTTATAGATTTCTGAATGCGAGGGTATATTCATGCGCCGACTGGATACATTCTTACAGGGTTTTTAAAAACAATATAATGTGATGATCACATGAAAAGATGACGAGACACTGTAAAATATATATCATTTGTTGTTGCCGTCACACCGCTACACACATCTCCCTGGCATCTCCAATAATACATCATCTCAAAAAATCATATAATTGATACTACTGCAATTGAAAAATAAGCGAACAAATATGCAGCCATACATCTACCAATTACAATTAATCATGTAGCTGCCTCATCTTCAAATGAAAGAGGAGGTATGAGTGTCCTGACAAGATCACTAAGTGAAAACCATTTGCAGTACTTATTGCAAACATGCTCAGATGGAAACTCGTCAAAAGCTTCACCAATATTTCCGTCTCCAAATAGTGAAATTCCGTCCTCGAGAGTTCTAGACCCACAAATTATCACAGTCAGATAAAGTGTACAACATAAGTATTAATACATACGGTGAAGTCATAATCTGTGGATCACATAGTAAACTGGAATTTCCTGAAAGTTGGATGTATGTTAGAATATACTTTAAGTCATAATAAGAAAAGACTACCTTGAAAATCAGATATGTACACCAGGGCTCCAGTTTTTTCATACTGTATGTGCTGAGTAAATGAAAGAAACTCTGCAATTTGATAGAGAGGCTCGTCTTCATCGAGAAGAGGAACTGCCGATCCATTATTTATAAATTTAATGAATTCTCCGTCGCTCTTGTCTATAAACTCTTCAAGGAGGTAAGCCTTACGTGCTGTCCCAGCTTTTACTCCAGCTTTAACAGCTACCGATTCCTGAGCAATACCTAAACCCGCATTAATGAAACGAATTTTCGGAATATTGAATGGTGGGTTCCCCTTGGTGGAAATAATTTGCGCAATGAAAGCATAGGAATGGGATAATAATGATGTCGCCCAGTAGACAACATTTGCTTCAACAAGAGTTTTATCAAGCTCTGTATCATAAGCAAAGCGTCCATATGCAATTTTATGAGGTACAGAGCTGCCGCTAGCTTTCTTCCTTCCCTTTGACTGTTCTGGAAAATACACACGCTTCACAGCAACTGGCTGGTTTACTTTAGTCCCCAACCCAATTTCCAACAATGGAGTAACGGTTAATAAACCATGGTGTGCTGTCTTACATGCTCCTACTCCAAGAAGCTCACGGTGATTGATCGTTACTGTGGCATGAAATGGCGTGGTTGGAGTGAATGATGTTGAGCCAGTGTCAGAGAGTAGTTCTGATAATTCAATACTAGGAATCACATAGAATTGAATTTGTTCGACAACCAGATTAACTTCCCATATTATTTAGAAATAAAATTGAATAAAGTAAGATACAGATACATACCTGAACTTAGCGGTATATTGGATAACAACCCCCTGTCTTCAAAGCATCACGGATCTTTGCTCGATCAGGGGATACATATAGTGCTATTCGTTTCTTCGACGGAATTGATGTCGGTGATAGATCAGCAGAGCTCTGAGTATTCTAAACAAATGAAATTAGTTCAGATACTCAATAGCACATCCATTGAATCTTACTGTTCGAGATCTTTTTTTCACAGAATCATCCTTCTTCTTTGGTGTTACTATACCTGAACCTGTCTTTGGACTTGTAATTTCAGTATACTGAGATCGACTTCTTTCAGCTTCATTATCCAATGAAACAGGTATAACAAAATTAGCTGTTGCCCTGGGCTCGTCCTGCATAAGTTATTAGTTAATCTTTAAGAATTATATCAGACAATAGTTTACCTGCACATCAACAGTGTCAATATACTCCATACAATCCTCCCAGAGTGTAGCAGAGATTACGAGTACAAGTATAAATGGCTTTGCTGGTTTTTTAAAGGTACCTTTAGTGTCCTTTCCCTTTCCCTTTCCCATTGTGAAACAACGCTCATAAAAATATGGTTGATCCTGGTTTTCACGTGAAAGATCTGTCCAGGTTGAAAGTTCACGAATAGTGAGAGATTCACGATGAAAATTGAATCCGTGTGTTTTGTCTTTGAGCCTCCATAACATAGTCTTTTCAACGAGTACCTGTAGTTCTGCAGGTGTAGCTGTTGCCGGTACATTTTGACATCCTTCCTGAAGATTCTGTTTAAATATAATTAGATTGAGTACAATACTAGTCAAATTACGCACGAAGACCAGCTCTGGCTTTGTTTTTGTAGGAACTTCACGTACAACCTGAATAACGATACCAATTGTTTCACTTTGACGGCTTTGATAGCTCAATTGGCGCATCCTATCACGCTCTTTGTTGTACAGTGGATGCATTCCTGAATATCCAGTTGCTGACATACGTTGACTAGATGATCCATAGTTATTGTCACTTGACAACCAGGCTGAGGGAATTGCTACTGGTGGGAATTGACTGTTTGCAGGTACATGCGGCATACTATACCATGGTTGTATAGATGATGATGAACTGAACGAATTTGGTAATGCTGTAACTCTCCGTGCAAGAAATTCTGCATCTATATCGAAATTCATTCATTAGATTATTAATGTAGATAAAATTAGTCAACAATACCTTTCCGTTGAGCTTGATTTACAGAAGCTCTAATGGACTCAAGGTCAATAGAAGCTACATCATTTGGAGCACTTCGTTGACAAGCAAGAGCAGGACCTAATTATTGATAAGTACTATTACCTCTGTAGATGTAAAATATAACTTACTAATTATAGAGTCAGGCTGTGATGATTGTTTGGAGCGGTTATACTTCTGAGCAATATCTGGTCCTAATATAAATATCAGAAGTGAAAAATTGAGAATGACATATTAGAACTTAAAGACTTACTTAGAGTTGTCCCGGACTTCTTAGCATAATGATCGAAACAATTATCGCAGACCCATTTACCTTTAGAATCGCTTTTCAGATAGTGTTTGGAATCCCCAGATTGGAGCATTGTGGAACAACCCTGTCGACCACAAGGAATTGCCTTGTTCGCATGAGCATCTTCTGTGAAAACAGCAATAGCTTCAACTTGATCGTGGTTCATGATGAAACTTGTGTAAAGCGTTGATAACAAAGATGATTGTAAGAAGCTGATTCAAGAAGGAGAGGATGTGCGATGAAAGTCTGCAACTATCTAGCTCTCTGGTTATATATTAATTCAGTATAAACAACTTTGCATAGAAAAAACGGTCTGACACTTGAACTTGAACACATATGCAAAGATTCAGATATTCACGGAGTTGCGAGAATGCATGAGGCGATCAAATGGAGACTCATGGCCGTGTATGAATCATGTGTGATGACTGTTGGATGTAATGTTGTCTGAAATTTAAAACTTGAAGCACAGCAAAGCTGTCCAATTTGTGCATTGACATCAGGTATATTTCGTAAAATTAGTGTATTTTTGCCATGATGTTTGTATGTTAGTCATCGCTTATCTGCGCAGTAATCATGCTGCAGTTTCACATAGCAATTATTTACTCACCGGAAACATAAGCATGTTTTAAAGGAGACATCATTCATCAATCGAAAGTACATGAGGATTATTACTGTACCATGAAGCGAGTGTCTAGACTATCTTTAGCTTAATTAGTAGCCGCACTGCAGTTTCATAAATGCTCTTGTTCACTAACCAGCAATACAAGAACATTAAAGTTACTGAATTTAAACTGACATATCAGCGTTGAATTAACACATGTACAAGTCATGTGTTGATTGAACATACATATAGGCATTTTGATACTAAGAAATTAAAAGTTTGTAATGAGATGGATTGAAAGAATGTCAAATTTACGGGTTGAATTCATAATAATACTTCCTGAAACACACATGAGGTTACATAACGTGTTAAATGCTGTACTACTGCACTTGTACCATGCTTTGAGACTGATAACGTGTAATATTTTAAATTGTCTATATATACCCTTTACACACCAGCAATAATCCCCATCTCACTTATATTACCATTACTATTATTTGTATCGCTGTCTCTCATCAATACTTCAATGGCAAGAACTGGACGCAAAAATCAGCATTTGCCGAATCGTAAGTAATAATGCTACATGATATGTGGATATACCATACTTACAGTACCATAGCACCTGTTGAACATGTAGCACCACATATACTCAGGTATTGGAAAATGCGTTTATCAGATAAGACTATACTAGGATACCTCAAGACACAGCATATGGATCTTACACAATACGGCTTAGGGTAAGCTTTCTCATCTAATATGATTTCATTTCTAATTAATATTATAGACTAACGAATTTCAAAAAGTTACGTGAGAGTATGGGCTTGTACCGAACTCGGAAACAGGGCCATGATGTTGAGAGCATTCGTCCGGCTATGACACGCCTTCGCCTTCAGTACCCAAATGCGGGTACTCGAGAAATGGCAAGCCTATTGTTTCACGAAGAGAATATGGCAGTTTCAAGGTATGAAACAAGTATTAAAAACGAATATATTGATTTTCACTAATTAAAATACATATAGAAGAGTACTGACTTCGTACTTTGGATTGTATGAAGCAGATCTAGTTAAACAGCGCCGTGCTAATCGATTACGCCGAAAAAAATGGTGGGCTGCTGGGGTCAATGACATAGTTGCTGTGGATCAGCACGATAAATGGAAGTATAAATTTGGTCTGGGGCTACATACAGGTGTCGAGCCATTTTCAGGAGTTATTCAATGGTTGAAAGTGTGGCATACAAATAGTAATCCTAAGCTAATCTTGAGCTACTATCTTGATTCTGTTTCACAGTTAGGTGGTATGAATATTCATATGTTATGTTGAAGACATATGTACTGATCTTCCTAATTGTGATTTAGCTATGCCACTTGTTACTCAGAGTGACCCAGGCTCGGAAAATTTCGGATTGGCAAACGGGCATACATTCCTTCGTCACTGGCATGACCCATCTCTTACAGGAACGCTTCAACACCGCTGGATGCGGCAGAAAAAAAATATAAAACCCGAAATTACTTGGTCACAACTCCGGCGACGTTTTACCCCTGGATTCGAAGATATTCTTGACCATGGTGTCGAAGAAGATTGGTATCATCCTGATAATACAGTTGAAGCGTAAGTTACTTTTAATTAATATTATATCATACCTAAATATTACATTTAGAATGGTTTTCAGATGGGTGTTCATCCCATGGTTACAGGGGGAGTTAGATGGATACAAGGATCGCGTTAACAATACTGCAAAGCGTGCTGACCGCAACAAAATTCTTCCACATGGAGTTCCCAATGATATATACTATAATGCCACGGAGTATGGTGTCTTAGACTTTAAGGTACGTTGATTGAGAATTCGTATCATTATATATTTCTAAGTGTGTACTAGATATCAGTTAAACCAGAAGCTATACAAGAAGCACGCACCCTCTTTTGCCCGGCCAATGATCCTGTGTTCGATCTAGTTCCAAAGTCCTTTTCAGATATAGCACGTGAAATCCATGCTCGACATAATTCTCCAGTTATCACAAGGAGTAATGTCTGGGATGTATACCTATTTATTCTCACAACACTTCAATCTCTCGATAATATTCCCCACACGATTCAGGAGGTCTGGACAGAGGTTATTCACACCTCCAGACGTGAAATTCATGATGTAGTTGAATTGCAGCCAGATCTCGTTGAGTTAGAGGGGGGCATTGAAAATGCTGAGGAAGATGGCTCCTATTACATGGGAGGTGTTAACAACGGACAAGGCTTGGGTGAGTCACTGTTTAAACCTTTAATATTACTTTATTTTGACTCTAAATAATAAGATAATTCGCACTCTATCCAACTTGATGCAATGATGAATGCCGATGATCCACTTATTGAGGGTGAAGATGAAGTTCCAGATTTTGAAGTATATTTTACTTCAGATGAAGATGAAAGTGATGAAGATCGTGACTGGTAATACTTGCCTGTTTATTCTACAGTATGGTTGTGATTTTGGGGTATCAGACGGTCTTAAATATACATCATGGTCTGAGAACATGTAATATTGGAGAGGCCCAGGAAGCATGTGTAGCGGCACAATCGCAACTTTAAATTGTATGCACTGTACAGTGTCCCAGAATGGCAATCATAATGTGTCATTTTATCAAGTCATCGTTACATTCTATAGCTAAACAATACCCTGTAAGAGTGTATCCGGTCTGCGCATGAATATACCTTGTATTCAGAAATCTATAAATACAACAGTACTAATAATACCATATGATATATATAGCTCGCTTACAGTCAACAGGTCCCGAGTTCGATCCCAACCTCAGCCCGACTTCTAATCGAGCGTTGTATAGTATTGCTCACATCCTTGGTTCATCTGGTGCGCGAGTAATTATATTGCAGCTCATTAGGTATATCTCTTATTTCATTTTAACACACCAAGCGCTCAAAGTTCCTTACCGGACGACCACGCTTCGGCTAGTAATATAAATCACACTCAGACTTTAGATCTCGCTTAAGTGACCCTAAGTACACTAAGCGAAACTGAAAAAGTGAAACCGAAATCGTAATATATAACCGAGAAGCCGTGATGCCGAACACCGGAGCTCAATTTTAATTGATGCGTTTGAGCGTGGTCGTTAGACTTTCCATACGAATGATAGTAGTACCGAACCATGTTAGCTCAGTTGGCTATCTCTGAGATCTGAGCTGTGCCGAATTGCAAGTCGGTACCTCTAATTGGGTTTGATGCTTGTAATGATCACGACTCGCAATCGCTTCATTGTGCCTCTCTCTTTGTTATTTTAAATTTACTATTATACTTAATACTTAGTACAGTCGAAATCCTCTTAACCCATACCCCTCCGGAGGTTGCTTGGGCTATGGCTTTTTAGGAGCCATGGTATAGGTGGAGCGTACCACCCGTGGGAATTTTATTCCGGCCGATGAAAAACATGACAAATCAGTGACAAATTAATTAAACATACAATGTTGCATTTTTATACTACTTCAAGGTAATACTTAAGTAGTAGAAACTTGATACATAACTTAATTCAAATAAATAATAAGCTTCAATGACCTGGACTTAGCTTCTTCAAGCTACCTCTTCCACAACAATTCAGTAAAGACTTTTCATCTGCAAGCCATGCAAAAACCATGTGTAATAACTATCTTTTTATATTCATTATAAAAATCTTAGGCACCTACTTTTTTCCTGGATATGTGTAGTCAATCAGTTATCAGAGTAATGTGGAGAATGAAATTAAGAACAAGAAGTGTGTAAGCTGTAGAATGATTACTATGATCCACAAAATTGTAGTTAGCTTTGCGTATATTGCGTACAGACAGTTTTGACTACCATATATAGTAACTAAACCTATGGGTTTTTTTTGACCAAGGGGTATGGGTATGGGGTATGGCTAAATTATGGGTTTTTTACCGAAATCCCTGCCTCCCAACTTGGGAGCCATGAAATGCCATGGGGTATAAGGAGTTATGGGTTGTCTCGGGTATGGGTTAGGAGGATTTCGACTGTATAGTAGTATTGTTAATGTGACCTCCCTAGCTCAGTTGAAAATGGCCATCTACCACATCATATGTGTGTGTTTGGTGCTTACAAACTCTGGAGGTGCATGTGTACTACATTGCTAAAGCGCTAATGTTCCACATGTTACATACGGAATTAATCGATGTATTGTAGAACCATTAGCTCAGTCAAATACTTAGTCCTACATGTTGCAACTTAGGTGTAGGTCATTTCTCGCTGAGTCAGACTGTCTTGCATGTTATAATGGTCTCATCGGGCATTGATGAGTACATTGTCTTTTTTCTTTGATGTGTTTGAGCCATACGTAGGGTGCGGCATTATTATCCAAACGGCTTCAATTTTTCATTTGTTATAATTATGTATGGCATATCTATATCAAAATTTTAGATGTTAGGAATGACTTACATGCTGAAGGTACCATGTCTCCTTAGCTCAGTTGATAATGCCTTCCTGTCACATTGCAACTGGGGGCCTGTTGGTGATCACTGATTCTGGGGGTATAACAAGTTTATAAAGCGATTTTTCATGACCTTTTGGCAATAATTGAAAGAATATGAGGCAAACAAATATTGAACTTTTAAGCGGTAAATATACTGTACGCTCGCTAGCTCAGTTAGGGAGTATACTTCATGCGAAGAGTGAATGGTACATACTACACATATTTTAACACATAATTGACTTCGTTTATGTTATGGTGAATATTACACATTTAGTACACTGTAGGTCCTCTGGCACAGTCAGAGGATACCGCATATTGAACAACTGTTTGCGAAAGTTTTACTTTTTGTTTTCCATTTGTGCCGTTTAAACGGGGTGTGCATTATTGAAATTTAGTATCAAACCTTTGATAGATAAGTATGTCACGAAAAAGTTGTGGCCGCACGGTAGTTTCTCTAGCGTAGCCAGGGAATCATAATGCTTGTTATTATATTCGTGTTACATCGAAAAGAAATGGGAGCTTATGACGCGTAATACTTACAGGTGCAATAACGGGACTTGAAAACAACTTGAAAGGACTCGCGCTGCAGTCTCACCATGACAACCACAGCTCCTTCTATATAAGGAAATTGTGATTGTCCGCTGCCGGCTAGTGTTGTTAAATGGCTGACTATGGCTCGGCTCAGCTCAGCTAGGGCCAGCTAACCCTGAAATTCAGCTAAGCTCGGCTCAGCTAAGTGGCTAAGCTGCAGCTACATCTACATATTAGGAAGTTTGCAAAATAAAAGCTTATAGTGGCTGAAAAATAGCTGTATACCTATGAAATATATATTTTATTTATCTACATGTTGAGTCCAGATGTATTGATATTAAAATTATAGCAATAGAACCAACCAGAGACTGCCATTTGTATTTTCAAGGATAAAAACAGGACATTCAGAGCAGAAATAAATGAATTACATAATGTGATTCTGCAACTCCCGGCCAGCCGGGATTACTTCCAATAAGGGAAACCCCCTGGCTAACCCCATAGCTGGGAAATTAGCAGCCTGAGCCATTAGCCATTATCGCGGCTATGGCTAGCTAAAAATCGGCTCAGCTATGGTGGCTACACAGCTCTTAGCTGAGCCGCGAACAACACTACTGCCGGCCGGTTTCCGGCTATAGTTCCCAGCGGCTTGTTCCGTCGAACGCTACTTATCCGAAATCTGACTGTCAGGCCATCCTCTCCTCCACGCCCTACCTTCATCAACTTGTAGTTGCGTCAAGAAATTGACAACATCTCCCGCGAGATGACTCAGGATACCAAAAGATTACTCGGTGCACATGTTGTATTAGCGAATCCTGTCCTAATATCACGATGAGGTGACACAGCGTCCTCATGTCGTTCTCGATAATATTCTTGTAAGTGACTCTTACTGAACATCTCGAAATATTTTTCCTCTAGTTCTCAGATAAACGCGCCTACCTTACTGCTGTGTAGGGATAGATCCAAGCCTGAAGAACAGTTCACACCTTCGGCGATTCAGAACACTTCGCTATTTCGTGGTGGGAAGAAGGGTTTAAGGGTTCGATGTAGAGAATGTAGAGGTACTTTTCTTGTCGTACTGTTCTCATGTACTCATCACTTTCTACCTTCTGTTTAGTTCTCTTTTCTTACTATATAATATCGTTACGGGCGCGCTTATTCTATCTGCTCTTCAATACTCCGCACCATGGGATTCCAAGAAACCAATGCCTCTCGACTGCTCTGCCCAAGTTACAGCAGCTTTTTCCGACACCGCTACTACTCTTGAGGAGGGCTAGATACCGTCATCAAGCAGGCAGTTTCAGGGGCTTCATCAGGGGTTATTATCTGTTGCCGTTCCGCAGGTATCGAGGTTTTTCGTAATGCTGAGTCTCCGTTTCGGATTTCCATTTTACCTACGTTTTATGCTTGTCTATGTAATCAATTTACTTACCATTTATATGGTGTGGGGGATAGAATTCAAAAAACTGTGCGTATTTCTCTTCGGTGTCTTTGGGATAGAGTGGTGATTGATGTTAATTTCGATTTATTGAAACGCGAAGTGATGGGGAAACTTACTACTGCCATGACACTTAAGTTCGAAATCATCCATCTCCTTTCCTTCTTCTCTCGTCATTGTAAAGGAATCGGAGAAGCCGGATTCATAGGTTATAGGGCTGGCTGCTGAAACCTGATGTGCATCGTAAGGGTTGTGGGTTTGTATTTTTATCTTCCCCTGCTTCCTTCATTTATTGCCTTCGTTCGCCTATCCATCGTACCTTCTTCTCTTCCTATCCATCTATTGCGTCCTTCTCTCTTTGTCTTCCTCTTTTCTCTTTCCTTTTTAATTCATCGTATTGATAAAACGTTCACGACAGGCATCCATCGACACGCGCTCTCGATGCATTCTGTAAGTCCTTCGAGGAGTTTTTCTTCCTTAGTCATACAGTTGGGGCCACATGAACCCCACCAATCTTATATCTCGACAATGAGAATTTTTGGGCACAAACGGACTTCAGATTCAGAATCAGCAACGTCAGAAACGTCCAAAAACGATGTTTTCAGGAGATTCCCACGAGAAAATAGGCGCGCCAAAATTTTTGACCAAAAAATCGACATGTTACAGGGTCCAAATCTACCTGAGTTAGGACATGGACCCTATCACCAACCTTTCACGGCATAGGAAAGAACTAAAACGTGTCTTGAAACTCAATCTTCGGCTCAAAATGGCTCAAACCTATGTATTCAAATGTAAAATTACATACATAATAAGTAGTATATGCACTTACAAGCCAATTACAAGCATTCTTCTTTAAAGCGCCAAACAAAGAAATGCTTCCATGCTGACACATCAGAGGTTGCTGACTAAGGCTATTAGCTTGGTGCGTGCTGAACCCCTACAGAGGGGAATATATGCATTGACAATTGATCTACTCCACTAGTTGCTGCTTCAATATTCTTGATAGGCACCTCAAGGCTCAGAATTTTTTCAATGTTGTGAAGTCCTCATCAGTATGGTATTTATAATGAAGCTATATATGACTTGTCAAGAATCAAATAATTGTCTAATATTGCTTTACAGTTTGTAGCAATTAGTATGCAGTACTAATTAGTTACACACTTCTTAATAGTGTAGTATAATACCTAGTATTCACATGAAATCTGCTGAAATTTCTGATTTATGCAGCTGTTGTTACAGTGTTACTCTAGAAAACATTTGAGCAAGATTTAACACATTTTATAGCATTTTTGAGCATTTTTCACGATGTATACTACAGGTATGTTCAGCTACTTAGGCTTTTTTTAGCACTGGAACGAGTACTCCGGCGGGAATTATTTTAACGGAATCATAACTAGATTAATGAAAGGATGCCAAAACGAATTTTCCGAGATTTTACCTGTTTTTTTCGGCTGTACGCCAAATTTTAGGGTCAAAAATACAAAAAATCAGTTTGTGAGAAATCGGCTCGTGGAAATCAAAAGCAGACCCTTGAAATATGCTATTCCGATGGTTTTCGGAGGCCAGAAGGCATTTGGGGTGTGGGAAAAAATCAGCCAAAAAGTTGAAAAAAGTTGGTGGTGTTCATGTGGCCCCAACTGTAGTATGGCGAAGGAGAAGATTTCAACGATAGAGAATCTGAGGACCGAACTCTTTAATGAACAGAAATAATATGTTATTCGTTGGGTGCCGAACGTAAACTATGCTCTCTCGGAGATCCGAAATTGTCGGGATCATCAAACCCGCAGCTTCATTGGCTATGCTCTCTGTTACCACTGTCTATCTACTGATAAACATAGCTTACTTCTCTGTCGTGTGAGTATGATCGACAAAGTCCAATATGCCAGGACCCACTTATCAAATGATCTAAATAGAGGGCTGTTTTTTTTTGCCCAGTAAGGTCAGTTCTCTTAGGGGAGAGGTTAGTGGTTTCATCTATATTCCGTTCATTCATCATCGTAGTGGTGATCCATGACCAACTTTAGTTATACCGGAGCTCGGATGAGAAGGAATTCTTCCATACGCGTTGTTTTTCGCTAGCAACAAGTCGTTCAACGTCCCCTGTCGGGCCTCTTCACCCAATTTCTTGCCTCTTGCACGCTTCTTTTGGCAGTACATGTCAGGGCCCGGATTCATACATATTTTTAATCGGTGGTCAGGTGTCCATGCATTGTCTTTACCTCATTAATGCCCTGTTTTCCTTCGGACTTCTACTGTGCACCCGTATACCAGATATGGGGTGGAACCCTCCGTTCCGAGCACCCAAGAAAATTGTGGTGCCCCTTTTCCCCTCTACGTTTTTCTAGCACTAAGTCCCCTTCATACCCCTGTACCTGGATTGAAAACCTATCAACAACTCCCGTACTGCGTACGTTTCTCTGCTCGCCGTTGATCAGAAGCGTTGTTATGACGGAATTTTACTTATTTAAAGCCCCATCCTATTAGTGGCTTCCCGACATCGCCTTCGGTATAGCGTATTAGTATATTTGGAGTATCTAAGAGCTTATGAAGTCTAGGTATGAGCTCCTGTGGGAGTGGTGTTAACAGGATTGTGGCGTCTCGAGGTACGTTCTCGACAGATTTCCGAGACCTTGATGATTGTTTTGCGTTGAATGTTGAACTTTCTGCGGATCATTTTGATTTACTTTCTACATACTAACTATAGTCTAAGGACTTGATTTTAAGCCTGAGAATCCGACTGGAGGAATGTTATACATCCACGGGAAAGAAAATATCTATAATAAAGCTATGTTCGTCTCTAATCCAAGCGCTGAAGGTGCTGCGGGTGTGTAAGAATAATTTGAATAGCAACGAAGACATGCTGAATAGATACCAGAGTACTTTTGTCTAAAAATTCAGAGGATCGAACGCTATCCACATCATGTGATCATCTTGAATGTCTTCTCTTCTTGATACGCATGCCAACATCTCACCTGTCAAAAGAAAGTTTGATCTTCGTTCTGAATCCCTACGCGAGCCAGAAAGTGGAGATTCATGTTCATGATCAACTCTATCCAGGGTATCCTTAAAGGCATGTGGAAATATCCAGCTTGCGTTCTGTGTCATCTCACTCTGCTCCAGTGCCCATTGAAATTGGTGTTCTTTATCCCCTACGTTTCGCCAGGTGATGGACAACTTGGAAAACATGAATATTGAAACCACTCAAGAGATGTCGGTGGGAGTTATAATATGTGCAGGACCAAATGCTAATAGATATTCATAGTTTTACCCTAAACTTTCTTCACATCCTCGCACTCTGTTAGTGTTATCCACGTTCTTCTTTTGTTGTAATGCTAACCTTCTACGCGGTAAAGCTATTCAGTATTATGATCACCTTATAACGACTGGTAAGAGAAATACTTACATCAATGCACTGTCATCCCACCACTTCGCAGGCGACGAAATCAATTATCTCTGGAGGCGTCCAAAGGGGCCCAGCACTTTCTGGTTTTTCCTAAACCGTTACTTTGCATTTTTTGGGAATTTGGTGGTAATTATTTTAAGCTTTACGACAATACCAGATGCTGTACGTCTTATAGCTTTCGACTTTTATACATTTTGAAGCAACTAATAATCTACTACAACAGAGGTACGTAACTGGAAGAGCAAATAAAGATGGGAGTTAACTATAAGAAAACTGCTTAGTTGCAAAGCATATAACTTCCTTTGGGAACTTCTTCTTGTACTAAATCAAGTCGTTGTTTGTAGTGCGTTCAAGCTAAACACCAACCATTTGAACTAATGCCTCAATGAAACAAGTTCTCCTTGCACTTCGGATATATGCTCTCTTCGGTCGTTCAATTCGAATATTGGCTTGTTTGGTTGGCAGCGGCGCGGTTCTCTTTATAATTACATGCGTAAGCCTCATTTCAATGCCTACGGCTATATACTGCTCATACATTGTCCAGTGGTCTCTAATTGGTCAGAAGGGCATTGATTCTCAACCAGGACCAGGGTGCCATGTAGGAGTAACAGAAGAAACGTGAGCAAGCAATCATCTTTCGCTGTTCTCATAATAAGAGCTCTCGTTATTCTAGTGCTATTCGTAATACATATATTATTACCACTTCTATCCATTTCTAACCACTTCCTGCAGACATTGCGTCTGCGTGGGAAGCCCTGATGATATACGACACTATGGTTTTCAGTTTCATTTTATATAGGACTTGGACAACAAGAAGAGATCATAGAGCTACAGGAATACGCATCCCTCTTCTTTCATTAATCCTCAGAGATGGTAGCTTCTTCGATTATCCATGTCTCCTAATAACTTATATTTGATAGGTGCTACATATTATGCGTACGTTTTTACCGATACCCTTTTAGATTCTACCTTCCATCTTTGACAGTGCAATGGCATTGGCAAATCTATCGAATATCCTGACGTTTTATGTGAGAGATACTTTACATTACTCTTAATTGTACATATCTCACCTTAATGTACAGCTCTGTGGCGTACGTCTAAACTGCAACCATGGGTACTTCGTGTATTCTGACATTGTGACATGCATAGCTATTTCTTCGCGGTGCATTGTCAACATTTTCTAGCAGGTATTGTACAGCCATATCATGTTGATCAGTGAATAAGTCAAGACTGACAAATAGGTATTGATAGCATATCGGTTACCATGATGTCTCGTATAATGCTCAACTTGCATCAGAGCAACGACATAGGAATTTATTCCACGCAAACCACCAGCACCATGCGGTATTCGCATAGTACGTACTCCGGACGTGAGCAAACGGACGGCATTGAGCTTGATACGCTGTGGAGTGATATTTTAGATCACAGTCCGCAAAGCAGTCCAGTGAGATCAACATTTCCCGCTCGTAGCGGAGAAGCAAGCGACACTGTAAGTTTGATACATCAAACATCTGTAATTATATGTCTGGTCTAACTTATAGACAGCGCGATTTACAGGTCATTCCAAGACAGGAAAGAACCCATAAGTAGTAAATAGACATCTATTCTTATCTTCGCGTGCCAAGTAATACAAGACTTGTTTGCCATCAAGAGAGGAATTATTAGCGAACCATTACTTAATGGCACTTAAACATGTGAAGCATGCCAGAAAGATAGGGCTGAGAGAATAAGCATGTGTCTTCATTCAGCTTGAGGTGGGTATCCCCAATCATAATTTCATAGACATAGAGTACTATTTCTGGAGATGCATTGAGCACACTATGGAAGCACTAATATGAATATGAGCCCTGAGCATTGGCATTCAGATAGACTGAGTTAAACAGGTGGTGCCTTGATGTATCAAGAAAGTTCTGGCATGTCAAGGTGCAAGCCTGAATGGTAGCAAAACGGCCGTTTAGTAATGCTACCTCGTGGAGAATAGGTTCAATTATATCAAGAGTCTGAAACCAGACACAGTGTGCTGAGGTCATCCAGAGGCCAACAACTCCTGGGCAGAAGTCTGTTAAGTACTACATCACTTGAGAGTATATCTCTCACCTATAGACTTTGGCAGTTCACGATGATGTGAGGAGCAGTACTGAGTAATGGCGGGGTGCAGATATTTATACAAAGCTACTGATGATCGATTAATAGTTATACACATACATCACAGCCCTTGCACAGCATGTGGAGTAAAGCAATAGAGAGGTGTGAAAGTCAGAAAGACGAATGATTTTTCTTGCACCAATGAAAATATGCAAAGGAGAGCGATTGGCAAAAAGAGCTTGATGTGAAAATGACTCTGAAGAAAGCGAGCTAAGGCCTTGGTCACCTTGGCCAGCACTGGATGCCGATTTTGTTCACTGTACTATACTTGTACAATGTCATACACCTTCAATATTGAATCTTCTTGAGGTGTCAGATCGCACCAATCTTCCACAAGAGATAAATCACATGAAAAGGCATTTGATAGCTATATGTACTAAATTCTACTAGGAGCCTGAGGAAGTGGTAGGAATATGAATGGACCATCTAATGTATTTACATATATATCTAATAGACCCTGACTTCACATGTGTCTTCGGAAGACAGTCGTTCAGAATTAATCTTAACCTATCTGTAGTTTTAGGTTTCTATTCCTGCTCCCCAGGCATCAATGTCAGAATATGACTATAGTAATCCCACCAAGGCGTAAATACGAAATAAACACTCCGGAGATATGTGAATTGCGTTCCAGACCACAGCGTGTCCACATTTTTTCACGTAGATTGACTGGATTCTAAGGATGAGTGACAATAAAATACTGCGTGAATAATAATTTGCTGGATGATGTTGTCTGGTTGCTTTAGATAAAAGCTGTCTAATTGAGCTTAAAGCACTGCCGCCATTACCGATTTCCAGCATCGTGTTAAGCCTGATAACTTGAAGATGCGATAAGATTCTAATGTCAAGCTTTAACTTGATCTCGTCCTTGACTTTTAGACATACAATCAGGAATTTAGTTTTATGGCAGCATGTTCAGGATTGTATATAGACTTACCTCGTTCATGTAGGCGCCCGAGCGGTAACGTGAGCATTGTGAGTGATTCATAATGTCGTGTTATAATTGGCAATCCCGTCAAAATATTTTCTAATTTGATACCTAAAGGGCCCTCGGAGAGGGAAAGGGTTTTCAGTGTGCAGTACGGTAATAGCAGGCCATCCACTGAGGGCTTTGATGCATGGAGAATGGCTAGATCTTTTAGAATACAAGTCTGCGGTTTGACAACCAGTTGAAGTGGTGCGTACTCCTGATCTCTGAATTCAATTCCCAAAAGGGTGACTGTGGAAATGCCCATAACGATCCTTGCGAATATAGACGGAAGATTACATATTTTGTAGACATAAGTTCGAAATCAGCAACGAGGACAAGATTGCAATGATTTCATATCTAAATTCAGGAGTCAAATCATCCCAGTTGAACACGTAAATTTCTATGAATAACATATGAAAGTAAGTCATGTTGGTAAACATGTGAAGTACTGTAGGAAGTGTTGGCTGGGAAACAAAGTAGAGCATGTCGTTGTCATCGCATATGTATACTTCATGAATATATAGCGCAAGCTTCGGAGAGGCCATCAATACGCTCTGCAATCGCAAGTATATCACTGATGTATCATTATATTCATCAAAATCACATATGAGGTTGATTCTGTGGAATAGGTGATGCTACACTGGCCATAAGAATTCCCGACATGTCAACGCACAGGATTTGAGGGAAGAACAGTGATCATATAGCAGCGATACTTCTTTGATGATTAAGTTGGTTATTTCTGGTGGGAACTGGGGGAGAGATATTGAGAACATGGGAAGATCTATGGTTTGGGTGATACCTAGTGAGCTTTTGGTAATGGATGAATCCTGTCTCTCACCCCCAGAATGTTGAAGAGACAGAGAGCGTTGGAGCTTGGATAAGAAATCGCTTTTTTAGGCTTTGTTTTTTCTTGAAGCTTGGTACGTGTCTTGAACGATGTCGATGAAGCGAGAGCCTAGATCAAGCCAAGATCAACGGACGTCACTCAGTACTCAGCACTATAATTATGACGCGTGCGCGTGAAGGGTGATGTATTTACCATAGTCTACCGGTGCCAACATGGCCTATTAAGTACATCGTCCACAAGCTATAGTTGGGCTGCTGAAAACCTTATCCGGGGGCCTTAATGGTTACCCACACATCACCGCCCATACACAGCATATGGAACAGACGAATGAAGAATTCTTCTTGGAGGCTGCGCCGGTGAAAAACAAATGTAAATGGGGCTGATTGGCGAAAAGAACTTGATGCGAAAGAATGGTTCATAGCCATACATCATCAATGTTCATTCGATACCTATATATACTAAATTCTACTAGGAGGAAGTGGTGGGAATATGAATGGACCATCTGACGTATCTAAGTATATATCCAATAGACCTTTTTCCTGTGTCTTTGGAAGGCAGTCATTTAGAAGTAATCTCAAGTTACCTGCAGATTTGGGCTCCCCCTCCATCAATGTCTGATAAGCCCTCAGAGGCGTATACACGAAATATACTTTTTGGAGATGTGGGAATTGCTCTCCAGACCACAGCGCATCCAGACCCGTCCAGATAGATTGACTAGATTCTAAGATAAAGCAACGATCAAATAGGGGGTGAATAATAATTTGCTGGATGACATTGTCTGCTCGTGCTTTCGATAGGAGCTGCTCAATGGAGTCTAAGACACTGCCACCATTGCTGAATTCCAGCATCGCGTTGAGCTTGATAACTTGGAGATGCAACAAGATCCCGATGTCAAGCTTTAACGTGAGTTCATTCTTGACTTTTAGACATACAATCAGAAATTTAGTTTTATGACAACGCATTCAGGGCTGTATATAGACATACCTCCTCGATGTCGGCGTCCGAGTGGTAAGGTGAGTACAGTTAGAGACTTACGATGTCGCGTTATAATTTCCAACACCGTCGAAATATACTCTGACTCGACAGCTAGAGGGCTCTCAGATATAGACAGGGTTTTCAGCGTGCAGTAAGGTAGTAGCAGACCATCCATTAAGGGTTTTGATGTGCGGAGTAGCACGTAGGAAATGACTAAATCTTCTAGAATGCAAGTCTGCGGCTTCACGACCAGCTGAAGTGGCACGTACTCCCGATCTCCGAATTCAATCTCGCAAAGTGTCACCCTGGAAATGCCCATAATGATTCTTGCGAATATAGACGGAAGATTATATATGTTTTGAAGACCTAGATCCGAAACCTGTGAAGAGGACAAAATTGCGATGATTTCGTATTTGAATTCGGGAGTCAGGTCTTCCCAGTTGTAAGCATGCTCTATAAATAACAAACTAAAGTCTTTCATGTTCGTAAACATGCGAAGCACTGTAAGAAGTGTTGGCTGGGAAACAAAGTAGAGCAGGTCGTTGTCTTCGTATATGTAAACTTCACGAACATACAGCGCAAGCTTTGGAGAGGTCGTTAATACGTTGTGCAATCGCGAGCATATCGATGATGGGTGATGAGATTCATTATGACATATGAAGTCGATGCTGTGGAATAGGCTGCGTTGCGCTGGCCTTACGAATTCCCGACATGTCAACGCACAGGATTTGAGGGAAGCAAAGCCATCATCTAGCAGCGATACTTCATCGATGATTAGGTCAGTTATTTCGATTGGGACCCGGTGCCAAAGAGACGTTGAGAACATGTGAGGATCTGCTGTTGGGCTGTATTATCTAGTGAGCTGGCATTTTCCATTGACTTTTTGCGTCTTACCTTCAGGATAAAGAGATGAGAAGTTGATGGGAAGCGTACGAAGGTGAGCTGTATTTAAGCTGTAATCGTAAGAAATTGCTTTGTTCTTGCAACATAGCCACAAAGCGAAGCGATGACAGTGGGTCCCCGATGTTTTCGTCGGCTGTAGTCGGTGATAGCAAGATCTCCGACGCTTATTCTGATCCAGTCAGACCTAACCGGAACCGCCACTCACACCTTAATCTAACCTCCATCCGCATCCTCATTTTACTATCCCAGCCTAAGTCTACTCACAACCTATACTTACTTACTTATGCCACCAAGGCTTAACAAACGCCAGCAAAGAGAGCTCGAGGAGCTCGAGGCGTTATCAGGATCGCTCGGCAAGGATCTGAAGGTGGATAGTGGCGAGGAGGAGGAAGGGTTTCCAGAACGTGACGTTAAAACTGGAGGAGGCTTTTCAAGTGTGAGTTACGTATAACTAACTCGAACGATTGAGTAACTAACTTTGCTTTCGTTATATAGTTACTCATGAATGACATGGCCGGCGACGATGACGAGGAGAGTGAGGAAGAGACATCGAAGGTGAAGGGGTCAAAGTCAAAGAAGGTGCGTCCTTGCTTCGTACTCATGCTCTCTTTCTAACGACATGTTGAAACTATAGTCGAAGAAGAAGAAGAAGAAACCAGCACAGTCAGCCATAACAACAGACCCTACGGCTTCACCCTCGCCACAACCTTCAAAAACCACAGCCCCAGTTCCAGAGCCACCTTCAATATCCAAAAGCGAGCGAAAAGCTCTCAAAAAGGCACGCGCGAAGGAGAAGCAGAAGGAAGCTGCAGAAGATGAGGTCGACAAGGCACTGAAAGAGCTCGGAGTGTACGTCACCCTTCTTCCTTCATCACCATTATACCCTTCCGTCTAACTTGCCAGCAGATCGGTTCCCACTGCCTCCCCAGCCGCAGCGCATGCCTCGTCATCGACTGGTACCACCCTCCCCGCCCTTCTCTCCGTCTCACTACAATATCTCGACGCTGACGCTGAGCTGCGAAAATTCTTCGGCTCGCGCGTTGTCCAGTCCACATCGGCAGCTGAGACGTCTACGAATTTCTCTCGCAGGCAGGCTGCTGCATTGAAAGCTCAGAATGCCTCTATAAAGTCGAACCTGACCAAGCCGAAGCCTGGTTGGTGGAATGCACGCGGGAGAGAAGGGCTGTCGCTGAGGCTGTTGACGCATGAAGAAGTTGAAACTAGGAAGGCTAGGAGAGCGTGGACGGTGGGTGATGGTGGTGATGAGAGTGATCGATGGTGGACTGTGGAGTATAGTAAGAAGTACAAAGCTTTCACGAAGAGGTTTATGGCTACTGTGCTTTCGGGAGGTGTGTTCTGCTCTCCTTCACTATGGTGTTAGAGGGGTGTTAATGGGCCTCGTTTTCAGATCCTCAAGGATTCTGGGATCTCATTAGTTCTCTACCATGGCATGCTGATACGCTTCTTCAGCTGTCAGAAGTATACCGTCATCGCGAAGGTCTGCTGTTCTTGGCTCGACCCTCCATGCCCTGTTGACCTTCTCTCTACGTAGAACATGTCCCAGCCTCTGACTTCCTCGACCGTGCCATGTTCACGTACGAGCGCGCCTTCGTCGGTTCCTTCACCTTCGCAAGCGGGCTCAACAGGCTCGACTTCGACCAAGTAGAAAACCGTCCCTTCTTCCTCGCTATACACCGTGTAGTAGTGTAAGCCCCCTCCCCTCTTCCATGTATACAGACTTACCTACCCGAACACCACAGGGATCTCAACCGACGCGGCTGCGCACGCACCTCCTTCGAGTTCGCGAAACTGTTGTATGGATTAGACCCATGGGACGATCCTCATGGCGCATTGCTGCATCTCGATATGCTCGCACTGAGGGCTGGAACGCAGAAGTGGTTGCTGGATGCTTGGGCGTGGTTCAATGCGAGAAGGAGCCATCAACTTGCGGGGGAGAAGGAGAAGGGCGCGATGAGGATGGATCCGTGTTTGTTGCCTGGATGGACATATGCTAGAGCGTTGGGGATGTGGATGAATGAGGAGGCGAAAGGAGATAAGGTCTGTCTTTAGTCCTTATGTGGGTCGAGCGTAACTGCTGATCGTGATGTGGGGTTAGGAGCATGAGAAGAGCACGGAAGTGCTTAAGCAAGCCATTTTCGACTTTCCGTCTGTGGTTCCCCTGCTGGCTGACAAGATTGAAGCATCGATACCAGGACATGTGAGAGCACATAAGGATTTCAAGATTGAGACGGATGGGATGTACGTATTCTCATTATTCTATGCTCTAATACGTTAGCTCATGATCTACCAGGGGCTTAAAGCCTGCCGAATCAATCCTGCATCTTCTCTCTCACCTCTACGCACAGCGTTCGTCATCGATATGGAAACAACCCGCACACGTAGCATGGTTCCAGTCTACCGTATCTTCTGCTCTCCCTCCTTCTATGCTATCTTCCCTCCCTCCCTCTACTCGCAGGCAATCCATGCTAGACATGTATACTTCCTCTGAATCTCTACGACATGCCGTCTACAGGCACGTAATGGTCCTCGAAGCGACCTATCGTCGTCTATTCTCCTTCATCCCCCGAGAAGTGCTCCAAGCGAAGAGTCTCTCCTGCGACCCACTCCCACCCGCAACAATGATATCAGAGTACAACGAGACGTACTTCGCAGACGTCGTTGCGTTCGAATCTACCCATGCACGAAGGAGGCCGACGCGACGACAGCAAGAGCTGGAAGGTCGACAGCTGGCACAGATGGTTCCTGATCCTGGATTCCGTGAGCAGCTTAGAGCTTTCTTCGATGCCCATCCGGCGCTGTGGGAGCGGTTCCCTGGGGGAATTGTGCACTTTGCGCAGGCTATTGCGCAGTTGCCTCCTGAGATGGTGGAGGACATGATGATGATGCAGGTCATTGACAATGATCAGGACGAGGTGGATGGAGGTGATATGGATATGCCGGGTGGGTTTGCGTTTGGCGCAGACGAAGGTGGTGATCGTGGTGTGGAAGGAGATGTGGAGAACAGAGACCATGAGGAAGATGAGGAGTTTGTGAATGAAGAAGGGGAGCAGACAGACGAGGAAGACGAAGAGGAAATCTCTGTATGTCGTTTTTTTTTTTAGTTTTTCTCTGTGTTATGTTGACGTTTCATTCGCTATAGCCTATGCCTCGTGCGATCCGAAACATTCTTGGCCGCTTCTTCGGTCGCACTCCTCAACCCGAAGAGGACTCTTCGTCTGATGAGGAGCCGGCGGACACATTGGGTGTTGATTAGGAGAATATTATTTTTTGTGCATTTATGAAATTGATTAGCTGTAAGATTTACTACTTATATATTCTGTACTACCCCATTTTCTTAAGTATCCGCTGAATATGGGAGATCTTGGCGAACCGAACCCGGGCCGCACAGGGCTTGTGGTCCCATCTTTGCGTTTGTCTGAAATCAAAGCCGTTGGCATTGACGAATTGTGGAATTGGTTATTATATTGAAGAGGGACCAGACCGGATTTGTTGCAGTCTATTCAATAAAATTGTGAGCAATTCAGTTGGATTTCATATTCTTATGATCGATAAGAACCTTTACGGAGCAGAGCAGAGCGAGTGAAGTGACCGCAGTCCTCCGTTACTGCTAGTGGTAAGTTAAACTACCATGCCTGTGACTAGAGTTGAATATCTCACCTAGCTCATCACAGCGGTTTTCGTTGATATGCAGCCTGATATTCCTCCCGAAGTTACTGATCAGATCATTGATCAGGTTGCGCTGCTCGACGATATAGGCTTTCCCGGCCTCAAAGCATGCGCGATAACATGCAAAGGCTTCCTGAAAAGATCGAGGTACCATCTTTTTCATGCCATCTCCCTAACCTTTCATACACAGCCCCTTGATCCATGGGTCAAATATACAAACATTCAGAGCACTTTACAATCATCACCTGAACTCGCGAACCTTGTTCATAAATTTCACTTACGAGATTGCTCCAGAGGGGTGTTTGTCGCTCACCCCGCTCTTCCTGGTATTCTGGGAGCTCTTCAAAATATTGACATGTTCTCTCTTTCGTTTGGCCTGAGGATGTATGACTGGGAGAATTTCACGCCAGATATGAAACATGCAATTTTCACTATTCTCTCGTCACCTTGTATCAAAAGCGTGAATCTGCGCATGATTCATAATCTTCCACCAGTATTTGGTCAACTGCTCTCAAGAATACCAACAGTACATATTGCACACATTAGTTTTGGAGTTCGGGATTTTCAGCGGAGCCAGTTACAAGTTACCAAGCCGGAGACCTGGCATACAACTAAAGCTTTAATTATACGTGATATAACTCCGACCATTTCGCCGCTTCTTGATGAATTGTCATCCAGAAGATGCAAACTGGAGATCTTGGCAATAATTATCACCGACAGAGAAACGATTAAATTATGCTTAAACATTATGGAAAACCATAAAGCATATTTGACTAAGCTTGACTTGTCATGTGTAACTTCTAACAGCCCCCAAAGTAAGTTAACAACTCCGTTCATTTATAGCGTTGCTCAATATGCGTTTCACCCCAAAAAGGTTGCATTCGGGAAGTTAACCTAACTTGTCTGATTAATCTTCGAAAAATCGTTCTTAGGGTAGACCTGGAGTATTACCGAAACGAGGAAGACCATATTGACGATATTAAAAACATTCTTGAAACTGCACGAGAAGAAAATGAAATAAGGGACATCGTTATATATATCAATTTTAACTCCCTCAATTCCCTTTCGGAATACAAAAAACTAGGATGGCGGAATATGGATTTGTTGTTAACGGAATCACGCCGGTTCAAGCAATTGCAGAATGTAACTTTCTTTTATCCACATTTCAGGTCCTTATCAGGAAGTGTCGAGGTCGAGCATGTGAAGGACCTTATAGCAGAATTCCTTCCGCGGCTTGAAAAGAAAAATATGATACAGTATTCGTATTCTTGATGGTGTTGAATTCTGACGTAGTACAATCCGATATGGCACCTTCGCAGTAACCTGCAAGAAGGGACACACTCGAGATTAACTTACTCCTTTACTTACCTGTGTTTGTGCGTCTTTCCAACACTTACTTCTACCTAATAACTCAATAATAACTACTAAAAATACATTACTCACTGGTGACTGCAACTTAACAAGGAGTCTGGATAACTTGCATACTTTCTCATGATACCATGGTACTGACAGAATGGAGAAATATCTGCACGATGCTGGGAAAATTACAACATAATGACACTGACGTATTCGGAACACATCCGCACACATAACTTAAGACTGAGTGAACTAGTGAACTGACGCACCGGAAGTCCATCCGTTCAATATCAGTACTCCCTTAGTCATAGCCAACGGAAGATTATCCATTCCGCAGCAGTTACCAGATGCCGACCTATTATAGAGAAACACACGCGTATAAAAGGGCAACCGTACTTATGATCACTAGTTTCTCTATCTCCCACTCTATATTGTTACTGCAAAAAAAAATTGAACATAACATGTTGCGGGAAAAGAAGTCAATGCCATATGGTATGGCACGCAATCCGGAACCTTGAAAACTTGTTATTGAACATTTAAACTACAGTTCGTCTGGGAAACTCGGGCCTGAAAGTTTCCAAAATCATACTTGGTTGTATGACATACGGTTCTCCTGACTGGCAACCATGGGTATTGCCTGAGGAGGAATCCATAAAGCACATTAAAGCTGCGTACGTTTCAGTATTTACGTTATATAAAGTTCCAATTCATCCTGACAATGTGATCATCAGGTATGATGCAGGAATTAATACCTTCGATACCGCAAACGTTCGTTTCACTAGTAGTGTTTGTCTCTGCGCCACTGATTTCTATGATTTGAGGATTACTTAGATCTATGCAAACGGCCTTTCTGAAGTAGTCCTTGGAAAGGCAATTAAACAATTAAACCTTCCCCGAGATGAGATCGTTGTAATGACCAAGGTAATCGGATAAATATAATAGCTGTACTCTCAACTCTAATCATTTCATAGTTGTTTGGCGTCGTTGGTCGTACCATAAACACGCCTATCTATACTAATCCTGCGTTGGGCATGGATCCAGAAAAAGATGGATACGTAAACCAGCATGGATTGAGTCGAAAGGTAAGCGAGCGAATTACGGTTCTTCTTCCCCTCGTCTACATTAAAAGTCAAACTTCAATGGCATAGCATATCTTTGAATCCGTCAAGCACAGCTTGGAAAGACTCCAGTTGGACTATATTGACGTTCTACAATGTATGAGATCTTTAACCTTTCTGCCTTAGCATATATAACTTAAGTTGAAAATTTAATAACTTAGGCCATCGTTTCGATAACGATACAC